>JAJJMC010003936.1:11261744-11464136 GCA_023531435.1 Papaver californicum
AATAAAAATGTCACCGTTTTGATCATAACTCCTTCATACGATGTCCGATTGACCTCATTTTTTTTGGGTTAGCTTTGTATTTCAATTCTCTACGAGATAGAAATGAAAAAAATCTTAAAATCTATTTATCTAATTTTAAGATTGAGGTTTAAAGATTAGTTACGGTTGGGTTTTGGCTTAAAACCCAACCGTAAATTTTAATTGAATTTTCATCTCCTACATTTGAAGTTACGGTTGGGTTTGTTTAATAACCCAACCGTAATATGCAGAACAAATTAGTTACGGTTGGGTTTGGTTGAAAACCCAACCGTAAATCTGGGCAAAAATGGTGTTCTTCGGTGTTCTTGGTGTTACGGTTGGGTTCGACATGAAACCCAACCGTAACTTTCTCTGAATCACAAAAAATCAAACTTTCAAATCGTGATTTCATCTAATTTGAGCCATAAAAAGATCAAGAGTTTAATCTAGAGGTATGTAAATGCTACTATGGTTGATTGAATCAAAATCTAGAGTTTAAAAAAAAAACGACAAAATTTTCTTAAATTTTATCAAGTTTTTCTTCCCACAAAACATAAATTCAAAAAAAAAAAAAATTCAAATCATTTGATTAGGTAAAAGATTATGTTTAATTAATCATGATTAGTTTAAATTAATCTTAACTAATTAATGTAATTAAGATTACTAATGAGGGTGGTTTGGGTATTGTGAAAATATTATGGATAAGGGGTTTTTGTGTTTTACTTCATAATGTCTCTATTTCGTCTTATTAGAGGAGCCCCTCAATCAAATTTGGAGCCCCTATATCAGCCTTCAATTTTTTGGGAGACATGGACGGGGATAGGTAGTATTTTCGGGCTAATAAAACCTCACGGTGAGTATCATTATTATGAGTACCCTAATCAAGCCCACATAACCATTGCATCAAGCCTAACGCATATCTACTTGAGCGTTTCAGCCCATATTGGCAGCAGCCCAGCTTGGTCCGCAAGGTTTACAATAGCTCAGTTTGGACGGTAGCACTTCCACTCCCACAGCAGAAGGCATTTCAAGTCCGAACCCATGTTTTCCACACCAATGAAGACTTTTTCCCGCTCATTTGCACCAATTTAAACCTTTCCCGCTCATCACTTATAAATGCCCTTGCATTTCACCATTTCCCGCACACCATTTGTGTCCGCAGCCCAAACCAGGTTGAAGCAAAGTTCGAAGGCCAGCCAAGTAACCAAAGCCCATTCCCGCAGCTGCTTGGTTCGAAGGCCATCCAAGTAACCGAAGCCCATGCCCGCAGCTGCTTGGTTCGAAGGCCAGCCAAGTAACCGAAGCCCATTCCCGAAGCAGCTTGGTTCGAAGGCCAGCCAAGTAACCGAAGCCCATTCCCGCACATACCATCCAGGCCTTAGTTCCGCACCAAATGAAGAGGATATGATCATTCCCGCTCAAAGTAAAGGTTCAAACCATCCAGTAACATCGTCCGTAAGTGGTGAAGTTTGAATTGGTTCATTTCCCGCTCCACCCTTCATGTTTGAAGTCCGTAACAACAAATTCCGCACCAAGCCTTCCCGCACCAAGCCTTCCCACACCAAGCTTGCCCGTACCAATCTTTGCCCGCACCAAAATTGGATTGAGACCATTTGAAGATAAGATCAATAGGGACACGTGGCGGACTCCATCGACACACGACGAAATGTGGTATATCTTCTTCGACACATGACGAACTGTGGTGAATCTCCATCGACACATGGCAGACTTTATTGACATGTGGCAAAGGGACATTTTAGTAAATGTTATTTTTACTATCCCTTTAAATACAAGATTAATGTGCTAAGAGAGGGGACTTTTTGGCATTTCATTTTTCTTCTGCTTCATTTCTACTGAAACCAAAACATATCAATAAGAACTTCCAACTCTCATACCCGTGGATATAGGCAAATTATTAACGAACCACGTTAAATATTTTGTCCACTTTATTAAGCTTTTTGATTTCATTTCAATTTCTATTTTAGATTCTCTATATCATAAAATCAATTTAGTTTTGGTTGTGGAGATCATGAATATGGTCGCTACACTCACAATCAGCGTTCTCAGTCTATATCGAAAAGTGTCGTCTCAAACACGCAAAACTAGGTCATTCTTTTCTAACTAACCAACTAACATGGCAAAACACATTAGACACGTTCAAAGCTGGGTGATTCATTACAATCATCCAACCCAACCAACACGGCCTTGGGTGATTCATTACAATCATCCAACCCAACCAACACGGCCTTCTTTGCACTCACTCGTTTACCTTTCGCAAATCAAACATTGTTTTAACAAGAAGATACAACCTCGCGAAATGGATAGACACCACATTTTTTCATGTCCAGGCGTAGGGCTGACCGTTCACAAAGGCCTATCCATAGGACAAAGCTAAAATTATGAATCAGATTTTGCCACGTGAAAAAACAAACTATAAATCTAAGAACCGTTGGCTAGTCTACGCTAAACTACGAATATATAGCGTGTTTTGGGAAGAAGTGTCTCCTGGAAAGTTAGTGAACATAGGGAAACTATTTCCATAATTAAAAAATCAGTAAGTAAACAGTGAAAAGTCTAGGCGTTTGATGACAGCAAAAAATAGTAATTGATTGGTGGTGAATGCCTGGAAGGCCTTTTGTTGTGCAGCTGGACAAAACCTAGGCTCACCGAAACACACAATTTACTGTGCCGTATTCTACAGAGTTGGTGTAGAAAAGTATAGAGTTGGTAGGTGGTTATAACTCCGAAGAAAAAAATGTTACAAGGACCCACATAGAAATTTAAAATAAATTATTGACAGTTGTATGGCACCAAATAAGGAAGACAACCTGTCAACAACGGGCAGCTTGAACACTCGAGAAAAAAGTAACTAACTACGGTCAGACTGCCCCGAAATCTCTCTTTATAAAACCCTTAAACTCCTCCCATCTTTTCCTCCCACTAAAACAGAAGTAGTACCCTCAGTCTTTAGCGTTTCTGCAAGCTCTCTCTTTTCACTTTCTCTCTCCCACAAGAAAAATAGAAGAGAACTCGCAGAACCTAAATTCTAACGAAGAAATGGAATCAACATTGAAGATGAGAGTATTTATTGCAATGATCTTCGTGGTCATGGCTGCTTCGTCAGTCCAGAATGTCGCAGCTGCTGATGCACCTGCACCAAGTCCTACTTCTGATGCTACTTCTTTTGTTCCTGCTGTTTTCGCTTCGTTAACAGCTCTTGTTTTTGGATTACTTTTCTAGATCATCATCAACCTTCCCTTAGTAGTTAGATCCTGATATTTCTTTTCTCACACATTTACCCATTTTTCAAATAAATCTCATTAGATCTTGATGGATACGAAGATTTGGGAGGGGTTTATGAAGATGAGGATATGGGTGTCTTTCATTTTACTTTTTTTGGTTTAATTAAATTTCATATGATTTATTTGATGGGGCTTTTTGTTTTGGATTTCATGGGAGTTGTTGTTTTGGGTGTGGTTTGTGTATGATGATGAGGAGGAATGGGGTATGATGTATTATATTATGACGATGATGATGATGGTGATGGATGATATGTAATTCATTTTATTTAGTAATAAAATTTTATTTCATTATTCTGGATCTTGAATCAGTATTTTAATTTGTTTTTAATCCTGTGAATCAAAATTATTATCCTTAGGGTTTCACAAACACTGTATAAAGTCCTCGTCAAGCGCTATACTTGCTATGGTAGATCTGTCTGATGAGATGCCTGACTGAATATTTTGATTAAACCTGAATTCCTGAAGGCCTAAATTTAGAAGCATGATATAGGGGCTCCAACATCAATAGAGGGGTTCCAATAATAAGACGAAATAAGGATATTATGAAATAAAATTCAAAAATCCCTTATCCATAATTCTTATCAAATACCCAAACTATCCTTGATTATTAATCTTAATTACATTAATTAGTTAAGATTAGATTAAGCTAATCATAATTAATTAAACATAATATATTTCTTAATCAAATTTTTTGGATCAATTTTTTTTTTTGAATTTGTGTTTGGTGGGAAGAAAAACTTGATGAAATTTAAGAAAATTTTATGGGTTTTTTTTTTAAACCCTAGATTTTGATTCAATAAACCATAGTAGCATTTAGATACCTCTAGATTAAACTCTTGATCTTTTTATGGCACAAATTAGATGAAATCACGATTTGAAAGTTTGATTTTTTGTGATTCAGAGAAAGTTACGGTTGGGTTTCATGTCGGACCCAACCGTAACACCAAGAACACCGATGAACACCATATTTTCCCAAAATTACGGTTGGGTTTTCAACAAAACCCAACCGTAACTCAAAGAACAATGATGAACACCATCTTTTTCCCAAGTTACAGTTGGGTTTTAAACCAGACCCAACCGTAAGTAGAAGAAAAATAATGAACCCAATTTTTCCCCTAGTTACGGTTGGGTTTTCAACCGACCCAACCGTAAGTTGAAGAAAATGATGAACAACATTTTTCCCATAGTTACGGTTGGGTTTTAAAGGAAAAACCAACCGTAACTTATCCTTTGGAGAATTGATTTTTTTGGTTAATTTTGAGTTTTAAAAATCAAAATTTTGAAATAATTCAATCATTTTTTCTAGATTGAAGGTAAATTGGGTGTTTGAAACAAAGAAAAAACGAAAAAAACACAAATTAGATAATCTAAATTTGTGTTATCCAGTAGAATTTACGGTTGGGTTTTGGCTTATAACCCAACCGTAACATAATCTGATAATTTTTGTTCTAATTTCAACACAGAGTTACGGTTGAGTTTTGCCTTAAAACCCAACCGTAGCTAGTAGAATTTACGGTTGGGTTTTGGCTTATAACCCAACCGTAACAATTCTGATAATTTATGTTCCATTTCAACACATAATTACGGTTGGGTTTTGCCTTAAAACCCAACTGTATCCAGTACAATTTACGGTTGGGTTGGGCTTATAACCCAACCGTAACAGATTCTGTAAATTTTTGTTTGAATTTCAAAACATAGTTACGGTTGGGTTTTTCCTTAAAACCCTACCGTAGACAATTTGTGGTGTTTGTACAAAATGTATTACGGTTGGGTTTAGTAATAGGACCCAACCGTAAATGGTCCTGTTAACTGTTTTTTGATTTTCAATATACTCCAATTTGGGTATAAAACCCAACTTTGTAACTTATTCCTTCTATTGTAATAGATTTAAAGTAGTACATTAAAGGAAATAAACGATTGGAAACGAAATACAATAGAACATTGGATGATTACACTTAAGCACTTAAAAGATAATGGCGAAAATCAAACACCCGACTTGTTTCCATAATACGATAGCAATCTGTATGCTTGAACTCCTCCCCATATTTGATTCTATATTGCTCCATAGCCAACACATGCTGAAAAAAAACAAATCAATTATAAGTTTGAATTTTAGAAATCTCTTTTTAATTAACGATTTATTAATCGACAAACTTACTCTTTCCACACCGTTCTCGTAGGGATTTGCTTCGAATCTAGCTTACATTTCCAGTTTTAAGTTGTTCATGCATCGATACAACGTCTCAAACCGTCTCTTGATGGCTCTCCACGTAACCCAAGGGTTTACATTCCCATGTAATGCCGCAAACATTCGAAATACACGATTCCACTATTCATCGGTATCTTGACCCTCATGCCAATCTTCTTGTGAAACAACGTTGTTATTGTTGTTATAGAAGGCTCTATCATAAGCATGCTCTACCATCGTATGCCATGCTCGAACAATTGCAACATCTTCATCATTCGTGTATGTATTTACCATTTTTAGTGGTTGAAAGGGTATGGTGAGAATAATGAGAAAGTGTAGAATTATAATGAGAATGAAAGGGATAGAGAATAATGAGAAAGTGACAAGTAAAGGTTTCCTTTTATAGGGAAAAAGTCACCAACGGGTAGATTTTTGAAGAAAAAAAAAACCGTTGGAATTGTCTATTTTGAGAGGACGTAAATTCAGACATTTTGAGATTCCCATAGAATTTACGGTTGGGTTTTGAGGTGAAACCCAACCGTAATTTAGTTGTGGTGTTTCTACAATTTATTTACGGTTGGGTTTAGTAATCGAACTCAACCGTAAAATGATATTTTGAGTGAAATGTAGTTACGGTTTGGTTGAGTAACCGAACCCAACCGTAACTTCTAGTATTAGTTTTAGTGTATATTTTACGATATTGTTACGGTTAGCTTTTTCCTTGAGACCCAACCGTAAGAAAGTTTGGTGTTTGTTCAATTTTTGTTACGGTTGGGTTTAGTAATCGAACCCAACCGTAAATATGAATTTTTTTAGTATGGATTCTAGTTACGGTTGGGTTGAGTCATGGAATCCAACCGTAAGAGAAGTTTTTAAGACAAAATTAGTTATGCTTGGGTTTAGTTCATTTTCTTATCAAATACCATAGTTGTTAAAAACCTTTATTTTTAACATTAAAGGAAGAACTAAAGGAAACGAAATAAGTAGATCATTAGATGATTAAACTTAAACACTTAAACACTTAATCATAACGGCGAAACTCAAGATATAAACTTTGTTCCAAGATACGATAGCAATCTGTATGCTTGAACTTCTTCCCATATTTGATTTTATACTGCGCCCTAGCCATGACATGCTGAAAAAAATAAATCAATTATAAGTTTCATTATTTTAAAAAAAAATTGGGAAGAAAGAACGATTTATTAATTGACACACTTACTCTTTCCACATTGGTTTCGTGGGGAAATGCTTCAACTCTCATTTTCATTTCCAATTTTAGGTTTTCCATTTCTTCATACAACGCCTCAAAGCGTCCCTTGATGTTACTGATCGTCCTCCGATATCTATTCCCGTGTAATGCCACAAACATTTCAAACACACCCTCCCACCAAGAATCGTCCTCCTGACAGTCCATCCAATTTTCATCTATATCAACGTTTCTATTGTTGTTATAGAAGGCTCTCTCGTAAGCGTGGTCTATCATCGTAACCCACCCTCGAACAATTGTAACATCTTCATCATTCGTGTATCGAACCATTTTAAATGGTTGAAAGGGTATGGCGAGAATGAGTTGGAAAGTCTAGAATTATAATGAGAATGAAAGGGATAGAGAATAATGAGAATTATAAAAGGAAATGTTTCCTTTTATAGGGAAAAAATTCCCAACGGCTAGATTTAAAAAAAAAATAACCGTTGGAATTGTAATTTTTTTGTGACTATTGAGTGATAATTTATGGTTGGGTTTTGCATTAAAACCCAATCGTAATATCCTAGTGATTTTTGTGCAAATTATATTACGGTTAGGTTTTGGCTTAGAACCCAACCGTAATTTTTAGTGTTAGTTTAAGTGCGATGATCATTTACGGTTGGGTTATGTAATGTAACCTAACCGTAACAAATATGTTATTTTATTGCAAATTATATTACGGTTGGGTTTAATTATCTTACCCAACCGTAAACATAAGTTTTTAATTGGTAATTTATTTACGGTTGGGTTGTTTCTTGAAACCCAACCGTAAATGATCATCTTCGTTTCATATATTCTTCATTTTTTATGGTTAAATCAATCTTGTATTTGTTTTGTGTTGGTGGGAAAAGTGGAAGAGAGATAAGAGAGTTTTAACCCAAAATTTTGAAAACACCAAAATGAGTGATTCTAGTGGCAAATTTGTGGAGGGTGAATCCTTGAAATTTTGTAAGGCATAAGTCAGCGGTTGAACTACGCTCTTACCCGGATATATACAAGCCAATGATGTGTGCATATAGAGATGAAGAGTCGTTGTTAAACGAGGAGTTCATTGCTCTCGAAAGGCGTTTAATAGGCAATAAGAATTGCACTAGTGAGTATTGGATGAGCATGCCAATATGTGGCCAAATCCTTGCCAACGCTTTTAATTGCGTCATCCATTATATCTCAAATGGATATTGTTTAACATTTGCACCAACAAGATCAACATTTGTCGAACAATTGGCAAATAGAAGATGTGTGATTGGGCTGGTGCAGAACTACCATTTTGTTGGTCTAAAGTTGAAAGAAGGAAGTCCATTACCCCCTTTACAGGATGGGTACGACGGTGATATCGCCAAGTCTTGGTGTCAGAGATTCAAGCACAATTTCGAACTCTGGAAGGCATTAAAACCCTCACCGACATTTCAATTCATATCATTTGTTTCTGAGTCGGAGTCAGAATGTTAATATGTATGTTGGAGGAATCATAATATGAATATAGTTTTTTGGAATATAAAAATTTGTACTATCATATTTGTTACTACAAAATGTTTCCAGGTTTACGGTTGGGTTTTTAGTAAAAACCCAACCGTAAACTAGTCACTGAACAATTATAATAATATTACGGTTGGGTTTTGAGTGAAAACCCAACCGTAAACCCTCTAGTTTAAATTCACTCAGGTTTACGGTTGGGTTTGTACTCAAAACCCAACCGTAAACCTGTCACTTTTACGGTTGGTTTGTGAGTACAAACCCAACCGTAAACCTGGATGAATTTAAACTGGAAGGTTTACGGTTGGGTTTGCACTCCAAACCCAACCGTAATATTATTATAATTAACCTTTTTTTGGAATTTCAATTCACTCAAAACTGGGTTCAAAACACAAAATTTATGTAAACATCAAATTTTTGACCACATTACAACCCATGAAATCATTAAAGTAACCTGGGATACAATTGAAATTAACACTAAAAAACCCAAATGGCATTACAAAAGAACTAATAAATAGGTTTGCGATTGAGCAAAAAGTCTTTTAGGATGTGATAATGAGGTAGGTATAAAAAGGGCCATATTTTCCATCTCCTCCATTCCTCAAGAGATCTCTGTAACACCTCATCATCGGTTTCCTCGCACTCTGACACTTGGTGGATCAACAACTCCACCAGCTTTAGGTTGAATCCTGACGAGTCGACTCAAACCATGAGGATGTCCTCGCACTCTGACACTTTGATACTGATCATCAAAAGATGGATTATGTGTTTTACCCCTCTTATTCTTCCTACAACACACAACCAATACAAGTTAGATAATTTCCAAGCAAATCAACTTCAACAAAATAAATATTCACTACACAGGAAGATTTACGGTTGGGTTTTTCTCAAAACCTAACCGTAACTTTTATCCCATATTTTACGGTTAGGTTTTGACACAAACCCAACCGTAACACACATGTAGCTGATTTGCACATCATATTTACGGTTGGGTTTTGCTTAAAACCCAACCGTAATACAGAAACAATAAATTTAATGTGCTGATATGTTACGGTTGGGTTATTGAGAATAACCCAACCGTAACATATCAGTACAAAATGTAGTCCATATGTTACGGTTAGGTTTTAAGAAAAAACCCAACCGTAATACTCTAACACATTTTTATGAACGCTAGTATTACGGTTGGGATTTTCTCAAAACCCAACCGTAGAATGTTTTTTAAAAAAGGGCGCAATACATTAGTTACGGTTGGGTTATCTATTGAAACCCAACCGTAACATCCTGAACTATTCATCTTCTTCCCTTGGATTTACGGTTGGGTTAGTAATACTCAAGAACACGAAATGTTACGGTTGGGTTTTGACACGGACCCAACCGTAATATCAACTGTGTCCAACATGTTTTCCCCAAAAACATGATCAAACATGCGAATAAATCAATTACAAGTTCTAAGAATAACATGAGTTTTATTCAATACCTTAGATACACCATTGTTGGATTTTTCTGTGCTTGATTTTGCTTTTCACTATCGATTTCTTGTTGAATCTCTTGATTAGGTTGAAAGGAAAAGTGTTCATTGCCATCACTACTACCTTGAATGCCTTTAGTATGCTTTTTCATCTAGAATTGTTGTGTTGATTTTAATCGACGATGAATTTGCGAATCGGCGATGAATTGTGATGGATTACGGTTGGGTTTTTCTTTAATTTAGTTTTAAAAAGTTTTGAAAAATTATGGGAGAAATTAAAGAGTTTAGGTTTTAATTAATATAAGGGTAAAATGGACATTTAACTTTACCCCCTAGGACATCCCTTATCGTAAAATTGGGTCACCTTGGCTCAACTAGGAGCCCCTCTATTGATATGGGAGCCCCTATATCAGGCTTCTAAATTTAACCTTATTGAGTAGAATCAGTCAATTAGTATCAATTTGGTGCATGTGATAAAAGAAAACAGAGTTGTGAGTTCTGTAAATTTTCATGAATGCAGTATTGTTGGAATCATGCTTCAAAAAAGAGAATGCAGTATGCTTGAAAGTTTAGAAAAAGTGGATGCATTTTGGACCGTTGGTGTGATGAAGAATTCTGGAGAATTAGGTTAACATTTTAGATGGTCTAGATGAAATTTAAAAATTGGATTTACAGTCAGCTAGTATTTCCAAACTGGTAGTTATATTGAAACCACTAACTCGGTTGAGATATTTTTTGTGTAGCCTGTCTCTGTGATGGTGATGGTGTAACAGAAGAAGAAAGAAAGAACGTGGTAGGGTGTATATATGATATGACGAATATGTTTTAATGTATCATATTGGGCTTCGACACGTGTTAAGTGTAGCACATGGGTGGTCGTGGGTTGTTGAACAAAGGCTTTGTTTGGAAGCAAAATGCATCCTCGAGTGATGTGGGGGGACCCTTTAAGTGAAAGGCTGGCATGTCGTCTACTTTTAGTTTTGTTTTTTCCTTCTCTTTGAAGCATTCTTCTTTCTAAACAATAACTACAAAATCATTAAAATAATTGATAGGTGCTGGTTCTGATTAACAGTTTTAGGACTCAAATGGAGTTATCACCAATTTTACATCACTAGTTCGGTGGGAAGTTTGTCGGTTTCATTTACAAAGTGGTTAGGCCAGATTCTATGTACCCTTTTAAATAGGTATATTTGTCTAGCTATATGGTTGGCCAAACAAAATGTGTTATTATAGTAAACGTTCTGGACGATGACCATTATATCGCTCGATATAGAGATCATCGTCTATGATCGATTTTTTATCGTCTATGAATAACCAAACTCTCTTCACAATTTTATATCTCCTTCCTATTTTTACATCTAAAAACACCAAAATCATCTAGAATAAAAAAAAATTACTGCCACAATGAGTAGAATTTTAAGAGCTAAAAAAACAGAAAAGGTCAACCAAGAGGCAGCCCAAGTAGTAGAGTGGACTGGAATTAGGATAGAGATGAGGGGTTCGAGGAGGTTGGACAGTTTGCGGGCACTGGTGTATTTAAAGGTCATATATCAAGTCATCAAGAAAGAAATCGGTATACCAACCTAAGAGGTGGGTTAACTGAATTTTCTATCGTGTATGAATGACTTCCTGATGCAGTTAAAGCAAGAGTCTGCTGATATCCGTGGCATCTTATTTATTTGTTAAACCCCAAGAACCATAGGAACGATGTTGTTCATGTATTATTAGAACGTTGGTGGAAGACTATAAATACGTTCTATTTTAGAAATTTCGAATGCGGTAAGTTTTTTTGTTCTTTAATTAATTTTTTACACTTTTATTTTTGGTTTTATATATGTAAATTTTAGATTGTGAAAAACATTTGGTTGTTTCAAACTTTAGATTATGTAAACTTTAGGATTTATGGAAAATTAATTTCAAAATGTTGTTTGTAGGAGTTACGCCGTTAGATATTTATATGTTAACGGGAATACTATGCGAGGGAAATATTATTCCATATGACCAAGGGAAGTGGCAAAATCAAAATACATGGCAACAACGCCTTGTATTGTATTCTTCTGATGAGTCAGGAAATGCTATCCACAGAAAACTACACTCTGGTGGAATAGAGTTGCTGGGTTGAAAGCGTTTTTAAAACGCTATGCAGAGAATGTTGAGGAGTATCCTGAAGAAGATAGCGTTGAGCACTATGCTGAGCTCGAAAGAATGTTTCTGTTATGGGTGATAGGACAATTGTTTTTTCCAAATGCTAGCTCAGTGACACCTATTTGTTTTCTCGAAGCGTTTGAGGACTTAGAGAGAGCTCCAGAGTATGATTGGGGGTCTGAACTGTTATCTTCGATCTACATCGGCCTCGACAATTGCTCGCGAGCCGCCCCAAGTTTGAATTGTTTTGGGGAATCTTGGAAGTAAGTAGCTTATAATTTTCTTATAAAATTATAAATGTTACATTTACTAACTTTTTAAATTTCCAAATGTTTTCACAGTATTGGTGGTATACTTACTTCCGTGTTGGTAAACCTGCTCTTATTCAACCAGCCGGTTTTTTTTCCCATTATACAGAAATACCGCTCTGTCAACTGGCACCCCAATCAGCCAGACGGTCAACATTCTGAGCTGGCTCAAAAGATTCAACAAGTATGTAGAACAAGGAAAAACTTTATTCCTATGCCGTATGCGGATCATCCAGAGTACCATACTGACGCTGCTCAAAGGATGCTACGGTTGAGTTTACATTGATCGATGTTTTACAGTGCTGGAAACGGGAAATCTGTTTGGTACTTTGGGGGAAGACTCATTCTACAGCTTCAAAGGCGAACGGTAAAAGCAATCAACCCACTTCCGAGAGGGGAGATTTCCTATGCGTATTACTATAGGTTGATGCACACTGATCATGAATGGGCTCATGTTGATGACTTGGTCGAGGATGTTGACAAACGTGGTTATATGAGTGGGTTCAACAAGATTAGCAAGTGTAACATTTTACAAGAGCCGCAACATATGGGAGTTATAGATGTGCCGGCTCTAGGTAGATTTTCATTTGATACCGTGTTTCTTCCATCCCAACCTCCACCAGCTTCCTTTGTTTATCCTAGTGGCGAGGGAGGTTCATCTTCTTCGTCATCTATACTGCCGTTTGACTGGCATATGCCGAGTATCAATCTACAATCGGAGCGTGTAAATTCTACAATTACTTTTCAAGCTATGGAACGGTCGTATCCCTATTGGGGGTAGAAGCTTCAATACTGGAGATGCAGCAAAGGTTGAACGATTATGATTGGCGACATGACCAAATGCAGAGACATTACATAGAGCTTCTGGAACAAATGATGGGCACATTGAGTCTTAATATTCCAGATGAATCCAGTCCAGGTATAAGTCATCAGAGTGCACGAAGTACACGAAGTCGAGCAAGTCATAGAAGCAGAGGCAGTGGTAGGAGCAGTTAAAGAAGTGTTTCCACACCAGAGAGGGTTCAAGAAACTTATTTGACGCCTGAGTCCGGAGGAGGAATGGATTAGACGACTCCAGGGGTGGACAATTATTTATGAATCTCTATACCCTTCAACCAAGAGTAGGAGGCTTCACAGATTATCAGGCGGTTCGAGACGTTGGGGTATCCAATTCTCAGCTTCCTTCGGTTCCTTATCCAGGTTATGGTGATGAAACTCAACCTCTTGAAGCTACTCAAGATGCTACTATAAGAGCCATGTTAGCACAAGGAAAGTACCCACAAGATGATAACTGGATCTTTTATCATCCAGGAAATTAAGCAGAAAATAATATGTTGTTTTAATTTTATGTTTTAACTGAAAACAAGTCTGTTTTAATTTAATTATTAATGAATTTAAATGCGTGAAAGTTACGAGAAATTACATTTGGTCAAAAATAGGAAATAATTTGAGTTAATTTGATTGAACAATTTGATTGCAAGTTTAACTTACAATTTTATTTAAATAACTTAAACATCTCAATTACCATCACATATCTTACTAACTTAAACACTTCTCAATTACATTAATTTACTACTATACTACGCTTTTTTACAAGATATAAACTAGGGCAGTAAAAACTTAAACACTTCAGTAAACATCTCTGACAATTTTGGGCCTCCTGCTTATCTTCATTTGACGTATCTTCCATTCAATACGCTCCTGAGAAAATTTTCCCTTATTTTTGTGAGAAATACTACAACTAACTTTCAAAAAAAAATTACCCTCATTTTTCTTGGCTTGAACTTTTCTTTTTCTTTTCGGTGCGACTTGTTTAACATCTAAAACCTGAAGACCTCTTTTTTCATTCTCTATTTTTTTGTAACCATCACATATCTTACTAACAGCGGCTTCAAGTATGACTCCAGAAAAATTTAGTTGTATTGACAAATCAAGATTTGCAATTTGGGTCATTTTGAAAAACATTGTAGAAAATAATTTAGAGTAGAAAATAGAGAAAGTAGAAAAAAAAATTGGGTAAATTTTTGGTATAAAAACTAAATTTGAAAATGGTGAATTTATAGGCGAGAAACTGTTAGCCGTTGGCGACATAGTCTTGGTCGAGCGACAAAGACTAAATCAAGCGACCAAGTGTTTATCGCTCGACCAAGTCTGTGTTGCACTTTGCATCCTCTCAAAGTTGAACATTTGAGAGGTGAATTTGATGGTTTGCTATGTGCATAGTGGGTGATTTCCACCAAATTTGGTGTTTTGAGAGGTGCATAGGACTTGGCCTTACAGGCCAACGTATAACAGCACACTACTTGTGTAACGACTTCTTGAAGTAGGAGATGGTTACTCGAGGTTTGATATGCTACCGAGATGTGAGTTTGATTGAATGGTTTACCCAAAAGTAGTACTATTCTTGCAACAACACCATCCTTCAAAGTCTCGTTTTACCTTCAAAACTAGATTAAGCTTAAATATGGAAAACCTACTTGTGGTTTCTCATGATTTCCTCAGTTTATTATGGTTGCCTTTAGATGAATTGACATACCGGACATCATTGTTGTATTACTCCTGCTATCTGAAACACAACAAAATTGTAAATACAAAACTATGTAATTAACCTCAAAGGTGGAAATGGGGATTCCATGAATTGGTAATAATACTATTCTGCAACTTTACAAGACTACACTATGCATTCTACTCCAAATAATGGGGGGACAGATAATAGATGGACTATAGAACAAAATAATAGATTACAAACATTCTACTAGTACAAGTAGGCACTTCAAGTGATCATTCTCCAGCTTCAATCCAGTTGAGAACCACCAGAGCCAACTACAAGGGACATGAACATCCAAGATACCCTGTACAGTTAGGTCCAAAAATACACAAACCACCTGCCGAGCCTAAACTTGTGTCGAATCCGACCGTAGGAGTTGCTTATCGGCAAAATGAAGAAGCCTCCTTAGTCTTAGAACCATATCACAGTGGAAAGGAAGCGCAGAGCGCCGATCCAAGTAAGCTGGGCTTACTGTCATCCATGAAAGAGCATGAAGCTCGGCTGCCAAGGACTCGAGAATCAAATGGGTCTCTATTTCATGGTCCCTAGAATCGGAATTCAAATTTCTGGTATGCTTGATAATTCCTCCTTTACCCATCTTTTCTTGAATCATGTTGGTACCACCATAATAATCTATAAGACCGACAGATATAACCGATGGCCACTCTTCTTTCATGGTACTATGCAAATCTGACCTGATAGAAGGAACAGCTTTAGAGACTACAAAACCGGTTGACAGAGCCATCGCAGAACCTTTGCTGTGTAAAAGATGGGCAAGGGGTGGGGATTCAGAGGTGAGGCATGTCGGAAGCTGTAGAGGTGTAGAAGGCAGAAAACGCATACTGGTGGAGGGAATTAGAACATAGGATGACGACGCAGACCCAAGAGATTTTACAGGGTTGACACCCTCCAGGTAGCTATTAGGCAAAACTGTTCCACTACCACCACCACCTTGAGTTCCAGTTCCTCCTGCACAGTTGAAAATTTTAATTTGCGAGTAACAGAGCATAGGATTCCCTGCACACATTTTATTGGTGCTTACACTACAGACATAATTCAGTTGTTATTTCACAAGGAAAATAATATTTTCCTGTTCTTTCATATAGAGATAAATAGAGTTTCGCTAGGGCTTCCTTAAAATGGTCCAAGATGAGGTACAAGAATTTGGTCATTATCCAAGATACGAGAAACCAATCATAACCAGGGCACTCATACTTTTATACAGGAACGAACGAATTCTAGAAAGAGAACTTTAAAATTTGTCCAGGCGAATAATTTTATGCATAAGAAATGAAATCATTGATTATTGTATATGCTAACTTATGGGAGAAAAGATAACACATGTAACCACAGGTTAACCCTAAAACTTTTTGAATAATGTGAATCACGTGGAGCAATTGAACCAAAAGAATACCTGTGAAAGATGCATCTGCCTGGAGGATCAGATGAAGGGAGTGATCAATTGAAACTCCCACCAAGCTAATACTCTGTACTGACTGAAACAGCCCCCTTGAGCTGTCAATTACAGCTTGTCCTCCCATAAGCTGCTTTCTTGCATTGGTTTGCCCTAAACCACCTTTTATAAAGCTGGAAGATTTTGTTTGACTGTACATGGAAGAGCTAGGTGAAGAAGGTAATGTTCTCTCTTGAATCATACTTATCTCTTGTTGATGCAACGAACTCCCGTTACTACTTGCAGATACACCATCAGGCAAAGCATGGCGTAGCTGCAGAGGCCACTTCTTAACTTCATTCCCACCAACTGAGTAAATGGCTTTTTGCCACTCTACACGTAATAACAATGCATACCAATCAGAAATCAAAAGACTCGCTGTAGAAAAATTACAGACTGCCAAAACAGAAGAAAGGATGCGATAGGAGTAAAATTGAAAAGATTGCTGTACCTTGACGCTCCAGCTCATAAAAGCATCCAATGCGTGTAATCACAATATCTCTAGGCTTGATAGCTCCAATATCAGAGGAAGGACAAGATAGTATCTGGCAACCTTGTTGCAAGACTTGAACAAAAATGCATTGGAGACCTTTGGTGTCTTGACGACTACTGATACCACCAAATGGAAATATTTGACTGTCAAGCAATTCTCCTCTAGAATCTGTCCAAACACAAACAAGCCAACGCCAATCCTCTGTCCACCCATAACAACAATGAAGACTCGGAGTCTTTGGATGGCTAGGTCCAAAACCATCAGCCTCTGACCCATGCAGTAAAGAACTAACTCCTGCAGAGTCAGCACACCCTGATGAAGTTGAAGTCTGCATAAAGACGCCGCTATTCTCGTCGGCAGATGAGCGTAAAGACTCTGTTACTCCATTACCAAGAACTGTAGGTGAAATACCCAGATCGATAGATCCAGGCTCTGCCAGTATAAAGAGTGGTTCGAATGCGTATCTCAAACAAGCATCGGGAATAGAATTGTCTCCAGACCTGATCGGATCACAGCTTAACACTCCTCCCCTTGGTGTTTGCCAGGAATTATCCCACGACCTCAAGCCAGCATCAAGCTCCCCCTCTCTTGAAAGGGAGGATCCTGAAATTCGAGTAACACAGTCTTTCCACATTCCCTGAATAGGAGGAGAACTAATTTGCATCAGTGTAGATTGAGATCTACCTGCGGTGCCAGACAATGATTGAGCATCACTACCCGGTGAACGTGCTATACGTCGAGCTTTATTGTAAACGGTGAAAGCAATCTCTTTAAGAAGGACGAGTTCATTCAGGGCTGGGCTGCTGATCCTGAGGATGGATTCAACTGTTACAATTTGCAGGACCAATTTAGGGATGCTGAACCCTGAAAGTGTTAAAACATTTGATATTGATGTTTCATCAGCGGCAGCTGAGCAGCTTAGAGCTTTGCCAACTTGGCTTCGTAAAAGGGATCTCCTCTCCTTCTCTAAAGAAAGGCTGATTGATCCAAGAGCAATGGAGGACTCCACCACAGTTTGCAAAACAGCAACAGGTTCAGGGAAGGGGCAAACCACATATATAACCTGTTCCACAAAGCTTGATTTAAGGTCAAACTTGAATTTTCGGTAAGTAAAAGAGCATATTACTTGATATAATATAAGATTGAAAGTGGGTCTGTTTACTCATCCTCCTGGGTCTGTATCCAAAAATGGAGTATCCAGTTTTTTCTCAATAACTAGATCCTCAATTTGTAGCTCAGTTTTTCTGATTTCACATGGACACAACCATTCTATTCTAATTTTCTATCGAGGAAAATGGAGGCTAGGTGATTTAAGTTATTTTATTTCACTGAAGGCCTAGAACAGCAAGTTCTAACAATGCCAAAAAAAAAGGGAAAATGGAGCATCAATAACTACAGCTAAGAATTAAAACTTATCAGTTACACCTTCCTTCAGTATTATCCCATATACATACAAAATCAACTTATGTAAAGAGGGAAAAAACACATGTCACACTTACAGTGGTAGGACAAGTATTGCCTTCCTTCTGATGTATTGTAGAATTCAAACCAATTCTAAGTGTCTTTATAACATCCGAAAGAGATTTAAGGAAGCTCTTCAGATCCCAACCATTGGATAAAGCTAAGAGATAATCACTTATTGAGCCCATAAAAGATGTGCCACCATTTTCTATCTTCATAGATTGAGGGCAATCAACTAGAACGAACCCTGATGATGATAACTTCCCAGAGCCTGATTCCATCTGGCCTATATTTTGAGGTGAATGAGTGCCCAGTTTGCAAGATTCATACACTGAAAAAAGAGACTAGTAAGAGTTTGAATGCACAAACGTTTCAGTGGGACCCTAACAAGGCAACCGAAATTGAGATATAAATAAATAACATTACTAAAAAAACGTATAAACATATAAAAGAAAACAGGAGAGAAATTCAATTATCACAAAGACTTCAATGGGACAAGACATTCATTTTTTATATTTTTTTGTGCCCAAAATCCAAGTTAAGTTATCCGAGCAACCAGGGTTCGAGTTAACAGATATATCCTAGAAATCTAATGGCTAGGGATCAGCCAGAGTTAAGAGTGTGAATAAAGACAAATGATCTGGAATGTTAGTATCTGCCTTCAAGGCGACAGATTAGTACTAATCCATGTGGTGCTCCTATTCTGATGACAGGAACTAAAAATCTTGGTTTTGTTAAGGATGTATTAGTACAATTATAAACAAAACTGGATATTTTGGAATGTATTAAATAGACCAACCGGGAATTTTAACTGCACAGTTCACACATTACGCTACAATAGAAATCACGACCTTTCTTCAAGGCGGTATGCACAAAAGGGAGAACAGTGAACTCTCATTCCACTGGACAAAAACTATACTTGAATAACAAGAAAACATTAGAGCATTCAACTGTCAATAGCTTTACACATCCAACTGCGAGTACATCACATGTGAAATGACTGAGGGATTGGCACGTAACAGACTCGGGTTTGTCATTGACTCTAATAGCTTTCGACCAAAACATCCAGCAAATGAGGTTTTTATAGTGCAATCATGCTGTGCAATACCGGTGTACCTAGTTTATCATATAATGCTGCTCCTATACATTAGAAATAGAGAAGCCAATCCAACAACATACTCACCAGTTCCTAACTGCAAAAAGAAATCAGCAGCAGCAGATGTAAGGAAACCAATTTCTGGACAGATAACAGAGTAGGTCATCTGCAAAACAACAGAGACTTTGCATCATAACCAAATTGTAAATATATTAAGAGCATTAAAATTAAATTGTTGAGAACCTTACAGGTTTAGGTAGAGCATAAGGTTCAAGAGGAGCCTTTTCCCATAGTTGTAGAGAGCTTGTGGATGTCTTCAGCCAATCATCCTGATACCTATTACAACAATATTTTACTCGTGCTTATCTAATCTCGATATATATTTTTATTAAAACCATGAGTAAGATATGTGTCACTAGTTATGTTGACCATAAGATAACAAAACATGGTGCAGAATCATTTTTTGTACAATATTCTGACACAAACATTATGAGTGTATATATGTGAATCATCCAAAAACAAGGGTGCACAGGTACCTCTCTTTTCATTGGGTAGTTCAATTGAAAACTACTATGTTGTTTTGTTTTCTCATATTTCGAATGCAAATACAAATTAGGATTCCCCAATAGAAAGAGGGGTACTTGTGCACCCTAGTTTTTGGGGGTGCACAATTTGGATTCAAACATTATTATCATTGTCATTTGTCATTAGTCTTAAAAACCTTTTTTGCATTTTTTATACTTCCTTACAACCAGCACATGTTCCAGCAGATCATTTTGGCCACAAAATCACAAAAAAGGAAACCAAACCAGCAGATTATAGAATTTTACCAGGGTTTCCTATTACCAGTGTTGCCATGCATTGTATCTACTTGAAAACAAATGACCTCAGAATAGTTATACATACCCAACAAGTATAGCAGGCAATGGAAGCACAAAAAGAGTTGGCCGGAGACGAGAGGAACGTAACTGCTGCTCTGAATCCAAATTGCTTATTTCTTGGTTCAATCTCCTCTGGCTTCCCTCATCCATTCTGGTCCCATCCATGCTACTAGACACTGGAAACAATCACCAAAGATACGTTGATACAATTATACTTTAGAAATGCATCCACTTTTACAAAAGGAAAGATTACCTTTCAGGGAAGAAGTAGAACCACCAGATGACTGGCTTGGACTAATAGGTTCTCCACCAGACAGAGTAATAGAGTTTAACGAGTCTCTCGCTTCACCCACAATTGAATCTACAACGTACCCGTCACCTACAGCAGCTGTATCACCTGATTGACTGCGACCTTTGCACCAATCAACTACAGTTAATGGACCATCCAAGTTCCCAAAAGCAGATTTTAAAGCTACTTTTATGTCTGATTGCAGCAAACTAATTACAGATGATGGATGTACCTGTTCCAAGAAACTTTTCTGCATTAGCAAGTTTTCTGTGGAGCTTATAAAGGAAAAAGTGCTCCTTATCAGGAGTTAGAATTTGTCTTATCCTGTCTAAAGAGTTTGACCATAGTCAACTCGCTCATGAATAAACAACTAATTCGATGTTTTGGCATCCAAATCTCTAACCGATACATAATCTGAGCTGTTTGCAGCTTTAGCGCTTGCTACCTATTGGAAAGGACTTTTTGAGAAGGTCATACGAGGCAAAAGATTAACTTCAGGCCTAGCTCAGATAAGAATGCAAGTAGCAGAGCAAATTAAGCACCACGGATCTATATAGAAACCTCATAATCATTATAAGAGCCTTTCCCTAAGAATTAGATCAGTATTTGAAATGCACTAAATAAGAGTGGCAACAGATCAGTATCAGCTGCTTACACTGGCTGAAATAGGATCAAGTAGCTCAACACCAGCAATGTCCAGAGAATGGCATGTGGCCAAAAGCCCACCACAACCTGCATGTACCATGGATGGGCCACAAGAGAATCCACGTCTACATTGTTCTTGCAATGCTAGCCAGCCATAAGGACCATCACCGCAGTTGGAATCTAGTGACACATCAACAAATGAAGTAGCTTGTTGGACAAGCAAGGGAATGCTGTCCAGAAGTTCTTGAAGAGGTTGTCTTAGCCCATACATAACCGTACTTTCCTCATTAAAGGTATTATGGGCAAAAGATGGAGTATTTTCAATACTTGGAGAACGTGTAGGTTTTACACCTTTAGGAACTCCAACCGAGCGCCAAACCCCAACAGGTGCACTAACAGGCCCATCAAGCATTCCTCCGTCAAAGTCGCCTGCTATTCTGACAGGTGCAGAGTCTTTCTTTTTTACTTCGTATATGCTTGACATCTTGTCAGACGAAAAATTTGGGTCACCTCGAAGCTGATCTGAGACGGTTGTTCCTCCAATTAGCCTGCTATTCAGTCCAGGGAATCCAGTGTTACAAGAAGACAATAACATATGCCTTGTCCTGCACATAGATGCCTGGAACAGGAAACATTCAACTTCAGTAGCTAACATGGTCTTCAAATGTAAAAGCGAGTGTGTAACTTCAAATGTAACATCAGCTTTTTTCATCTCGAGAGATTTGACTGGAGTTGTAGAATTGACACCAGAAAAAGGTGCAACTCCCTCACATGAAGCAATGCTATTGTTACGAGAAATTAATTTTTCATCATGTTCTCGTTTCCAACTCGTGATTTGAGTGTAGTATTTTTTAAGGTTAAGGATATTATTCCTCCCTGAACCAGCTTTTGCATTTAAACCGCTGGGTTTCTCGTCTGGCGCATTTAACCGAGGAGGAGGCATTACGCCATATATGTAACAATTAGTGCTTGAATTTGAACTTTCCATGTTTTTAGATCCAGGGATGTATGGACTACTGAAAATCGACAAAGACATCTCACTTGAAGCTGTATCAACTGCTCTATATTCTGAAGCAAATGTCAACATGGCTTCGGCTTTTGACAGATGCTCAAATTCACCACTAACGGGTGGTGCTAAGTAATTGCTTGTTGGATCTGATAACCGAGAATCCTTTGTAGAATCTTGAGTTTGGACAGCAAACTCTTCTGTAGCTGATGGTGGAGGTGGATTAAGACTATCAAAAGAAGAAAACCCAGAAACAGGTAAAAGCATCTGATCTGTGTCCATTCCACCTATACAAGGACTACTGATTATCTCACTACAATCCAACATTGAAAATACAAGGGCTTGGGAATCTGGCATTCCTGGGAGCTACAAAACAACAACAGATTCAAAATTGTGGTCAACAGCAATAAAGCCTTAAAATATATATCACATGTAAGAAGCTTTGAAGGTGTCATCCACAAGTGTAAAAAGTAGAAACAAAACAAAGTGATATCACAAGATTATAAGTTTTATAACGACTTGGCTTCGTAACAACAACAAAATGTACCAAGATAGTTAGATTGATGAAATAGATGGATAAAGCTTAAAGCCCATTTGGCATCATCATGAAAATGAAACTGCAGTTACTGTTAATTGTTACAGTGTCCATGCGTCAATTAAAAAAACAAGAATCATCATCAAAAGCCATGGCAAGGAGATTACCTCACCAAAAGGCAGTGTATCACTCTCAAACAAGTCACTGAAATCTCCAAAATCAGAAATAAGTATGTGAATATCCAGACCCCCACTTTTGTCATGGTCATCCCAATCCCAGAGACATCTAAAAGGCTCATTCGCTTCCAAAGGACTCAACTCAGATTTATACGCCTCTGTGGTTGCATCTATAACAGTCCCTGGACCACCAAATGATTCTGTAACACCTAGCCGAGGACGCTTTGACACCTACAATAAACACATGCTCCAGCAGCTTTACTGACTTGCTTGATTACTGGCAATCATTATAGATATGGAAAGACAAAATAGAATAAAAACAAAAAAGGACTAAATTAAATTGATAATTGCAGGTTGAAAAACAAAGAAAATCTTCATTAACAATTCCATGCAGCAACTAGCTTAAATCTATCGAAATGCCTACACCTGTACAACTAGAACCCATCAAGTGGACAACTATTGTTAACTTTAAGAAGAAAAACAACACCCTCAAAAACAAGGAGTAGTTCAATGGCCTTAAACAAAAAAAAAAATTCATGACAATTACTTGTTAAGAAGTTGTACATAAGACCTATAATAGCCGAAGAAAATATAATCACGGCACGCGTGATTTCTTTGCATAAAAACTAGCCTAAATAATAACCTGATACTTACAGTTAATATAGTATAATGGTCACAAAAATTAATGATCTGCAAATAAAGTTCAATTTTTTGCCGGCATAATTACATGACAGTTAATATTAAAAAACAAAACAGTGAAAGGAAAGACTCATAATCTGCTGCAAGTGCCAATCAACATATTGACAAGAAAACCACAAAGCCGGTTTACCTGTTTGTAGTCATTCTCAAACTGATCAACAGAAGAGAAACCAGACTTCCTACAAGTCAGAGAGTCAGCATCTGCTTCAAGGTCACCAACTGCAGAGTTCATTTTACCATCACTATCACTAGATGTGCTACTAATGCTGCTGATGCTACTAGAATTACTGTCGCTGCTACTGTCGTAGTTATGTTGTGATCCATCTACAAACTCGAGCATACCAGTGCTGCCAATTCCCAAACTAGGATGACAGTACACATAAGAACTCAGAAAGAAGACATAACAGAAAGTAATACAGTTTTCATTTCCATACTAGAGAAATAAATATTTACCTGTGTTACAACGACACGGACACGGTGTCGGTGTCTTGTATCCAATACACTACTTCGACACGACAACTTAAAAAACTAAGATACGTGGACACGGCACACACAATATAAATTTCATTGGATTTAGTAGTTTAACATAGATATATAACTATATAAGGTAGTGAATTTGCAAGATATGTGCGTATAATATGTATGATTAATCCAAAAGGCATTATATAAACTTCACTGGAGAGAAGAAGTCATGATAAAAAGGGAGAAAGTCTAGAGCAAGATCAGTGGACAGATTTGGAACTAATATTTTTGTTACTAGAGTTAAAACTTCTCATAGAATCTAGTAAAATATCTAAGTTTCCTAATAGTAAGGTATTGATTACAGGTTTGGAACTAATATTTTGTTACTAGAGTTAAAACTTCTCATAGAATCTAGTAAAATATCTAAGTTTCCTAATATTAAGGTATTGATTTATCTTGACAGCGGTTGATATCTAATAATTTAGTTAAAGTTTTCTAACTGAGTTGTATCTTGAAGTATTGGAGAAGTATTGGAGTATTAATACGTGTGTCCGTGTAAATACGTAATGACTTTTTAGGCGTGTCGTTGTAACACAGATATTTACCATTAAAAAAAAAAACATCATTTAAACGTGTTCCAATCCGCTAGATGCATAATTATCACCGACGTCTATATGTTAATTGTCTATAAGATATGGTAATGCAGGATCAAACTGCCCTAATCAAAAATTACGGTATTTAAATTCATCATATTTAATAGTTTTAAGCTCATGCATCGCTACTAGTTGGGACGAATCCTACTATCACCATGTTCTACCATCTCGTCGTATACACTATAAAAGGAAAAAGAACATATATTGCTGACCATTAAAACATAGATACTATTATCCTAGATTAACGACAATGGAAGTACGCAGCAAAGTTGGTACACATTGTAAACTAACACATCTAGGAATCCGTTGAAATACATGAGCATCACTGCACCAGTTATACTACCTCCGTCCCACAAAAAGTGGATCTTTCAGTTTTTCATTTTTGCCTAAAAATAGGCAAAATTAGAAAAGTGAAAGACCCCACTCTTTGTGGGACGGAGGAAGTATTTGTCATTTTAGAAGCTGTTCCGGTAAATGCATGTGCATTTGACCCAATCTCATCCTGATATAATTAAAATTGAGCAGTGAGAATGATACTTTACGAGACTTACCAGTTCACAGCGAAAGACGAACCGAATTGTGATGCCCCACCCCAGTTCTGCAGCCAGAGTCTGCAGTCCATATAACCCATGTTAACCAAGTTATTTAAATTAATGTTCTTTTACGCTGCAAAAAAGTAGACGTGCCTTTTTAGAGAAGATCTAGCGGACACTGTACGCACAACGGGTACCAGCACAGCCTCAGCAGGATAAATAAATGTTCCTTCAGGAGCTCGAAAATTATCTCCTGAAGATTGCTTCTCATCACCCTTTTCAGCTTCGGTTCCATGGCAGCCAAGGGTAACCTCAACATAACAACTTTGCCCCCTCAGCTGGCACCCAGAAGCTTGAGCAGCATGAAGAGGTACACCGAGAACCGAGAACCCATTCAAAGCCTTATTCTTGCTGGAACTGTTAAACCATGTAAAAGGAAAATGAAGACAATGGGTTAAACATACACCAAGCCTCAGCTTTTAAACTCTTCTTTGCTGGTAAGTAGGAAATACTTTTGATGTTGTATCTCCGCATGGCTTCACCATTTTAACTATCTAAAGCCAGAAAATAATTGTGAATCCAATCAAAAACCAGCTTTATACCTTAAGTATACTTGCTTCACAAGATCACTAGGACAGCACCCTGTAACTCCACCTCGCATTCCATGAGGGGCAACAATAACTGCCCAAAATGCCAACATATGATCAGACTTGCTGAGAAATATTGCATACCCATGATCATACAACCAAGAATGTGACTGTCTTATGATAGCAAAAAAGCTAGAAAGTTAGAACTTCTAGTAAAAACCTGTCATGAGGTAAATTTATCTCTGCAGAACTTGTCATTCACTCTAAAAGAAACAGGGAACACCACTTCTTAGAAACAAATTTCATCATGTCAATGATACTTAAAATGAGTGTGAAAGAATGCCTACCAGGGAATCTTTCTGCATAGTTACTAGAAGAGCGGCGTTTTACAACCCTTTCCATGTCATGGCCAGAAAGTGTCCGGATATGCCTAGACATCAAAATTACATAGAGTTTTATGTTATTTTATGAGCAGAAGGAATTCAACGAATAAAAGATAAAACAAAACTTCCAGGATACGAACTTGGCAGATATTATGACATGCACAAAGATAGCTTCCTCGGTGGCAGCAAAGACGAATTCCAGTGTAGGATGGACTCTCCTGAAACACAAATATGAGTTTTAAAAACCGAAAAACATAAAACCATGCCGAGTTCACTTAAAGAAGAGCAAATTGATCAGGCTTTCCACTACAAGAAGGATCAAGTCTTAACCTAAGAAGCGCAATGCATGTACTCCCTTTGCTGAAATTCTAACAGTAGTGTTAACACATTAGTAAGGCACTCACTGTAATAATGCCTAGTGAAAAGATAGTTGATAATATGTTGCTGTGTTACATTGACAATGATCATTGGTAATAGGATGTTGGTTGCTTTATGTCTAAAGACGGGAGTATATTAAGAATTATCTCGATTGTTAGAGAGGGTGCCTTTGTAACCTAAAAGTTAACAAGTCATGATGTTTCTATCGTATTTGTAATTTCCTAAAACTGAATCTACTTTATCAAGGTGACAATTCAAAACTTATAGTGGAAGTTTGCAAATGAGTCGTAGAAGCAGCAAACAGGAGATGCACTTTCGCATTTTGATACCAAGAGAATAAAGTTGTGCATAGCAGTATTATAATACATAATCACTGGACACCAATAAAATAAAGAAAGCAGCACCAGTCCATTTGAAAAAACAAAGCAGTGAACAAACGATGAAACCCAAAATACAAGAGCAATAAATTCCATTATCAGATGTGTATGTTATAAACCTGAAAATCTTTCCACTTTGTGAAAAAGGATGGCATCTTGCAAACACATCTCCATATCTCTGGTAGGACATGCCTCTTAAAGCTCTGGAATTGAAGGAAGAAGAATTTTCACTTTGACTTCTGTAGCAATCCCAAAATTTTACAAAAATAACCAGAATAAAGACCCAAACCTTTCTATACAGTTACGTAGAGCCTGTGATAAAGCTGCTGCAACCTCCTCAGAATCTCCAGGGGACAACCAAAGACCAGAGCCGACAACTTTACACAAACAACACAATACATGATGTTATGGTTTAACAACAGAACTGTGAAGGATGTTACGCAGCAAACTTTCACCAAGCCAATTAACAACAAGTAAAATGAGACCAATACCCTATAGAACTTAAGATGTGACATTTAATAGATCAACATCCCGAAGTATCCATTCTACTGATGCAAGAAAACATCATGGAAAGTACCTCTTAGTTTAGATACTGCAGTCTGAGCAGCTTCAACAACAGATGAATGACGCCCGGAAAGGAAAAGCCAGAGCTTGATTTTGTCATCTATGATACAGAAAAGGTATATAAGACGAGCAGG
Source organism: Papaver californicum (assembly GCA_023531435.1). Lineage (NCBI taxonomy): Eukaryota > Viridiplantae > Streptophyta > Magnoliopsida > Ranunculales > Papaveraceae > Papaver > Papaver californicum. The sequence goes on from JAJJMC010003936.1 coordinate 11,289,246, forward strand.
TTTACCAGAAGCAGTATAGTAGGTCATACATCTTACTTAAAACTATTACCGGGATTATGAATTCCCTGAGATGGATCCCATGGACCAACAAAAGAGTTCGTCCAAGTGCTAAGAAATCCTTCTTTCTGCAGCTGTACATGTGCTGAAAGTACCAGCGCTGTAGCAGCATCTTTCTGTTCACCTTTAGCACTGCAAAATTACGAGAGATAAACATTCAACAAAACAATGAGAATGATCGCCTCAACTTTTTCTTCTTATAATCAATCAGCTAAATAAGAAACTAAGAAAAGAGACAGTGTATCAACCCTTTTTCGGGGATCAGATCAGATTCCAAAGGGAGAAACTGGAACCAGGAAATGTGATGTAAGCTTCCCTGCACAAGTAAATAATAAGGTTTGAGTGAAGATATGGTACACCATAGCCAGCTTAAGCCATTCCAAAATTATAACCAAAATCTGGAAAGACTCTTGTTCAGTTCACTATGATCTTGAGGATGGAAATTTCACTGGAAATACAGCAAGGGATCTGTCGTGGATGACCAGACAGAGAGGTATATAGTGCCCACGTTTGATATTTTTATCAAACTTTAATTGGTAAAAGGGCTAAATACTGGAAACAAAAAAGTGAATGTCATTGCTTAGCTTAGACATATACATATAGGCCTTGTTTGGTAAAAATTATGATTATCATTTATGATCATAAATTGAAAAATGATTATGCTATTAATCATTTTTTCAATAAATTTTAATAAACATCTTTTTGGAATAAATGATTATCTTAGAAAAATGCTGTCGAAGAGGAGAGGAAAGAATGATGATCTAAGATTTTTTTTTTTAGACCACTATTGTTTTTTTGTCTCTCTCTTGATAGTTTAGAGAAAATAAGGAACAAAAGTCTAATTCAATTTTGTTAAAAAACAGAATTGATTATGATAATTTTTATAAACAACTTTTTTCTACTTATGAAAATAATGAGTTTTTTCAATTATGATTAAAATAATCAGTTATTATAAATTTTAACAAACAACTATATAATGGATTATGGGCTGGATAATTGATTATGGGCTCATAATCCATTATAATAATGGTTACCAAACAGCCCCATAGATATTAAAGAAGTACTGAAACAAATTAATAAATTTAAGACATTATAGCACTGAAAAGATTTTCAGATTTCCACTTCTGGCTGTAAATAGTTTGTCCACCACACATATGAATTGCAACTGCTGCATAGTCAAAAATCTAATCTAGACAGGGTAGCCACATGATGCTGTATGGTCTTGTTACCCCTAAGATATGATCTGTGTCTTTCCTTCAAAAACACTATAATGAGCAATGACTGATCTAAACATACTATGACATTATAGTAATAAAGAGTCAAGAAGAATACAATTTTGAAGACATTCGTCCACATTACTTGATAACACCAGTCCTCTCTTCTTAAAAGGGCTCCTCAAGACATCTAATTTGTTCAATAGAACATATATAAAGACCTCAAACAACGGCACCTGCAAATGGGTTATAAATAAGTTCATGAAATTTGAATAATGTAAAATCAAACAGAAAGACTTCGGCCCATGTGTGATAATACAAGTAATTGACGCACACTGGTTTTGACGGCACCTAAATGATTTTAACCAAGCTCCCAAAGTAACTAGTATAAGATAGATGACCCCAGAATACTAAAGCTTCCCTACAAAGCTAGTGGTTTTGGTCCTCAAACGCGGATATTTTCCTCAGTCTACAATCTCAAGATTCTAAACCATAAAAAAACATCCACAAGAATCAACACTCCTTCCACAAGATTTTTAAGCTAAATTTGCGTTAAATTTTTGCTACAGTATGAGGATATAGTAAGTCAGTTAACACGCCAATCCCTCACAGCATCACTTAAGGTACACAAAAGGCAAATTCATTATATCCTTTCCGTTTATAATCCCAGCATATCAGTCCATAAGCTTCTTCTTAAGATATCAAGCATCCAATAGCCCATGCAAATTGACTCCTTTACTAAATATCTCTAAAATTCCCTAGGCTTGCAGTCCATCATCACTATGGACTTTGTGAAAGTTTGATTTTTTATTTCCATCATCATACCTCTAATTATCCTTGATGTGAAGGAGGTAAAGAAGAATCATACATCCACCCATATTCTGTTCTCCAAAATTTTAACATCACCAGTAAAAATCTTTATTTTAGACCTAAGTTTCCTCAACAACTACAGCCATTTAATGTCCATTCACACTATAAATTAACGGAAACCTAACTTAGCCCATTCCAAAATGGCAATTGAACTCTATAACTATGTTGATCAAAAAGTAACCCCTCAATCCCAGAATCCTAAGTTTACTCGTTTTTTGGATCACCTAAAACTAACGTTAGAATATTAACAAGAAGATCACTAACTAAATTGAATTAAAATCATCCCCAAAACTCATTTTAAGAACCCTAGAAATTACTTCTATTAACTTTAGATTTACCTTCGGGTTATAGAGAAACCAACCTTTGATGAATTTGGAACTGTCCTTCAACTCGAGGTCGTATCCTGCAACATGCATGAAACCAAAAAACCCTAAGATTTTTTCAATCAATAAAACGCAAAAACTAAAATAAAATCACTTCTGCAGTTAGATCTTACCTTGATTGCCTACGGAAAGCTAAAAAAACCTTCGGGTTTTATCTACTTGATTTTTACGCTTTCTCCGATCAAGGGTTTTCAAACTTTCTTCTCTCAGTCTCTATTTTTAAGTCTTTCTACTCCGCTATTGTTAGATTTTCTTCCCCATTTTCATTGCATCTTGAAACAGAGAAGAAATGGTACTGAGTTTTGGGCCTACTGGCTGCTTAATGACATGGGCCCTCACTCCATAAACAAACTTGATTACGGGCTGGCTGGATAACTGATAACCAAAAATCTCGGCAAGAGCAGCGAATGGATCCAAAGAATTTGGTCTCATCCACATCCACATCCAATCCAATCCGTTTATAAGCGGATTTTAAATTTTATATGGGAAGTTTGTTGGTTGGTCCAGAAATCCGTATACAAGTTACCCTATAATCCAACGGGATAAACTAGTTATCTTATAGTCTAAAAATCTTTTAAAAAAATTAAATTACTTTCATGTCCATCATTACTCATATGCGAACCAGCCACGTACTAGTTCATTTTATTTTTAGTTTCCAAAACCACCTGCAACTTAAAACAAAAAGCAATGGAGATAAAACTAGGGCACCGAAAATCTAAACCCCTAAAATTAAGAGAAATTAAAATCCAAAAAACAACCTGAAAACTGAAATTCTATGGCATAAAAACCGAATCGAAAATCAAAATTGAAGAAATCATATTAATTAACGATCATCAAAAAAAAAAAATCAAAAACTGTGATAGATCCAGTGAAGAAGAAGAAAAAAGAAGAAGATCATACGTACTGAAGGAAAAAGTGTATGATCTCACAGTACGTATTGATATGTACAGAAGGAAAATATGTACTGAAAGAAAAAGTTTATGATCTCACTATACATATCCTTCAGTACATATTGATAGAAAAAATATGTACCGATAGATACAAAGTGTACTGAAGGAAAATATATACCGATAAAAAAAATTTATGATCCCACAGTACATATTGGTATGTACTCAAGGAAAATAGGTATTAAAGGGAAAAAAATGTATGATCCCACATTACATATTAATCCAAAAATACATATTGATATGTACTGAAGGAAAATATATACCGAAGGAAATAGAGTAGATGATCCAACAGTAGATATTGATCCAAATGTACATATTGATATGTACTGAAGGAAAAAAGTGTATGATCCCACAATACATATTGATATGTACCGTAGGATCATACAAAAACTACAAAAAAAAAGAATATGACAATTTAATCAACCAAATATTTATATCTTCAGTACAAATAAAAATAACATCGATCGACTAACCTATATTGTTTGAAGAGATAACCCTTTTTTCAACATTGAGCATCAGATCCAGATAAAAAAATAAGATTAAAAAGTCTAAATAAAAAACCAAAATTGATGAATATATATCTATTTTTTCTTTTTCTTCTTCTTCACGGATCCATTCTCGAAAGTCTTCTTCTTCTCCTTCTTCACCATCAATTGATTCACTTCTTTTAGATATATAAACAAAGCATATTAGAAGAATTTCAAAATGAATTGGAAGAAAACCCAAAATTAGGTCAAAAATTGAAAATTGTTTGATTTCAAAAATTTATATATTGTAGATTACATCAAGCTGATTACAAATTTATAATCAATTATAATATCAAAAACAAAATAAAAGATCAATCACAGATCTTAAAAACTTCATAGTTGTAACTCTCCTTCGGACAAAAACTGAGAGAGAAGAAACGAAAAAGAAAACAGGTTATACGACGTTTGGAAGTTAATTATGGAATATACGAAAAATCCATAACAAACCTCACACGTGGAATGGACCAGCGAGTCAAAATTTTAATCCAAAATCATGATTTAGACTAGCGGTTAATCTATGTCTAATGGATGGACTAGACACTAAACGGGTCCCCTATAATAGATTAACCACTAATTCCTAGATTTTACATCCGTATCCAATCCACCATTCAGTGGATTTGCATCCAATGAACGGGCAGATCGAATTAAGTAAGTGGGCAAGTGAAAACCTACTACAATGTGCATCAATTGATTTAAAATTATTGATCATACTCAAAATAACAACAGTGACGAATTTACCTTCTGATTGGCTTGGTTAAAAATATCAACTTTTTGTTTGTATGAGAGTTTGTATTTGTTACATTGTCTAAACATGCCTGAGGGGCAGCCCAAATTTGTTATCACGGATACCTCCTTTCAGATTGGTTGTTTCCTTTTTAAATCTATAATCTATGAGTGGCTTGGATTTGCTTTCGCATTTTTACACAAGGTTTACTCCCGTTTTTAAAATTTGACACCGTTGATTTACTTGAAAGATCCTACGGTCACAATTTTACCTATTGCGGGTAAATAACATTAATACATGTTCATACTAAAAATTAGCTATTTTTTAACCTTATTTTTCTAACCCCTAATCTTCCCACAAAAGAAATATGTCAGGGAAAATTATTCTCAAATTTTATTTTATTTTTTTTATCATAATCATCATATTTTTATTCATTTTTTTTAATTTGATTTTCACCATAATTGTCATTTATTTTAAATCAAGTTCTTATTGTTTTAAATTGTTTCAGTTATTCCTTTGTTTTTTAGCCATAATGTTCGAACAAAACCAACATAACATATAAAATCAATATTTGTTTACTTTCCTACTTTTTTATGTTAGAGCATCGCTCGATTGGCTCCACAGTCGTTGGTATGTCAACTATAGTATTCAAGTTTAGATATTAAAATTCACCGCTTGAATTGTTAAGGAAAAATCGTCTTAGGTTAGACTTATGATATAGTTGTGTGAGGCGGAGTACTTTAGTTACCCTTGAAGAATTTGGATAATTGAATAATAAACAAATACATTGTCCTTCAAACAAATGTTAGTACACCAAATAACGATTATTCCATCTTTATCTTTCTCTTGGTCTATCAAATATATATGAAAAATGATGTTTATGAGTATGCTTTTACTACGAGAGACTTGATCATTTAATAATGATCAAGTGTCGAATGAATGATATACAACAATTGTGTTCTACAACTCGCCCATGGGTTTCAAATAGTAGCTTGCTACACAACTTAAAAAAATGGCTTCACACTTAAGGTAGTACTTGTTACTCATTCATGTTGTTCGAAAGCTATAATACAATTTAGGATGCATGTTTGAAAAAGATTCTATGATGCGAAACACTTGTTCGAAAAACTCATTCAATGTTCCAGGTGTATATTTGAAAACTGACTCAGTGGTTTTGGATACATGTCTGAAAAGCTGACTCGGTGGATTCAGATGTGTGTTCAGAAATTGATTTCGGAAACAAGTGTTCCTTTTGAATACATGTTCGAAAAACTAGATGTTACTTTCAAATACTCTTTTTAAAACAGAGTATAATATTTGAAAAACTACTTATATGATTTGAAGATTGTTCATAACTCTCATAAAAAAATTCAAAAAATATATAAAAGTGTTTCGAAAAGGACTAAGCCATGAACATATGCTTGTAACTTGTTTACGTCATGGTTCGATAAAATACTTTGACATTCGAGGCTTAATGTACTATATGACTTACATTGTCATCCTTGGATAATGTAGAAAATGTTAGAACATGATATCACATTCCCACTTCCACCTAAGGAGATGTTCATCTTGATTACATCTTGGATATATCTTGTTGACACCTTAACCTTGTCAGATATGTAACTTAGGAAAGTTAGTGACGACACATGAAAGTTATGGTTGTCAACAAAGCTAACCTTAGAAAATATTAATATTTGAAGATTGATTACTCTTGGTATACTTATCATAAGTATTTGTATACTTACATTTCCAGGAAATTGCATATAAATAGTCTTCATATTTAATAAAATGCAAACTTTGCACTTAGTTATTTATGAAAGTAAATCTAGAGGAATATCTCAAATATTAATACGGCGTACATTATAGATTATATCATTTTGGAAAAAATATATTAGCATTCATTGCAAGTGAGTTATACATATACATATTAATATAATCTGAGAATATCAAGATAAGTGGTAATTATGGAAATGGGCGTAATTTAATTTACCTTTTTATTTCAGAAATTACTTATCTTGTTACCATAACAAGCCTTGGTCTAAAATACTATAAATAAAAGAATTTTTCTAAAAACTTGCATTCCCATTGCATGTTAACTCTTAGTTACTTTCTCTGACCTATCTTTGATTAAGTTCGATAAATCAGGAAGTAACACTAGGACCTCGGGATCGACAAGCGCTAGAAGTACCTTCTGGGAAAGTAGGATTTATGTTTTAGTGTTTTTTTGTTCTATGGTTCTTGTGATTTGTAAGTAGCTTCCTTAAATGGTATAATTCTTATTTATTTCATGATCTTTCTCTTCTGAAATAGGGTTGCACATCGGTCGGCCGACTCAGGTTTTTTTCCAAACCGTAGGCCGATCCGACCATAAATCGGTTTCTAAAATCAAAATCGTCATTGAGCCGACTGATTTTGGTTTGGTTTTAAACCGGTCCAAATTGATTCGGTCAATGACGGTTTTCCTATCGGTTTTAATCGAATTAACATAAATTGTCTTAAAATTCCCTTTTAATACTGATAACCAAAAGAAATTTTAATTTTAACTACACGGATATGTGATTCTGCACATTACAAGAACCCTAACAATAACAAATACATAGATCTATTAATTAGTAAGACTTTTTAATTACCTCAGATCTATATTAACTTCAATTTCAATTATATCCAAAATGCGTATAAGGTAAACAACAATCTGAAAAACCCTAACAATAAATAATTATACCCATTTTATAATTCATTAGTTTCAGTATGAAGCTGCAGATGTATCATGAAAAGAATAGATGTGGGAGTTTTTTTTCTTCAGGGTTTGTTTGTTACCCCTTTCCTAAAAGAGATCTGTGATGATTCTAAACTTGATAAATCAAACAACCCTCCCCCCTCTCTATATATATATACTTTTCGTTCTCTCTTTCTCTCTAAAAATTTGTTGTTGTTGTTGTTGCTACTTATGCTTCAAAAACAAAAAACAGTTTCAATTACACCCAAGCCTTTCTTTAATTAATTGAAAAAATTCCTCTAGACCACAAAAAAATACTTCTTTTTATTCGAGAAACGACGAGCACAACTAAACTGAACGACTCTTCTAGACCACTCTTTTGTATCTCGGGAGCGACTCTATCTGATCTCGGTCTATTTGGGAGTCTTTCTTTTCATCGTAATAAAAGATATTTTCTTGTCACCACGTATATAAACTAACTTTGAAAATGAAAAGAATTTGAAGAAATAGAATAAGAAGAGGATATAATGGTTGCTTCTCGTGGTGGTGGTTATTTGTATGTGAAGAAGAAGAAGAGCAAGAGAGTTAAGTGAGGTTACGTGTGAAGAAGATAAAAAATGAGAGAGTAGAGTGGGTTTTTTGTTAAGTTTAGAAAACATTAAAGGTTTAAATATATTATATAGTGGACGTATAGGATTAAGGATCATCTTACGGTTTACAGTGATCGGTTTTTTTGACTCCGTTCGGTCGGCTCAAACACTAAAACCATCTGCCGAGCCGCAGATCAACGATTACTAAACCTTCCACCGAGCCGTTAGATTCGGTCGGTTTTAAAAAAACGACTGTCTGACCGGTTTCGGCCGGTTCGGCCAAAACGGCTCGGTTCATGTGCAGCCCTATTCTGAAATAAAGCCACTCAAGTATTGTTAAAGGAATTGTTATATATATTCCATTGTTGTATGTTTATTGGAATCTGTTGATAGAACTATCTTTAAAGTCACTATGTTTCCAACGGCTTTAGATAGTGGAATCAAGTTGTTTATTTCAGGTATTACAATTGAAGACTCTGAAGATTGGAGACTCTGAATATTGAAGATTCAAATATTGATTTCGTGAACATTTGAAGAGTTGATTGACTGAGATACACGAAGTTCTTGTCTACTAAAGCATGGTAACTAGGGGTTAAATTATTATGCTTTAACTACATTAGACTAAAGTTGCATAATAAACAAGAGTGCAACGGATTAGTTCAGGGAGTATTCAAAATTGGACTAGGTGACATAAATTTCTACCAACACAATTTTAGTCGCTAAAAAAAATATTGTGTGTTATGCGCTATTTCCCAACGCTGGCGCTAATAACGTCATCCCCCATTTTCCAATATTATTGGCGTTAATAACCCCAACTCCTTTAATTAATCTCGTTGGCGCTAAAAGCAGCATCACCACCTTTTTGGTTGCACTGGCGCTAGCAGCGCCAACCCATCTCTACTGCATCACGAGCTTTGCTTATTTCGTCCAGGTCAGGATGCCAATGAGAACGTTGATTTTTAGTTAATAATTTGTGGTAGTTATTTAATTCAACATCGGAATGTGACTTCCAAAAATATTTCTTTTTAAAGGCTTCTTTAATGTCGAATATTAACAGTTGAGGAGGAAAGTTTCAAGGTGCTGATTTTATTACCCAACATAACAAACATGTTTCTTTTCTTAATTAATTGGTTAATTTATTTAAAATATTAGATTATTTTATCCATAAATTGATTTGATTATCTTTTTTTTCTCTGCAAAAACATACATGAAATGGATTTGATTTATTTATTTATTTTTGCATAAACATATGTTGATTTGTCACTGATATGTATCGTTTACGCAATAAATTACTTCAAATAATTTCCACTAATACTAATAAATAATATAACGGTAGTAAGGATCGTTCCCACAAGGAAATATGTACTATTATCTGTCTTTGACTTCTTAAGTAACCAAAAAGGGGATTGTAATGAATTAAGCTAAAGTAAACTATTAAAAATAAAAAACAAAGTAAATAAATAATATCATAGGGAGGACGATACTTGTTAAAGTTTTCATCTTCCATCAATAAACTTGCTCGTTAATCGATTCGAGTTGACATTTATTTCTTCTCATATCAATAACGCTAGAGCATCCTATCGCAGGTTTACTCTGGAAAAAACTCCATGGATCATTAAGGCGCAAGATTCACTATTTGAATCCTTCGCAATAAATAACTTGGTGCAAGAGCTACTCAACTTTAACCCAATGAAAGCAATGGTCTTCGTGAGTTAAGGTTATTTTAAGCAATCTGGCACAAGAGCCACATGGATTTAACCTAGGTTAAGCTTCTAAACATAATCACATGGCAACATCTCGTCGTTAAAAACTATGTTGTGCGACTTGTAATTAGGGTTATTCAACAATTATGGATCTCAAACCCTAGTCCAGCTTTAGATATGAATACATGTCCATTCAATTTGTAATTTAAACCAACAAGTCCTCAATCATACATGACGGTATTAACAGTTAAGCATAAACGATAAAAGAGATCATTAACATTAAAACTAACCATCCAGATTAATTTACATGTCTAGGACTTCCAACTACATCCCCAACCAATAAAAGAAAGTTACTTACTCGTTTTCTCAAAACCCATAGAAAATATACAAGAGAACAAAGAGAAGAAAAAGAAAATGTCATGGTTCTTCCCCTAATGGGGAAAACCCTAATTCGCTTCAAAACTCATTTTTATTTGTTGTGGATGATTTGATTATGTAAATATAAAAAGATTTAGGAAGTCTTCTTATATAAGGAGCCAAATATAGGATTGTCGGTGCTCAAATCTCGGTCATACTAGGTTTTTGAGACTCAAAAATAACATAAAAACCCGTCAAAATACATAGCTCACGTATCTGCCTCAGCCACCTGACCTTCTGAGATTTTTGTCTTGCCTCGATGGCCTGACCTTCTGAGATTTTTGTCTTGCCTCGATGGCCTGACCCTCCGAGATTTATGTCTTGCCTTAGAGGCAATTATGAATTTGTTTTTCTCATAACTTCTTCATACGACGTCAGAATGACCTTATTCTTTCATCGTTGGCTTTGTATTTTCATTATCTTCAATATAGTGAAAAAAAATCCTGGGTTTTGATGAGTTCCACTTGGTCTTTGGCATTTCTCCCCTTGTAGCACTTCACTTAGACTTCTTTTAGAGATATAACCTAGTAACAGACATAAAACGCAAAAGTAACAATAATACAAAGTAATTCACACAAAATCTAGCAAATAAGTGTAAGAAAATAGTACTCAAAATACACTCATCAAATACCACCGCACTAGCCATTTCTAGTCCTCGAGCAAACTATGAATCTAAACTAACTAAATAAAACAACTTCCTTTCGTTGAGAGTACAGTTACACTTAGGATGTGTAACAAGCCTTCAAACTTATAGGTGTCTTTAGTGGACGAGCTACAGTCTCATGAGAGTTTATAAGAGGTATACATACAAACCCTAATTTCCAACTTTCAAATATACTAGAGAACATGTATCCAACGAGCCACGAAGACATAAAGTTTGTGCACACTAACAATAAGAAGTTAGAAGTATCAAAGAACGTTATTCTCATTCTTAATGACTGAGCAGGAGAAAACAAATGCCATAATCAAAGAAACCAGCCTCAGTAGCGGTCGAATAAGCACTTCGCCTCGAGTTCTGTGTTACCAATAGGATTTTATAAAATTGCACTCAAAAGACGCACTTTATGGTTCTCATTTGTGCACATAGGAAAAAAGATAGAAATCCTACACACGTTGAATGTTGAGAAGGAAAAACATTCTGAATTTTATTGTGTTATCCCATAGAAATGTGGGATGATAGACACATTTATGTGTCTTATTTGATCTCATATTTGTATTAATTGTTCTTAATTTTTGTACTAATAATATATTTTCTTTATTTATAGGTTTTTTTTGAAGAATAAACTATTGTGGGAAATTGGGCTTTAAAAGTGTTAAAGGCACCCAGAAAATTGATAAAGGCACCAACGCAAGTGTTAAAGGCGCCCACCATCTTTTTTAAATTCAAAAATAGAAAATTGGGGGGGGGGGGGGGAATTCTACTTCTCGACCTGTGGATATTTTGGATGTGGTTTGAAGAATTTCTTAAGCTTTAAAGACAATAAGATCTTTTTGCCTTATTATTGAGAGTTGTACGTGATTAGGAAATCAAAATATTCTTGCAAACATTGAACTCTCGAATAAAACAGGCAGAACATATCTATTCTCGGCAGTTTGGGTTCGACTTAAAAGAAATGAAGATATTCTCTGAGTTGATTTGGAAACTTCATCGATAAAATCACTCTTATAAAGGAAACAAAATTAATAACAAGTTGCACAAAGGAAACAAAATTGATTGAGAAATAGCCGTGGAAGAAGAAAATATAAACTGAGAATACTTTTGATTTAATGAAAAGATGTTGAAGATTTGGAAGAGATTTGAGGGTAGATTGATATTGCAATATAAATAAAAGAGCCAAGGGAAGAATTGGGAGGCTAGATTCTGCCAGATTGAAAGAGAAAATAATTCAGTTCGAGAAAATAATATTTTTTAACTCACTGAAGAAGAAGAAGAAAAACACAGCTTTAAACCGTTGTTAAAAAATTTCGTCTATACTTATGTATTCAATTGTAACAACAATGGTTTCATGAATAGTTGACAGTTCTGAGCTTTAATATACAACACAACAGTTCTTTATTCAACTGCGCCTGAAATAAGTCGTTGGTTCATAAAAAATCTTTGTAAGCAATTTTTCATTAATAAATACTTTGGTTAATTGTTTTTCTTCCGTTCTTTTACTCCAAGAGTAGTTGAATTCTTTTATAGGGTAGAAGAGGAAGCTAGTTTTGATGTGTAACTTTTAATGTGTATTTATTTTACATAATTACTCTCTATTTGTTCTAGTTTATATCTAATAATTTATCTTTCAAAATGCTTCATATTAATTGTTCTAGATAGTTTTTAAGCTATTGATCATTTATAAGCGAAGGAGATTCTACTTTTTCATAACGCCATAAGTCGTAATAGTAGTTTGTAACGTTAAATCTTCCGAGACATGAGATTGGGTTCAAAACTGTCTTGAGTAGTTTAAGAGATTTAAGATATTAAGTTGTTGATTTTCACAAACATCAAAAGTAGTGGAATCCAAAACCATAGATATTTTATCTTTTTAATTAGATTCATAAAAAAAAATTCCAAATTTTTTTCTCTATTTTTACCACATAATTTGTTTAGTAATTAGAAACAATATTATCAATCCCTGTGGGAACGAACCGTACTTGCCTTTTCTACTTTGTAGACGCCATGCGATTGCGATCATAGGTTTTTGGCCTATCATGGGACAAAAAGAACCTTTTTTTGATGATCTCTAAGAAAGAAAATCAACCACTATGCGAGGATGGGAATGCTTACTTACCTTCTCACCCGATCCACAATCAGCACCACTCTCACAGCGAATAGAAAAATCTTCGTATTCGGCTTCAACTATTCATGATAAACTCTTGAACTTTATAGAACTTTGACAACTTTGTACTTGTTTTTTCTTCGATTCCTTGTTGCTTGAAACTTCCTTATATATTATTCTTTCTCATGGCCTTAACTAATGAAATACCACACTAACTATGAAATTGAAATGCCTATCTTTTTGTATTTACATTTTAAAAAATAAATAAATTATGATATATTTTTTAATGCTATAAAAAAATAATAACTAAAAAAATAATGACTAAAATTAACATTGCCATGGGGAAAAGACTTAAGAACTCGTATAAACTTCAAAACTTACATCTTTTGATTTTCTTTCTTTTTCACTTTGTTTTGTCTTCCCATTTGATATAGAATTTTGATCCTCTTTTTGTTGCTTGCAAACATTGACTATATACAACTATCTTCGTGATTTTGAATCGCTCCGCTTGTTAATGATTATGTGTTTCTATGCTGTTTCGTTGAGAGAACGGTGCCAACTGCAAACAAGACTACAAGATAGAGATATCAATCTGATGACACCCTCATGCTTGATAGAATTAGCACTCAAGAGATCAGAAAAGTGTTGAAGGCGTGCGAGGTTGGGTAGCTCATCATTCTACCCGGAATTAGCGTAGGATGACACACACTCTAAAAGAAAAAACTCCATCAACTACAAAAGAATTGAAGGTCTGGTGCCTCGCTTGATGTAACAAAAGGTAGTCTCCAATAATGATTGATCAGCTTCTCTAATACAGTTTTCTTTCAAGCACCTAGTTTGCCACATGTACGGTTAAGTCCACTAATTCTCTCAACAACTAAAAAATATGAATGTCATTCTCTAACACTTCTAAGTTCAGTTGTTTCGGTAAGAACTCCATATATAAGCTCAGATAGGAGTATACTAAGTGACTCTAAAATCTCTAAAAGTTGGAGGTTTTCATGCAAATATGTACAAAACGTTTAAAAATTCTACCTACAAAAGTGAATACCAAAAATCTATATGCTTTATCACTCCCCCACACTTAAACTTTATATTGTCCTCAATATAAAATGATTCTTCCAATGTAAAATCAAGGTGAGAAATTCCTAATATGATATGCATATTATATAAAAAAAAGATTGCAATACAAAACCAATGGATTGCCTCCATTCAATGTTTAATTTGACGTCCTCAGCATGACCTTCTGGTTATTGTCCATACACTAACAATCTGAAAATCTGGGGATCCGTCCAGATAACAATCTGCAATTCCAATAACAGTTTCACACAAATGTTAGCATATGATAGTACTAGTGAAACCATTATCATAAAGAAGTTAACCCCCACACTTAGTTTTTCCTACACTTAAAAGTGTATATAGAACATAAAATTCGGGAATAGGTTTCTCATGGGTAACCTGCACAGTGTTAGGATCAAACATATCTAATGGTGGATACTTGGAAGCAAAATAATCCGTTAAAACTTTGGAAGCACACAACTCCAATCCTAAGTGGGGTATTTTCAGTAAAATTGGGTTAATAACTTTTTGGAAAATTACTTTGATTAGGGAAGGAAGATCATTAAAAATAGAATTAAGCAAACCTTCCACTATCTCTTATATTACGGGATTCTCATTTTTATTAAAGAACTTTAACAAATTATTTACCTCATTTGTATCGTGGTCCTCTATCAAACTTTTCAACCAATCTTCGTCAGTTTTTGTCTCAACCAAAATATCATCATCAATGTTATCATTATATTCCTTGGCAGGTTCAATTGGGTCTTCCACGATATTACTCAATCTAGACTCATTCTCAAATATTTCATCATCTTCGATATCAGACTATTCATCAGAATCTTCAGCGACCTCATATTCTCCATTAGCAAAACATCATTTGAATTCCATATGTATGGTGCTACTAATTTCTTGGAGAAATTCTTCTGGTGCTCCGTTATCCTCCAGTTGTTATAACTTTTTGGAGACTTTTTTTTTTTTTATGTTTACACGTTTCCACCATTACTTACAATAAGATCACTGAACCACAATTTTTCTCGTTGAATAGGTGAATAATCATAAATACGATCATGAGTCGGGTAAGGTATACTATTGTAAAATTAGGTTGGTACAACGTTCTCTTTATTAAGTGTTGGATCAAGCTGGTATAGTTTCTGTTGCATATCATTTAATTGATCTAAAACCTGCATACAACTCGAGTGGAGCCAATTAGAAGTATAATTTTCCATCTTCTTTGTGGTTGTTGACCTACGTACCCACCATAAGGTTGTTGGTATGTATGGGAATAACCTAAAGATTCAGCAGGCTATTAATCAAAATCGAAGGATTGATTCTGATTGTATCCCATGGTCGGTTGGAAGGTTTCAAAAGATTGAGAATTATAACTAAACTGATTACCAACACAATATGCTTGATCCTGTGCATCATACATGTTATTTTCATAAGGAAACATGATGACACACAAAGAGTAATAAAAAAAACTAACTAAAAATCTGAAATTAAAAATAAGAGTGATGTATACAATCGGTTTTCAGAATCTACCTCCCGCTTTTGACGGTTGATGAATTCCACCGACGATTTGTTTCCACCACGAAAACATAATAACCTGAAAAATACTAAAACAAAAAAAACATAAATATAACCCAAAAAAAATCTCAAACAAAAATAATTGGCAACTGCTCCCCGACAGCGGCGCCAAAATTTAATGCATATCGTTTGCGCAACAAATTACTTCAGATATTTTTCACTAATACTAATAAGTAATATAACGGTAGTAAGGATCGTTCACACGAGGAGCTATGAATTTTTATTTGTATGTGACTTCTTATGTAACCAAAAAGGGATTGTAATGAATTGAGCTAAAGTAAACTAATAAAAATAAAAAAACAAAGTGAATAAAAAATATCAGAGGGAAGAAAACTAGTTGGAGTTTTCATCTTCCATCACCAAACCTGATCGTCAATCGATTTGAGTTAACGTCCATTCCTTCTCGTGTCAATAACCCTAGAGCATCCTATTGCAGGTCTACTCCGTCAAAACTCCACGTGTCATCAAAGGCACAATAACCACTCTTTAAATCCTTCCCAATGAATAACTTGGTGCAAGAGCCACTCAAGTTTAACCCAATGAAAGCAATCTTCTTCGTGAGTTGAGGTTATTTTAAGCAATCCGGCGCGAGAGCCACACTGATCTAACCTAGGTTAAGCTTCTACAATAATCGCATGGCAACACCCTGTCGTTAACAACTATGTTGCGCTACTTGTGATTAAGGTTCTTTGATAATTCCGGATCTCAAACCCTAGTCTAGATTTAGATTTGAGTATATGTCCATTAAATTTGTAACTTAAATGAATAAGTCTTCAATCATACATGGCGATATTAACAATAGAACATAAGCGGTAAAAGAGATCATTAATATTAAAACTAACCAACCATATTGATTTACATGTCTAGGACTTCCAACTACTTCCCAACCAATAAAAGTAAGTTACCTACTCATGAATTTTTCAAAACCCATGGAAAATATACAAAAGAGTAGATTGTGAGTTTTTGACAAGGGATAGAATTGTAAAACTGCCCTCTGCCAAGCAACAAGAATATAGAAGGATATGTGCATATTTACGTGCATATGCCTAGCTCTATAACAAAACAAGGAATATTGTATCTCTACTTATATATTCTGCAAGCGATTTAAGAATACAAATTCTCGATGAATAACTACAAACATTCTAAACTAGCCTTGTAGCCTCCTAAACATTCACAATACTTATGCCATATCGAACTAGTCTCAAGTCGCATAAATTCCACAACTGAATTCCTTGAAATTGCCTCGAGTGCGCATCGATGTTCCAATACTATCTATCAAATTCGGGAATAACTAATGTTTAATCCCCATAATACACTCTAATTTAACACCTTGTTCGCAAAGAACACATCACAACTTGTTATTGAGTTTAAAATGTGCCACTTTAGCGCTTTGCTCAAAGACAAGCCACGAATTATGCGCCATCCCTCTTGGACGCGCCACAAACAAGGAGAAATGTCTTCAAAGACGCATTGTAGCTCTAAACTACGCTAACCCTAGCCACTTCTTGCATTAACACCAGGCTAGCACTAGTCCTCTGGCTTAGCATCACATTAACGCTAACTCCTTTCCCTAGCGCTAAAAGTGTTAATTTCTTTTGCTTGTAGCAACCTAGTCATAGCGTTAAAATCGCTAACCTCTTCATCCAAGGGACCCCCCGGCCCAAGCATCTTTGGGTAACAAGCAAGCGCTCCAGCTAACTAGCATTCTGGCCAACAACGTCCTCGAGCAAGCGTCCATGGTGCTAGCGTCTTTGGCGCAACGTCCCTGAGCACAACGTTCTTGGCTAGTGCGTCTCGTTCCTAGCAGCATCCTTGGCTAGTGTGTCTCGATCCTAGCAGCGTCTTAACGGAGCGGCTTTTGCAGAGCGTCTTTGGCACAAGCGGATCAGCCTAGCGCGTCCATAGTGTTAGCGTCTCAAGCTAGCAGCATTCATGGCTAGTGCGTCCCATCCTAGCGCGTCCTTGCCAATAGCGTATTGGCGCTAGTGTTTTAAGCTAGCAAACATTCCAGCTTTAGCGTATTAACTTAGCTAACTTCTTTGAGAAGCGCTAAATTCAAACGTCCTTGGCGCTAGCTTCATATCCCTAGCGTAATTGGTGCTTGCTAAAAGTTACTACACTAGCCTTGCTCCTAAAACGCCAGCACATTAGGTTTTTTGCCTAAAGAGCTAGCACATTATCATTTGCGTTAGGAAGCTAGTGCTAGCTTTGCTAGTTGCTTCCTTTAGAAATACGTCATTCTTTTTCAATACTGGCCTAATGCTAATACTAAATCTTATATGATTATCTAATAAGCCTTTTTCTTAAGAATCTCTTTATAATTTTGGTCTCGAACATCTTTAAAACTTATGCCAAGTTGATTCTAAGCTAACATTTGACCATTAAAGTTAGGCCATCTTATTCCTAAGTTAGCATATGACCACGAAACTTACCAGAATTGACACTGATCAGTCTGATTATCAATTCAGTGAGTTGTGAAACTCGCCTAACTGACTTAGCAAGTATTTTGACTTGAATTAACTTAATCAAAACAATAGTGGTTCACGATTCCACTATCAATCTACGAGATATCAAATACAACAAATTGGGGGATTCTCATTGAGGTGTTCGTCTGGCGGTCTACGACAATCGTGCGTTGTTGCAACACATCCACGAACAAGAAGGTAACAAGTAGTGGGAAAATTACAAGAAATTTGAGAGAATGAGAAGCGCAATGGTCATACAAGTCTTCCTTGCTTCTCGGACATGACTCCACCACAATCTCCACAATTGTTACTCCTCTACTTTTTATGTAACTTCCACTACTTACAAGAAATTAGTGTGTCTCCTTTGAACTATAAATAAATGGTTTCATCTATTCGAAATATGACAGAATAACTAAGATATACAGAATTAGCGATTCATCAGAGATAATTTATTTTTCTTTACACACTGCAATTACTCATCACACTGAGATTTTTCAACCTTTTTTGCTTCCTTCCCCTAAGACCTACCCAATCCTCTCCACTTTTGTGATCGAAGCAGGACGTGAACTACCATTTTTTGGTTTAGGCTCGTCCTGTTCGAGCTTGATCTCTCGAACCTAGCTGAAAGTACGATTCTACCATAATTTGCTTTCACCCTAAAACAAAGAAAATAGAGTGAAAAAAAAGAAAGTGTCACAATTTTTACCCTAAAGGGAAAACCCTAATTCGCTCCAAAATTTCTTTTTCTTTTGTTATAGATGATATGATGATGTAAAGATAAAAATATTTATTAAGTCTTCTTATATATGGGACCAAGTAAAGGAGTGCCCGTGCTCAAATCCCGGTCATACTAGGTTTTGGAAACTCAAAATTAACATAAAAAACCGTCAAAATACATAGCTCACGTATTTGCCTCGACCACATGACCCCTGAGATTTATGTCTTGCCTCGATGGCATGACCCTCCGAGGAAATTTAAAAGTTCTTGAGTTTTCCATCGATGGCTTGACCCTACGAGATTTTTGTCTTGCCTCGATGTTCTGACCATCTGAGGCAATTTTGAACTTGTTTTTCTAATAACTTCCTCATACGATGTCAGAATGACCTTGTGCTGAGTAATTAGGTGGAAGCTTCACATCCGATGCTTATCACATGACTGAGCCTCATCCTGATGGTATATACTTATTATATCTGTCAACTCTGTTATTGATGAATACCGTGTTCTTTTGTCGCATTCCTGGAATTATATTCTCATTGGCTTATGGTTGTTACAATGAATTTACATGTGTTTCATTTGTATTGTATTTGATTATGCAGTTGTATTGGACTAATTACTCTTATTTGAATGTAAATTACCTCATCTTTTTGTGTGCCTTTGCTCTTTTTTTATCCATGTGGAAATGTCTTGATTTTGACAAAAATGTGAGCTTAAAACTGTCTACAGGTGTGTAAGGTTATTTGTAAAAAAATGTCAAGTAAAATGGTTGAAATTGGGTGTTTTTAGGTGTTTGAGGTTGGGTCCAACGGTCTGCTAACGGATAAATAATCCAGACGGTTGGATTCCATTTGTTCTCACCCGTTAGATGTGCCTAAGTAGAATTTTAGTTAGCACATGCAACTCACGTGTTAAAGATAATAAGTGACGGTATTAAGTAAATACAAATTAATTTTAAAAAATTAAATTAATTTCCGTCTTAATCTTCCAATTTTAACCTTCCTACAAATGCATTTTTTATATTTCCATTTAGTTTTTATGGTTCTTTGATTATTTATTAAGACGGACAACGACGGTCCTGAGATCTAGACTCTAATTTTAAACTTTATAGGACCCAAACGCAGATCTAATCACCTTTTCTGGGACCCAAAATCTGAAAATCTCAATAAATAATCAATGAACCATAAAAACTAAATGAAAATATGAAAAATGCATTTGTAGGAAGGTTAAAATTGGAAGATTAAACTAAAAAAATATCCAAAAACACCTAAATTTGATCTTAAATACAATATCCAAAACGCGTAAACATTTATTTTAAAATTTTCTACGTGCAAACAATACTTTAAAACACTAAATGAACAATACTTTAAAACACTAATTTGAAGAACGTAAAACGTCTAATTTTTAGTAAATAAACTACACGGAGAATTAATTAGGAGAATATGAAGTATTACGTAGATTTGTAGTGGGAATAAGGGTCTGGATCTATACTCAAAGATCAACACATCTTGACCGTGATGTATCCGTCTTTCGAGGGAGATTTAATTTGAAAGATTATACTCCCTTAATTAGGTTAGAATTTTCTTCTTTTAAGTTAAAATGAAAAAAATGATAGTAATTTTTTTTTTTAGAAAAAATAGTATCAATAGTATCATATTTAGTTACATACCCATTTGCCTTTATTCTAATATATCGACCAGAAAAAAACTATGTGTAGAGCGTTTTAATCCGCATGGTTACACATAGACAAGGAATTAAGGATATACGAGAGATGGCACAACTCCTAATGTCCCGATTGCAAATGATAATATTTCTTTACATGTGATTTCTAGTTTTTAGACCCCCTTAATTCCCCCCCCAAGGTTGCCCAGGCCTGATGTTGCCCATGAACGTTAATTAGCTACATATATTCAAGCAGAAAACCTACTCCAGTACCAATGTCGTTCCCAAACAGTATGCATTGATTCAAGAGGAACCCCTTTTGTTTCCGGCAAGAAAACAGCAACAAATCCGGTCATCATCACAATCCATACAGCATAAAACAAGAAGATAGCAAATTTAAAATGGCATAGCACTGTTAAGAATGTTTGAGCTAAAACAAATGTCGTCAGGAAGTTAACTGCGACGCTTATGCTTTGCCCAGCTGGTCTAATTTTCATCGGAAATATCTCACTAGGTATTAGCCATGAAAGCGGTCCCCAAGACCAACCGAAACCAGCCGCATATATACACATCAGTATTAGTACCAAAATAGCTGAGGTTCGAGACAATGGTTCGTCTCCAGAGACCCCTAATTCTGCCCCTAAAAGGCATGCCAAAGCCACCTTCACCAAAACACGAAATTCACACATAAAAAATTTGGGAAGGAAATAAAGGAATGACATTAGTACTACTCAGTAAATATAGTAATGAGTTCTAGCATGGACATTATGCAGGTTTTGCCAACCGATTCAAACTTAAACCAGTCTGAATTCAAGGGGATCGGTGAATCATGAGATGGTGAAATTCACTATTATTAACTGAGTCTTGAGAGATGAAACGCACCTGGCAGATAATCATCTGAATCCCACCTTGCATGAACAAAACTCGACGTCCATATCGATCAACTATAAACATTGATATAACTATTGAAATAAAATTAACCACACCAAGAATAGTTGCTCCAATCAATGCCGAGTCATTTCCAAATCCTACAGACTGAAATAAAACCGGAGCGTAAAAGGCAATAACATTAATTCCTGTGAGCTGTTGGAAGAACGGAATTGCAATCGACATTACAAGGTGGGGTCGATACTGTCTCTCAAATATAGTCTTGAAAGGTTCTTTATAAAACTCTTTTGTAGCTTCACTTGCAACAATGAGTTGATTCAGCTCTGCTTCAATATTAGAGTTGACTCCTCGGACTTTTAGTAGAGCTTGTTGAGCCTGAACTACTTTACCACGGTCAACAAGACTACTTGGTGTGTCAGTCACTAAAAGTGCACCAAGTGTCATGAAAGCAGCTGGTGCTGCAGCAAGCCCCAAGGAAAGTCGCCAACCCCAGGAGCCGAGTCGCGTGGCGCCAAAGTTTATGACAGTAGCTACAATAACGCCTACGCCTATGAATAACTGGAAGCCAGAACTGAATGCACCGCGCCATTTTGGTGGGGCCATTTCTGATATGTAAACGGGAGTTGCCTTCAGTCATGCAATGTTTTGCTGAAGTTAGTAATTTTGACAAGAAAATTTTGGGCATAGAGCCCAAGAAGAGTTAGGCTTTAATTTTTCCCTTGGGACAAAGTTTAGAACACAGCGCAATTACCTGGTTTGTGAAACCAACACCAAAACCTAGCAGGATCCGGCCCAATATGAGCATTGTTATATTGACAGCAGCACCGTTAACAGTAGCCCCGATCAAGAAGGTAATTCCACCAAGCACCATTGTAGCTTTACGGCCCAAAATTTTAGTAACTCGGCTAGCCACAAGGGACGAGGCCAGTCCAGCTATGTACAATGAAGAAGTGAACAAAGTTAGAACCGCATTATCATAGACACAGTACGTATTTCGCGTAGTTTCGGCCATTTTCCTCAGCACCACGGGAAAGAACTTGCGCAGGAATGGCTCCATCGTCGTCACACCACCTTAACTCAAGATGAAACCAAGAGTATTTAGTTTAAGTTTACTATTTCTTGTTCAATGGGATGAAAATCAGCCAGGTGAGGGTATAATGCAAAAGTAATATTATCTATTACAAGGCAAAAGTTAAGTAGGTGGTATTTGTTTCTCACATTTTTGAAGAACCGGCATATTGTATGAGTAGGTAAAATTATGTTCAGCGGATAAATAACGTAACTCTAGGAGAGTACAACTTGATGATTTTGTTACGGTTTTCCTTTCTTTCTTTTGACATAAGGTGTATGTATATGCCCCTTCTTATTTTGTTTTTATTTACTTTTGGAAGTAAAATTTCTTAGTCTGTCAAAAAGAAGATAACTCTTGAATTTTTACCATCACGATATTTTACGCTAGACCAATGGCCGTGCATGCTCCTTAACCTAAGGTAGCATACTTCTAAATAAGTTTGCTTCTTTAAAAGGAAAATTGGGGCTAATTTCAAATACTCCCTCCGTTTCTAAACGATAGACAAGGTTTTTATAAATGGGTATGTCAGAAAGATAGGTTTGTTTCCATTTAAGGAAAATCATATATTATTAATTTACTAATTTACTTATGGAGGGACCACTATCTCTCCTTTTTTTTATCTAATATCTAATAGAGAGGACCATCTAAAATAAGAAGGACAAATTAGTAAAAAACATGAAAAAATGATTCAATGATTGGTTTTCTTAATCTTTGTGCTAAACCAAACAAATCTATCATTTAGAAAAGAAAGGAGTATCATCTATCCGTTTTCCTTTTTTAAGAACATATATGTGGCCTATTCCAACAAGCAAGCACCAATAAATGTAGTAGGGCCAATGTGTTGTATGTCATCAATTCCATATGAGTTAGTTGGTTAGCGTTTGGTATATGGTCCCTTTCAATACTTCCTGGTATTCCATATCACTTACCAATCCAAAATCCGAAAATGGAAAGGGTTCAAACCCCACACATACTAAGGTCCAGAGACTCTAAAGCGAAATAGTACAAGTTACGTTTAATAAGATTTACTTTTCTGAGGGTTTTCCTGCTATAAGTATTTCATGTTAAGACTTCTGGGTAACTACAGGCACAATGGTTAGTGGCTAGGACTTGAGAACATTTCCTACGAGTTGTTTTCGACACCTTAGACATTTTAACAAACGAAGAAAAATATAATCAATTGCAGTGGTTTTCTTAGCTACGTATATTTGAAATTTTGGGTAAGTCATTTCTTGGACATTTTAATTTTGAGATTGAAATGGCTTCTTAAAACTTCAAAAAAGAAAAGAAAAAAGAGGTAGAGAATTACTGTGTCAGTGCATCACCCATTGAAATGAGAGAAAAAAAATTCATCAGTCCTAGAAAGTAATTCTCAGCTGACAATATAAATGGGTTATGTGCTTAGCACAGGCCATAGAATCTTTTTGATTTATTGTACTTGTTCTTAAACACACCTATGTTCAAAGGATTTATACGAGGACCCCTTGACTGTACAGAGGACTCGAATGTTAACAACGTAAGTGTCGATATCCTCAGATTTCGAGTGTCATAGATTCAGGATTCAGATATTAGTTTCAAAGAGAGATGTTTTTACATAGTCAAGTAGTTACCATGTTTATAATCTCAAGTCTCAACTGCAATGATAATATGTACATATACTCTATTTTAGAGAAGAAAGAAAGAATCATGAGATCAAAATAAAAAACTTGATCAATTTTCGCCTTACAATAGAAGTAGGGTATGGTAGTAATAACCTAAAAGAGAAAACAAGTATAATTTATGAAATTCATCTCACCTGAAATTCCAATGTCATAACCAAATATTAAACCACAAGAAGCAGCAATAATACAAGTGAGAATCATGGATGGTGTTAACTTTCCCCTGGGCTTCATCCTAATGTTACTGCTAATGCCATTTCCTTCACCACTCTCCATCACTCTCTGAGGAAGAAATTCAGACAGCATTATGACTCATGAAACTAGAAGAAACCTTTTATAAGCAAAAAATAGTTTGGTTTCATTGCATGATTTATGGGTAGGTAGAGATAATGGAATCATTTATGAAAGAACCAAAGAGATAAGAACCGGAACTGATAAATGAAGCTTAAAGTAAGATGCAGTCAATGTAGTCTCAAAATCAGTCAATTATAATACATATTTGATCATGGTGGTGATGGAAAGACTCAATCAAACCTTTTGGATGGTTGTACGACTGTTCCACATATGATCACATGCAAAAACAAAAGTAAAAGGTAAATGAGTATTTTAAGGGATTTTCCATCTTCTTTGCAAGTTCCGTAAACCCCAGAGGCCGATTTCACGAAACTTTTGGATCTTGTGAAACAGATAAATTGGTTAGTACTGTACTGCCGCGCAGGGGCCATATCATTAACTAAACTGTACCCATAATAAGGCTGATCAATACATGCACAATACAGCCATATAGGCGCCACAAGCATTACGAGGTACTCACATAATCCTAATACCTAACCTAATTACAACTTTGATGATCGAAATAGAAACAATTGACCATATACATATATAAATGTTTATTTTCCTAATATTTTAGAGGCTTCTTCCAGAACCAATGTTGTTGCCAAATAGTATGCTAGATTCTAGAGGAACTCCTTTAGTTTCAGGCAAGAGGCAAACAACAAAAGTAGTCATGATGACGATCCAACTAGCGTAAAACAAGTAAGTGGTGTATTTGAATTGACAAAGCTGTGACGACAATATTTGAGAGAAAATGAGTGTAACTGAGAAGTGAACTGCAATTGATACATTTTGTCCAATTGGTCAGATTTTCATGGGACATACATCAGTTGGTAGACATTATAAACTAACACGCTAGGAATCCATTGAAATAGCATCACTGCAACCGATATATTTGTCAATTTGAAAGCCGTTTCAATAAATGCATGTGTATTAGACCCCATCTATCACAAGATAACATTTTATACTGATAAAATAAAAAATGAGTTGCGAAAATTACATTTCACAGGACTAAACCACTTCACGGCAAAAGAGGAACCACACAGTGGTGTCATTATCATCTATGAATCCGTTGAAGTAGATGAGCATCAGATAAATCTATCATTCGAGGAACCGTTTCAGTTTTAAAATGCATGTGTAATAGACAGAATCTCCCAGAAAACATTTCATTTTGATATAATTAAAAGTGAGCAGTGAGGATGGTACTTTACGAGACATACCAGTTCACAGTGAAAGACGAACTGAAGTGTGATTCCCTAACCCAGTTCTGTGGCCAGAGTCTGCAGTCCATCTAACTGATGTTAACCAAGTTTAGCAAAATTAATGTTCTTTTCCCCTGCTAAACAGTAGACTGCCTTTATAGAGAAGATCTAGCACAATTGTATGCAGGATGGGTACGACCACAGCCTCAGCTGGACAAACAAATGTTCCTTCAGGAGCTCGCAAATTATCTCCTGAAGATTGCTTCTCATCACCCTTTTCAGCTTTCGGTTCCATGTCAGTCAAGACATGAACATAACAACTTTGCCCCCTCATCTGGCACCCAGAAGTTTGAGCAGCATTAAGAGGTACACCAGGAACCCATTCAAACTTCAAAGCCTTGTTCTTGCTGGAACTGTTAAATCATGTAAAAAGGAGATGAAGAGAATGGGTTAAACATATACCAACCCTCAGCTTTTAAACTCTTATTTGCTGGTAAGTAGGAAATTCTTTTGATGTTGTGTCTCCGTAAAGATAAAGATAAGAGATATCATGGAATGGCTCCTCCCATTTTATCTAAAGACAGAGAATAATTGTGAAGCTAATCAAAAAAATAGCTTTATACCTTAAGGACACTTGCTTCACAAGATCACTGGGACAGCACCCCTTAACTCCACCTCGCGTTCCAGGAGGGGCAACAATAATTGCCAAAAGTGCAATTGCCAATATATGATCAGACTTGCAGAGTGAAAGATTGTACACCAATGAGTATACAACCAAGAATTGTTTCTGTGTTATGATAACTAAAAAGCTAGAAAGTTAGAACTTCTAGTAAAAACCTGTCATGGGATAAATTTATCGAACTTGTCACTTTGAAGGAAACCAGAATTTGATTAATTTTGGAACTGTCCTTCAACTCGAGCTCGTATCCTGCAACATGCATGAAAGTTTTTAATCAAAAAACCCTAAGATGTTTATAGTCAATTTAACTCAACAAAATAAATCAAGACAAAAAAGGAACAATTATACAGTTAGATCTAACCTTAATTATCGACGGAAAACTAAAACCCTTCGTTTATCTCAACTTGATTTTTTTACTTTCTTCTCTCAGTCTCTTTTCCGCTATTTTTTGGTTTCTCTTCTTCCTTTTCACTGCATCAGTGCATCCTTAAGCAGAGAAGGAAATGGTGCTGAGTGTTGGGCCAACTAGCTGGTTAATGTCATGGGCTCTCACTCCAATAAACAAAGAACGATTTTTTTGGGACCCTCCAAAATTTAAGTGATCCTTCTATACCTAGACCATCCGTCCAATAAAATTAAAGGGTGTCCTAATATGATGAAATAATTAAGTTATCCTTTATTAAATACACTTAATCTAATAAGCACCCATCCAAAACAATTATAAACCAAAAACTAAAACAAAATTAAACCTAATTGAATATTATTTTTCAAAAACTCTTTTTCTCCTGTTTCCTTTTCCATCTTCCATGAACGATTAATCGTCGATTCATAAACAAATTTCATCATTGATTAATTTATCGTCTACAAATGTCTTTTCTTAGCAATGTAGTAAAGATGTACGACCTCCTGGGATTACGGCGCTTGCAAATCAAGCAGCCAATCGTCCAAATCAACAAGAAGTTGAAGAGCCGGTTCAACCCAAAATCGAGCCCCAAACGAGAGAACCAAATCCTGATCAAGCCAACATGCAAATTAGAAGGTAATTCGCAACAAACCCATTCTATTGCATACGTTTTTTATTGTTGATTCGAGTAGAAATCATGATTTTTAGGGTTCAAAATGTAGGTTCAGATAAAAGTTCGGCTAGGAACATAGTGTTTTATCCTTGTCGTCTCAACCGAACTTTCTGTTTTTCAAGAACACGAAGAATAGTTCGGCTGAAAAATAATTTTAGGGCTAGCCGAACTTCTATTTCTCTAGATCTTTTAGCCGAACTTATGAGTTCAATTATATCGATACTTTGATTTTTCAACCGAACTTTTTAGCCCAAAATATAAACTTAAAGTTCGGTTATTCTCAAAAAAAATTCATTCATCCAACCGAACAATACACTGATTTAGAGAAAAAATGATGGATGCTAGCCGAACTTTTTTCTTGTTGACCGAACTTTTTGTTCGGTTAAATCGATAATGTGATATCTTAGCCAAAGTTTTTATATTTTTAACCGAACTTTATGCTTTGTTATTCCAATTTAGTTGAGTAGTCTTTGTTTTGTTTTTTAGGGACAACAAGAAAGGTAAAGGTAAGGATAACATGGTGATAGCTATTAGAACTCCGACCCCTCGCCACGGTAAACACCTAGCGACAAATAAACGTGGAACTAAAGTTAGTCGGGATCGTTACCGAGAGTTGCAATCCGTGAAGTAAAAAGAGATAGAGCAGGAAGATGAGGAAGAGCAAGATAATGAGAAAGAGGAAGATCCACCCCAAAATATTTCTCTTATTTTTGTTAAAGAGAAGAAGATGCCTAAGACACCTTGTGCTAGATATGCACATATTACTTATAAGAAGTTGTGTTTAACTGCTACTAACCCACCTCATGGTACGTCGGAAGATGGATGCGAAGTGTTGTTCGTCTACAAACACTCATGGGCTGCCAAAATCTACTCGACCAAGGTATTGAATCTTAACTATATGTTGTCTTAGTAATGATTTTATTGTGTTAGTTAACCAACCAATGATTGTGCTAATTTTAATTTTGTAGGATCATAACAATACGACTAGACTGTTGAGACGCAAGAAGGCAGTTTCATGGGATATAGAAGATGACTGTCCACAGGTGGTTGATAGAGTCAAATCGTGTGTTCTGTGGTATGTTATCCATTATGCACATGCCGAGTTTGACAGTGTCACCATTACAGCGTTTGCCGAGAGGTTCTACCCAGAGACGAATACTTTCCACCTCCCATTAGATGAGATGTATATCACTCCTGACGACGTGCGCATGATCATGGGTCTTACAATGGATGGGAAATATGTTGCAGAAGGCTATAAAAACATGATTTTTAAAGATCTAAAAGTTTTAGCGGAGAAGACACTAGGGTGGATCCGAAGTAATACCAAGTTGGATTTCAGGCGCTCTGTTAAGGAGCCTGAACCTGGTATGGAGATGATGGAGATCGATACAAAGGGACGTCCGTCCAAGAAGTTGAGGAAGTTCAAGTTGGTCGTTTTGAAGAGGGAATTTGGAGGGACAAAAAAGAAAGTGGAGAGTTGGTGATAGACGATGACAAGATTAAGCAACATGTCAACGCTTACTTTTTGCATCATATATGCAGCCTTATATTTCCTGACACTTATGGAAACAAAGATGCCAATTTTCTCCAGCTTTCGCATCCCCTCGAAGAGGTAAATAATTACTCTTGGGACACTGCGGTCCTTGCATTCCTTGAAGACCAACTTAGGAGCGCTAATCGGATTAATACTTTACAAATCGGAGGCTATTACACTCTCTTGCAGATAATCTTCGACATACCCATTCCAATGAATTGCATAAGAAAGATGATTGATGGATCTTTATATGTAGCCGAAGTTTCTTATGTTGGGTTGATAATTGATTTTTTTTTCTAACGAAACTTTTAAACTTGATTTTTTCCCTTAGGTGTGGGTGTGCGGTCATTTACCTCTAATGAAGTTGGCTGGTGTGAAGAAAAGTTGGATTGTTGGGCAGACGACGACCGAAAAGTACGAGTTCAACCGCACACAGATGAAGGCTAAAGAGAATTCGTTGGCATACACTAGGAGAGTGTTGGATGATTTGGAAGCGGATGGAGTAACTTTTCACCCCTACTCTTTTGTTGAGGTTGAGCTTTCGCCAGTCGCGGCTTACTACGGACCATTGTTCCTTCCTAGTGGTTACTCGATAGACAACCCTCGAAGAGTATTTCGCCAGCTCTCTTGTGTGTAGACTATACCAACCGATGAGAATAAAAAATTTAGATTGATGAAGAGGGGTACAAAGAACACCGCCAATTTCTTTAAGCCCTGTCATAAGCCACCACCAACGCCATAGATATGGAACAACACGGGTGAATACATGAATGATGAAGATGAGTGTATATCTTTTGAGGAGGGTATCCAAAGTGCCTATGGAGAAGGGTACATGGATTGGTATCTAGGTATTACTCATTTCGATGTTATAAATCATGTTCAAGAAGCTAAGGCGGATAGGGTAAAGGTGAAAGATAAGGGTGTTGAAATCGGGAAGACGCCTACTTGCGGCGAAGGTGTTGGAGAGTGTGGTAAATAAAGTTTTTTTCTTTATGATTTTCGACGTGTTATTAAGTTTGATCTAAAGTAACGTATTTTTATGTTTAACTATGAATAGGTTAAGGCGGGTAGGAAGCTATTGAGGAAAATGATGGCTAAAATTTGCACGGTAGATCCTATTTCGACTGAAGAACAGACATCCCTTTATAATGAATGTGACAAGGTCATATCGAACAATGAGGTTGGACCGAGTAAGACGAAGGCGCCCAAGAGGATTCGACTACAAGGGGGAAGGTTCAAGTGATGTTGCTGCTACTAGAAGGGGACCAAGTGAGAAAAGATCAAGTGCGGCTACTGCTACTATGTTGGAACCAAGTGGAGATGAGACCCCATCCCACGAAGAACTTGGACGTGGTGAAAGAGTCGTCGGAATCGTCAACGTGGTGAATGCATGTTTGAATTCAATATGTTTGTATTTTAGAACAATTATATGGTTTGAATTTCGTTAGTTGGTTTGTATTTGACGTTAATGCTTCGTAACTTGGTTTGAAACTTTTGTTAATGAATATCGTAAGTTCAGTAAAAAAAATCGGTTGATAAAGCCTATTAGATAAAAAACTGAACAAATAGTTCGGCTATTAAAAAAAAAAGTTCGGTCGATATATATTCAAATTTATGAAAAACAGAGAAAGGTTCGGCTAGGGAGTAAATATCAAACCTAGCCGAACTTCTGACACCAAAAATCCCTAGTGAAATCATGAATGTTCGGCTACCTGCAATAAATAATTCCTAACCGAACTTCTGGCACAAAAACACCCTGGTAAATTGAAAGGGTTCAGTTAAAATATCAATTATAATCTTAACTGAACTCTTTTGTTGGTTTTAGACATACAAGTTCGGTTATTAAATCCTATTATCGAGCTAACCAAACTTTCCATTTCATAATTTTTTTTGATATTTTAAAAGTTCGGTTAAGAATCACATTGTTCGGCTACTACCATTAGTACTACAAACAACTAAGTTCTGTTATAACCAGTAGTTTTAACTAATAGTTCAGCTACTACTGATATGGATATAGTTTATACATTTATACGGCCTAATTTATATTTGTTAGTACTTATAATTGTACTAAATTTACCATTTTATTATGTTTATAGGTTGACCGTATAGTTCACAGTATTATAAATAAACATGGCTGAAATTGCAATAAT
Source organism: Papaver californicum (assembly GCA_023531435.1). Lineage (NCBI taxonomy): Eukaryota > Viridiplantae > Streptophyta > Magnoliopsida > Ranunculales > Papaveraceae > Papaver > Papaver californicum. Next base: position 11,320,232 of record JAJJMC010003936.1, read on the forward strand.
TATTGGCACCCGAATATCAACACCAGCAACACCGACATGTGATCCAACAATTGTAACTGCTGGATCGTTCCTCCAAATCTGTGATGCGACAAATTCATGCCATGTTTCATGAAATGGGTCTGTCAAGAAAGTTAATTTGGAAGATGTTAAAATATATAAGGGTGTACTTCTTGAGTTCGATCTGGCTAAAGAAAATGAAGTACGTGGTACAAGTGAGAGGCTGAAGGAGAAAAGTTGTTGGTTGGAATAAGAATTAGCGTGAGACAGAGAAGGGTAGCCTGACAGCACATGGATCAAAGTGGGTGCGGAAATTAAGAAAAAAAGAAATCTGGGCGTTGGCTAGGAGGGGCATACTTAGTTGGGAGTAGGCTGTTGTTTCAGTGAGGGAAAGAAGAGGTGTTGGTTCGAATAAGAACTGACGTGAGCAAACAAAAGTTAGAAAGTGTCAGACTTTTGTTAGTTGAGAAAAGAGACGAACTGTAGACGGAAAAGGAGAAGGTGGAGCCCAGTTGCTAGGTATGATGTGTAGGGGAAGAGACACGTGGTGGTATGAGATTGAAAAGGTGAAATATAAATAAAAAGAAAAATTCGGAATTGAGGGGGGTAGTTTTGGGGAATTGGAGACGAAAAATAACATGGAGACAAGGTCTGACAGTGGGTGTGACGACGGTTGTTTCTGTTGGTGGACGGTGGTGGCTGGTAGCGTACAGAAAACAAGACAGGATAAAAAGGGTTTAATCTTTTCTCTCTACTCTGGTTAATTATTTTGAATGGGTTTTAAGAACTCCATAGCCATGTCTTGCTGATTTTTGTAGCTAGGATTTCATGTTGAAACCACATGGAGTTTTAGGTTAGTTGAATTGATTTATATAACAAAAGACTATTATGATTTGAATAAATTAGTTCCATGATTTTATTTATTGATAATGATAATATAGTTGTTGCTTCACCAGTTCTGTACAATACAGTAACCTTTGCGCATAATTAGTAGGATAACAATTATATTTTTCTACTTATTTGATATTTCATGCTTGGGTTAAATCCTTTGATGGGGTATGCTTAGAATAGTCAGGTATTATTTGTGAACCTATAATTAGTTTCTTATAATTTTCTCGCTAACGCAATTTGATGGTGTATGCTGGGACTTAGAGTTTTTGATGCGCCATGCTTAGGGCGTCCCAGTGATATTTACGACTCTAATGTATATAATAGGTGATGTCAATAGAACGAACAATAGATAAACAAGAGTTATTTTTCACTTCAGTGATTAAATAGAAATAGTGGTGGGTACTAAAAACCCTGGTTACCGACTCTCTCTGTTTAGTTGTTTTATTAGTTTAGTTTGTTTTATTATTTCATTCATAATCCTAAAAATCCAAAAATATTGTTTTTGATTAGTTGATTAGAGATATTGATAGCAGTATTGTCGACGTTCCCTGTGGGTTCGACCCGTATTTTCTGTTTTCTACTAGTTAGACGCCGTGTGATTACGGTTATTATAAATAAGGTATTCCAAAATCCTATAAACTACCATGAACTCAGAGAGCTCTGAGTTCATCTACCTGTTTTCTTCATTGTACTAGCTGAACTTATTTGTTGCTTGCCGAAGCCAAATTATAAATTTTTATATTTTCATCAAATTTAAGCCAATTCAAGCAACAAAAACATTTTAACAAGTATACCCGAGTATCTCAAACATTATAATCTTCATATTCTTCGTTGTGGTCTCGTTAATGGTGTAAAAACCCTAATTTTGGGGTTGAAATTGGGTTTTGGGAAGAACACATTTACCATCTAACAAATCAACTATTACCGGATTGTTGTGAAGATTGACGAATAATTTATTTCTTATATGATTTAAAGGTTCAAATTCCTCCTAGTTTGCACTAGAATCTTTCATTTTAAATTTAACAATCACTAAGTCTAAGTTTCATTTTTTTTCTTCAAAAACTCATCTTCAGCCTCATAATAATTCTAATTCTTTATCCCAAATGTTTTATCTAAACTAATTAATCTAACCTTAATTATTAACTTTTAATTAAGTGAGGGTATTTTAGCCATTAATATATTATATAGATCGGGGGGCTAGGAATTACTTCCTAATAACCTTAACAAAATAGGCAGGATGGTCCCCTTAAATTCTTAGGGGTCTACAAAAAATCGTTATAAACAAAAACGATTTTTTGTGCACCCCTCAAGAATTTGAGAGGACCATCCCCGTTTTACTGATGTCATTAGATAGTAATTCATGACCTCCTATCCGTATAATTTTAGTAATGAACAAAATACCTTCATTTAATTATAAGTTAATAATTAGAGTTAGTTAAATTAGTTAATTGTTATTGTTAGATTATATCAGTTAGATAAGATTAAACATTTGAGCTAGTTTTAGTGTTGTGTTAGAGAATCAAAATTATTGAGGGATAAAAGAAGAGTTTTGGGGAAAAAAGTTTGAAACCTAGATTTGGTGATTCTTAAATTCAAAATGAGTGATTTTAGTGCAAGCTCGGAGGAATTGAGACCTTTAAATCGTAGAGTGAACAAAGTATTCGTTAATCTTCACAACAAACCAGCGATGGATAGTTTGTTAGATGGTGAATGTTTAATCCCACAAACCCGATCTCAATCTCAAAATGAGGATTTTTACGAGATAAATGAGGATCACAATGAAGAATATGAAGATTATAATGTTTTTGATGCTCATGTATACTTGTTAATGTGTTTTTGTTGCTTGGATTGGCTTAAATTTGGTAAAAATATAAAAATTTATAGCTTAGATTCGGCAAGATCGATATAGGCTTGGCTAGGATAATGAGGAACATGTATCCGGACTTTGAGTTCATGAAGGAACTCCTAATGTTCGCTAGTTCGAGCCCAAAATTTTCTTAGCCGAACTCTTAGTTTAGAACTAGCGGGAATTTTAAGTATAAAGTTCAGCATTAAAGGTCCTAAATGAACTTGGATGTTTGAGTATAGGATCTATCGACCATGTCGAACTTCTATGTTCAATTGGGGATAGATCCTTTCGGTGTTTGCGAGAAAAAAATATTTCATGAATCTGTTATGAATATCTTGAGATTTCCTTTGGTTTTGTTGCTTCCCAATCACGTACAAACTCTTACAAATATGGTAAGAAGATATTCTAGCTTTTAAACTCTTTGAAAAATTACCCAAATCACTTAAACAATTTTCATGCAAATGAAAGAAAAGATTTTTCCATCAAAAATCCCTTTTGAATTTGAAAGGAAGGGGTGCTCGTATCCGAAGTATGTGCGCTTTCAACCAAATGCTTGGGTACCTTTAGAAATTCCTGGGGGTGCCTTTAACACTTTTTAGGCCATTTTTCACTATTGTTTATTCTTCCAAAAATACATAAAAACGTATAAAATAATATTATTAGTACATAAAATGAGAAATAACAATATAATATGAGAACAATTAAGACATAAAAACGTGTCTATCAAGAACCGTACTCGAGATGTGCCGCAACATGAAAAAAATCCAACGACAAATATGTTGGGATGACATGAGAACGATCATTTATCCACACACTTGGGAGAATGTTTATGAACTGGAAAAGGGCAAGGCCATAGGTAGGCCAAGCTCCAAAGAAACAAGGAAATAAGCGAGGAAGTATGTAGAGATTTTGTCTAAGAAGCATGGTGACATCCATGCTAATCATAGAGATCCTTTGGGTCACGAGTACACTGCGGCAATGTACGTCGAAGAATCAAACAAACAAGGTCGGGGTAGTGAGGAAAAAAGAGAACCAAGAGAACGAGAAATGAAAAAAAAGAGGTCCGTTGTTTCCATCGCCACCAAGCGAACCACCTATTCGGGATGTGAAGCTAAAGGCTCCCATATTTCCCAATCAACAAAATGGTCGGACAGTTGTTGATATGGCGTATTTGGAAGAACTACCTCAAATCATTCATGAGTAGGTCATATCCGCCGCCGACGTCCCTAGTGATGACAATTGTGGTTTTCACGTTGTGTTTGCACAACTAGGGTCGTTTTAGAATCGTGCCAAGAAATGCAATGGTTGTGAAATCACTTATATGAGGCAAAAGTCGTTGATGAAACTACGGGAGAACCCCAGATTTTACAAAACAATGATGAGAGGGTTGGATAGTGGGATAAATGAGGAGTTTATTTAATTTCGAAGTTGTCTAGACGGGGCCAATCCTATTACACGTGATTATTGGATGACTATGCCGATTTGTGAGCATTTAATCGCCTCCGCATTCAATTGTGTGTTTCATTATTTCACGAAAGGTTATAATGCTACATTCACCCTAAAATCAAAGAAATATGTCCAACTGCATCAAAGAGTGTTCATTGCATTGGTTGGAGGGAACCACTTTATCGGTCTCCGGTTAAAACCCGAATTTCCAATCCCTCCATTGTACCTAACTTCCTATTAGGAAGGATTTATCATCGACGATATGAAGAATTGGTGTAATATGTATGAGGCAATCATGGAGATGTTGATAGCTTTGAGAATGTCGCGGGAAAAAGAAAATTGCCAACCAATTGTAATTGAGTGAATGGCACATGTAATTGAACTAAATGTGTTTTGAAGATCATATATTTTGAATGAAATAATATTTTTGTTGAAATTATGTTATTTTTGGTACAAGGTTCGGCTAGGAATGTACATTTTAGACCTTATCAAACTAATGTTCGGTTAGGGAGGTACATTTCGGCTAAGAACTGTTCAATCCAGTGTAATGTTCGGCTATGAATAATAATTTCAAATCTAGCCGAACTTGGAAAAAAAACAGGCTCAGTTTATGTCAGAAGTTCGGTTAGTTCGAAAATATTGCAGGTAGTCGAACTTTGCTGATTTTACCAGGGTTTTTTTGGGTCAGAAGTTCGGTTAGGAAAACAAGTGTGTTAGGTAACCGAAGTATAATGATTTTACCAGGCTATTTAAGTTCTGTTAGATTCGACATTATTATTTTTAACCGAATATTACACTAGATTGAGAAATTCTTAGCCGAAATATGCATCCCTAGCTGAACATTACACAAGAGTTCCAATTTTTTTTGTCAAATACTAGTATTGAATCAAAAGGCTAGAAACCAATATTTCTACTAGCACACAATTACAAATATAGAAATCGAATACATTTTTAGCATCTTCAACACCCCACGTAGGTGTAGATGGTGGGTTTTTATCAGGGCTAAAATAGTAAAAAATTGTGTTTCTGACCCGGGTCTTAGAAATATTGAATTTCATAATTCTGGAAAGAATTTTTCATCCCTCTCTCTCTCTCTCTGTATGTATGTAATCACATGAATGCATCACCCGGTTGAACTCATCAGATTATATATATATATACGATCAAGTTTATTAGATGAATCAACATTCATCCCTGTACAAAATTCTTAGAATAACACTGGTGCTTGTTACGACATTCACATATGTTCTATGATTTTTACATAACAAATCTCAATGCTCCTAGATAGATTTCCTACTAGTATAGAGTAAATCATAATAAATTTTAGTACTATATTCCTCGGCTAAATTCCTAGAATTCTCTATATCAATACTTAAACCCTAATTGGTTAATATTGATTTATCACAATACATGGCAAGTTGCACACGAATGCACTAAGTCGTGGTTGTGCCAAATGCAAAGTGATGGTTTTGTAAATAGTGGTAAGAAAAGTTATTGTTCGCTCGAACTTGTGAAGACTGATTTTAGATTTTAATAAACTAATTTTTAAACTAAAAATATGCACAAAAGATAAAAATAATATTCACAAATACTGAGGTTATGGATTTCACCATTAACCAATTAAAGTGATTCAATTAAATCAATATTCATGCAATTCTTACGTTTAATTTGATTGTAAAATGTTACAACAAGTAGATTTTCAAAATAACAATTGTATTATAAAAGCATGGAACATCTAAAACCTAGGCCAAAGCATGTACCATCTAACGAAATCACAATTACTTAACAAAAATCATTAAATCAAATTTCAACCAAGGCAAATAATCATAAAAGAAATTGTAAAAATTAATTAAAATAGAAATATACCACTTTTATTGAAACAATGTCTTCCTCCGCATATGGGGTTTAACTCATCTTGCTCAAAACACTCTCAAAAGGTTGGTACATAGCTCAAAAGTGCTTGAGAAGAAGAAAATAAACAATAAAGACTAAATCAGGAAAACTGCAACGTTTGAAGTGTTGTAGTATTTACTGTTACAAGACAAGTGTTTCAGATTCAAAATATACGTTGCAGAAACAGCTGTTAGAAATACGATTGTTTCTTGAAGCTGTTAACTTCAAATGAATTATCTACAGAATCTGCGACTTTTCTTGAGTGTAGTCTGTTCTTCTTCTTCTTCTTTCACGAGATGAACTTGATTTTTTTCTGATGTTATTTTGGTCGAAGCCAACCCCCCCTCAACACTCTTCTAACTTCTCTATTTATAATGTAGACTTCCCGACTCTCAAATCTTCAAAAGAGTCCTTTCATTTAATAAAAAGAATCTTGGCAGATCAAGATATAACTCTCGGAATATTTTTCTTCCTTCAAAACTCTCGAGAAATCTTATTCTCTCTCGCTGAAAGTAATTCTCATCCAACTTTTGTCTCGATGTTGCTTTCTTTGTCTCAACACAATATTTATTATTATGGAAGCAATCTTCGGTAATATATGAAAGATATCCAAGTTTCCCGAGTCAGATCTCTGTTTTGAAAAGGAGATATTTGTCGTGAGATTTTGATTGATCTTTAAGTTTGAAACGTGTGTACAAATCCCTCCAAACAAGGCAACATAATATTCGTGTTTTAATCCCTTGCAATTCTCCTTTAATTCCGTAAAAAAACAAATCAGCTGATACACAAAATTTTCCCGCCAACAAGTCTTTTGAATTCGAGAAGGAAGTGGGTGCCCTGATCCAACATACGGGTGCCTATAGTAATTTTCGGATGCCTTTAGTACTTTTTTTGAGCCAATTTTCCACAAAAGTTGTATTCTTCCAAAAATACCTAAAGTCATAAAAAAACAATAATATTAGTACATAAATTGAGAAAAAACAATATAAATATGAGAACAATTAAGATACAAAACTGTGTCTATCACAAAGTGAAAGCTCAAATTGACCAATTCATAAAGTTTCTTAAGCTTGATTACATGTTTCTAATGTTGGTCGCATCTCAAATCCCAATATTGGTCAAAACACGATGAAACCCTAATATTGGTCAACACCTGGTTCCTAACGTATCATCATAGTTACCTTGGAAATACGTACCAATGGGTCGAGAACGGGGAAAAACATTATAAATAACATATGTTCCCTACATGTCTACTACAACATACTAAAAGTTCATCCCATTCCGAGTAACGTTCTAGGAGATATGGTCTAAACCCTAGACAAACTACAAGCTGAAAATTGTCAGAATTTCATCTAAAAATTCCTGGAAGGTTGCTGTTTGCGCCGTTTGACAACCGAAACGAGCTCAAAACCTAAATCCTTTTGCATGAGGATTTAATCAGCAATTTCTCAATTCCTAATTGGGGTTGATCATCAAAACCGGATATCGTATGAAGAGTCTATAACATTTTTACTAAAGGACGTCATGTCTGAAATTTTGGGGCATAAAAGGCGAACACCCATGGATGTAAATAACAATAGTGGTCTTCGAAGCAAGAGCTTCGAAGAGAAAAAGATTTAAGGAGCAAATAAGAGGAGGGGCTTAAAAATAATAAAAAAATAAGGAGTTGTGCGACCGGCCACCCTTGGCCGGTCCCTACTCTTATATTTTTTAGGCTTTTTGTTATTTTATTTTAGGGTTTCCTTTTTCCATTGAGACTCTTTTGCTCCTTCTACCAAATTCAAAAATTCTAAATAGATTCAAATACCAAAAGAGATGTGCACAACAATATAGAATGATCCATCTAATGTATTAAAATATTATTATTTTAATATTTCCAAAATTTTGGTGTTTAAATCAATTGGTCTTCACACCAATTGGTCTTTACATCAAAATTCTCTCTCTTAAATATTATTACCAAATATATCACATGATACACGAAGCATAGTCCCATTGACTACCAAGTTCGTCTTTAGCCCATAGATGGTCCCACCTTTGGCCGGTTATCTACTTGGTCGGTCCTCCCTTCTCCGGGACTCCACCATCCCTTCTCTAGTTGGTTTCTCTACTAGTCCCTCATCCACCACTTGGTTCGTCTGCCATTTGGTTTATCTTCAATATTAGGGATCTTTATTGCTTAATCAATTAAGGAGCATCATTTAATTGGTCCTACTACCAATAATTAAAAAATAGTCATAGTTTCTCTATTTTATTAATTGAACAAACAAACAGAAAGGCAAAACTAAATTTTTTGGTGCTCACACGAGTTGGCGCAAGTTGGCACTCGCACGACTTGTTGCCCATATGACTTGATACTCATACGAATTTGCTTGGTATGTCAAACATTGAAAAATATACGTTTATATTGGTCACTGGCGACCCAACAATCTCATTAGACCTATGCTTATCAATTCAACAAGATCGTTCGAGTATCATTGTTGCCTCAGCCGACATAATGACATGCCACAACTACCAACGTCAATATCGATCAGACTCTCGACGTCTACGATCTATTAAGCATCAATGTTTGTTTCATCACATAACTAATGTTTTATCCATCAATGAGTCAATATGCTAGGCTCATCGATATATTAAGAATCACAGTTTATCTAGGTCAACAAATGACCAATTAATACACGTCTATAAAGTAGACTTAACCATGCTCGAAACATCAATTATGTCACATGGGGGGATATTCACTAGGGTTATGGTCTGGCGGCTTACAACACGTACGATGTGGCAATACACCCACGACGAGAAAGTATAAAAGTCATATAGACGGTTGGAGGAGTGAATGGAATAGTGGTCGTACAACTGTCAAGTCCTACTAACACGATGGAGTCGGTTTTCACCATGATTTCCACTTCTATACTCTTCCATTTCTCTACAACTGCCATCACTTAAAAGACCAATGTGTTAACTTCCACCACTATAAATAGGTTCTTCAACCTATCGACAAAAGGACAAGAGTTTTATCTCATAAGTACTTGAACGATCACAGAGCTATCATCTTAGAGATTCTCATAAAACTCAGACAACTGATTTTCTTCCTCACAACAGTTCAACACATCTTATCATTATTGATATTCAATCTCATTGATATCAATACCTTCTCTTCTTCCTCACTACATATCAACCCTTATCATTCCTCTGTGACCGAAACGAAAGTGTTCTTAATTTAGGCACATTTCATACAGATTGATCTCTCGAATCTTGAAAGTACTTATACAGTATAAATGTTTGGTGTTTAAACGATCTGGTCGTTAATCGATTTGTTCTTTCGAACGACTTGATTTAATTGGCAACAACCTACTCCATTATTTTACCTTTTTTACCCTTTATTTGTTTTCACCCACAAACAGTAGAATGTCGTAATGAGCTTCGTATTCAAATTATTTCCTTTTCATCTTCTTAATTCCTCTCGAGTTCGCACTACAACATCAACATTGGTTTCACCCCTAAGTCGATATCGATTGACAAATAGAATTGAAGTTATAAACTCTTTGACTTGTTTTATTATAGTTTGAAATCTACATAACAACACCGGAAAATCCATGTTATGAGGATTACTTGTTTTGGTGCAGAAGGTTTCAAAAAGTTTACCCCAATAACTCATACTAACTAAACTATTTTGATGTCGTTCTTCACCCTTCTTTGGGTATAAAAGTACATAGTTTGTGCAAAGAGATAAATCTTCATCTAGAGTAAACTTAGCATTAATGAGTGCCATTTTTGAGTGAATATGTGATTTTTAAACGTCAATTAATAGTTGGATATATATATAGTACATGTTTCTAACGACTATATTTTTTTGAAAGTGTGGAAACTAAAGTTCTGTTGACAGCAATTGTTGGTTTACTCACCTAATATTTTTCTGATTTACTTTGTATCTTATAAGTTAGAGGTTCAGCTGCAAATTTAGATGAACTGTAACGCAAGATAACATTTGTTTTCATTCATAAAATCATCCATTACATGAATAACCTACATGACATCCCCTTACATATTATTATATCATATTGATTTCAAATAACTTTGCATCTAGTAGCTAAACCTATGAATTTCGACGGATAGCTCTTTAATGAACCTCGACGAATAAATGTCTAATGAATCCAAAATCATGTTTTTTCAAATAACCATAAAAGGCTCATGCTCGAATGTTGTTCCACCATAACGTATTCTCTAAAGACTTTGAACTCTAGCTCTTTACAGACAAAAGAATAATCAAGTTAGTATGCAAAACCAAAAAGACACAATTCACAAACAAATATGTTAAATACTCACTCTATTTTTGAGCCTTGCTTTGTGATGATATCGTTTTACCCAACAGAGTATTCTGATGTAGTCTCGTAAACTATATAGTATAATTTCAAATCTTTCGGCTAACTCCATCCATCTACGGTGTTTAGGGTTCCCATTTAATTCGAAATGGAATTCTTTGAGTCTCTTCCAAAACATCGAATAACGTTCATTAGGCATTTCATGGTAAGCCGGAACGAAAGCTCGAACAAGCATTAGATCATCCTCTGCGGTGAATGGTTCCATTTGTTATTAGAAATGCAAAAAGTTAGAGGAAGAGAAAGTATTGATGAAAAAAACCCTGAAGTTAAGACGATAATAGGTGGTGTAAAATGAGTTAGAGAGTGCCATATTTATATATAGAGAGTCCCCAACGGATCTTTTTTTTTGGAAAAATTATATTTTTACTTTCTAAAGTAGAAGTTCGACAAGGTCGAAAAATCCTATTTCTAGCCGAACTTCTTAGTCCAAGTCAGAACGAATTGATCGGTAAAGGTTTTAATTCTTTTTTGTAACTGAATATTTATATTATAAAAAATTTAAACGATGCCAACCGAACCAATTGTTCTGTTAATTCAGTAAATGGATTTTCTAACCTAATATTGTCTAAACATATAAGTTCATAAAATTGTCTAAACATAACATAAAACCCAAAAACAAAATAACATAATAGGTTCATCACTCACCATATATTGTTCAAAATAACTTTAAAAATTCGAGAAAAACAAAAGAAAACACATCATAGACATTCAAAGTGATCAATCTCATTGATCTCATGAAATTCTCTCATTCCTTGTTACTCTATACTTGGTCCTAGTAGCAACTTTTACTCCCCCTTCTTCTCCTTAGCCTCATCAACACCTCCCTCAGGTACCTATGTACTTACCAGCTTCATTGTAGTATGGGGTTCCTGAAAAAAGGTCTCAGATCAAAATCTGGATCATTCTCCATCATTCGAAGAATTTCGTCTTCTGATTCTTCATTTGATTCAATTTCGATGTAGTTAAGGGGATTGTCAACACTATTCCAAGGATTCTCAAGATCGTTATCATTTCTACCCATTCTGGATCATTCGGCTTCATTTGATATATTTCTTCTGGAGTTACTGTGATGGTAACCTGAGAAGAGGATTTGAACGAGTAGTAGTCTTCTCATTTTCCTCTCCCTTTACCTTATTTCAGAGTCTAAATAATAAATCTTGTCCATAAAAATTAAACCACGACTGATAAATAAACTAATGTGAAGGTTCGACTAGGAGTGTCTATCAGCGAATCAACCGAAAAAAAAGTTCGGTCAAAAATAAAAATGTTCGTGTACCATACATTCAAATCTCCGTAAAACGGTGTAATATTCGGTTGGAAAAATATTGAATGCTGACCGAACATTTTGTTCCCATAGAGGGACTAAAAAGTTCGGTTAATAAAGCTTATTATCGACCTAATCGAACTCCAAGTATTTTTACTAAACAAAAAAGTTTGGTTCAAAAGGATTGACAAAATAAAAGTTCGGCTAGACCTTAATTTATTTTCTCTAGAACTGCTCTTGGTGTTCTTCCTAACAGAAAGTTCGGTTGACTCGATATGTTGATCCTAACTGAACATTTCACTGCTATTGTTCTTTGAACATTAATTTTCATGATTTCGAGTCGAAATAACGACCAAAAAACGCACAAAAATGAAGGGGTTTGTCGGGAATTACCTTCTAATATGAAAACTGGAAGATTCAACCTTTGGTTCTCTTGTTTGGGTCTTGATTTTGCCTTGAACTTCAACAACCATTTTTTCGTTTTTTGGTACAAGTTCTTGAATCACTTCTTCAATCAATTTTTTTGCAATTTGTGCGAGACCATGGTTCAGTTCAGCAATTGGAATAGACAACAAGATTGGAGAAAGATTTGATTAGGTAAAAAATGATAAGGAAGATTTGATTATGGGAGATGAAGGGGAAAAAAGGAGAAAAAAAGTTTTAATTTTGTTTAGTTTAGAATTAGGTTTAGATTTTGATTTATATATGATTAGGTTTAGGGTTTTAGCTAAATTTGGATTAGTTTAGTGAATAATAACTTAGTCATTTCCTCATATTATGACACCCCTAGGTTTAGGGTTTTAGCTAAATTTGGATTAGTTTAATGAATAATAACTTAGTCATTTCCTCATATTATGACACCCCTTAGCTTTATAGGGTTGATGATTTAAGCACGGGATGGTCCCCTCAAATACTGAGGGCTCCCTAAAAAATTTTTCGTAAACAAGAGTCCCGATTTGAGGACCAACGAAAATCATTTCAGATACTACCCGGTTATATCTAGGGATGCACAAGAACTGACCGAAACCGAGGGACCGGGCCAAAACCGAGTTCAGCGACCTAGATAACGGTTCCAAAAGGCATAACCGACATATCTTTAGGATACCAAAAAATTTAGGTAATGGTTCCAAAAGGAATAACCGACAGATATTCAGGATAGGTATCTGTTCTAGTCTTATTCTCGGTCGAACCGTACCGAAGGAATCGAGTTTGAATAAATACGTACTTGCAACTCTATAAATTTCAATCACTCACCATTATCAGCAAACCACACAGCCGGTGTATGATCTTTTGCATATGAAAAAAGAAGATCACCTTCTTTGTTATACTTGAGAAACGTCAAAGGACTCTCATGACCCTTCATCAAGATTAGCCTGATGTTTAATGTCAACAAATCAATCAAATACAACAAAGTCAAAAAAATATATCTGAAAAACCCATTAGGAAATCCTAACTCCAACTTTTTTTTTATATTCCTAGTCCGTTTCATTTTAGAAAACAAAAGAAACTTTATATTACATACCTGATTTAGAGAGAGTCTACATCGAAAGATTTCTTTTGATGGTGAAAGAGAGGCCATGGTTCAAAGGAGGAAGAAAATGATGATGCTGAGAGAAAAGAATGAGTGTCTAGGGTTTACTTCCAAAAACAATGAAGCTAGCAGCTTGTATCATCGATCATCGAATCCAAATATCCAATCCAATAAAAATTAACTAATGAAAAAGATGCAAGAGAAGAATCATGCTTTCGCTTTAAAAAATAATACACTTTTCTCCTTATACGTTTCACCAGACAAATACATATATATATACATTTTATAATTTTGTAACCGGACCTGGGCATTGGCTCTTGACGTGTTGGATTCACCGGCGGTTGTGTTATTAGCTTTATTTGTTTGATGATAACGCTGCTCTGGCGATAATTTCTTTTTCAAAGTCTTGAGAAAGGTAAGAACTTCCTTCTGAGTATTGGCCATGGTTACTTGACCCTGAGCCAAGGTTTTCTGTCGCTTCATCAAATCAGCTATGGTTGGTGATGCCCGCTCTTTGTTTTTGTCACCTTTAGTGGTACAGGGAGGAGTCTTGGTATTTTCAGTAGTGGTGTTTTGAGGAATGATCTCTGGAGTTCCACCACTGGTGTTGTTGAGGTTAGGATTGCGTATTGAACCTGAAATGGGATTGGGTTATGAACCTGACCTAAGTTCCACCATTTTCAGAAGATTGAAGAATTGAATTCCAAATAGTTGAAATATTAGATTCGTGATTGAGAGATTGATCTCTCACCGTGGTAGCTAATTGTTAATACCTAAAAATTGATTCTAGGAAAAACAATATACTGTAGAAGTACTTTCTTTAGATTCGGAAATCAAAATCGTATATGGCAAACCTAAACCGTAATAGCATCCGTTCCGCCCTGCTTTGGTCACAAAGAGAGAAAATGGGTTGATCTTAGGGGAGGGAAGCAAAGAAAGTTGACTGAATTTGTATGTTTAATTGTGTGTAGAGATGTTAAACTATTGAGAAAATAATAGAGTTGAGAGAATGATAAGCTTGTTGTGTTTCTGAAATGGGCGAAGTAGCCTATTTATGATAGTGGGAGCACATATTTCCTTGTAAAGTAGTGGAGGTAGTGAAGAGATGAAGAAGTGGAAGTCGTGGGGATAGTGGTATAACCGCCTTGGAATCTTCAGGAAACCATTACTCAGTCACTCCATTAACTGCTTCAGCCTTACCACTACTTTGTAACTTCCTTATCATGGGGTGTTACCTGATAAACACATTTTTATGTCTGATTTGTCCTCAATTGTCTATATTGTTATTGCTCAATTTTATATTTATTGTGTCATTTTATGTGTTTGTAGGTATTTTTGGGATATGAACATTTGTGGAAAGATCAGCTCAAAAAGTGATAAAAGCACCAGAGAAAAATTATTAAAGACACCTAGGGTAATTGATAAAGGAACCCAATGTTGGTTAGGGGGCATCCACTTCGTTTGAAAATGAAAAGAAGGCATGAACTTTTCTATTACACGTGAAAGTTACCTGATTTGTTGGGTATCGATTTTTATGGGATTTTGAAGCATCTGAATCATCATAAAGTGTTTGAGAACATCAGCAAGACTCGAACACATCAATTAGAGGGTTTCTCACCGTGAAACACGGCTGGAAAATCCATGTTTTTGTCGGAAAAGGGTTTACTCCCTGATTTGGATTTACACGAGTTTGATTCGGTTTTGGAGAGTTATTTGAGTCTTAATCTATTAAGGAATAATAGGGATACTATCTAAAACCTATAAATAGCAAAGAGGAGGAAGAAAAATTAGGTTGGGAGGCTCGGGAAGAAAACATGAGAAAAAAGAAAAGTTCTGTTACTGAACGGGAAGAACAGGGATACAACAACGATTTCTTCAACCCATCAACAACGTTTATCTTCGTCTTTGCAACGTTTATCTTCAGCTGCAATGGTTTCTTCAACCCATCTGCAACGAATATCTTATCATCTGCAACGTTTATCTTCCTTGAAAACACTTCTCTTCTATAACAGTGAAAACAGTGGTCTGGAACGCAGTTACACCGTTGCGAATCATCTGTGATATTATTTTTTCTTCTTTTTACACACTTTTGAGCCATGTTTCTATCTTTTGAGAGTGTGTACATCATGAGAAGCTAAACCCAACCAGTGGTACAATGGAGGAAGCCATATTTTATGAATGAATGGTAACTATTTTTGATTTTTAATGAATTTTACATTGATTATTATGATGAGGATAATATTGGTGAAGAACTTGAAATATACAGGCAGAGTGATCAGGAAATTATCGCTCAAATTGTGCTTCATGATGATAGTGTTATTTCTGGTTCAAATCCAAATAATTTTAATGAGTATTCACCTATTCAAAAGGAAGAGGATTTGACTAGAGATACCACTGTTTTAGAAGATGTAGAATTTTCTTGTTTTGAAGCCGATAATGGTTTAGAGGAACGGGTTTATCCTGAGAATACTGTTTTAGAGTCCAGCGATTTAGAAACAACAGTCTTAGATAACAAAGATAGACTCGTAGAGATTTTAAATATGAGTGAGGATGCACCACCTGATTATAACCTATAAGAAGCAATTGACTATTTTCAGGAATCTGACGATCTAGAAATTAGGGAAATTGTGACTAGTCTATCTAACGACACTGAAAACTCTAAGTTTGGGGGTGACTATTGTTCTCCCTGTGCTTTATCTTTGACTCTTAAAAAGGTCCCTCACTTGGGACTTGAAATTTGCACCTATACCATTTTCAAGATCATCTTCAAACTAGATTCTCTGAGCCTGTTGATGTCCAGAAAGAAGTTCAGTTGTTAGAAACCCATCCTCTGGTCGATGTGGTTACCTAGGAAATAATACCAAGATCGACTTTTTTTTCCCACCAAAATATTTTCTTCCATATGTGGGAATGTATGAATTTCAAATGTGTCAGTTATTAAGTTTTGAGACTAAGCCTAATTACTTTAGGGAATTAGAATCGACACATTTTCTTAAGAATGACTACCACCTTCATTGTAGTCAACTATGTGGGTCAAATATGATTGACTTTGAGGATCCATAATTATTCAGGTTATTATTATGTACTTCTAAGTTCTTGGTTGAGTTATTCCAAACTCTACAACCTGATTATGTTGATCCTGCCTACGAGGAAATCCATCACATGAAAATATTTTATCTAGAACCTTTTATGGAGACTGAACCTGAACCACAACTAGATATGGTTGTCTTAAACAAAACATAGATAAGGGTGTGCTCGGTTTGTTCATTTTCTTAGCCTGTTGCAGTTTTCTTTTATTTGTGATAGCACTATTTGATTCAGATGACCCACAGTTGTTCCGGCTATTGTTATATGATTTTATGAGGTGACTGATTCTTTCTCAGTCTGGCAGAAGACTTTAAACTTAGCACTTCTTGGGAGGTAACCCATGCTCATGCGACACGTTAATATCTTTCCTTAACTCTTTTCCTTCTATTGGTAACGATTTCTCCTTGTTAATGTATTTACTCATTTATCTTTAGAACGTTGAGGACAATGTTAGATTTAAGTTTGGGGGTAAGGGAGAAACTTTATTAAAATAATAAAACTCCAAAGTCTAGAAACTTGTGAACAATTCAGGATGACACTAACCATTTTAGGTAGATGGAAACTTAACTCTTTTTCTATAGGAATTGATGTGCCCAGTTAAATGGTCTATTCATAAAAGGATAGAGTTCAGGTGTTAGAAATAACATGATAGTTGTCACCATATCTCGGAGTTTATCTCGACCATATCACCTTCTGTTTTTATTTTTGTAAGTTTGTGTTTCTCTAAGTGATTTGGTGGGGCACCAATATCGAATTATTATCGCCGCCAGGATTGAGTAGACTGTTTGAGATTATTTAGACTATTTTTCAAAAACAACAACAACGAGTACTGACACTTTGAGAGCAATGTGTGTGTTCTCCCTGTCTCTGTCGCCTAAGCAAGCGTGGAACGCAGGATCCATGAGAACTATCATGTAAGATGTTGATAAAGATCATGCACTTGGATTCATTTGATCCAATCATGTTGTCAGTACACTTAATAAATAAAAAATGATTGTTTTTTTTTCAATAAATCGATCGTTAGGACCCTTGTATATACCAGTTAAGTCGATATTAATATAAGGAGTAAAACCAGTGGAAGCGTATCTCAATCCATTAGGATTCATCCTGGCACTGACCTTCAGACAGATATGGGAAACACTGTTCACCTTAGTCAACATGCGCAAACTTCATCATCTCCATATCCACCTTCTAAATATTTTCATATGATTGAACTTTGATAAATTCTAAGTGACGTGGTTGAACGACTATCTAAGTAGAGCTTTGTTTTCTTTTGTATGAATTTTAGCATGCTCGAGTGCAAATCGTGTACAATATTTGGACTCATATAGGGTAATGATTCCCATAGCCGAAGAATTTAGTATGCAACCTAAAAAGCTTGTTTAGTGTTTACCCTCAATTATTCACATGTAGCTAGTGTTTGGAGTAAAAGGTTTTATGGATATACCTCTTGTAAACCCTCACGAGACAAAAATTCTTCCGATAGGGACACCTATGAGTTTAAAGGCTTATATGCTAAATGTAGTCGTGATTCCTGCGAAAGTGAGTTAGGATTTTTAGTTTATTTTTAGATTAGATTTGCTTGAGGACTAGCAAATTAATAAGTTTGGGGGTATTTGATAGATACATTTTTTGTTTTATTTATCCTCAATTATCTATATTGTTAGTGCTCAATTTTGTATTTATTGTGTCATTTTATGTGTTTGTAGGTATTTTTGGGAAATAAACATTTGTGGAAAAATAAGCTCAAAAAGTGATAAAAACACCCGAGAAAAATTACTAAAGGCACCCGGAAATTTGATAAAGACACCTAGGAGAATTGATGAAGGAACCCCACTGTTGGTTAGGGGGCATCCAATTCGTTTGAAAATAAAAAGAAGGTAAATTTTTTTCTATTACACGTAAAAGTTACCTAATTTGTTGGGTATCGATTTTTATGGGATTTTGAAGCATATGAATCATCATAAAGTGTTTGAGAAAATCAACAAGACTCGAACATATCAATTAGAGGGTTTCTCGCCGTAAAACACGGCTGGAAAATCCATGTTTTTGTCATAAAAGAGTTTACTACCTGATTTGGATTTACACGAGTTTGATTCGGTTTTGGAGAGTTATTTGAGTCTTAATCTATTAAGGAATAATAGGGATACTATCTAAGACCTATAAATAGCAAAGAGGAGGAAGAAAAATCAGGTTGGGAGGCTCGGGAAGAACACATGAGAAAAAAGAAAAGTTTTGTTGCTGAACGGGAAGAACAGGGATACAACAACGATTTCTTCAACCCATCAACAACGTTTATCTTCGTCTTTGCAACATTTATCTTCAGCTGCAATAGTTTCTTCAACCCATCTGCAACAAATATCTTATCATCTGCAACGTTTATCTTCCCTGAAAACACTTCTCTTCTGTAACAATGAAAACAGTGGTCTACAACGCAGTTACACCGTTGCGAACCATCTGTGCTATTATTATTTTTTTTACACACTTTTGAGCCATGTTTCTATCTTTTGAGAGTGCGTACATCATGAGAAGCTAAAACCAACCAGTGGTACAATGGAGGAAGCCATATTTTATGAATGAATGGTAACTATTTTTGATTTTTAATGAATTTTGCATTGATTTATGATTTTTCTTAATTAGTTGTGATTTTGTTTGATGGTGTATGCTGGGACTTAAGAGCTTTTGATGCGCCATGCTTGTGATTTACAGTTAATGTTTTAGAAATCTACTTTTGGAAAAGAAACAGAGTCAATAAAAGATGTTATATTTGTTAAAGAATCATTGTAGAAATCATTCAAAAGTGATTTTGGTGGAATCCTGAGTTCCAGTTCTTCCCAATATTATTAAAATCTTTTACTTATTTTATAGTTTAAATAAAAATTAGGTCTAAAACGAATCTCACACGTCTCAGCGAACGAACTATTTTTACCACTTTTATGAAACGATCATTACCACGCCCATGTTGTTGTAACCACCAGACCAAAACCCTATGTTAAATCCTCACATGTATTTTTTTTGATTTCTCGTAATATTTAGTGGAGTCATGGACTCAAAACACGTAAGTTTGTTGTAAAAGAATGTTATGTAATAGCCTGTTATTGGCGCTAATAACAAGGGACAAGGCTGACACGAGCATAGGTGTAAGCGCGAAGAGTGAAAAGATGCGCAAAGGCGAAAAAGAGGTTATTGCTTAGGTACCACTAGATTTGACATTTATTAATGTCGTGACCATGTTTATGGCATGTTTAGAGTTTTCTTAATTGTATAAGATTTAATGTTAGCATTTATGCTTAACTTTTATACGGTGCATACAGAACATTTTCAAGAGATTCGGTTGTGGAAGTTTGCAACTTGAGACAATGCTTGATGTGACTCTGCAATTAGATGGTATACATCTAATTAACGTTTTTATTCAAATATGGCATTGCCTCTATTCTGAATATTTGCGATTTTATATAATCACCGTATTTTTATTAGTACAGATAGTTTGCATGAGCGCACATGAAATAACGAGGGTTTAGCCGGGTAAAGCCATGAAATTTCGAAGGCGCATATGTATACAAAAGAGCTGTAAGGCTAATTTAGCCACAAACTAAATATGCATTCTCAATTCCCTTGCGGAATGTAAGATAGCAATATGTATTCATAATTTTGATGTCAGGTCACGAATTGATACATATTTATTTCATACTTCTACAACTAGGTGAAAAGAAATATTACAATTTTCTCCCTTGTAAAAAATCCACCATCGACATTAAGTCCCATGTTTAGTGCGGAACAGTAATGTTTCGTGGTAAGCACTAAATGGTGATTTTTCTTTTATAGATATAAGAAAAATAAATCATCAAGCTTAGTTATCAGATATTACCAGGAATTTTGATTTGGTGAAGCTCCATTGATGCCGAACAATTGCCGACAGGAAAATGGTTGATGTGGCAGTGCTTGCAAGTGATAAAGCATCATCTTGAGAGTGTAAGCTAGTGAAGCGTGGCTGATTTGCATGACAGAGAGACCAAAATTAACCCGTGTGCAACATGTGATCATGGCTTCAAAAAGGAACCCTTGTTTGACTTGGATTTGGAAACCAATTACTATAAAATGGAATAAACCCTTATTATTTTTTTTATTCTCTCTCTCTTTCACCGCCAACACCTTCACCTCTCTTCCCTTCTTCTTCAGCGACGCCAGCAGTAGTGATTCTTTTTGCCGGAGCTCCGTCACCGACAGATCATCACCGATGACATTCCAGACAGCTTCAGGTATTTTTTTAATTATTATTTTACATGATGTACTCACATATTTATTTATTTATTGACGTGAGTGCTTGCTCACCTCTTTCTCTTGTTGTTGCTTGTTTCATTGTATAAGCATGCTATTAACTTGATATTGGTGTTCTCTTGAAAACTTCTTGTGAGTGAATTCCAACTCCACAATTGTTGTTTCTGACTGTGACAATCCTTTATTGGCTTCACTGCTGCGTTGTTAAGCTTTAACCAGGTACGCTAGAGTTTGTGGTAATTTTCCTCGATTTTTGGTTTTAATATATATATAAGCATGTATTTGTATATCAATACTATATATACATATAATAGAACCAAACCTTGTGCATGATTTCCCAGTTGTTGACGTAAATATTACTCGAAACTATTGTAGATGTCTGATAATCAAGAAGATAATGTGAAATAGCCTGGTTTTGAGTCCTTGACTTGATCATAATAAAAAGGTAGTTTTATATTCGTTTGTATACTTATCAGATAGGTTTGTTTCTAGTCATGGCAGAAGCAAAAACTCTGATGTTACTTCTCTAGACGATGTACCCAACATCCATGATAACCTCTTCGATGGTATTGTTGAAGAGGCTGTTGAACCTGATTATGTTGGCAGTTTTATTCCGAATATCAACATCGCCCCTCGGCCTCGGGGTGTTTATCCACATGCCCTTGTCAGGTGTTGTTTGCAAAGAGGAGAATACATGCCTTCATTCGTTTATTTTAAGACGTTCCAAACTCCTCAGTTTGAGTGGAAATGAAGGGCTAAAGTTATGTTGAAGAATCCTCGGGTGAAGCAAATTTTAGAAAATACCAAGATATTCCACGCCGTGAAAGTGTCTGAGACTTTGAACATTATCAAGGACATGAAAGGTCTGCTTGCATTTTCCTCTCGTTAGTGTGGTCCAGCTGATTCAGCAGTATGTGCTTGTGGTGAATTAACAATCACCTTGGAGGACGTGGCAGTCTTACTGCGACTTCCTTTTGTTGGTAGTATTCCACTTGAATGGTCCGAGGAAGAGAAGAAGCATGGCGTCATCCTTGTTCAAAAAATAGGAGATTTGCAGAAGTCTAGTCGTTATAATAACAAGAATTATTCGGCTTGGGTTGACTGTTGGTGGAAGGGAAGTACAAGTGTTGACAGCCTTGCTATTGACGACCCTTTATGCATTGCTGCATTCCTTTTACTTTGGTTTTCCATAGACGTATCCAAAGATTCTCCTGGTGGTCAAGTGAAGTCTTCACTTGTTTTCCGCTTGTTGTTGTGCTCGCTGGTGGAAAGACTCTTCCTCTTGGTAATATGTTTCTTGACTATTTATACCTTCATTTGGATACTTTCATTCGTGACATGAGTATTTCTAATGGTCATGCCAAGATAAAGTATTCTATTCGTGTTATGTTTATGCAAAATTGGCTATACGAACAGTTTCCTAAATATGCGCCAAAGACCAAGCCTTCTTATCCAAGTACAAAGATTGAGTATGCTAGAATACTCTGTTGGAGTAGGAAGAAACCTTTTTCTGTTAGTCTTATTAGTTTAATGGACAACGAGAAAAAGGTGAATTTCATACCTTGGGGTTCGAGGCTTCCGCACGTGATTCCACCAGAGACTTTTACTGAGATCCCTGATGTTGTTCTACGTTCTGGTCCGAGTGATGAAGGTAATATTGCTACATTTGATGAATCCATTTTTATGAGTAGTTATACTCCAGGGTATATTCTTGTTGTTCGTGCCGATAGTTATGTTATACAGGATTATAACATCGATAAGGCGGATCGACAAATGGGCTTTGATCATTCTATTCCTCATTACCGTACCAAGGTGTACTTCAGCGATCCGAGGGTTCCCATACCATTCCTGGTTGCAACGTTCCTTTTCTTCAGTTTGACAGAAAAAGATGCGACACTGATGAATACGTTGGTTCTGGAATGCACAACTTACCCTCCTTAAGAACTTCGTGTCTGGTGAGACTTCTAGTGCACGTGGTGTGTTTTCTGAACAGGAGTTAGCAGATCGACCAAACTTGAAAATTACTTCTGGACCGAGGCATGATTCGATTGTCAACTTGACATAGGTATCTCGAATCATCTCTTAGTTTAATCTTCATATTTTATTTAGTATTTAAACGTTTAACTTGTTCTTTGTAGTTGTGGTTCCCGGAACACTTTGCACATGATACTGTAGCGAACGCCATTCCTCGGTATGAGAAGAAAAAACCATGGATAATTATGCCCGGAAGTGGAGACCGTCCTTGGAAGAAGGTAATCGTCTTGTGTTTTCTCTTATTTTTCTTTTCTGTACAAATTATAATTATATCTTGTCTTGACAAACACCTTTGTATAGTCTGGGAGCATAACTTGTCAAGGTGACTTGAGCATTCAACCTATTCAAGTTTGGCGTCCCGGCTGTGATTGGCTCCTCAACACCTTATGTTGTAAGTAAAATTTCTTTTGAAAATTCTTCAGTTGTAGAAATTTGCGTCTTGCTAAACTTGATGGATTCTGATTCTTATGAATAATTATCATTATTAGATATATAAAAATACGAGTACTCTAATATAAGAAAGTACCACTGTAGTTGGAAGTATGTAGAAACAAGACCAAGATGACACCGGACCTGAAATATCGTCTCATAGTGAAGTAATTGAAGAATCCGGATCTGAGAACGAATAACTCGATGGCAAGTCGTATTCTGAGGCGCCCTCTACTTCCGATGGCTTGTCACAACTCCGATTAAGTTTAATCTGTTGTTTTAGAATCATAATGACATGATTATAGCTCTTAGACCACCGAATGTGTAGAACCATACATGATTTCATGAAATACTTTAGCAATTTTCGCTGTCAGAAAAATTCAAATTAAGGTCTTCTTACCGTAACGGCCGCAGAATCTTTGTCCGAAGAAGGAATGAGGTGACTGACCTCTTATTATTTAGATAAGAGGTAGAGATAACTTTTGCAAAAATAATTTCTGAATTTGGAGTCCATTTTATAGGTTAAAAATACATGACATCGAGCGTCCATAACTTTTCAAGACAGAATTCTGTAGGTTTTCAGTTATCGTAGTGACTGTTTTGTCTGGCCTTATTAGCTTGCTCATCCGATTGGCGTGCACTTTTAGCATGTTGTATTATACATCCATATGAATCATTTGGTATATAAATCATACCCAAATTCCTTATCAATTAGCGCCAGTTTCAGTTCTTCCGGGGGTTATATAAAAACGTTTCTGACGACATTTTTGCAAAACGACCCATACCTTTTGTAAACCATATGCCATGACCCAAAACACTTTTTAGTGAATTTTTAGGTTGAAAATGGACATATTTTATGAACTTCATGATTTGTGCTTCAATTTCTTATGCTTTGAGACATTTTGGTTTATTATCTCTATAATGTCTCTGTTTTAGGGGTGGAATGAACCAAAACAGAAAGATGAACTTGAAGGCGGAGGATTGGAAATTAGCATGAGCCATAATTCTGGTGATGTATCTTTTCCAACTATCATGAGCAAGTTTTTCCTGATACGATTATTGAAGAAAGCACTCCAAGTGTTTTCGTTGTACAAAATGCTGATATGATGGAGACTGTTCCGATTGAGTACCCAAACACTGGAGTTTTTTGACTTCAAGTTTGATAGAATTATTCATGAACATGTGTGCATCAGAGGCTTCACTGTTTCATCTGCCTATGCTGAGTTGTATACCAAAATATGGAAGAAGTTTGGCCATTTCTTCGTAGGTGACCCTGAAAACTATCGTACTCCGGAGAAGAATGTATTTGTGATGCTGCCAACTATGCATTAGCTGCTTTCTCTTCCTCGTAGATAAATTTCTGAGATGGTGCTTCAAGACTAGAAGGATTCTTTGAATGAGGCTGAAAGAGCCAAGCTTAATATTTCAGGGCTTCGCCGTCACTTAGAAGCTATTGAAAAGAATTTTCAAGAGAAAGGCGTAACTTATAACTTGGAGATGGTTGCCAAGGATAAATATGATGTTGATAGGCTTTCTCGGGAGTTGAAGCTTATAACTGAGACTCTTGAGCAATTGGAGAAGGCAATGCTGAAGGTGCTGAACCAGTTTTCAAGGAGTTTTTCTAGGCTTTCTGAATTTTATAGGTTTCTCAGACATATGGCTTTTTTATGGTCTTATTCTTGGATTTTGAGTAGGTAGGGATTTTTTTGAATGATTTGCCATGATTTTTTTTTTTTTAAAAGAAACAATGTTTTGCTTGATTAATTGAAATCTTAAGTATGAATGCAAGATATTGCAAACATTTTGGAGGAATTACAAATATTGCGTAAAACAGGAAAATGTTGTGGGGTGGTAGTAGACTGCTTTAAGTGTTGTGAACTTTAAACCACTTGCCATGTATGACCACTCCTTATGGCTTGTCAGTATTGACAAGCTTGTAGTAACCTCCGATCAAGTCTTCAGTGATAAGGTACGGTTCTTCTTCAGGAGAGGTTATAATTTTCCCCACCGTATCTCCGAAATGGAAAGAAATTCATGCCCCTTATCTTCATGGCATGTCTTTTGAATGACCGGGTTATTAATTTCCTCATCTCCAGTAGAGATAATCCGTACACATTTGATAAAATTTTGAAAAAAATCAGCTTCCCATTTACATCGCCGAGTTAGAGTAGGGTTGATATCCGGGTCAAGTCCCCAAGCTTTGATGGGACTTGGGATCACTGGTTGCAAAAGAGTTGGTTGGATATGAATTACTTGTGTGCAAAACCTTCGGACGTATGATGTCGTGCCCTCTCCTGGCAGCTGCTTCACATCCAGATTCATTGCACGGAGAAAATCGTCTGATAGGCAATCTTCGGGATTTGATGGCTTCTTTGAGAGTCTTGGCGTGTTGGCGCTGGCAAAGGAGATACACCTGATTCCATTTTGTTGTTGCGGACCCATGGGCGTCCCTGAATCATGTCATAAGTTGGATCCTCCTTGACAATGTAAAACTTAATATGCGTCTGGGTGTCGCCTATTTTACCTCAAGAGTGAGGTAGCCGTACGCACCCCTGGACTTCCCTTCGGAATTATTGATTACGATTAGCGAGTGCGTGGCTTCGTGCCTGGAAATTCCCGCGGTTCTCAGAGTCAGTGCCTGTATCGATCAGTGTTTGCTCGAATTCGGTGTCTTTGAGGCGAACGGTGGTGAGAAGTCCCCAGTTAGGCTTTTCATTGTGCTGGATGACTATGTCTTCCGAAGAGGACTTGGGATACACATTAGCTTTTTCGACGAAGAGTAGACGCTTACCCGACACAACACTATTGAGAGCAGTACAAATATCTTTGCGTTATGCCTTCCATAGATATGCGCTCCATCATGGATTGGACATTTTTGTTAACGGAATCCCCGGAAAGAGTAAAGCTCCTGACAGGGAGGGGATATTTGTAGACACCTTCAGTCCCCAAGCATAGCTGCCATGAGTCTATCTTTTCTCTGAAGATACGCCTTAGACCGTTGCATTCACTGGTAGGATGGTTGACAGACCTGTGGAACTGATAGTATTTTGGATTTGACATGTCCTCTTCAGTTGTGTCGCACGGGTGGCAAATTTATAGCTCCATTTTGTCCCATAATTCCAACAGTTCGAGGACCTTCTCCATAGGGAAGGGGAATTATCTGATTGTTGTATCTATCTTGGTTTGTTGTGTTTGACGCGGAGTCTTGACCAAGCCTTATCCTTGAACTGGTGTTGGCGCTATCGCCGGGGCTGACGCAGTATGCTTACCCTGTGATGACGATTGAGGTGTTGTTTTTCTCTTCCCCCTTCTTCAGTGACAATATCTATAGAGTGTTGGGTAGAATGCTTTTTGTTCACCAGACGTCTATTTCCACGAGTGTCTCCATGGATTTCTTCTCTGGCGGGCCTTGTTCTCTCCGACAGGGTTGGAGCAGTTGATGCCGATCTTTTGGCGACCTCATGTAGCTCAGAGAAGGTTTGAAATCGTAAATTTTCTAATAGAGCACGATAAACATGAATCATACCGTTAATGCAAAGCTCTATCATTGTTGTTCAGTCACGTTCTAGTCATGGCAGTCGAGAGCTTCGCTTCGGGGCAAAAAGTTCTCAGGAACGACCCTGGTATTAGGGTGTGGCAGTTGACACATATGATGGGTCCAAAATAAAATGTCTGAAACTTTTGCTTGCTTTTTTTTTCATCCAAAACTTATGTTCGTGTTAGGCTGTGGTTGTTGACATCGTTCACGAACCGCCATTTTCAGTTCGCGAACTCTATTGCAACTTGATGATTTTAGGATTTTTCTTCCGCAAACAAGTTTGCTGAATAATGGGAATTTTTCTCAACCTCAAATGTGATAAATCCTTGAAAATCTAATGCTTAAGTTATGAACCTCTTCACATATTCGTTGGGATGCTCGTTGTTCCTCTGGAATTTCTTCCCAGGTCAGAGAAAGTGATTTCCTCGAAGACAAAAAAATATTTTTTATAAAAAACATTGACTATCTGAGACAAACTAGAGATATTGTTGGGGCCGAGGTTGTTGTACCAGGTATAATCTCTCTCGTAAGAGATTTGGAGAATTCTTTGAGCCGCAACACTTTGTTATATTCATGCACTCCCAACGATTACAGGAATCGAGAAACATGCTCTTGAACGTTCCCGGTCCCATCGTATAATAAGAATGGAGGAGACAAATATCCATTCGGACGTGCAATCCTCTGAATTTATGTTGGGTAAGGGGGTTGGTGTTGATAGAACGAAGATGGACCTTCCTTTCCACGATTTTACAGGAGTTTTTCCAGGTTTTCGCGAGTGACAAAGTTTTATTGCCGTTGACTCCTTTTTGGCACACGGTCGGTAATGATTTGTACCTTATCACCTTCTTGGGCATTGGCTCTTGACGTGTTGGCTTCACCGATGGTTGTGTTCTTAGTTTTCTCCGTTTGATGATAACGCTGCTCTGACGATAATTTCTTTGTCAAAGTCTTGAGAAAGGTAAGAACTTCCTTCTGAGTATTGGCCATGGCTACTTGACCCTGAGCCAAGGTTTTATGTCATTTCATCAAATCATCTATGGTTGGTGATGCCCGCTCCTTATTGTTGTCACCTTTAGTGGTACAGAGAGGAGTCTTGGTATTTTCAATGGTGGTGTTTTGAGGAATGATCTCTGGAGTTCCACCACTGGTGTTGTTAGGGTTAGGAGTGCGTATTGAACCTGAACTGGGATTGGGTTCTGAACCTGACCTAGGCAAAACAATATACTGTAGAAGTAATTTCTTTAGATTCGGAAATCAAAATCGTACAGGGTAAGCCTAAACCACAATAGCGTCTGTTCCGCCCTGCTTCGGTCACAAGGAGAAAAAATAGGTTGATCTTAGGGGAGGGAAACAAAGAAAGTTGAAGGAACTTGTGTGTTGAATAGTGTATAGAGATGTTGAATTATTGAGAAAATAATAAAGTTGAGAGAATGATAAGCTTGTTGTGTTTCTGAAATAGGCTAAGTAGCCTATTTATGATAGTTTGGGAACACATGTTTCCTTGTAAAGTAGTGGAGGTAGTGAAGAGATAGAGAAGTGGAAGTCGTGGGGATAATGGTATAATCGTATTGGAATCTTCGGGAAATTATTACTCCATCACTCCATTAACTACTTCAGCCTTACCACTACTTTGTAACTTCCTTATCATGAGATGTTACCACGCCCATGTTGTTGTAACCACCAGACCAAAACCCCATGTTTAATCCCCCCTATGTAATTATTTTGATTTCTTGTAAGAGTTAGTAGAGTTATGGACTCAAAACACATGAGTTTATTGTAAAATAATGATATGTAATGGCCTGGTATTGGCGCTAATAGCAAGAGACAAGGCTGACACGAGCATAGGTGTAAGAATGAAGAGTGAAAAGATGCACATAAACGAAAAAAAGGGAGGAGCGCTAGCGTTTGCGCCTTGGTGCAGCTTGCGCTGTTGGTAGCATTGTAGGCAGCGCTGCTAACATCATAGGCGTTAGGCTACCGCCGTTTGGCTCGTGCTTTTGTTGGTTTTGTTGGCCTTTTGACTTTTTGGCTTTTTTTTATCCTTTTGGCACATGTGTATGTGTTATACATCAGTGTCGGGAATATGGATAGGGTTTGCTAAGGTTGGCACTTGCTAGTGCCATGATTATTGCTTATGTACCACTTGCTTTGACATTTATTAATGTGTGACCATGTTTATGGCATGTTTAGGGTTTTCTCAATTGTATGAGATGTAATGTTAGCATTTATGCTTAACTTTTATGCGGTACATACAGAACATTTTCAAGAGATTCAATTGTGGAAGTTTGCAACTTGAGACAATGCTTGATTCGACTTTGCAATTAGATGGTATGCATATAATTAGTGCTTTTATTCAAATATGGCATAGCCTCTATTATGAATATTCATAATTTTGTATAATCAACGTATTTTGATTAATACAGATAGTTCGCATGAGCGACATGAAATAACGAGGGTTTAGCCGGGTAAAGCCATGAAATTTCGAAGGAGCATATGTATATAAAAGAGTTATATGACTAATTTTGAAGGCGCACGAGCAGAATATACATTCTCAATTCCCTTGCGGAATATAAGATAGCAATATGTATTCATAATTCTGATGTCGGGTCAGGAATTTATACATACTTATTCCATGCTTCTACTTCTAGGCGAAAAGCAATATTATAATTTTCTCCCTTGTCAAAAATCCACCATCAACAAAAATGGATCCACACCGTACTGTGTGCAGTCCGGTTGTATCATAAGGGATAACTTCATGCTAGTGAAAATATTAATCTTCAGTTTGTTATTTGTCATCATCTACGATCTATCGTATTAGTTTCACATTTCTTGTAGTGCTATAACCGAGTTTGCAGTTAAAAAGTAGAGTTTTTAAAGCTAGCCTTGATATTTATGTGGCCCCGAGCCAATCAAAAAACGATAAGCTGCTTATGATTTTTTTAAATCTAATATAGGGGTGTATTAAGGATAGTCAATAATCAGGTAGTTGGTTAGGGTGTCATAAGCCATATTAAATGTCTAAGTTACCCATCCATCAATTAAAACCTAAAAAAATAAAAACTAATTATTTAATTCTAGTTCTATCACTTTACTACCCCTTAATTCTTCTGCCCTAGCTGTAAATTGGATCTTTCGTATCTCTTTTTTCAAACAAAACTTCATTGTGTGCAATTAATCAGCGATTTAAAAAACTATCCATCTCGATTAAAATAGAAAACTCACTCTTTATTGTTGGTTTTGGTGCTTGAAATAGGTTAGATTTTCTCAAATAAGTTAAAAAAAAAACAGACTTTAGAACCAAAATACGGTTATGTCGAAGATTAATTTCCCGGAGAAGGTTTATTTTTCATGTTTTACATATATAAAAAAAAACTCCCATCCATAATCGGGTTAAAAAATTCTTAAAATTTTAATTATGTCACAAAATTCCTAACTGTAATGGCCTCTTCCTATCCGTAAAAGGTTATTCTTAGACATATATTCAAATACCAACATACACAAAAATTTACGATTGGGTTTTTTGCTACTTGACCTGGCCGATATTTATCTACGATTAAGTTATTTCTATGAAATATAACTGTAATAGAATAGTTAAATAAGAACATACGTACATCCAGGTTAAGAAATGATCTACCTAGTCGTAAATGGGTTACCATTGGGTTTCCCCAATTTTACCCAGATACGACTAGGAGTTCGTAGTCGTAAATGTTGTATCGAGTGGGTTTTAAGGACGAACCTGGACGTAAATAGGACTGAAAAGCTTACAAAAATTAGTTTGTTGTATCGTATAAAGACTCATCCACCTTAAATTTCTCACCGAAATTATTCATTTTTTGTCGAGTGAATCAAAATTTGGATTTTCTAGAAAAAATCTTCGTTTTTCTTAATACTTCTTCTCTAATCCAAAACAATAACTATATCTTTCACTAATTATAAATAAAAATTATAATTTAATCTAACAACTAAGACTAAATTAATTAATCTAATTAACACTCAATAATTAAAGGCACTTTAGTTATTATATAAAATATTTAGATATAAGGTTATTAGAATTAGTATCGGATGATCTTATTTTGTCTTACACGAGAAGCCCTCATGTTAGAATTGAAAGCCCTAAAATCATCTTTTCAAAAATATGGTCCTTCCATTTATTTTAATTGTTTTTAGGAGCTTATTAATAATAAAAAAATATATAAATGTTTAGATTTTGTAAAGAACCCACATTTAGAGGATACCTCCACATATTGGAGGATTAACGATTATATGGGGCATAACATAGGCTAAGGGGGTACTTTATCCTATAAAAAAACACACTAAAAACCTAATTCAAGTATCCCCTCTTCTTCCCAACTGCCGACTCTTCTTCTCCTTTTCTTCTTTTTTTCTTCTCTTCTTCCATAACAATCGGTATTACTCGATTGTTGAATGGAATATCGACTGCAGAAGTCGATATTGCTCGAAGTATGAATGCAATGCCGACAGTGTTGGTTAGAAGAAAAACTGTCGTGTATATATTTATCCTATGATGTTGCTTTGTTATGTACATGATCTGATCACAGTTTTATGCGTTGGTAATAATATCAGATGAAACTGGAAGAAAGTCCTCAAATGCCAATCTTGCTGCAACCCGATTTCATATTGCACGTCCCTCCAAAGGAAGCAAAGTTCTCATCGGACGAGATGCAGAACAAATTTAAAGAGCTTCGTAATTAAGTGGAAATCGAGTTTGCAACAATGTGGAATAAATTGGGATTTTTCTGCATATAAAAATACTCCAATCTTAATTGAATTGTTCGCAAAAGCGAAAGCCAATCTGAATGAAGGTAATGCTGCCGACATTGTGGGCTATGCCGACTGTTTGGAAGGGTATTCTTCAAAATTATTTGAATAAGTGGTTCTTCAAATTACTTCATAATATACATTTTTTTATCTTTTTTTCTCCAATTTATGAAAGTATTCTTCAATTAAGAGTTCTTTAAAAAATCATGCTACAAATCTCCGTGTACATAACTTAATTTGTTGCCCCTTAACTTTTGTGGCCCCATTTAAAGCATTGTCTGCCTGGCCTTATGACCGAATCAGGCTATATTTACCCAACTTCTGTTGTTCTCCGGTTTACCTATATTGCGGTTGATGTTGCATTGATGCCTATTTTGTTTCATGTCAATCAATCTACTAATTATGTAGATATCATTATCTAGATGAACATATGTTAGAATTAAAAGTGATTTATTACCAAAAATTGTTTTGTTACCTAATTTATCTTGATGGGACCAAAGCGTCACTAGCCTATATTGGGGTGGAAATAACAAATCCACTTTTCACTTCTATGTGAATGAGAAACCTTTGGTTTGTCCCACATGGGATAAACCAAGGATGAAGTCTATCTATATTACCACTAAAGTTGCTTATAAGGGAAAAGATTTGTGGATTGGACATGGACTAAGGGAATGGGCTAGTGGGCAAATTCACACATGTACGGTACTTCGCACCGAAGCACGCGGGTCGCGGGCTTGCGGAGCTTGCGTGTGTTTTGCGTGAGCTGGCGTGAGCCGTCGTATGCTTGGCGTGAGCCGGCGTGTGCCCAGCGTGTGCCCAGCGTGTGCCTATCAAGAGTTAATGGTTTTATTTTAAATTCATATAATAAATATTAAAACCGTTTCATTATTTATGTGAATTAAAAACCGTTTTATTATTTATGTGAATTAATGAGAATTAAATTAAAAGATTTTTCATAAATACAATTTAATTCTCTTCTCTCAAATTTGTCTATAAAAGAAAAAGAATTTTCATTTTAAACTTACCCCAGACGCAGCTACTATCCTGTCGTCTTTTCCCCTCTTCTCGCTTTGTTATGCGCAATAGATTTATTTTTATCTTATTCTTCTGTTAAGTTCACAACGGGCCAACGAGTCTTGCTAACTGGGTTGGTATCAAGAGGTTTTATCCTGGATTCGATTTGCCAACTCTAAAAGGTATAGCAACACTTTTCTAAAGTGTACCTGGCAAATATCGAGTTAAGGGCAGTCTGTTGAACATGCGACTCCTCTTATCTGTGTTTTGAGTGATTGTCTGAAAATGTGATATTTGCGCTAACGTTAACATTTTCGAAGCTTCTGGTGTTTGGTTTGTTTCTTTGTTACAGGAATAATTTTTCTCCAACAACATATAAACGACTAAGTTTTCATTGAGCACCCGTAAGAGAGTATAACAAGTTACAGCTTGTAGATGTGACCATTACTATACCAAATCTAAAATTAACCCATAGTGTAGCACACAATACATATTGCTAGAACAACTCCAAAAAAGTAATTCCACTATTTTAATCTAAAACCAGCAATGGAAACCTTCTTACCTTCTGAAGAACAATATAATACCCAGACTGTATGCTGCTCATAAAGTTGAGACTCTCTTTCAACGTTACAATCTTTGTTGGTCTCATTTACCTTTTTTTTAGTCGGTTGTTTATCTCGTCTATGTGTGGTTAGATGTTATGCTATAAGTTCAGATTTAGAGAAGTAAAATTAATTTAAAAAAATGAACTGCCATATAAGAGCAAGTTTTATAACGTGGTTGTTACTTTATTACTTGTAATAGATCATGAAAGAACAAATCTATTGATAGAGATAGAAATGATTACAAGTTATTAAACATTGTTAAATTGAGTTCCACAAAATCTTTGACGTTGGCTTAAAAAATATTAGATGAAACACTTCAAAACCATTAGACTTGATTTTCCATTCTTATTCCATGTATTCTTTTTTAATCTTTACTATACATTCTTAGGGTATAAATCTCCTTCTATGTAGTGAAACCTTATCACTCATTCACCTTCATCCATATTCAGGCTAGGAATCCTCTCTCTTGTAGTGATATCTCATCACTCATTCACCTCCATGATTACAAAGAGTCTAAATTTGACACATTAAAAGGAGACAAACTATTTTGTAACTATTTTACATGAAGTGTAGAAAGAATTCGTACTCAAATCATGGAAACGAACTTCATACTAGCCAGTCCGTTTTTTTTTCATAGCTTAATTCCAATGTAAAACTTGCTTAATCATTAATCGGCTTCAAGGCTCGTGAAAGCGAGTTCCATAAAAAACGTATTAAGTTCTTTTTAAGATTCATCAACTAGTTTACCGAACGTGTACTTTGGACAAATCAGATATACGACCGGTTGTCACTTTTTATGTCGAAGTTGATTCGAGAAAAAAGAGAAAGAGAAGAAAAGACTTCCATATCCGGATGACTAAATGGTCTCAACTCTGAAGTTCGAACCAATACAGCAGACGCAATACAACAACATCCCATACCTTTTCCATGAGGTATGTTCCTTGACAAACTGTAACTAAAAACCTGAAACAAATTTAGGAATCTAAAATACAACTGCCTCTTTTTCTACTAAACATGCATCCTATATATATATATATATATACAGATCTGACTTACATAACTTGTATCAGAAATAAACCACGACAGCCTAACGACTTGATTAACATAATATTGTGAATAATTGAGGAATTAAAGGCCATCAAGGTAACCTCCAAAGGTAATATGAGCTCTTGTGAGAGGAACACCTCTTGCTGCTGAAATTGCATGGTTCAGTTTAGTTGCGTGGTGAACCACTTGCTTAATCCTCTGCAGAAAACCAAAACATCTTCTAAATTATTAGAATCTTTTCACAAGGGGCCTTCTCTAATCATATAAATTTAAAGATCAGAAACAAATAAATATATGGGCATCTGAAATTCAAGAAGTCTGTAAAAATTTGCTTATAAGCTGAAATGGGTTATTAACTGAAACCAATAAACATGTAAAAAAAAATATGAAGAGATGGGCGTGAAGGGAATTTACAAACCTTGTCTTCTGCATAAATCTGGATTCTGTATTTTTGATTCTGCTGATGATGTTTTTGTTTTTTTCTGTTCCCTATAATGAAAATACAGATAGTAGCTGCAGTAATTCCTATGGAACAAAGAGCTCCAATTCCAGTTATTCTCCACTTCCAAATATGCAAACCACCACCACCACCATTACTTTCTTCTAAGTTTCTTTCATCTTTTTTCATATCTGAATCCAAATAATTTTTCACCGCCTCCTGATCATCAATTTTCTTATTTTTTATGACATCTTCTTTATCCTCAAATTGAATTGATCCTGATTCAATTGGTGGTGCCTTAATTCCCCTAGACACAGAATTTGGGGAGTCTAATTTCATGTCGACAAATTGATTCTCCTTCAATTTCTTAAAGAAGACTTGTGAAACTGTATCTTGATCTTCTCCAACTAGTACCAATGTTGGAGTTTTGATCTCAAGAACAGGAACTTTAATCATCTCTTTTACGATTATCTGTTCCTCCTCTAGTTTTTCCTCCTCTTTTTTTTGTTCTAATTGAATAGTAACTGGGACAAGTTGATAATTCATATCCTTTTTGACAACTGGTTTCTTTGGTGATGGACATATGAAGTAATCATCAAAACCTGAATCAATTGTTAATACCTTCTTACTATGATCATGGTGATGTAATTCGAAAAACCCATCATCAGAAAGGACTTCCCATTCATCTAAATCCATTTGGTTTGAATGTTTCTCCATGATGATCAGTAAGAAGGAAGGGAGATGAAAAGGGTTTTGAGAAGTAGTTCAGAAGATGAGCATGAAGTAGTAATCAGAGAGCTGAGAGTCTTGAATTATTGAATTTCTAAAGATGACTATCATGGAGTTTTATACCATGTGATTTTTGTTTTGATGATATTTTTGTTTTCCTGGTATAAGACTAAGAGAATAGAGCAGCAGACACCCTTACTATGTCTTGTTGCTCATAAGAGTGTGTAATTAAGAGATTGAATGAAGAAGGAAAGATTGAAGTGGAGTATGAACTTAGCCAATCAAATAGTGACAAAAATAGAATAAATCCAGTGTGACCCTGACCCACCAAGGAGATGAACTTATGACCTTTTTTTATATATTTGAATTGTTTACTTTTACTGTTTTCTTCTTTGATATCTTTCATTTCTTCTGTTAATTCCTTAATCCATTCCTTACTCTTTCTTCTTCTTTTTTATCTTTTCCTTTTTAGATGATTTTCGGATTTTGTTTGCATAGTTGCGGATCTTTTTTTGTTGTAACGAGAGATCGAACGAGAACAAATAATAGAGATCGAGACACAGAGATTTACGTGGTTCACTAACTGTTACGTTAGCTACATCCATAACAGAGAAAATAAATTTTTTATTATAGAACAGAATACTGAATTACACACAACGTATGTATATATATAGGGTAAAGAAATACTCCTCGTGAAGTTCCGACCAACGATTGATTCAAGGCATATCAACATCTTTAATTAATTCGCTATGGGTGTTACCACACATATATTTGCCGGGTTTAACTGACTTTTTTTCCGGGAAACTAAGGTATTCAGGTGAATTGGTTTTCACCCTTTCTGACCCAGGAACGATGAGAGAAGTGCACCCACTTCTTACCCAAGAACAGTGATTAGTACTAACGATTTTTTTTCCGTTTTACAGTGAAGACTATACACAGCATGATTCATGAGAGTGACAAGGATTCTGAATTAATGGAGTTTTGGATTGTAACCAGAACAAAATTCAAACCTTCTTTGATACGATTTTTCATGTGGGCTCAGCTTCACGTGGAATTGTAGATTCAATATAGAAACACTCACAAGTTGCAGGTTGGTCAATAATACATATCACACGTATTTGATACATTAGTTGATCCCATGTGTTACTAAACATTTTTCTTTTACTTGTTTATATTTAAGCAACTGATTTTTGAAAGTGACTCTGATGAATATGAGAGAGTGGTGTTTGTGAGGAACATAAAAAGGTAATCTAACACCTAATGAGATTCTGTGAATCTAAAACTAAATGATGGGGAAAAGAAATGTCGGTTGCTTGTGTGGGATGCTAGGTATCATACAATGGTGGACTAGATTCAGGGAGAGGGTTTAAAGTTTGAAGGGAAAACTTGAAAGGAAAAGCCAAATTTGGGGGTATCCGATGAAAAGTCCTTCAACGGTTCATAATTCAAATACAAACTAAACTGCAACGGCAAAATAGCAGTCTTCCACGAATATTTTTTTACCAACATTTTCTTCCGATCAAAACTTTTCATCGAACCTTCATCTATTTTCATTGGATCCAACTCATTGGAATAGCGATATCTTTAAAAACATTTATAAGAATATAAAATCCTTGAATAATAAAATAAAAAACCTTCATAAATCAGAAAATTTTTATATCCAATTTTGGATATGTTCAAAGAATTACAAGAAGAATTGGAGAAATGGTACAAAATCAAAAATGACTATTATCACCAATTATCTCATGACAAATTCTTTTAAGGAGTTTTGATCAAAACACGAAATATTTTCATATGTCAGCTTCCAATAGAAAACGGATAAATGCAATTCAATCGCTTAGAAAACCATCGGGAATTTGGCTTTTTGACAGAGACCCAATCTACTCCCTTATTACTAATCACTTCTCGCAAATAGGCAACTCATAAATTTCTGAATACAACCATTCATTATCCAATATTATTATTCCGTGTATTTCTTAGGCTGAGAACGTGACTCTTAATGAGATTCCCTCTAAAGAGGAAATTTGGCAAACTCTGTCAAAAATGAACCCTTGGGGCGCCCCGGGCCCTAATGGGTTTCAACCAGGTTTCCATAAATCACATTGGTAAATTTTAGGCCCAGATATCATCTCTACAATCCAAGATTTTTTTAAATATTTAGGCGCTAACGGGCAGAGTCCCAGTTAAACCCGGCCAACTTCATCCTGAGTTCAATTCCAACTTTATTACGTTAATTTCAAAAATACCTACACCTCAAACGCCTTCTATTTCAGGCCGATTAGCCTTAGCAACTCAATATACAAAATTATCTCCAAAACTATTGCTAACAGGCTCAAACCTTTCTTCACCAAGATAATTTTTCTAATCCAGTATGTCTTCCTATCTGGAGGCAAATTACCAATAAAATAATAATTGCCCATGAACTCATTCATTCCCTGAAGATATCTAAAGCCAAAAAAGGATTCATAGCTCCAAAATTAGATTTATCTAAAGCTTTTGATAGAGTGGAATAACCATTCATAGAACAAGCCCTCTTTGCGTTTGGATTCGATAAATCCTGGATGAATCTCATTATGCAATGTATTACCACAACTTCTTTTTCTATCTTGCTCAACGGATCTCCCGACCCCAGCTTTTCCACTTTTAGAGGGCGTAGACAAGGTGACCATCTTTCCCCATATTTATTCCTTATATGCATGGAAATCCTCTCCAGACTTCTCCCTAAAGCAATCACCGAAAAAAGGATCTCGGAAATAAAAATCAATAAATTAGCGCCCACGATATCCCTTTTTTTTTTCTAGATGAATGTTTCCTCTTCACTAGGACGGATATGGGAGAAGCAAAAAAAAATATTTAGACATCCTATCGAAATTTGGTGAATAGCGGGACAAATGGTCAATCTCCAAAAATATGGGATTTACTTCAGCCCTTTCATCCATCCTAAACACAGAAAAATAACAGTAAAAATCCTAAAAGTCCCGTTAATGGCTAAAAAAGATAAAAATTTGGGTCCTCTGCTTTTTTTCGATCGAAATCGCAGAGAAAATTTTGGACCTCTTCTTAAGAAATATTATTCTTCTCTACAAGGCTTGAAATCGAAACTTCCTTCTCAAGCGGGGAGAACAGTGTTGATTCATTCAATTCTTCAATCCTACCCTACCTATAAAATACAATGCCTTGCTCTACCTAAATCCGCCCTACATCAATTAGATCAGATCTAATGTGATTTTTGGTGGAATAAAGATAAATCAAAGGAAGAGATGGATATTTAAAAGCATGGAAAATCATATTAAACCCAAGTCTATGGGCAGTCTAGGAATAAAAAATCCTCACCAATTTAATGTTGTTATGCTTACTAAATTGGCCAGTCATCTCATCCAGGAACCGGATCAACTTTGGTTGCAACTTCTAAAAGTGAAATATTTTCCTCATTCCCACTCCTTTTTAGAGACTAAAAAATCAAATTTATTCTGAATTTGAATGAGAATTCTAAAAGGCCTTTCCATGATTAAAAATAATTTTATCTGGCAAGTAAGAGACAACAAATCCATAAAAATATGGAATAATAATTGGATTCCTGACTTTACCGTCATCCAAAAACCTTTGGATAAGGAAAAACCAATTTGGAATCAGTCAAGGATCTAATATCTCCATAAGGTCAATAGGAAAACACCAAGATAAAAGATCTTTTCTCCGCAGATCCACAAAGCTGACATAATCAGATGAAAACATCATCAGTTAAGAAAAAAATAGTAGCCATACTCCGCAGATCCACAAAGTTAAGAAAAAAATAGTAGCCATACTCCGCAGATCCACAAAGTTAAGAAAAAAATAGTAGCCATACTCCGCAGATCCACAAAGCTGACATAATCAGATGAAAACATCATCAGTCAGGATTTTTTTCTGTCAAAAATGTTTACAATTTCCTAATAGACGATTATACAAACAAAAATACAGACTTTTCGTGGAAAAAAATCTTGTATATACCGGTTATCTCGAGAATTAGACTTTTCGTCTGGAAATTGGTCAAAGAGCTCTACCAACTTCTAACAGACTAGCAAATTATATTTCAGATATCTCCTCAGAGTGTTCTCTATGCAATTCCCAAAACCTGGAAACATAAAAACATGTATTCATAAATTACCCATTTGCTAGAGCGATTTGGTTTTCACTTTTATTAACCTCGGGAACATCAATATTTTCCTCTGGGTCAATAAACAACTGGGTGGCTGGTTGGTTATCTTCTTCAACATATTCGACCATTGCTAGTAATATTGCGACCATCATATGGTTTATTTGGAAACACAAATGCTCAGTAATTTTTGAAAAGATTGATCCTAACCCGATCCTACTATTAGACCAAATTAGAACTCATATACAAGCTGCTACATCAATGACAAAAATTTCGATCACAAGATCCGTTGATTCAAGTACAATTAAGAATTTGTGGTCAACATGGAATACAGATTGGTTAATATTTATAGATGCTTCATTCGAAGAGTCATTGTTCATTAGGATATGCTTTTTTTATTTATAAGGTAAAACAATAACCCTTTATGCATATTGAGGAAGGATCTAGCTGGGCTTCCTCGGCTTTACATGCAGAAGCACATTCTCTTTTCTTGGCAAGCAATTGGATAAAAAATAATATTCTCTCAAGCGTTTCCATAGCTTTGGACTGCAAACAATTGGTGGATATCATCAATATCAAAAAACCAAAATCTCAATGGCAGGCAGAAAATACAATCGACAAAGCTGCATTGACTCTGGGAAATCTTCCACAAGCAAAGGTAAAGTTCATTAACAGGAAGCACAACACAGTTGCAGATTCCATGGCAAAGGCGACAAGAATTTAATGCTTCCAGCATATTTCAACAACACTTCAGCAACGAGTCCAAAAATCTTCTATTTCCTGTAACGTGTTTAGTAAAAAAGAAATTGATAATTTGTTATATTACATTTAGTTAGTTTAATAAAATTAATTTTCTATCAATTTTTTTTAGGTGTATAAGTACAACTCTACCTCTATTGGTCTGCGTACGAGGAATTATGTTATGCACGCAAAACGTGTACGTATGCACATGAGTTAGTTCCTTACTTATAGATGCCTCGCAAATTTATGTGATGTGTGCACTTTTTCTATAGAAAAACGCTTGAGAAGAAGAAAAGATGCATTTTGTAATAACTCAAAATCGTACTAATATGCAACTTCCTGCAGAGGGAAGTGATGTTCTATAAATGCCGAATGCATTGCATTTCTTTTCAAAAATGTCGAATACATTATTACACCTAACAGGCTAATTAACACTTAGCATAATAGAAACCATTTTTGTACTTAATGTGAAATTTAAAATATGCAAATAATCGTCGCAGAACCAAATTTTAGTATTAGGGGGTTTAAATTTTTATTGACTAAATTATAAATTTTTAAACACAAAGGGATCAAACTCTAAAAATTAGAGAACTAAAAATAAAATATTAAAAAAGTAAAATCTAATTAAAGGTTATAGAGATTTTGAGGGGGCTAAAGCCAGGTCTAGACCACCTTTAGTTCTTTCACTGCAAATAATGACAAATAAGATTTTCTTATGTATTTGAGAAACCAAAAAAATTTCACAATTGGGTTATTTTTGAGACGGGAGATCATTTCCACGGTAGCTAACTAGCTACCTACGTTTTCGCTGACTAGATAACCAAACTGGCCAACTATAGTTGGCCAAAGTCAAAATTGGATGTTAATATTGAATCCCTTTCCTTAGCCTAAGTCAAAGCCTATTTTGGATTAAGGCTCATTCGATTTTGGGTCAGGATTAATGTTTTTGTTAGTTTGATCCTTGATGATAGTTAGATCATAATAAATTTTGATGTTTTTAGGATTGTTTGTTACTAGAGTTTCAAAAAATATTTAAACAATTTATTTTGTAACTTATATATAATTAGCATAGTGCTGATTGATGGTTGGTTAGTAATGAGTATGAAAATGTTATTTGTCTATTATATATGTATTCACAACGGTAATGTGTTTGAAATAACTTTTTATAATGGTGCTCATGGCAGGGGTGTTTGGAAATCAATAATAATGGTTAGTTATGTGTTGTTCCTAATTGGTTGGATGTTATTATATAAATTGAAGTTTCCCTAGAAATATTAAATAACACACTTAAATATAAATACTTAAACTAAAAAGTTAAACACAAAGGAAGTAAAAAAAAAACTTCATTCTTATTAAAAAAATAACCTGGGGATCCATTATGTCATGAGTCGATCCTCACTTGCCTCTTACTTGCGTCCCCCTTTTGAAGAGGTATTGAAATTCTATTTATAGGGTTCAAGGGACAAACCTCCTTGAATCTATACATCTCATGGAACATGAAAGTTAAACTACACTAAGGTTCTAGTGTAATCTTAGTAGTGGGTTTGGATTGGAGCCTTACAACATAAATCGTGGGCTTTATATGATACATATGAAACATGGTATCCACATTCTGCTTTTTTTATGGACCCAAAGTGGAAAAAGTCTTCTCTTGCGGAGGTTGTTTGATGTTGGTGTTTGTTGGAGCGGAGGTTTATAACTCGAAAGTTGTCGATGTTGATGTCTGTTGGAGCGAAAATTTCTACTTGAAGAGATTGTTGTTGTTCGTTGGTAAAACGTAATATCTGTCCAAATGATATTTAAACTGAGGGTAGGGTCATTTATTCCTGGCATGAATGCAGCTCTATAAATGGTTCTTTAAATTTTTTGTTTTTCTATATCGTTTTCTTCAAGTTATTGGATTGTTTTTCAGTTTGCAAAAATAGCATTTCTTCTGTTTTGATAATGAGTTCTCTCATATTCCTATATGGGTAAGTTTTTCTTTTATCCCCTTAAATTATTGTTTTATATGGAGTATCGATGATATAACACCTTCCTCTATTTTTTATAAATAACTTTGTTAGTCCCTTTTCTATTTCGGGTAAGTCCTCCAATAAATTATCATCGATGATATAACACCTTTCTCCCTATATGATATATAACACCTTCCTCATTTTTTATATGGGAAGCCCTAACAACAATGCAAGTATCTCTAGCCTCAGCAAAAACCTACAAAACAAAGTAAAACTTATCTCAATCCTCCAGTTTTGTTCTCAAAACGAGCCGATACTTCTTGTACAAATGAGCGACCTTCCTCTTCAACTTTCAGAGGTTTTTACAAAAGATAACAACAGGTCCAGATCTTTAGCTTATCGGTGTATAACCAGTACAACCGAGATAAGGTTAGGCTTCTGACTTTTAATATCCTTTATCAACCACAAATAAATCCCTAGTAATACCCGATAAAGGTATGTGGCCAAATTTTACCGAAGCTATCCTTAGGTGTTTACCACATTTCTTTGAAACTTTCAATTCTTCCTTCTTTTATGCCCTATTTATTTCAGTCTTTTCATTTTTGTACTTTGTATCGTGGTACTCAAAGCCGGATGGATCCCATTGGGTATCCAATACCTTGGAGGATTTTCTAATCTTTTTCCGTGAATTTTGTTACTTGGCCTACCTTTCGGCTTCCTTTTTTCCTTTGAAAAACATTCTCTTCGATGTAAGGATAGAGGATTGCCTCAAGTTCCGGATTAAAATTTATTTTTAAGATAGGCTCATGTTTTTGTATACCCCGACTAATTTTTCTCCAAAAATTTCCCCCCAAATATCTTCATCGGGCTCTTCAGTAGGGAAATGGTCAAAACTTAATTGTTTTAAAAAGGATCAATATCCTCAAAAAGTATAATGTCATCCTCATACCGATCAATGTAATGGTGACATATAAGTCTCTCAGATTCATTCATTCTAAAAGCACACATTCTACAGTGGAGCGGTCCAATCCCGATACAACTTCACTTCAATAATCAATTTTTCAATACACAAATGGGAAACATTGTAAGTTAATCCCCGGATCCAAGGATCATCGTTATAATCATTGTGTTTGAACAATAAACTTTTGTTAGATGTTGTTTAACTCTTATAACATCACTTGTGAAAAGTTCACCCATTGCGTCAAACACCGTAACAGATATGTTAACACAACCAGAAAGATCCTTATTTAATCGATGGTGAGACGACTTTACCACACTCATAGCTTAGTCATCGAAGTGTTCATGTTGTTTTTGTATAAGCATACACAGACCTTTGTTTGTGAGGTTCCAA
Organism: Papaver californicum; assembly: GCA_023531435.1. Taxonomy (NCBI): domain Eukaryota; kingdom Viridiplantae; phylum Streptophyta; class Magnoliopsida; order Ranunculales; family Papaveraceae; genus Papaver; species Papaver californicum. The sequence continues at coordinate 11,363,637 of JAJJMC010003936.1, forward strand.
CAATTCATCACGTAAATTGACAATGTCACTTGGGTATTCAGTGCCTCAATACGCAATAGGCATTTCAATCGTATTTTTGGTATACATGTTCGCTGATTAACCATACCAAATCATCCCATCCGTTGGAAAAACAATCCCACGACCTTTTATTGTTTTCACACTTCTTCTCGAATCTCTTTACTTTATTTACTTATTCTTTCGTCGGTAGTTTTCAAATTCTTTATAGGTCTTTCTTCTTAAGCGGTTGAATTTTCTGTTAGAATGTTTTTCCTAACATTGTTCCATATATGAAACGTATAAAGAAAATTTTGGGTGTCCAGAAATACCTCACGAATATCATTCATCAATGCTTGCTCTTGTTCGGTTACCATCACTTAGGGAAAGCATCCTCCCGGAAGATTAACTTACATTGTTCTAACCCCCAAATATAAATTTATTTCTTTTCGTCTTTCAAAGAAAAAACGCCAGGGTGAATAGTGTATTGGTTGATGTATGCCCAAATATGTTCATCAAGGGAATCTCATATTTGTTGGTCTTGAACGTGCAATCCATTATAAGAACATGTGGAAAGCATTGAGCCAATTGGACGCATTCCGTTTGGGGAAGAAAAAGGTATGTGACTTTTTCGAACTCATCCAATTTTTTTATACCATATAGTTACGCTGCACCCCGAACACATCAATTGTTGCATTACCAAACAACCTTGCAAATCCTTCATTCTCAAAGTACTTCTCGCGTTATAGATGGTTTGTATAGTGGACTTGTTATCCTTGTCATCCCTAATAATTTTTCAATGATCTTGGATGGTGCCATACGAGCTCGCGATATTTTATTTACTTCCACACATTCTGTGGGATAGAGGTGTCCGACTTTTGCATGTCCGTGAAGATCATGTGGACAATGGTGGTTGTAACGATAATCCATATTTTTATTCATAGTCGAATGTTTTTCAAATTTGTTGAAGTTGAAAACAATCTTGAAGGTGCAATTTCAGTTCGAGCCTTTGCTTCAGGATTAACTTCCCATGTTTACATGAAGGAAAGTTCAAATATAAAGTTGGAAAAACTTAGAATATACTTTAAAAATAAAGTAAAACATTAACTGGTTAGCTACCAAATCATTTTGGAAGTAATTTTTAGTATAGTCGGAAATGATGTTAGCATGTGAAAGGTTGATCGTCCATTGGTACAAGTTCATAAATGATCTAAAAAAATATCACGAGGTTATATGACGAAAAGGATAAATTCCTTAAGGCTTCGGCTAGTTCGAAAACTTATAATTCCAAAAGAACAAGCAAGAAAGTCCCGTGAAAGTTAGGTTCGTTTGATTCATATATAGGTTATTATCCGAACTACACTAGCTATGCTGACAAATTCAAGTTTGGCTCATACGAAAATGCACTTATTTAGCAAAACTTTTAACTTGTGTTTTTTCTGAAAATTAACTATTAGGTTCAGTTGTTCTCATAGTTAACTGAACTTTTCTCTATGTGACACATGTGTGACACACATAAGAATGTCTGGTTGGTTAAAGTTAAACATATTATTAACCGAACTTGTAACTTGTTAGTTTGGCGCAAAATTTTAAATTTCAGATTCAGTTAACAAGTAATGTGTTCGCATTAGCTGAAATATTCAATTTTGTGTCACAATAATATTTTGGTTATCCATTATAAGTCGAACTGTTCATATTAACTAGGTTTGGCTATCCATTACAAGCCGAACCCAGCACTGGTCAGACGATCTAGTTTGTAAAAATTTATTCTTTTGAATAATTCAACCTACAAAAAGGACATTAAACCTAATTTAGAAGTATAATGTGTAGTATCAGCATAAAATTTCTCATCCATACATTTATCTTCGGTATTTGGTTCATATAAATCTTCATCTTGATATCTTTGAGTTTGAGTTTGGATAAAATCACTCTTATAATCCAAAAATTAAACCATACCCGGATCTCAGTTATAGTTAATGTGTATTTAGTTATGCTTACGAGATGAAGATTCACCATCCTCACTTGAACCAAATAATTTTAAAAAACAAAAAAAAATTCTTCATTTTTTTTCCTTCTTCTTCATCTTCTTGTTCAATAATAGCGCGTTTGGATACCAGAAACGGAAGTGCTTCTGCTTCTTCATAAGCAGAAGTACGAAACAGAAGTCAGAAGCAAAACTAGTTTGCTTCATAAAAAGTTAACTTTTTCGCTTCTAGAAGTCGTTTTCTATACTCAAACTGACTTCTTGCTTTTTGGCTTCTAGAGTGACATCCAAACAGGCTATAAATACCTAACTATCTCTCAAAATATCTTACTATTATTCTTCAAAAACTAACTTAGATATTAAGTTTAATCAATTCATACTAATTATTAATATTAACCACTAATTATTGACATTAACACTAATAAAAAAAGGCATTACTGCTGTTATAAAAAATTGGTTGATATGTGATTTTTATACAATATTTGGATATACCTTGAAAAATTCCGTTTCGACTTTTATAAGTTGAAAAGTAAGAAATTAGTTACGTGATATAATTTCAAAATAACTTCTAGAAGTAAAAAAGTTAATTATTTGTAAAGCAAAACCATTTTGCTTCTATCTTCAGGATTTAACTTCTACTTTTGGAAAAACATAAATATTTATATCTTTTGTATCTAAACATACTCTTAGTTTTATTATTTAATAATCCTATTTTTTTTCTTATTCAGTATGTCGTTCAAGTTTTGTGCATGCCCCAAGTTAGGCTTGGTAGCTATCGTCTTTTCAATTGTTCAAAATACTATTGGACCCAGGGTAAAATCGAGCCGAACCGATCGATGTTCAACCCTACTCTTAGATGGAAACTTGCTAACTCTGATTATTTGATTTGATATGTTTTGATTCTGAATGTTTGATATGATAATACAGGAATTTTCTTTTATAACTGGGTTAAATTAGTTTTGAACCAACTGGGGTCGAATGATTCATCGGTTGAACCAGCCAGTTCAACTGGTTTGTAAAATCTAGAACGGTTTGTTAAGTAAATCATTGGGTCAGTGTAGAACCAAACCAGATACATCCTACATGGGCTTTGGACCAAAGCTTAATTATCCATTGACAAAACCCATTCCGCGGTGCTTCCGAGTTCCGACTGTCTCGCGGATTTACTGAAAGTCGAGCTTTTACTTCTCTTTGTTATTTAAACAGGATAGTGATTACAGAGAGCTTCGAAAAATTGTGGGTTTAGTTTGTGTTTCCAAAAATAGTAGGGTTCGAAATTAGGTTATGGAGATTGCAGAGAAGAAGGAAGTTGGTGAAATCAAGGGTTTGAATTCTCAATCAGAAGCCATCTTTGATTCTAATGAAAAAGACATCGAAGAGAGAGACAGACATGCTCATGAGCTCAAAGCTGGTTTGCATCCATTGAAGGTTCTCTATTACTCTCTCTATTTCTTTATAGTTTATAAGTTTTTTTTCTTTTGTAATACCGCAATATTAGGTTCTTATTCTTCATGTCATTTCTGTTGCTTTAGTGATTCAAAATGGTTCCTTATATATCTTATTTGAAGCTTGAGATATTTGATAAGTTTACTTAGATTACAATCCTGAACTAATTAATTGATTTGAGAAGATTTGGGGAACTAAAGTTATAAGGGATGGCGATATGTTTCATTAAATTGTAAACCCTAATAAGATCTGTTGTTTGGGGAACCATTTTTGGTGGCTTTATGTCCGTTTTGAACCATCTGTGATATGTGTTCATAGTTGCCTAGTGGACATCCTCAATTCAAAGAGTGTTTTCAACAGTTCAGACTATTCTTAGTTTTATGTTTTGCATCAATGTTATTGAGTTGAAATTTGATGTTTTTGTTGGGTCTGTAATCACAAAAATAAATTTATCAAAATTCTAACAACTGGTTTTGATATATCTGATTCCATCTAAAACCTTTGTTGTGAGAGAAATACGAAGAAATCGGTTTAAGTTAGTCAGTTTTTATACACCTTTTCCATTGTTCTTTTGAGTTCATTCTGGTATCATACTGCTTTACTTCAACATTAAGATAATAAGTTTACTTATTTGGTTTAAGTATGCCAGCTGCTCAATGAGATTCGTTGCATTGCTTTATTGTGATTCCTGAAAAATGAGACACTATCATGGATCACACTGCTAGTTATAGACTTTTCACGTTCTGTCTCACTCTGAATCTTTTTTATCCACCTCAGAAACTTATCCTGTTATCCACTTCAGCAACAACCTTGAAATGAATTTCGGACGTTATTTTAGGTGGTGTCACTAGAGATGCGTGGAAAGATTATGCCTATACATTTGTTTAATTGTGAGAAGCCTTCATTTACTGGGATATAAACTTTTTATGCAACAGCTTGTATTAGGTTTTGTCTCACTAGTTGATGGCTTTAAAGGATTTCAAGATCCTGCTGAAACTAGCCAACTAGTGAAATTATTTAATGTTTGTCGATGACACCCTTCAGATAGAAAGTATGGCATATTACATTCTGCCTTTTATACCGTTCTCTGATATAGAATACTTCATTTTCTCAATGGATCCGGCTATGATGGGTATGAGGCACATACTCCCTGTACGAGTCCCCAGTTCTTTGCGTGGCACCTCAACCCATTAATCTAAGAAGCCTTATAGGAAACTATCACCAAACTACTAACTTGTCATTTATATCAATACCCTTAATTTCCCAAATTTTTACACTTTCCATATTTCAGCTAGTCTTTACCTATTTTATTCACTGGAAACTTTTTAAGATAACTAAATTTGCCTTGTTAGTACAGTGTAGTACAACATTTTTCTGGTGAGAATCTTTAGTTCACACTTTCTCTTACTGGATGAACAGGCATGAGTCTAATGCCAACCCCTTGAAGAAATTAATCAAATAAGAACCATTTATTAGTAAAAAATTATATTGGTAATTCATTTATTTTTCAATCTTGATTTCATTGTTTTAAACCAAGTGAGGCTTGAGTTCAGAAAAATCTATATATGTGCGAATGTTTCTGGCATTAGAAACTTTAGTGATCCATAAAACCTAATTTCGATCGTGATAGTGCTGTCTTCAGTTTTAGATCAAAGCAACGGGCTTCACGAATCAACTTTTGACTGTGCATATTTCATGAATATTGGGTTATGCTAACAGAGGACCTATCAAATTTTTTTAGCTGAAATAGACATTAGTAAATCTCAAGATTAATCCCCGTGATTGAAAACATATTAACTGGAATATGTATTAGGAACCGGTTTAGTGTAGAGATTTTTCTAAGAGTTTGAGGAGTCATTTAAATAAAAGAGGACTCGTTGTTAAGAACATGTGCCCCATACTCATCCTAGTCGGACACTTTCTCAATTCCTGCACTGCCAATGATTCTTTGAGTTGTCATGTAACTTCACTAATGTATCCTCTATGATTCATTTCCAGAACAAGTTTGTATTGTGGTACACACGCCGAACACCAGGAGTTCGTACTCAAACATCATACGAGGACAATATAAAGAGAATTGTGGAGTTCAGTACGGTATGCTGCTTGAAATAACAATATCATTGTGGGCCTTAGCTTGCCACTATAAATCGTGATGTTGCCATGGTCATTTATGGAGTTTCATCTGTTCCCTAAAAGGAGGTGCATAATGCATTTGAAATGTGATGCTTATATAGGTTGAAGGATTTTGGGTTTGTTATTGCCATTTAGCTCGTCCTTCTTCTTTGCCAAATCCGACTGACTTGCATCTTTTCAAGGAGGGTATTCGGCCTCTGTGGGAAGTAAGTATGTGCAGCCTATGCACGTTTTTAGTTGCTTCTTACTTCATCCTTTAAATATATCTTTACTTTCCTTTTCTTGTTTACCACTTTCCAAGCTGTCTAAACAGGTTACAATTGTATAATTGTTATATTTTAACTCAGAAGTGTACTACCCCGCAACTTAAAATTTGTTTGCACAGGATTCTGCTAACTGTAATGGTGGAAAGTGGATAATCAGATTCAAGAAGGCTGTCTCGGGTCGCTTTTGGGAGGACTTGGTAAGGGGACACATTGTATTTCTTTTTACTATCTCTTTGATGATCACTGCTATAGTTATGGAGATCTAAATTTTGAGCAGTTAGAATACATGATTATGGGAAGAGAGATTAGATTGACTTACTTTTCTCTGCTCCATAAGTAAAACTTTAGAGATGAACTGGGTTACTGGATATGGCAAGAGTTGCTATTCTAGACAAACTGAAATTATGAAAAAAAATTATGTGTGAAAAAGAAAATTATGGATGTTCCATGACGTCGAAATGGTACAGGCTTCTCGGATTTTCTGGAGAACAGCGGATGCTGTTATATATTATACAAACTGAAAAGTTTCTATTTTTTATGCGTGGAAAAGAAACTCATGGATGTCCTATTGTCGCCATATGGTACTGGCTCTACGGATTTCTTTGGACTCCCATCCTAGTAATTCAATGGCAGTATGTGACTATGTATTGACGAGCATATGCGTTTGTGGAGTGTATCATTAATTAATTTGGGTGTGGGGTCAACATGTATAATGATGTTTCTTTCTTATAGTTGCTTTAAATAAATGTTGCATATAATAATAGTTGTGGATTCAGTTTTAACGCACAATTTATTTTTGCACGGACGTTTGTGTAGTAAAGAGTTGGGGATGAATCCTTTTGTATATAGCCCCATTCCCAGCTTACGAACTTGAAGTTATGAACGTGAGTGAGGTTGAACATTTTGCTTGTCTGGATATATTCGCAGGTTCTAGCATTAGTTGGTGACCAACTTGACTATGGAGAAAACATATGTGGAGCAGTATTGAGCATCCGTTTTAATGAAGACATATTGAGCGTCTGGAATCGCAATGCAGCTGACCACCAGGTTAGTAGTAAACCCCTGTGCTAAGCGTAGTCAGCGTTAGGTTTTAAACAAAACGAGGGTACAATCTGGATGTATGTTCAGATCACATTATTATTTGAAAACACGCTGTTATTAATCCTGTCACTAGTTTGTTATTAAAGCATACATTCTGATACCAAACATTAAATAGTGGAAAACGGATTTCTTCTTATTTTCAGATTCTGTGCACTATTCAGTATCTTATCGGATTAGTGACTTTCTAAACTGACTTAACTAATTTATTTATTTATTTTATTTATTTTTTAAATCTCTACTTTTTGTAATCAATGTATTGCAGCTCACGAACCAAAAGCACACTCCTTTTCTTAATGAACTATGTATAAACTAGTGTTGGGTTTGGCAGCAGAATACTACTTGCTTACTGATAACAAAATTTTCCTTTTGTTGTTTTAATTACTCTACACAGGCTGTGATGGCTCTAAGAGATGCAATCAAGAGACAACTGAAGCTTCCTCATAGCTACGTAATGGAGTACAAGGCCCATGACGCTTCTCTGCGCGACAACTCATCATACAGAAACACCTGGTTGAGAGGATAGAAAGAGAAAAAGGATATTGTCAGATGGATGGTAGAAACCTTGAAATAGCATTGTGGAATTTTAATTTAATGCACAAGAAACCATGTCGTGTTTCAGCTAATGAAAGGTATAACACAATTCCAGTGTATCAGGATTAAGAACCTAAAAGCAAATCAAATACTAGCGTTTTATGAAGACATCCAGAATCATCCTTTATATATGTTGTACTTAAATACTGTAGGCCATTGGCTCCTTTTATCTGTTGTCCCTTCAGATAATGTGGTCAGAAGAAGTGCTTTATCTATCAGTAGTACTTCCCTTACATTTCGTATGAATTCTTTTTTCTTTTCTAATCATAGTGTTTTTTCATGAAGATATTTTTCCCTTGTTTTTTCTAGGTGACACTGGAAAGTTACATTTTTATCTGGGTTGAGTTTGATAGTTTTTGAAATGAATGTTGTCGAATAAACTTAAGATGCCGTTAAAGCCAAGAAATTACATACACACAGTCATTAGTCATGCATTTTATGCTTTGCACCTTAGGTACCAGCAAGAGAGTTCATTCCAAGAACATGTCCATTTCCAGTGACTCAACTGCTAAACCAGCAAGGGAGAAGAAGCACTTCTGCTCTGATACATGGGAATGTGATGTGATAGGATATTAATGGTAAAAATTTGTTAACCTTCTAGAAGATGGAATTGACAAGAATACCCTTACTATCCACAATGAACATAGTGGGTGGTTATCTGTTCACCCACTTCGCTTTGCGGGTCAACATTTGTACTCCTTCCCTCACAGTTCCTCTCTCTCCGTTCTCTCTGGTAACTGGTAAGCAATTTTCAGGAACTCGTCTCCTTCATCGTCATCATCCATGGAGCCCGAATCTCAAAGTCTTGACAACACCGACGTAGAGACCACCATCTGCACCATTAATAACGATAACATCACCAACGATGAAAGCCACGAAGATAACAAGAATAACAACAGTATAGTCCCTGAATCAGTATCTTCGCACTTAAGTGGCGAAGAATCTCCTTCCAATGTCGCTGTTCAACCTTCTGAAAATCCTATTGCAGAGGTATACTAATCAACTCTCTCGATTTTCCCTAAAACATATGCACTTAAATTTTAGTTATTATGAAGATGAAATTGGATAATAATATCCCGATTAGGTTTCATTTTTAACTCCACCCAAAAAAAAAATTCATTTATAGCTATGTTATGGTATTGTATGGCTGCAGCATAATGGACTAGTAATTTAGTGGTTCTATATCTGTTGTTAACTTGAACCCTAACAGGATCCGACTCCAATAATTACTGATGATGCTGTCCAAGTTGGCCCTAAATTGGCTTCAAATGATAATGGAAAAAATACTGAAGTTGATCAAAGCTATCAAGGTTACTATGAGTTAATAGAACCAGAAGTTGGAATGATTTTCGACACTGCAGAAGAAGCATTTGATTTTTACAATGAATATGCAAGAAAAATTGGTTTCCGAGTTAGGATACAAAGAACAAACATGAATAAAGCTCAACGTAATAAAATTCATCGACAAGTACTGGTTTGTTCGTGTGAAGGCACCTACAAAATGATCAGGAAACCTAGAAAAAGAAGAGAAACTAAACGGTTTGGATGTCTAGCTGCGTTTGAAATTAAACTTATTACTGGTGATAAGTATGCATTAATTAGGTTCAGTTCGGAGCACACACACGAGCTTGTCCCTCCAAAGTTTTCCCATTATTTGAAAACCCCCAGGAAACTCGCCTTCGCTCAGATAGGAATGACTGACAAAACACAGCCTCCTGGAACAAGACAACTTGCAATTACCAGTTCCTTTCCTGAAGTAGCCGGTGTATCTGACCAGATCAGTTTAGAACAGAAAACACCAACTGGGTTCTCCATTAAGGGTGATGCAGAATTTCTCCTTGGTTATCTAAAGCAAAAGAAGCAGGAAAACAAGCATTTTTTCTACTCTTTTCGAACTAATGAGGATGGTAAGATATGTGGTGTTTTCTTTTGCGATGCAAAATCAAGAAGAGAGTACAGGTTATTCGGCGATTCAGTGTGTTTTGATACAACGTTCAAGACGAACAACTTTGATATGGTGTGTGCACCAGTTGTTGGCCTCAACAATCATGGACAACCTATACTGTTTGGCTGTGGTTTGTTAGATGGTGAAACAACCGATGCTGTGGCTTGGTTGTTTACGACTTTTTTGGAGGCTATGGGAGGAAAGAAACCTGAAAGTGTGTTTACAGATCATTCTGCAGCTATTTCAAATGCCGTTGATCTTGTATTTCCAGAATCTTATCATGGTTTGTGTTTATGGCATATATTTCTAAATGCTTCGAAACAGTTGACTAAAGTAGTTAAAGCATTTAAAACATTCCCTTCGCAGTTCAAAGCTTGGCTATATGAGCAAGAGACAGTTGAAGAATTTGAACATAGCTGGAACAAGTTGCTTGAAGATTTTGAGCTTAGAGATAATGAATGGTTGCAAGGACTGTATGAGTTGCGAGAGAAGTGGGCTCGAGTTTATAGTCTTGGTCATTTTTCTGCTGCCATGACCACAATAGAAAGGAGTGAGAGCATCAGCAGGTTTCTGAAGGCCTATTTTAGCAATGGTAGTATTCTTCTTCGTGATTTTCTAGATCAATATTCCAAAGCCATGGCTGATCGCTATGAAAAAGAAAGGGAAGCTGAAAAAAAGACACAACTAACAAACCCTAATTGGTTCTCTGGCTGGTCTGTAGAGCGTGAAGCATCAAAAGTATACACACGAGAGATATTTTATGGTTTTCAAGATGCGCTTCAGAAGACCATTGATTTGTCGTTAGAATTGGAAAAGGACAATGGAACAATTCGTACATACAGAGCTACTGAATTGGAAGGTCAAAAAAAAATTCACTCACTTGTACATAACCTCTCTGAAGATTCAGTCATATGTACTTGTCGGAAATTTGAATTTAACGGAATCCTCTGTCCTCATGCGTTAAAGTTGTTTCGTGACTTACAATATAAGAGTCTACCTCCTCGATACTATTTGAAGAGATGGACCCGTAAAGTTACAGATGAAGATGTTTTTGACCCTTCTGGGGAGTTAATCCCAAGTAACAATGATCCAACCTCCACAGCTCGTTACAATGACTTGACACATATTTCCCAAAGTATCGTGGCCAAGGGTTTGAAGTCGGAGGAAATGTTCACTTTGATCAAGTCATTACTCCAAGAAGTGGAATCGAAGGCAGATGCGCATCTAACTTCCAAGGACGAAAGAAGAGTTGCCATTCAGAAGAATATGCCCAACCCTCATCAGAATCTGGTGTCAAATTTGAACGAGGAAGCGGCACAGGTAATGCATAGATGCGGTTATAAAATATGTCATAGTTATTTGGTAAGAATTTTTGAAGTGTTGATGATTTTGATTTCAAATGTTATTTGCTGTATTCATATGTAGGATGTATTTGGGATGATGCAACAACAGCCAGACTATAGCCAAAATGGTTGGCAGTGGATGAATAGACAGGCCATTCATCCCCAGGGCATTCATCCTCAAGATATAATTCCTGGATATAATTTTGCTGGGTCTCAACAACAAAGGCAATTCCATCCAAACGACTTGTTCATCTCTCAACAGGTACTATAAATTTTAACCATGCTTTAATTGGTTAATGCAGTTGGATCCTTTAACCTGTTTTTAATTTTGTGTTTTGTGTTCGTGGCATAGGGATCTTCGTCGCAAATCCCACCTCGAGAGATGCCCCATTAACAATTAGTAAGTGGCCTATGAGAAAATTAAACAAAAAACCGTGGCTTACTTCCACCTTGTGTTTTATATAAAGAATTAGTAACCATCTCTTTATTTATGTGTGTAGTGTGAAAGCAGTTTATGGTATGGCATCGAGGACAAATCAATATACATTGGAGGACTTGTTCATGACTATAAAGGATTACGTCAAGTTCGCATCAGTTTGGCAGGTTGCAATAGTTCAGAATGTAGAGTAGATTTGGAGTGACAGACTTTTAGGAAGTTTGATTGCTGAGTCGTTTCTTACTTGATTTTAGAAACTTTTGCATACCGTAAAATGGAGCTTTACAAAAAATAATAATTCAGCTAATAGAATGACCTTCTCTCTTTTTCTTGTAATTAAATCATGAGATCTTGCTATTAAGAAGTGCTACTGTGTTTTCCATGAAGTTTTATATTGGGTAGTTAATATGATGATCATTGGTGATATTTCTCAGAGGTCGTGATATTTTGTTTAGCAAGACCTAATGCAGACGAGCAATACTTGATTTTATCTGGTAGCACCCTAGCTGTGCTAATAGATTGAATTCTCTAGCTCTTGTTCAAACATCACTTTTATTTGTTATGCAAACTAAACTTTGAGTTCTCTTCTATGGAAGCAGTAGTGGTTAATTTAAGTTTTTGCATAGGTCTATACAAAAGACCCGATTTGTACTACAATCAGACTCCTATAGATAAATGGGTAAGAGATGGAGTTTAAGGGCCAGTTAGATTGCTGAGCAACAACAGGATCACATCCAGGTATTAGGCTTGTAGTAATAGTTTATGATCAACTTGGTTACACAGACAATAGATGTGAAGCAGTATCGAGCTTTGAGTTTGATGCCAACATTTTGAATTTCTTGAGCCTTAATTCATCTGACCAACAGGTACGCAAACATTTGATTTTTATTCTTTGCTACTTGAATTACACCTGCTATTAATGGGTTGAATCTTGCATAAAAACTTGATTTTGAATTTCTTTTTTTGAACTTCACTGCTGGTTTTCGCCTTTTAGCAAGGTTGTGATGTTATTCGCTGAAGTTAAGCAATCAAGAGACAATCGGAGCTTCTGTGAAGCTATGTGATGGAGTACAAGGCACGCGAGACAATAATGGCATGAACTGCGCGTAATGAATGGTAATAAATTAAATTACTTATAACACCACCATCAGTTGTTGGCTTTATAGTCTTCGATGTTCTTCTACTATTCATTCTGATATTCCGTTTAATGCAAAGGAAAAACATGTTTATGTGTGTAAATAACCATAACACAAATACAATATTCAGAATATCAGAAGCCTAGGAGCAGTAAGTGTGGTTTACAAAATCTTTTACAGTTGACCAATTCAAATTTATCATAATTCTCTTGTAACCGATGCAATCTTTTATGTGGGTATTAGCTGTTTGAGAAGAAAAAAATCTGTGTTAAATATCCCTCGAGTTGTGATCTTTTTTCAGCTGTTATAGATATATCGGAACAGTGTTTGATTATTTGTTCCTCATTAGCGAATTACTTTGTGAATGAGATTTTGATCCACTTTTCACTCATTAATGTTTCCTCATTTCACCTGCTTGTAAGACAATAGGTTTTAGAGTCATCGTTTCCATTGTAAATGTGATGTCCAGGGATACCAAATTCCCCTCTAATATTATGATCATTAGACAATCTTTTATGGTCACCCAAGTGGGTGTTCGTTTTTGGCTTTATGTTGTATCTGTATAATCTGACGTGCAAAAGTAATTATGATCATTGCAGGAAGTATCTCTGTAAGGCACATCTGTAATCGGCGTTTTGGAGCTAACCTGCGCTATATAGTTCAAAGTTGGCAGACCGACTGGATGATCATACGGCTGTTTCAGAATTCTGTTGCATGTCGTGGATTCTATTCTTGAGCAATGTTGATTGGTTTTGGGTCCTGTCTATCTCTTGGTATTTAGCTAATTTCAAGTTTTAACATTACCATTTATGTATGAGTCGTGCTATGACTCTGGATAACTCGGATACCTTCATAATAACATCAACACCCTTCCACGATCGGATCAATACTGGTTCTCATCATTCTGAGCTAACCAGCCATATCTGTATTGGGAACACCATCCATATTAAGAATGTAATTCGTTGAAATGTATTCTGCTCTTCTCAAGAGAGAGGAAGGAGATACAGACACATTTATACTAGATGCTCTATTACAGAATGTGGACCACCTGGACACACACTAACTGTTATACTAACACCCTTATTACACTCATGCTCTAACACTCCCCTGCAAGCCCAGAGTCTGAGCAGGAGAGAAGACACTGAGCTTGGATCGCAAAGTTCCAAATCTTGTAGGAGACAGAGGCTTGGTGAGAATGTCAGCTCTTTGGTCTTCTGTGCAGATGTAGCGAACAATCAGCTTCTTAGCAGTAACTAACTCCCTAACAAAATGAAATGCTATTTCTATATGCTTCATACGATTATGAAAAATGAGATTCTTGGTAAGGTAAGTGCCCCCCAAATTGTCACACCAAAGAACAGGAGGAAAAGGAACAGTAACACACAACTCAGACAGTAGTGATTGAATCCATAACACCTCTAAAGTAGTATCAGCTAAAGCCCTATATTCAGATTTTGTACTTGATCTTGAGACAGATTTTTGTTTCATAGAACACCAGGAAATGAGGTTGGGACCAAAAAAAATTGACATTCCACTTTGTAGATCTTCTATCAAGAGAATCACTAGCCCAGTCAGCATCACAATCAGCTTTAATAAGTAAAGCAGTGGACCTTTTAAATTGCAAACCATGAGTAATAGTGCCACTCCGATACCTTAGAATTCTCTTGACCCTAGACCAGTCCTCTTCACTTGCTGACTGCATCTTCTGACATGTCTTATTAACAGCGAAAAAGCGATGTCAGGTCGAGTAATGGTGACATATTATAATGCACCTACAGTACTTCTATTCAAAGCAGGGTCAGAAAACAATGCAGACACTGTAGAAACATCAGTACTTGGTAAAGCCATAAGTGTAGAAACTGATTTTGCAAATTCCATCTTAGTCATCTTTGACAGGGAAGTAATATATTATTGTTGATTCAAATGCACACCAACTGAATCATAAGTGGCCGTAATGCCTAAGGTTATTTTTTTTTACCCAAATCTTTAATAGCAAATTCATTCCCCAAAGAAGTAATTAGTGAAGCAATGGAAGCATGCTACCAGTGATAAGTATATCATCTACATACACAAGGATACTTAAGCAATCAGATGAAATGACTCTAAAAAACAGTGAAATGTCAGTTTTAGAAGCCATAAACCCCTGACTAGTGAGAAAATTTCCAAGCCCTAGGTACTTGCTTAAGACCACATAGGGACTTTTATAGCTTACATATATGAGTGGGACAAGATGGATTGACATATCCCGGAGGTTGCTCCATATATACCTCTTCACTCAAATTTCCATGTAAAAGTGTATTTTTCACATCTAGTTGTCTAAGATCCCAACCTTTATGAAGAACAATAGACAAAATTATCCTAACAGTACAACGGGGCTAAATGTATCATGATAGTCCACACATTCAATTTGATTATATCCTTTAACTACTAGCCTTGCTTTATACCTTTTAATTGAACCATTAGATCTCTTTTTAATCCTAAAGACCCACTAACACCCTACAACATTTTGAGAAGAATTTCTAGAAACCTTAACCCAAGTTCTGTTTTGTTCAAGAGCATCTACATCTTCATCCATTGCAACTTTCCACTTAGGATGTTTACTTGCCTTTGCAAATGTAGTTGGTGTAAGTAAATCAGAATTCATCAGATTCAGTATCACTTTTGGCTTAACAATTCCACTCTTAGATCTAGTTATCATATCATGAGTAGATGAGGATGTACGAATGACTGGAGGAGAAGAACTTGGTAAAAGTGGAAAATCAGATGGTAAGAAAATAGATGAAAAATCCGGTTCAATAGAAATAGAAGGAGATTGCATATTGCCAACAAATGTAGTTGTAGTTTGAGGAGTAAGAGAAGTAGAAAACATACTTGGATTAGGAAATTCATTCTCATCAAAAGTTAATTCCTAGAAATAATGAGCTTGTTGGTGTTGGGATTGAGACAGCCGTAGCCTTTATGCATAAGGCTATTACCCAAGAAGATACACTTAACAGATCTATTTTCAAGCTTATGAGAATCCTAAAGTCTGGGGAAAACAAGAACAACCAAATATCTTAAAGAATGAATAATCAGGTTGTATATTAAAAATGGTTTCAAGTGGAATTTTATTATGAGGAACTGAAGATGACAATCTATTGATGATGTAATTGACATCCTCAAAAGCATGATGTAATTGACATCCTCAAAAGCATAGGACCAAAATGTGAGTGGCAGGGAAGCATGAGACAATAGGGATAATCCAGTGTCAACAATGTGTCTATCCTTTCTCTCTGTTGCACCATTTTGTTAGTGAGTATGAGGACAAGACACCCTATGAGCAATTCCACACTCTTGTAAATATGTAGATACATTTATGTATTCTCCTCCCCAATCAGATTGTAGATTTTTTCTATCAAATAGATTCTCAATCAAAGCTTTGAACCTAACAAAGGTAGCTAACACTTCAGAATTGTAAGCCAAAGGGTAGAGCCATGTAAACTTGCTGTAGACATCAATGAAAGATACATAATACCTATACACATTGACAGAACACACAGAAGTAACCCAAACATCTGAATGTACTAAATCTAATGGACCATGTACAGAAGTTGAAGCTGTTGGAAAAGGTAGTGCATGAGATTTGTCTAAATGATAGAGTGAGCAATTAATAGAGGACAACACTTGTTTTAGAGTCCTAAAGGCTGGATGACCAAGCCTATGATGCCAGTCAGTAGGAACAGTATGCTCAGCAACAAAAGCAGATTTGAGAGAAGCAATGTCAAAATTAAGGTCATATAAGCCATTTTTATACCACCTCTAAGGAGCTCCTGTTTACTAACTATGTCCTTGATGTAAAAGGCAAAGGGATGAAACTCAAAAAAGCATTGATTATCCTTTGCAAATTAGTGAACAAACAACAAATTCTTAGTAATAAAGGGAACATGGAGCACATTGGATAAACTCAAAGTGGTGGTAGGAGAAGAAATTGAAGCAGAACCAATATATTCAATAGGCAAACCTGAGCCATTGCCGACTTTGACACTTTTTTTTCCCTTTAATATAAAATGGTCAATTTAAAATCTTCTAATTCTATAGGGTTAAATAAAAATTAGATTGATCAGATCCTTCGTATGGAGAGTGCAGGTTGAGATTAGCAAGATTAGATGTAATATGATGTGTGGCCCCTGAGTCTGGTACCCAACTACTAGAAGAACCATATGAATCACCTTGATACACTGCATACGCCCCAGGTTCTGGAAACCAAGATTCTTCATACCTCTCATCATAATTCCTCTGTAAAAGCATGATGAGCTTGAATGGATGAATCATAAGAAGATTTGTCAAATCGAAATCGACAATCTACTGCAGAATGTCCAAGCTTCCTGCAAATCTGACAACAAAAGTAATAATCGTATCTTGGATTAAGTGGATAGAAATTAGAATTAAAAGCTCTTCCACCACCACGATCCAATCTAACACCACGAAAAACCACCTCGAGAAGAAAATCTGCCACCACGAAAGTTACCACAAAGGAGGTCAAAAATTGCCTTTGTAACCATTAGGATTCCAATCATATTGAGAAGGACCATTATTAACAAATCCACGAGAATAATAACCTGAATCTTGTTGAAAATTTGAGACAGGTTGTTGATGAACAACATTAGCTGAAGCCGTAGAAAGATCAACATGATCTGTAGAAAGCATACGTGATTCCTCAGCAAGAAGTAATCCAAGTAATTCTATGGATGTAATTGGATCACATTTCTTCAATTGTTGAGTATTAATTGAAGTAACAAAAGAATGATATTCAGAAGGTAAACCATGAAGAATGTTATAAACAAGATCTTCATCAGGAACCTTTCTATCAATCTGAGCTAATTGGGGAGATAAGGATCTCGTCTTGTTGAAGAAAACTATCATTGAATCATTGCTTTTCTTGAGATTGTGAAGATCTGATTTGAGCTGCATCAATCTTGAAAAAACAGTAGCATTATAATCACTCTTCAATGTACTCCAAACATCATTAGAGGTCTTGCAACCAAAAACTTGAATACTACACTCATCTGTTAATGCAGAAAGTAACTATGAAAGAATCGCCTGATCTTGATTTACCCAAGAAACAAAAGATGGATTTAAAACAAAATCTGTAGAAGAAGATGTAGAATCAGGACCAATAAAGGATACTTATGTCGTATATTTCAAGTATTTGATTGGACAAGCAAAAGAACCATCAACAAATCTGAAGAGATCATAACTTCGAAAAAGAGGAACAATCTGAGACTCCCATATAACAGAGTTTGTGGGTGTAAGCTTTGATGGAGGTTTAAAGCTGAATGGAATATGAGTAAAAGTAGGGATAGTATCAGGAATCGCCATTAATAATCGGGAGAAGCTTCAACTGCAGAGAGAAGAAAAATCCCTAAAAATGGATCATGTCTGATACCATACTAAGATATGTAATTCATTGAAATGTTTTCTGCTTTTCCCAAGAGAGAGAGGAAGGAGATACAAACTCATTTATACTAGTCTTACTAGATGTCCTACTACAGAATGCGGACCACCTGAACCACCTGGACACACACTAACTGTTATATTAACACTCTTATTACACTCATGCTCTAACAATCCAATAGGGTGCTAAATGTCACGGCCCACCAAAACCATTTTTATTTTTAACTCATAGTACGTCTGTTCTATCTCTGCTCCAGAAAATGTACTGATTTTACTTTTTATTTAAGTCTAAAAATATGCTAAATTAAAAAAACATTATTTTTTTTAAAACGAGGGATTATAAAGCTCGGGATAACACTCCTTCAATTTCATTTCATCGTCTATTATCTATGTATCTTAGCAACTTTTGGTTTATGTACAGTGCCAATTTGAGTGGTGGGCCGGGTGAGGGATTGTTCTTTCTGACCTGACCATTTGTGAACGGTCCATAAAAGATTAGAAGCGGTTTCTTATCAGACCGTATTTAAACGTTTCTAACACCTTCATGGTGCGTCAATAGCTGTTCACCCACTTGTTACGTGGGTCAACAAAGTCGTAAACCAGACCGCACAGTCCTCTCTCTCTGCTGAAGAACTCTTCTCCTTCTTCCCCCATGAATTCCCAATCTGAAAACCCTAATAATGATATCATAGTCTCTTCTTCACTGCACTGTACGGTGAATGGCGACCCTGAAATCTATGGAACTGATGATGAAGAAGATCCCAGTCCAGAGGTATAATACGTTTTAGCCCTAATTATTTTCTTTTTTCTATTTCTCCCGTAACTACAAAATCTTAGTTATTGGTGTTTTCTTTGCGTATTTAGTTTTGTGCATCTAAATAGAAGATTTAGAAATATTAGGGTTTTTTCTATTGATTTTTTTTTTGTGATTAGTTAGAAATCCATTATAATGTGTGATTTTAGGGTGAGATAATTGGATTGATTTTTATTTTTTTTTGGTTTGATGTATTGGACTGTTAATTTGTGATCATTTTTAATTTGACTACATATTTACAGGAAACTCCGATTACAGTTGATAATAGTGAAATTATCCCGGATTTGGATTCTAATGATAATGGGAATACTGCAGAAGTCGTTGAACAACGGTTTTGTGATTTTGATGAGTTAGTAGAGCCAAAGGTTGGTATGATTTTTGACACTGCAAAAGAAGCATTTGATTATTATAATGAATATGCAAGAAAGATTGGTTTTCGGGTGAGAATATTAAGGACAAACATGAACAGAAGTCAGCGTGATAAAATTCATCGGCAAGTGCTAGTTTGTTCATGTGAAGGAACCTATAGAATGGTAAGGAAACCTAGAAAAAGAAGAGAAAGTAAGCGATTTGAATGCATGGCAGTCTTTGAAATCAAACTAATGAGTGGTGACAAGTATGCTTTGATTAGGTTCAAAGCTGAGCATACACATGAACTTGTCCCGCCTAAATTTTCTAGTTACCTAAAGACACCAAAGAGAATCGAGTCCGCCCATATAGCACATGTTGACAGTAGTCCTCCTCGGGGAATAAAAGCAGCGGATATTTTCTCTTACATTCCTGAAGAACTTGGCTTACCTGATCCCTACACAAAGTCTGGGTTTTTCAAGAGGGGTGATGCTCATTTTCTTCTCGAGTATTTCAGGAAAAAGAAGCAAGAAAATAAACACTTTTTCTACTCTTTCCGCACAAATGGAGATGGCAATATATGTGGTGTTTTTTTTTGTGATGCAAAGTCAAGAAGAGACTATGGGTTATTTGGTGATGCAGTATCTTTTGACACAACATTCAAAACAAACAATTACGATATGATATGTGCACCAGTTATTGGTATAAATAATCATGGGCAACCTATACTTTTTGGATGTGGTTTATTAGACGTTGAAACAACGGATTCTGTAGTGTGGTTATTTACTACTTTCTTGGAGGCTATGGGAGGAAAGAAGCCCATAAGTGTATTTACGGACCAATCTGCATTCATTTCAAATGCTGTTAGTGTTGTATTTCCAGAAGCTCAACATGGATTGTGTTTATGGCATATACTTCAAAATGCTTCAAAGCACTTGACTAAAGTATTTAAAGCGTTTAAATCATTCTCCGTTCAGTTTAGAGCTTGCATATATGATCCAGAAACTGTTGAGGAATTCGAAGAAAGTTGGAGCAAGTTGCTTGATGAGTATGGGCTTAGAGGTATCGAGTGGCTTCAAGGCTTGTACGATTTGCGACAAATGTGGGCTCAAGTTTATAGTGGTGGCCATTTTTGTGCTGGCATGACTGCAACAGAAAGAAGCGAAAACATTAGCAAGTTTTTGAAAGCCTATTTTAGCACGGGTAGCATTCTTCTTCGGGAGTTTGTAGACCAATACTCCAAAGCCATGGTTGATCGGTATGAAAAAGAAAAGGAAGCAGAAAAAAAGACACACCAAACAGCACCAAATCTGATCTCTGCATGGTGTGTAGAACGTGAAGCATCAAATTTATACACTAGAGAGATGTTCTATGGTTTTCAAGAAGGGCTTCAACAAACTATTGATTTACTGTTAGAGTTGGTGTCAGATGACGGAGTGATTCGTACCTATAGAGCTACTGAGATGGAAGGTCAGAAAAAGGTCCGCACACTAACATACAACCACGCTGAACAATCAGTCTATTGCTCTTGTAGGAAATTTGAATTTAATGGAATCCTCTGCTCTCATGTATTAAAGTTGTTCCGTGACTTGCAATATAAAAATCTACCTCCTAAATATTATCTGAAGAGATGGACCCGTAAAGCTACAGAAGAAGATGTTTTTGATCCTTCTGGGGAGTTAATCCCGAATGATAGTGACCCATCATCAAGCGCTCGTTACAACACACTGTTGCAAATTTCACAAAGAATTGTAACGAAGGGTTCGAAGTCAGAAGAAGTGTTTTCTCTCACTAATGCATTACTGCTGGAAGTAGAAGCGAAGATGGAGGGTCGTAATAGTAGGGAAGAACGAAGGCCCACGGTTAAGAAAACTACAACTGACACTAGTCAGAATCAGGTATACAACTTGGCACCAACACAGTTTTTTAGGGAAGGACGAAGGTCCGCAGTTAAGAAACCTACAACTGACACTAATCAGAATCAGGTATCCAACTTGGCAGCAACACAGTTTATAATTTATTTCGTTTACAATTATCTTTCAAGTGACAAGCTTTAATATTTTATGTTTTTATTTTGGGAAAAATATGTTACTGTGGATTGCTTTTATATTTTATTTTGAATTCTTTAGTGTTAATTTCTATAGGAGGCATCCAGATTGCTGCAAGTGCAACAACCACAGCCGAACTATAGCCAAACTGGTTGGCAATGGATGAACCAGCGAGTAGTTCATCCCCAAGGGGTTCATCCTCGAGACATTCTTCCACCATATAATTCAGTGCCCTCTCAGCAGCGAAAGCCATATCTTCAAAATAGTCTGTTCGCACCACAGCAGGTATGCAGTTGTGTAATCTCAGTATTTTTTTATTTTATTTCACACATGATTTTTTTTTTGTTGCAACATTGAGTTTTTACAATTTAGATCCGTGTATGACAATACCTCAATCATCATTTAGGGATCTCCATCGCAACTAGAACCCCGGGAAATGCCTCGCTAACAATTTGTAAGCATCTTTAACCTAGAGATTAATTTATAGATCTTTGGCTTCTTCCCTTGGTATAATTAAAATCTACATGGTTATCTGATAAACACATTTTTCGGTATTTGGTTGTATAGTGAAAAAGCAGATTGTGCCTGTCATGTTTCAGGCAATATATGTTGCAGACTTCCAATTCTTTTGAAGGACGACCTGCTAATGAATGTGTATGGAGTTCGAGCCTAAACGGAATCAGTTTGACCTCTTCAGTACTTGGTAAATGGTAAGAAATAATAGACTACATGAGATTTGGTTGTTGAATCACATTTCATGCTTTATTTAGTGGACTTGCAGAATTCTCATAGGATAGACTCAAGTACGATGCTGGTGTAACACAGCGTACTTCTTTTTTACTCCGTTTTCTTTATTATGTAATCACAAGCTCAAAATATGTATAATTTGTATTAATAATGGAAAGTCTCCTTTGGTGCATCCCAGGAGGTGTTTGTTGCTCAGTTAAATGCAACTAGGTGAATATCTACTTAGTTAAAAATGTGCGGCAGTTACAACAGTTTAATAGCAAAAACTTATTTGGTTGTAATACCTAAAAGTTTGTATTTGTTTGTAGATCTTAATCGAAATCAACATGTTAAAGCACTGGGTAAGTTTGTTTGTACATTTCCCCAACTACCTCCTTATGAAAGCCATCTTGATAGCAATGGTTATGTTGACAAACCAGATGGTTGCTATTTAATTGACCGGCTATACAGAGCAACCTTCTGAAAGATAATAATCTACCCGTAATACAAATTCAGTACTAAAAAGCCTATTCATTTTTTAACTTGGCTTCTTTTGTTACAGAATATGCAGAGCTCCCATAAACAACATATATCATTCTGGTTAACCGTGCTTCTCTTGCCCAATCCAAATATTGGTTGTTTTTTGCTTTTGTGGAAAAATATAGGTTGTTTTGAGAGCTCAAGCATTCAGCTTTATCTACTTCTTTGTGGAGCATTCAGCATCTTACTCTACTCAATGTCAGTATAATAACACTTGAATCACCAAATTTTGATATAGATTGGCCGCAAGCAGGCTGGAAGTCAGCAATCAGTACCCTTATTCAGTGGAGAAGGTTAAGAGTGCTACAATAAACTAGTGCACGTTTAAATTACATCAAATTGGCAAAAGGTTGTGGTCGAGTAAGTTTGAAGTTTCAGTAATTTGTGTAGGTTTCCAATGTGTTCCTGATTTTTAGTTGGGGAAAACCAGAATGGGTAGAGTGGTGCTGCAGTAACTTACAGAAGTGTTGTTGGTTCATGGATTCAAACATCAGGAGATGAAATAGAAACACCGGTGAATATGACTACGACGCGGATCAAGAGGAAAAATAAAATGAGTCGTGGATCTATTAGAACCTGATCAAGAACTCCCCTTTGCACTTGATTGATTGGTGTAATGATATTTTGATAATCCTAGATTAGGTCCAGGTAGCCTTTTTGATCAGTCTTACATATGTCTACTTTTCATTTCATGTATCTAATTCAAAAACATCCTAAATCTTTTCATCATTTACATTCTGAAGAAAAACTAGATATTGAACTGTATATATCAGTCGCAGTCCTTTGAGAGGCGTAAGGTTTCAACAACTTGAAATTCACTCTTAAAAGGAGTAAGTTTTTTTGCTTTCAAACTGAAGATCAAAATACATAATGGTGAAGAGGAATATGAACTTCATTCTTTTAAAACGCCAGTTCGTACATCTCATCACAGCACACCCTACTCAAATTCTCAGTAACAGATCATAAGTTTGGATTTTAAACAATTAGACAAGGCATGCAGTGTTTAATACTTAAAAAGTTCACAGGGTTTTATCATTTGGTTCGCTTAGGTACTGAAGTAACTGAACAAGATGGAATAAAACCATATTTTGCATACATTAGTACTTGCTATAGTGAGCTGACCTGTTGCGAACTGCACAAACTCACAAGTATCGTGATAATTGAGCTGTTTTTACATATTTCATGTTGGTTTATTTTTCCTATTCCTGACAGTTAGGCAACTCTTACTTGTTCGATGCAAACTGCAAGCCACAGTTAAACAGATGACTGGAGCCCAATGATACCTGCACCACAACATCTTCCATCAGTAATATCTGTAAAATGGGAAATAAGGAATATATACAAGATGTCCAATAAAAGTCTAGTGAAGATTCACATAATTATCGGTTCTCTTTTACCCTATAGAAATTCAACTGACATTTAAGAGGTTTTGGACGGCTTCAGAGGGTTTTTTAACCGATATAAGTGGAAAGTAAAAGTGTTTAAATCATCCGTGTAACACAATTCACAACCAAATTCTAGGCACAAAATTGGTCAAACGATCATCCCTCGATGTCAAAATATTTGCTTTAATAGTTACACGATTCCAGGTTGACATTTCCTCCTGGAAACAATACAGCACAGTTACAGTGTGGCGGTTCTTTTCCCTTTTCATGTATCAATCACCACAGGAGATGGATATCTGGAGTTTCTGGTTTTCTATCTAATGACAATTTTGACCTAATTTTGCCACAGCTAATGCAGGCCACGAGACCAAACTGCGAATTAGAACTTTGGATGAACTGAATTATTAACTAAAACCAAAAAGAAAAAAGAAAAAAGAAAAAAGAAAAAGGAAAAAGGAAAACTCAGGAGAAGGAATTACCACATCCAACTCTTGCACCGGCATTCCCAGTTGCCTTGCTAAGTTCGTGTCCACCTGTAACATCAGTTACATAATTAGTCATAATACTGGAAATCCAGAAGTTTCTAGAAGCGCATGCAGGTACTGACGTGCACAAAAAAAGAGGAAGTAAATGGAGATATTCCGAGAAATTTGGAATGTATGTTTCTGATCGCCACAAAATTTTTGATATATAGGCCAAGCTAAGTTCATTCTTAGACTTAAAAATTTATGATGTAGCTGTATGAAGTGAGGGGACACAGCCTAATAGGTAAAAGTCAAAGGTTCTTTAATTGTTGTCACTGAAAATTCTACAAGTTTTTAAATTTATACTAAAGATGTTTGATATTTCCTACCTTTCTCCCTAATGATACAAATGTGATAAGGGAGGATGCAAAGAAGGCAAAGTCAAGATGACAGATCACTCCATTTAGCCGCAACTGAATCATAAAGATACTTAGTAATGTAAGTGTTGTATTTAACAAATTCTATCGCTTACGACTTGAATTCAAATTTCTTTCTGCTTAAAGAACGCACCCCTGATTTGCTCAAACATAAAAGTACTAATTTATATACAAAGAGACATCAGTTTCATGATTGTTGTTTTTATTTTCAATCATCAATTTCACATCTTCGACTTTACAATGGTTATCTGTCCATTCAAAGAGTTCTTTAAGAGATGATCCATACCTCTGCCGAGATCGTCGATATCAGCATGCACAACAACTGCCCTGCCAAGAATTGAATGCTCCCCACTAAATGGAATCTGCATTTCACCCAAAAGCAAAACAAAACATACCCCTCTAAAACTACAACTCTTTTTTTAAGTAGAAAACACAATCACAGGAAAAGTAGAGTAAAAATTCAAGAAAATAATAAGAGAATCATGTAAAATAAAAAAGGTGTAATAAGGAATGAATTACAATACCTGGGTATCTTTAATAGAAACCTCGGCAACTCCTAAAACATTCAAAATTTAGCTACAGTAAAACACTCATAGCAAAATAAAATAAAATCAAAAGAACATGAAAGACAATCCAATAGATGCAGAGAGAGACCATTTGGACCAGCAAGTATGTTTCCCAGGTCACCCGCGTGTCTCTCTTTATCAGTTGGAGCTCCATGATTCTTCTTTAGTGGATTGAAATGAGGTCCTGCAAAAAGTAAAAGAATATTATTACACTCAATAATCAAATTAAAATTAATAAAACAGTATAAAGTAGATGAAATATCAAAATTAAAGGGTTTGATTGATTTGAATGAGAGAGAGAGATAAACCAGTGGAATTGCAGCCATTGGTGGTATCCCCAAGAGCGTGAATATGGAAGCCATGAGGACCTGGAGTCAATCCCGTAATCTTTCCATTTATATGTGTAATACCTATATATCAATCAATTCAACTCATGAGTACAAGAAACAGACAAGTTGGGAGAGAAAGAGAGATATTGAAGTAAGTAAGAGATACCTTTGGAATCTTGAATGAATTGAAGTGATCCTTTGATATTGTTATCGCCAGTTATGACCACCACAGCTTTTATGTTGGAGCCCATTTTTGGTATATTGCTGTATGCCTCTATCTTCTTTTGTTCTCCAGACTAGTGAGTTGAGACTTTGAGACTAGAGAGTAGAGACTACTTGATCTTCTGATAACAAGTCATGGATGAGGGCCATGAGGCCTATAAATTGGTTTTCCCTAGTTGGGGCGGAATTATCATGGATATGACCCGTCGCTTGCCTTTTAGATGCGAGTGTCTCAATTCTGTTCTTTAGTGAGCGTAGTTGCCTAACTATCTAGAGAAATCTCGTAATTGCCTAGCTAGTCGGCTTCCTTTTCTAGTTCTGCCCCCACGAAAATGAGACGAGTTGGTTATGACCGTATTGGAGCAAGAACTGGGTAAAGTGGAACCAGTTGTGCTGCTAGTTTTTCATGATTTTTGTGGTGATGGATATGATGAAAGCAACAGCTCTCTTGAATACCCTTCTTTTGTGACCTGAGATGAGTACTGACTGGATTCTTACTTAAGCAAAACGTTTTCCTACGGTCAGTCACACTCTCAACACCGCTGCTTAATCCACAGGAGTTGAACCCAGGCGAATGAGATTGATTCTCTTAAAAAACTTGTACAACAAAATTTTGAAGGTAGAAAGTAAAAACATCTTGAAAACCATGCGCACCAAGAAAAAAAAGTTGGGTTACATGTTCCTCTTTAGTCTTTAGAAGATAAAAATATATGAGATTGAAATCAATTCAGACCACTTTCAAGGCCTACTACTTGCAATCTTGTGTTAAATCACTGTGTGGCTCCTACTTATAATGGGGAATAAGGACTCGAATATCAATATATTTTTTCTGATAATATCTCCCCAAATAATTTTATTAATTCCTACTATACCATGAAAAGACTTTGATGACGTAGTGAAGAGAGAGTGCAGTAACAAAACAAGCCTCGAATACTACTACCATGAAAGAGTATCAAATGTTATTCTCAATTTCTGATCTGACTGTTGGAAACCCCGCTCCATTGAAAAATCTAGTACCAGTAGCTTGCCAGCCCAAGAAAATCCTACAACCCAATCGACTTCTCCACCTTTTGAATTTGGTTCAGGAATATCCATGTCATCTGCATAATCACCACATTCAACAATTAAAAAAGGAAACACGAAAATATTCAACTTAACTTCAAATTTTATTTGTTTTTGGTTTCTGACTTCAAGAATCAATAAGCTGGATTTATATACAAAAATTAAAGCTCACCATGACGTGAGGGGCAATCCTGATACAGTAAACTGGAAATCCAGTGTAGAATTTGAAGGGACCTCCAGACTTTAGAGTTTTCATGGCGCAATCCAAAGAGCCAGTATAAGGCAATTTCCCGTTAGCATCGGGTTGCATTTTCTGTATTTGAGTTTTAACATAGTCAAAGGGTAAACTGCAAGCAGCAGCAAAGAATCCAGAAACAGCACTTGCTCCTGCAAGATATCACAAATATTTAACTTCCAATCCAGACCTAAAATAAAGTAAGTATCCGAATTCCCAAAGAAAACACCAAAGAACTTCATACCAATAGAATAGACTGCAAAAGTATGATACATACATGCTTATAGGACTAAACCTTTTTCTTTATATTATCAGATTTGATGTGTTGACCAAGTACTCTAAATTTTAATAAAAATGTATTAATGTATAAGCTGAGGTCGTTTACTGTCATAACTGATATTGCTAGTTCAAACTTGATACGATTTGTGGCTCCACTCTAAAGTATTTTTTTAAGCAGACTCCTTGTATGTAAGGTATTCATAGTGGTTGGTTGGCTACTTAAGTGTCTATAATAAAATAGAGGTCGAGTTCCCAGAACAAATTGATCTGCAATTATATAGATACTAAAAAGTACAGGTATGGAGAAAAGAAAGGAATAAAGTTGATCAATCTAAAAATGCTATTATTTTGATAGAGAGCTGGTCAAAGGCTTTGCTACTGAGCCATAGAGAAATCAGGTAAGATCCATGTCAAAAATGTTAACCAGAATAAACAAGATCTAGGAGATATCTTACCAACAACTGTACTTAGTTCACCAAAACCAAGACTATCCTTGCAGAACTCGACACTTTGGTCATAAGAAGCAAGCATGCCCATATTCAACGCCATAGCTCTCACAACAGTTGGACCTGCACCTTTCCAGAGTGCCAAAACTCCCTCATCTGCACTAATACGATAGAGTGCCTGGAACGCATTTGTGTAGTTACGACGTTGTGCAAGAGGTAAAGTGGCATCAGCTTGCATACGAATGAGAGCTAAATCAGCTGGACTACCAACGGATGCACCGATTGCTCCAGCTGTCAGACCACATAGAGCCTTTTGGTAGAGAGGCAGTGGCTTCCCGTCATTGGCAGCAATAGCTTTGTTTGTCAATATCCTAGGTAACACGAATAACAAAACTACTCAATAACATAAGTACCAAATTGGCACTATCATCAGTACTTCAGTACAAATATTATAATCTTACCTGAATGTCCCAAGCCGTGCAGTTGTGTAGGTAGCTTGTCTAAGTAACCCAGCTGACAAACCCTGATCAATTACAGAGCAGTCAGATGTCAAACAGAATAAAACCATCTACTTAGAGCGAAAGCTGCAGAAATTAAAATGTAAGACAATTCAAGGAAGGTAGATATGCTAGGCATAAAGGCGTGATTTTCAAATAGACAACTATAAAAGAAGCCACGACAGCCAAGAATGTTATACTTCACATTGCCATGTAAAAAACAAATTTAAGGAATCGATACGTAGCAAAAGTTGTAACCTTTACAATAAACTGAAAGCAATTCTGCAGCCTAACCATATGAGCACACCTGCTTTCTTTTAATAATTTGCTTTTCTATCACAGCAATATCCTAACTAGACTTGCCAAATACATGTTCAGCCACAATATGGAGCTAGACATTCCTCTGGCGTGCACAAATTTGCTCTAAAAACCATGAACATGGGTATGACAGTTGAGACTCCCAGCGATTGTTTGACAGATAGTGTCATTCAAGTTCATGCTAGATACAACCTAACAATAGGCAAGGTAAAAAACCATGTTTTCCAGAGTTTATGTGCTTTAACTTTGAACATAAGTATCTAAAAGTTAAACTTCGTTTTTACAGTCACTATCTCAACTAAGTGGCAATAAAAGGTTTCTCATACAAGTAATTAGGTGCCAGTGGTCATGTGATACTTATGTAAACCAAAAAAGTGATAGATGCTCTATTCAGGAAATCTAACGTGATCCGTTACTCTCTAATGATGTTTACAGTTTGAAGGACTAGCTAGTAAAGGTTACGAGCAGCCGCATATGGAACGTAAATAAAGGAAGACTTAACCATTATAGTCTTTATTTCATCACTTAATGATGAAGAGAGAAATACATTTAACATCCAATACGCAGCATTTCTAATTCCCCACAATCTTAATTAAGACTTTACAATTCAAACTTGGTTACCACTTTCCATAAGAAAACTGATGTGAGTTACAAATGTTGCTTTTCCCTCCAACCCAAGCAAAATATCTAATAATGCAATATGATCTCTAATAATGCATATGTTTATGATCTCTGCATATCTTCCTCTTACGCTAAACTACTTATAGATCTACGAAAAAATTAGCACTTTAGTTTCACCTATTAATTGGACATTGCGAATATCTAGAAGATATCAGAACATTGATGGCATCGACAAGGAATGAAGGATCTGAAACCGGGGAAAACAAGTTTCAGGAACTCCTAGATCTTTGAGAGAAAATAATAAAACACAACTGTGATGTGTTCACTGCCAATTCACATCTGATTATTACACTCACTGAAATAAAATTCTCATTCCCACATTAACAATAATAACAGATCTACTTTGTTTCCATACCTATTTCATTACAGTCCTGATTCAGATAAAATAAGTAATACTAGTTTTTTATTCTAATCCAGATCTTGAAGAAATAAACTACAGATCCAGAATCTATCAAAACATCACTAAGAAATGAAACATTTAGAAATTAAGTTGAGAAAGAGATTCAAACCTTGTACAATGCTCCAAAACCTTCTTCACGGATCATGTTCTTAGTTACAGAGACTGCTGATCCTTGGCCTAGTTGAATTCTCACCTGACATCCATACAATTGAAAACATTTTTAGTTCAACAATGAAAAAAAAAAAAACTAAATCAGATCAAAGATCCAAATGAATAGAAGAAGATGAATAAAAGAAGCTATATTCATTAAAAATAAAAGCTAACCTTGACCATATCGACAGGTTGGATAACGCAGGTAGCAAGCATTCCAGAAGCACCGCCATTTACGAATGGCTTAATAGTAGACCAAACACCACCTAGCTTCTTCTCTTCTCCCATTTTCTAGTCTCTGCTCTCCTTTTCTTGGTTTCACTAAAGAGAGAAAGAAGGAGGAGAAGAAGAGGAAGAGGAAGGAAAAGTGAGCTCTGAAACTTATTTATAAAGAGTAAAGCAGAAAGAGTAAAGAAGAAAGAGTAGAGAGAGATTACTCCTTCACAGGTATTTTACTCTCTCTCCATAAATGAAGGAAAGAGGGTTTGTTAATGGCGTTTAGCTTACCCATACATTCATTGGAATTTACCAAATTAACACTAGATTCATTGGAAGTAACGTTTGTTGCTGTGATTGTTTGTTTATTTCAGATAGTTGGATGATATAGGTCCCACCTCATTGACACCGAATTGACTCGGACATATATTATGCACTGAGTTTATTCTCTTTGCTGTACCGAGTGTAGATAGATGATTCACCAATTTCATGCCTATGGTCGACCTTGGCATGAATCATAAATAAACTGCATATGCATCATGCATTTATAATGACACGATTGTAAGGATATAAATTCATCAGTTCCACGTGTTTGCATCATAAGAAGGAAGTATCATATTAAGAAGCACCGAGAAGTACAAGAGCAAAATAAGTGATAAAGGAAGATAACTATAAAATATCTGTCACACATTAACTGACACCGAAAGCAGAAAAGTCAGACTAGTTTAATGCATATAAGACACGTGGAAAGAACACAAGTTATAAGAAAAAGCATCATTAATAGCCAAGACAATCATCTGCGCTCTGCTATCTCTAGCGTTCCACAATCATCCGCGCTCTGCTATCTCTTGCACTCCACAATCATCCGCGCTCGGCTATTTCTTGCGCTCCACAATCATCCGCGCTCTGCTATCTCTTGCGCTCCACAATCATCTGCGCTCTCTTACGCTCCACAATCATCTGCGCCCTATCACGTGCGCACTACAAATTCCAATCATGCAAGAATAGATATGCTACACGTCAAATTCCACATGTCACACATGCTAACCTCCACATAATAAAGACAAAGGACCAATAAACGCTCAATCCAAAGAGGAGCTGTGCATCAGCAAGCGGAACTAGTAAGAAGCATTACGAATAAAGTAAGATGAGCTGCGCCCAAAGTCAAGATAAGATCAAACTGGTCAAATAAAGATAAGAAAGAGTGAGGAAGAGGGACCCATCATATTTTGCTATAAATACCAACCCCAAAATAGAAAGAGGGGGACAACAAAAAATAGGGAGAGAGAGAAAACTCTGAAGGAAATTCAAGAAGTGGAAAAAGCTAAGACTAGGTTAAGAACTCTATTGAACTGAATTTCTTTAATTCATTATATTACCATGTGTACAAAATAAGTGTTGATAAATAATATATTATATTTTCCTGTGGACGTAGGCTTATTAGTTGAACCACGTTATATATTGAGTTGTTTTGATTTATATTTGAGTGATGATTCTCTGTATTACAATCTTTCTGTATCAACTACACTTGAAGTATTGTCATTTTTAAACAACTTAAGTTTTTTTGGTTGTGATTAACCCAAAAAACGGTCGTCACAATTTGGCGCTAGAAACAGGGACGTGTAAAGGATTTATCCTACCTTGTAGCACAATTTTGATTTCATTTCCATCACAATTTTATTCTCTGTATCATTTCAAAGCATCTATTATATCATTTTACCATTTAAAATGTCATTTCTCGACAAATTAAATTTTGGTTGTTGTCGATCATGTAATGGTCGCTACAATTTTGTTCTTTGTATCATTTCAAAGCATCTATTGTATCATTTTACCATTTAAAATGTCATTTCTCGACAAATTAAATTTTGGTTGTTGTCAATCATGTAATGGTGGCTACAATTTTGTTCTCTGTATCATTTCAAAGCATCTATTGTATCATTTTACCATTTAAAATGTTATTTCTCGACAAATTAAATTTTGGTTGTTGTCGATCATGTAATGGACGCTACAATTTTGTTCTCTGTATCATTTCAAAGCATCTATTGTATCATTTTACCATTTAAAATGTCATTTCTCGACAAATTAAATTTTGGCTGTTGTCGATCATGTAATGGTGATAGGCACATTTTTATGTCTATATTGCGCCCGAATATCTGCTTCGATAGTACTCGATTTTACACTTATTATGTCTTTTTATGTCTTTGTAGGTGTTTTTGAGAAATAAACATTTGCGGAAAAATTGGCTCGAAAAGTAATAAAGGCACCCATATTTTGGATTGGGGGCACCCCTTCTTTGAATTTTGAAACTGGCGGGAAATTTTGCTTCACGAAGAGAAGATTGCTGTGAACATGTTTCACGTGATTCTTGGGATTTTTGGACTTTTAATTTGACCCAAAAGCAAGTAGAGATGAAAACAAGATTAAACACGTGAAGAAACAGAGATTAAAGCAGGAAAAACTGCTTCAAATCCGAGTTGTAGCCGGAAAATGATATTCATGCTGTGGAGATTTAGAATATGATTTGGATAAGTTTTAAAGATTTCTATTGGGATTAGAACACTTCCTAGGGTTTTTATAACCTATAAATACCAAGATAAGTGAAGAGAAAGGGACATACAAGCTCAGAGATCATCACCGAAAAAAAAAAGAGAATTCCGCCCGACTGTTCTTGCCGCAGCTCAAAGGAGAAGACGAACAAGCAACGCTTACAACTGTTGATGTTCCTGTTGCGTCTTCTCTTTTCTTTCCTGTTGCTTATTTCTTCTTGTAACGGCTGAACCCTGTTTTGTAACGCATATACGCGTCTCTGTTCAGCTGTGTTACATCTATTTCACCTTTGCAAACACTTTTCGGAGCAATGAAAGATTGTTTTGAGCATATTTTCTCTACCATAAGCTAATCACCATCACTGGGATGACGGAGGAAGCTTTTTCTCTAATAATTAAGTGGTATGTATTCAATTAATTTATTTATGCAATTTATTTATGATTAATTGCCTTGATTGAAAATTGATTTAAAAGATTTTTATTAAGCAATTGTGATTCCGTTAGATGGTGCATGCCTCGGATTAGGTCCCTAGATGCTCCATGCTTGTGTTATACAGTTGTTGTTTTGAAAATCTATTTTTGCAATGCTTTAGAATCAAAATAAAATGTTTTAATTGCATGATTAAAATTACTATCACTTGATTTATTGGTTAAAAGTGGAATCCTGAATCCTGGTTCTTCCCATCATTTTTAAATCAACTTTATTTTAATCTATTTTATTTTCTTTTATTAAAATTAGGTCTGAAATTAAATCTTCACAAGTCTGAGAATCGATTCTATTTTACCACTATATTTTATCACATCAATTTTTGGCGCCGCCGACGCGTACTTGTTTTTAGGTTTGCGGTTTTAGATTTATTTTTAGGTTTTATTTTTATTTTTATTATTTTACTTTGTTCTATTTTACGTTTCTTTTGGTATTTCTCTTTTTGCTACAGGTTGAATTTTGGATCGAAAAGGGAGTAAGCCAAAGTTTTGGAATTAAAGCTAAAGACTTGGAGTTAAAGGGAAAAGCTTAAAGAACGAAAAAGAAGATCGAAGATTTTATTTTTCTTAATTAGATTTTTAGTTTATTTTAATTAGTTTTAATTCGTTTAGAAAATTGTATTAGGGTTTTTATTATTTCTGGAATTTTTCTTTTATTTTCGGACACTTTTTGGACTTTCTTTTGGACATTTGGACTCTTTATTAGTTTTAAACCCTACAGAAGGGTATTATTAAATATAAACTGCTACAGCGAAGGACGGCAATTACGATATTGTCTCGGCCCCTTGGGTTCGCACACTGACACAGGAGTCGGTGGCCCGAGTCGACTACAACTGAATCATCCCCCGTCTGGTACGGGAGGTAAGACTCGATCAACCCACGAATCCCCTGCAAGTGGGTTTACTGTATTCCTCCGTATGCATATATGTTGAGGAATTGAAAACGGACTTACTTTTCTAGTAAAGGGCAAGAACTGGCCATACAAGATAAGGACTCTGATTTCATCACCGTTTCCTTCTTGCCCACTTTAGGAACACGTTACCAAACGCGAACCTAAAACCTTAAAATTTTGACTAGAAAGAGACCTATAGGGTATCGAGCTTATTGGAAAATCGTTCAAAAGGACTGTACTAGTTACTTTATTAGCCTAACTCGAAGTTCAGGAAGATTATTTTAAGTTGATTAGAGCCGCCTTGTAACCCAGGGAAAAGTGCCAAAGAGACAGGGTTATCAAAGCTCCTTAGAGCTTATCCTATTTCTCTTCGACTTAATCTAATTCGGATCGCTCTAAGAGGTTTGCTAAAATTGGAACTAGTTGCCTTTCGAAAGAATAGAAGCTGGTCTAGAAATAATCTAAGTGGAGCCATCATGTTTTTTGTTTGCTAGATTCAATAGGTTTGATTTGGTTGAGTCATCCTTGCTTGTGATTGTTAGAATTTCCTTCCGTTTAGGATTTATTTATTTTTAGTTTTTATTTAGTGTATGCCAAGACCGCTCTTCAAGCGGACTTGGAGAAGAGACGCTTTAGGTCGCTTAATTAGTGACAAGCCTAGTAGTTCTGTCCCTGGAAACGAGAACCTCGAAGACTCTTCTTTTGAGAGACTTTGAAAACTTGACTTTGTGTGAAGAAGTTACTTCTAGTTCGTTGATAACGCCAACAATGGCAACTTTAAAAGCTTTGTTGAACCCGACTAGGAGTTCTCGTCCATCATGTATCAAGTTAGCTGATACTGAAGCAAACTATGAGTTGAAACCTGGGACCATACAGATGCTCTCAATCTTCTTAGGGTAAGAAAATGAAAACCCTTATTTCCATGTTAGGGATTTTGAGGAAATATGTAGTACCCTCAGGATTAAGGACCTAGATGATGAATCATTAAAACTTAGATTGTTTCCTTTTTCCCTAAGAGATAAAGCCAAATCTTGGCTATATAGTTTGACTTCTGAGTCAATTGAAACCTATGAACAACTTACGTCTGTCTTTCTCCAGAAGTTTTTCCCTAGGCACAAAACATCATCCATTAGACAGCAGATTTGTACATTTGCTCAATTAGAGGGAGAATCTTTATATAGGTATTTAGAAAGGTTCAATGACTTACTATCCCAATGTCCTCATCATGGTTTAGAAAAAGTAAGGCTTGTTCAAATCCTTTACGAGAGTTTAGATTATTCGACAACAACCATGGTTGGGTCTTTATACACAGGTGGGTTTGAAAATAAAACTGTCGATGGCGCGATGACATTTTTGAATGAAATCGCCAAAAAAACCCAACAGTGGGAAAACAGTAGGGAGCCCCAGAAAACAATTCGTCTAAGTAGAGGGAATGTTAATAGGGTAGAAGGATCTTTTGAATCAGATGCCAAAATAGCGGCTATATTGAAAAGGTTAGAAGCTTTAGAACTGAGTCAATCTAGTAGTATTGAGCCCAAACCATTTTGGGAAGGACAGAATCTTGAAGAGCAGGCTCATGCTCTTTATAATAACACTAGGTTTGATAATCATCAGAAGTTCGACCCTTATTCAGAAACCTATAACCCTGGTTGGAGAAACCATCCTAACCTTTCTTGGTCCAAGGGCCACAGGTTTTGTAATTATAACCCTGGTCAGTCTAGTAATTATAAGGTTCCCCCAGGTTTTGTTTATGCTAAGAATCCTTTTGGACCAACACAATTTCAGAGTCCGATAGATAAGACGATAATGAGTTTAGCTGAGTCTGTTGCCTCATTAACTCAGGATAATAAGGATTTCCAGAAGTTTGTTAACCAGAGTTTACGAGAAAATCAAAAGATTGTTCATGCTAATAGTCAGGCTATTTCTAATTTAGAAACCCAGGTTAGTCAGATTGCCGAATCTCTGAGAGAAAGAGAAAAAGGTAGGTTCCCTAGTCAACCCCAAACCAATCGTAGAGGAGTTAATAAAATATCTTCCGGTGAGAAATCATCAAGTCACGTGAATGCAATTAGCACCCTTAGGAATGGTAAGGTGTTAGACAACAAGGTAACTAGGCCTGATAGTGAACACACTGTAGTTCACCCTGATCCAATAGCTAAGGAGACTGATAAAGTCTCTGAAGAGCCTGAGGCAGCTCCTCATAAGCCAGACTTTGTGCCCAGAGCCCCATTCCCACAGTTGTTAGCACCCACTAAGAAGGAATCCAACTTTAATGACATATTGGAGGTTTTTAAGCAAGTCACGATCAACCTTCCATTATTAGATGCAATTAGGCAGATTCATGCTTATTCCAAGTTTCTTAAGGATATTTGTACGCGAAAGCGAAAGCTTAGTGTACCAAAGAAAGCCGTTTTAGCTAGTCATGTGAGTTCAATTCTTCAGAATACTACAACTCCTAAGTACACAGACCCAGGGTCCCCAACCATTTCGTGCACAATAGGTAACTATCGTGTTGAGAAAGCCTTACTTGACTTAGGATCCAGTGTGAACTTACTTCTGTACCATGTGTACCTTCAGTTAGGACTTGGAGAGTTGAAACCTACTCAGATAACATTACTATTAGCTGATAGGTCTGTGAAAATCCCCCGTGGTATCATAGAGGATGTTCTTATTGAGGACGATAAGTTTATTTACCCAGTAGATTTTATTGTCCTTGACACTCAACCTGTCTGTGACCCAGAAAGTCAGATACCTGTGATATTAGGTCGCCCGTTTTTTAGCTACATCTAATGCGATCATTAACTGTGGAACTGGTATTATGAATTTATCTTTTGGTAATATGACTATTGAACTTAATATTTTCCATATTAAGCAATCTTCTGAGTTAGGTGACACGTGCATTGAGGAGGTAAACATGATAGAAACGGTAGTTCAGGAGTCATTACCAAACACCTTTTTAGAAGATACATTAGAGGAATGTCTAGATAATCATCATTTAGAAGAAGCAATTGACAATTTTCGGGAACCGGACGATCTAGAAAATAGGGAAAGTGTAATGAGTCTATCTAGAGACACTGCAAACTCTAAGTTTGGGGTTGACTATCATTCTCCATGTGCTTTACCATTAACTCTTAGAAAGGTTCCTAACTTGGGACTTGACATATGTACCTCTACCATTTTACAAGATCATCTTCAAACTAGAGTCCCTGAGCATGTTGACTTCCAGAAAGAAGTTCAGTTTTTAGAAACCTATCCTCTGGTCGATCTGGTTTACCCAGACAACAATACCCAGATTCACTTTGTTTTCCCACCAAAATATTTTTGTCCATATGTGGGAACGTTAGAATTTCAAATGTGTCCGTTATTAAGTTTTGAGACTGAGCCTAATTACTTTAGAAAATTAGAATCGACACATTTGTGTAAGAATGACCACCTTCATTATAGTCAATTGTGTGAGTCATATCTGATTGACTCTGAAGATCCACAATTATTCAGGTTATTATTATGTGCTTCTAAGTTCTTAGTTGAGTTTTTACAGACTCTATAACCTGATCTTGTTGATTCTTCCTACAAGGTAATCAAGCCTATGGAAATAGTTTATCAAGACCCTTCTATAGAACCTGAAGCACAGCTGGAATTAGTTATCTTAAACAAAAAACTAGAGAGGGATGCCAGTGTGCTCGGTTCGTTTATCTTCTTAGATTTTTGCAGTTTCCTTCTATTCTGGATAATACTATGCGATTCAGATGATCCACGGTTGTTCCGATTATTGCTCTATGATTTTATGAGGTGACTAATTCTTTCTTAGTCTGCCTGAAGACTTTAAACTTAGCACTTCTTGGGAGGTAACCCATGCTCATGAAACACGGTAATATCTTTCCTTAACTCCTTTTCGTGAAGTGGTAACAGTTTCTCCTTGTTCATATTTTTAATCATTCATCTTTAGAAACATTGAGGACACTGGTTGATTTAAGTTTGGGGGTAAGGGAGAAACTTTTTAGTGAAATAATAAAGCTCTAGAATTTAGAATCTTGTGAACACTTCAGGGTGATACTAACCATTCTAGGTAGATAGAAACTTAGCTCTTTTTCTATAGGAATTGGTGTGCCCATTTAAATGGTCTATTCATAAAATGACAGAGTTCAGGGGTTAGAAAATAACATGATAGTTGTCACCACATCTCGGAGTCTATCTCGACCATATCACTTTCTGTTTTTACTTTTGCAATTTTATTTTTCTCTAAGTGATTTGGTGGGGCCTAGTATCAAATTGTTATCGCCGCTAGGATGAAATAGAGTGTTTGAGATCAAGCCCGATTCTTGCTTTACTAAAAAAAAAAAAAAAAAAAAAAAAAACAAACAAACAAACAATATTGACACTTTGATAGCAATTTGTGTGTGTTCTCCCTGTCTCCGTCGCCTAAGCAAGCGTGGAACGCAGGATCCATGGGAACTATCATGTAAGATGCTGATAAGAACCATGCGCTTGGATTCAATTTGATCCAATCATGTTGTCAATATATTTATCGTTTTATTTTCAATAAATCGATCGCTGGGACCCTTGTATATACCAGTTGAGTCGATATTAGTATTAGGTTTAAGACCATATATCTCAATCTATTAAGATTCATCCTGGCACTGACCTTCAGACAGATATGGGAAACACCGTTCACCTTAGTCAACATGTGCAACCTTCATATTTCTATGTCCATCTTCTAAATCTTTTCATGTGATTAATTGGGATAGATTCTGAGTCTTGTGGTTGAAACAATTATCCGAGTAGAGCTCTGTTGTCTTATATATGAATTTTAGTATGCTTGAGTAAACACTCGTGTACAGCAATTGGACTAATATAGGGTAATGATTCCCATAGCCGATGAGTTGAGTAAACCAACTAAATAGCTTGTTTAGTGTCTATCCTTAATCATTCACGAGTTGCTAAAATCTAGAGTAAAGGTTTTATGGGTACAACGTACCATCGGTACTTGCGATTTCCAACACCTCAGGGAGAAATGGAAATTAAAAGAGATCAGAGCACGGCGAGAACATGCGCCCTCACGGAAGCACACATAAATCAAGAAAGAGCTCAGCAAGTGAAAGCAAAGAAAAAGGAAAGGAAAGTACAAGCTAAGGAATGAGCAATAAATCAATATTTGTCTGAAGTCGCAGCTATCAAGTCAAGCAATGAAGAAGGAAGAGATTCTAAAGTCAAAGGAAATGAGTTAGGAACAAGAAAAGGGGGTGAAACCTCACAATAGCAGCTCAAGGGGGATCCCACATTCTTAGGATCCCCCAAATCTGCTTTTTCGGCTGTAGAGAAAACCAAGAACATCAACATTGGAACGCCAGAATTTCCAAAGGCAATTAAAATTGGAACCCTGATGAGACCAGAAAGGGAGCAAGATTTAATCCGTTTACTTGAAGAGTATGCAAATGTATTTGCGTGGAAAATAAGAGACATGCCAGGAATTGACCCGAGCATTGTTCAACATGAATTGCGTATACATCCGGGCACCATACCATTTCGGCAACGTATGCGAAAAGTAGCACCCGAATATCATGATCCAATCGAAAAAGAGTTGAAGAAGCTAATGGACGCAGGATTTATTCGAGAAATGCGCTACCCAACGTGGATATCAAATATGGTCATAATCCCAAAGAAAACTGGAGGTGTGAGAATTTGCATAGACTTCACTAATTTGAATAAAGCATGTCCAAAAGACAGTTATCCACTTCCAAGCATTGATCAATTAGTAGATGATGTCGAAGGACATGAAGCCTTTTCTTTCATGGATGGACAATCTGGATATAACCAAATTGCACTAGCCGAGGAAGACCAAGAGCATACTGCGTTTTTTACCACGCGAGGATTGTATTGTTATACGAGAATGCCGTTTGGATTAAGAAATGCAGGAGCAACCTACCAACGATTAGTGGATGCAATCTTCAAACCTTGGATAAGACGCACATTGGAAGTCTACGTTGATAACATGCTAGTAAAAAGCAAGATGGAAAAGTATCATTTACAAGACTTGAGGGAGATATTCCAAGCTTTGCGCAAGTATAAATGAAAGTCAATCCGGAAAAATGCATTTTTGGGGTTACATCAGGGAAGTTTTTGGGTTATCTAGTTATGGAAAAAGGAATTGAAGTCGATCCAGCTAAAAACCGGCTATCGTAAATATGCCATCCCCAAGAAATGTTAAGGAAGTACAGAAACTGAACGGATGCTTGGCAGCGCTTAACAGATTCATTGCAAGGTCATCAGATAAGTGCAAACCATTTTTTAATACTCTGAAGAAGGGAAGCAAGTTTATATGGAATGAAAACTGCGAACAAGCCTTTCAAAACATCAAAATCTATCTTGCGACTTTACCCTCATTACAGAAACCGCAGCCTGAAGAGATTTTGGCCCTATATATAGCTGCAACAGAAGATGCAGTGAGCGCAGTACTGGTGCGAACAAATGATAAAGTGGAAAAACCAATCTACTACATTAGCAAGACTTTCAACCTTGCGGAGAGGAACTATACCAAGATTGAACAGTTAATATTAGCACTGGTATTTGCCACGCAGAAGCTGCACACATATTTTCTAACGCACTATGTACGAGTACCAAGCAAGGCTCCACTGAAATCCGTGTTAAAAAATGCAGGAAAAGTGGGTAGAATTGCAAAATGGAATGCTCAGTTGGAACAATTTCACATTCTTTTTGAAATGCAAACTGCTCAAAAGTCCCAAGTTTTGGCGGATTTTCTTGTAAATTTGCCATTAGACGATGATTTTGAAATCCAGGGGTTACCAGGAATAGAAGAGGGTGACTCTCAGGACATTTTAGACTCTGTCAATTCTCGTAGATGGGAAGTTTTTGTTGATGGAGCCCGAAATAAAGAGGGGGCATGAATCGGTATTGTAATAACAACACCCACGGGGGAGCGATTGATACATGCTTTTCGTTTAGAGTTTGGAGAGCACACCAACAATATAGTAGAATACGAGGCTGTGGTTCATGTCCTCCGGTTAATTATTGAACTAGGAATTACCGATGTACGGTTGACAAGTGACTCACAATTGATAATCCGACAAGTTGAGCTAAAATATCAAGCAATTGATAAAGACTTGATTTAATACAAAGGCCTCGTGCAAAAGTTAGCGCAAGTTCCAAACATCATTTTTTGCCATTTTTCCAGAGATAAGAATCGTCATGCAGATGCGTTGTATTTATCTCCTCAATGATCAAAGATCCGAACACATCTGCCGTCAAAATTGGACGTATTTATGAACCATCAATTAAAATATGGGCAGTTGAGAATATGGAAGATGAAATAAGTGAAGATCTTGAGGATCCGGCCACAAAGAATGACGCAAATATACCCCGAAAACCAAAGGATAGGTGCGTATAAGAAGATTGGAGGATTGCACTGCATCATTACTTGCAAAAACAAATATTGCCTGCAGACGCCAAGGAAGCAAGGAAAATACAATCAAAGTCTGTTAACTATCAATTAAGGGATGGTATTTTGTACCGAAAGCTCTTCATGGGACCACTACTTCGGTGTGTATCACGACCAGAAGGACATCGAATTTTAACAGATATACATTATGGTGACGCTGGGAATCATAGCGGGAGACGATCATTGGCCCTCAAGGTAAAAACGCAGGGATATTATTGGGTCACAATGTAAAAGGATGCTGAAGATATGGTCAAAAGATGCGAATAATGTCAACATTTTGCTAAGAAGATCAGAGCGCCGTCAATAGAACTCAACTCAATACTTAGTCCATGGCCATTTGCAAAGTGGAGAGTAGATATTTTCGGACCCCTACCTGAAGGAACACGGAAAAGGAAATACTTAATTGTAGCAACAAATTATTTCACCAAGTGGGTGGAATCCAGGGCACTTGCGCACATTAGAGACTCGGATGTGTTCAAATTCTTGTTTGAAGACATAATTTGCAGATTTGGAATCCCAGTGGCAATAGTTTCAGACAATGGACAAAAGCTGCAGGAAAAAAATATTCACATGGTTTTTGAAGCCTTTAATATCCAAAACAGTAAGTGAACTCCACTTTACCCCCAGAGCAATGGGCAGGCTGAAGCTACAAATAAGACAATTGCATTTAATCTCAAGAAGACTCTGGAAGGGCATCACAAACGATGGTGTGAGCAACTTCATAACACTTTATGGGCCTATCGCACTACAAGGAGATCTGCCACTGGAGAGTCACCATTCTTACTTACCTATGGGGCAGAAGCAGTCATACCAACGGAGATAATATTACCAACTACCAAGACAGAGGCATGGGAAAGGAATTTAAATGAAGATTTAATGCTTGAAAAGTTGGATGATCTAGAAGAAAGAAGAGAAGTTGCATTACAAAAGATGGAGAATTATCAAAGAAAGTTAGCAAACGAATATGGAAAAAAAGTAAAGCTGCGCCATTTTGTTGAAGGACAATACGTATTGCGACAAATTCCGGAATATCAAAAGAATAAAAAAACAGGAAAGTTTGCACCCAATTGGGGAGGTCCTTATATCATACAGGACATTGCGGGACAAGGATCCTATTATTTGCGAAATATGGATGGAGAAGTTTTGCGACATCCTTGGAATGCGCAATATCTTAAACCATATTATCCATAATTTTCTATGCAATCGTATAGTAATTTGTGCTCATACGGGGTAAAGAAAATAAAGGCAAAATCTCATAGGAGATCCATGTAAAAGTCTTAAATATTAACTATTGGGTACATCCGCTAGCAAGAGATACCCTATATGACATTAATTATTATATCAAGTAATAAGGGCCACATAGATAATTTCCTCTTGGCGAGAAAGAAATTACTATGTGAAGCGCACCCTCAAAAGGAGCCCAAGGTACAATAAATCCTTGAGGTTTCAAATTATATACTCATTAATTTATCTTATGATTTTATTGCAGGAACAAAAGTAAAATGTCAAAGGTATGAAAAGAATATCAGAAAATAATTATTTTTATTTATATGTCATCACAGTTTACAAGAACAAAAATGATATGCAGCAGCAGCAAGATACAAGAAGAATTTTAAGGAGCAGGATCATGGGTAGGAGCTGGGTCAACACTTGAAGAAGGAGTAACACGGGGAGGAGTAGCACGGGGGCAGGCTCGGGAACCACCCTGCGTGGATAGGTTTTGGTCCAACCATCCTTCGCAACCCTATCAAGGGTATTATTAATTGCTAGAGCAATACCCCATTTCGTCTCAACTTTCATGTACTCCATCTTCTCACGTGAAGCAATAAGCGTATCCTCGTGCGTTTGTATCTTGCCATCAGCTAATGAAGCCCCGCTCTCAGCCAAAGAAGCTTGATTCTGCCAGTACGCAAGCTTTTCCTCCGCCGCAGCCAAGTCATCAGAGTAGCACTTGACAGCAGTTTGCCAATTAACACCTGCTTCTTCCGCCTTGGAAGTGATCTGAGTAACTCGGTATTGCGCCTCAACCAATTTATCTGTGGCTTCCCCAAGTTGCCCATTGGCCTCCTTCAGCTTGTCATTAGCTTCAGAAAGCTCCTTCTCAACCTCAATGGATAAAAAAAACTTAACTTTCTTCAACTCCTTATCAGACTCCTCAGCCTTGGAAGCTGCTTTCTTAAACTTTCCTTTAAAATCTACATAGAAAATAAAAGGTTGTTAGACTGTGTAAAAAATAAGTAAGAATAACTTTTTGATATAAAATAAACTACCTATAGCAAGGGACTCAAACTTTTGTAAATCATGGACATTTTTGTCATTAGAAAGATCAAGAAACTCAAATTCACTCAGAAGTTTAGCATAATCTCTCGTGGATTGCTCGAGATCTTGTTTATATTGCGCAATCTCAACTTCATCTGATAATCTTCTATCGCGTAGCAAATTAATCTTCTCAGTGCGTT
This sequence comes from Papaver californicum, assembly GCA_023531435.1. Classification (NCBI taxonomy): domain Eukaryota; kingdom Viridiplantae; phylum Streptophyta; class Magnoliopsida; order Ranunculales; family Papaveraceae; genus Papaver; species Papaver californicum. The sequence continues at coordinate 11,407,444 of JAJJMC010003936.1, forward strand.
TATCAAGTTCTTTGTGTAAACGCTGAATATCGATATCTCGATAAAGGATTTTATCTGAGAGGCTGCGGACTTGACTTTGAGCTTCCGAAAGAGCTTTTCCTCTAGCATGAGAATCTGCAGCTGCGTTATCTCTTTATTTGATGAGCTGCGCCACAAAAGTTGAATGTCTGGAATCATGCTGCGACCTAGATCGAGAAGATTCAGCAAGGATACTTTTGTACTCTACACAAAGCTTTCGATTTTCCTCCTTAAATTTTTCTACTTTCACCATGGCCTCAGCAACGCAGTCATTATTACATAAAATAGCAGCATCAAATTCCCCCTTTTTGCTAACAAAGTCTTTTTTCGAAGATGCATACTCCGTCGAGAGTTTTTTATACGCAATGAGAATCTTATTCCTCTCATCCACCAGTTTATTGAAATTCTCCTTGATCTTTACATTTTCCTCGGTGACTTTCATTACGTGCCCATGTAAAGACGTGGCTCTGGCCCGTAGTTTAACAACAAGATTTGAATACCCCTCTGATCCCATAAAGAATTTCAGAAATATGTGCTAAAGAAAAATAAAATAATATAAAAAATAATATATTGTAACCTTGGCATTTGAAGAGTAGACAACTGCTGTCAGCGCTCTTTATTCTCCTGCTTTAACTCAGCAGCACCACCCTCCGACAATCGAAGGCGAAGTGAATTAGCCTCCGCTCTGACTTCAACAAGTTCTTCCTCAGTATTCCCGAGTTTATCCTCCATTATCATCGAACGAGCTTGGAAGAACTTGTACGCAATCAGAAAGCAACTCTCATTATAAGCAAGATGTAAAATCAAAGATAAGCATCAAAATAGGATATAAAGAAATAAGAGTCAATAAATAAACAAATTATGAGAAACATACCTGCATAAGAGCCTGCTGCGGACGTGCATATACAGCTCCATCTGCCATTGCAAGGACCTCAGAAAGGGTGGAGGGCACCTCGACGTCGAAAGGGCAAGCTTCACTTGCATTATCCTTTGACCAAGCCTTCATCACCGTATCAAAAGGAACGGAACGCATGTCCGCTCGCAATTTGGCAACAGAAGCGGAATCAGTAGGCTTTGGTTGAGCATCGCTAGGAATCAGAAGCATGTCCTTTTCCTTGAACCAATCGAAGGAATCTTCTTCTCTTCCAACGACATTATCAACGTCACAAACGCTCTTACCCTTTTACCTACGAGAATCCCTCTCTCCACTAGCAACTGAAGCAGAATATACTTCTTCCTCAGAAAGGGAGACTAACCTTTCTGCGTTCCCAATAGCACCTACTGCGTTTTCCTGAAGGGAAGAATCAACAGCATTGGCAACCAGGGCGGGAGAAGGATTTGCTACGTTAGCAGCTACGTCTTCTTCAGTAGAAGCATGCTCAACTTACGTTTCGACTATGGTCTCCACCCTGGTAGGAGCATACTCAATTACAAATCCGTTCAACTCTGTCAGGGGCGCAGCCTGCTCCTTGTCAGTCAAACCATCCACGAACTCAGAAAACACGATGTCATCAACGTGAAACAGAGGAAAATGAGATAGAAAATAAGAAAGGACAGAGCTTGCATCCAGAGGAGATTCAGTATCTGCTGTTTGGGGGGATTCAGTTGCAACATCACCCAATGCAGCAGGACGAGAAGTTATTGGAGTTACGTTCTGCACCATGCCACCTTCTATCATCAAAATAGGCTGGCTAGGAGGAGGATTAGCCTTAGCCACCTTCTTAGAAGAAGCACAAGAAATAGCCTTTATTTTCTTCTGACCCTGTTAACATTTTTAAGTAAGTTAACAACACGCAATTTAAACGTTCTAAGTACCTTGTCAATACAAGATGGAGCAGTACCTTGTCAGATGGAGGAGTAGCTTTACGCTTGGTGCCTACATCAGTTTTTAAACTTTCTTTATCTTCTGGAGGCTGCGTAAAATTTTTTTTAAGAAAAACAACGTACGCAACACTTAAAGATCAGAAGAACTGAAAAAATCATTGCTTACCGCATCACCATAAGAGAAATTAAACCCGTCGAAGTTCAACATCCACGGACAATAGGAGGGGAACCGTTCCTGAAGGCTCCTTACTGTATTTTCCGAATCCTGGACATAAATCCAGGGCCCTTCAATCACCAATGGAGTAAGATATCACCGGTAATCATGGTCCCGACGCAGCTTTTCAACCAAAGATTCCTCCATTCCCGGGATGAGATTTATCTTCGTAGCAGCAATATCAGCCAACAAACGGATTCCATCGCCTCTCGTGCGTCCAGGACCAACACTCCAATTTATATAGTTTTTATCAGCAAAGGAATCAGTATAGGACAAATGGAAGTTCTCCACTGTATAATGGACGCGGTTCACAGGATCAGGTGTATAACAGGTGAAATTGGTTTGCCCAACGCTGCGCATGTTGCATTCATCCAGTATTCTCCACCAGTTTCCGTTGTACTGCGCAACTGAACGCATGGTGCTATTTTTAGCCAGACCACGGCTAGCTAGGACTTCAAATTGATAGGGGCATCGACTGTCATATAAGGGCAGCCTTAACCCAACATCTATTGCACCAGCAGTAATCAACAATCTTGTGGGAGAATAATCAAAATTCAGAATCATATTCAAGGAGATCTTATCTCCTTCAGGGGAGTTATAAAGGGAAACGTTAAAAATCCTGAAGGCCATAGTTCCTTTTGAACTCCTCCATATCCATATTTTTAAAGCCAAGAAGCTCATGAACCCGGTCACTTCTGGTAGTAGATCTAACAGTAGGAGGAGAAAGACTACGAATTCTCCTGGGATGCACTGGCCTACCTTCATCCCTTTTCTTGCCAGCAGAATGCCGGTCACCTTGGGAAGCATGTTTGAGAGCACGACTACTATCTTTTCTAGACATGATTAATCTACAGACCAAGAAGAAACAAGGTTACAATGATGAACATTATAAAATAATGCAGAACTTAACAGAAAAATCAACATGCAATTTTTTTTACAGAAGAAGTCTAACAGTCTCACCAATAAAAAAAGATAAAGTTAATCAACAAAGATTTGATCTTGGGAAGTAAAAACCTTGATCAAACGAGGAATCTCGAAAAAGTTTAAGGAATAAGGACTTTAAGAAGAAGAAGACAAGAGAAGATCAGAAATCAGCTACAAACTTGGAAAGCGAAAAGTAATGAGAAAAATGACAAAACTTTATCTTAAATACTGAACCAGTGAACTGACACGACTGCGAAAAAGAATTCAAAAGGCGCGAATCCAAACGACGTATCTTCTTGAAAACGTATGAAACCGCCGAAATTTAAATTTATTAGGGGCACAAAACCCAACAGTCATCATTACTTTTTGCCTTCTTGAATTCTAGGCACGTGGGAGAGAAATCCAAAAGACAAAAGGGGTCAAATTGTAAGGACATAAATTCATCAGTTCCACGTGTTTACATCATAAGAAGGAAGTATCACATTATGAAGCATCGAGAAGTACAAGAGAAAAATAAATGATAAAGTAAGACAGCTATAAAACATCTGTCACACATCAACTGACACCGGAAGCAGAAAAGTCAGACTAGTTTAATGCATATAAGACACGTGGAAAGAACACAAGTTACAAGAAAAAGCATCATTAATAGCCAAGATAATCATCTGCGCTCTGCTATCTCTAGCGTTCCACAATCATCCGCGCTCTGCTATCTCTTGCACTCCACAATCATCCGCGCTCGGCTATCTCTTGCGCTCCACAATCATCCGCGCTCTGCTATCTCTTGCGCTCCACAATCATCTGCGCTCTCTTACGCTCCACAATCATCTGCGCCCTATCACGTGCGCACTACAAATTCCAATCACGCAAGAATAGATATGCTCCACGTCAATTTCCACATGTCACACATGCTAACCTCCACATAATAAAGACAAAGGACCAATAAACGCTCAATCCAAAGAGGAGCTGTGCATCAGCAAGCGGAACTAGTAAGAAGCATTACGGATAGAGTAACATGAGTTGCGCCCAAAGTCAAGATAAGATCAAACTGGTCAAATAAAGATAAGAAGGAGTGAGGAAGAGGGACCCATCATATTTTGCTATAAATACCAACCCCAAAGTAGAAAGAGGGGGACAACAAAAAAGAGAGAGAGAGAGAAAACTCTGAAGGAAATTCAAGAAGTGGAAAAAGCTAAGACTAGGTTAAGAACTCTGTTGAACTGAATTTCTTTAATTCATTATATTACCATGTGTACAAAATAAGTGTTGATAAATAATGTACTATATTTTCCTGTGGATGTAGGCTTATTAGATGAACCACGTTATATATTGAGTTGTTTTTATTTATATTTGAGTGATGATTCTCTGTATTACAATCTTTCAGTATCAACTACACTTGAAGTATTGTTATTTTTAAACAACTTAAGTCTTTTTGGTTGTGATTGACCCAAAAAACGATCGTCACAATGATGTTCCAATCCCGAGTACAAATCAGCATTGGGGTTAAAGTAACTGAGTCAAACCAGTACAGAACGATGAGAGAGAATATCGTGCAACAAGATGAGAACATTTTCCCATCAAAAGAAAAAAATGAGAGAACATGTTGATAGGACCTCAATACAAGTATCAGTGGGCAAACGGTGGATAGGCAGGGATGCGCGGCCCAGTTCCCTTTTCTCGGAGGTCACAATGAATACTGTCATTGTTGTTCTGGTTTGGTATTTTATTGGATTGGTTGTCATTTGTCGTTTTTTTTTTGAAGCATGTTATCATTTGTTTTGAGTAAGGTGACAAGTTTAAGTTGGTTTCTGGTGATGGAGTTTAACCAAAACCTCACGAAAAACAGTAGAGAATAAGGAGTGAACATTTCCTCAATATCTTTGAGTTAGTTGCCAGTGGACTAGATTATTTATTTTTATCTATTGGGATAGGTCGCGTGAATCTTGTTTGCGTTTTTTCTTCTTCCACTTCCTCCATGGGTCTTGAGTTAGTTGTCAGTGGATTAGATTATTTCTTAGATCCAATTAATTTTTATTTTTACTATCTTTTTTATCAGGGTGAATCTTATTTGTTTTCTTTCTTCTTTCATATTTTTTTTCATTTTAAAAAGAGAGAGAAAAATATCTGCAAAAGATGATCCATAAATTCCTAAAGAAGGAAAGTATACGTCAAATTACATAGTAGCGATACCATCCGATAATATAAGCTTAACAAACTAAATAATTATTAAAAGGGTGTTAATGGAATATCAAAAGATAGGTGAATTCTGGATAGCATTTTAGTAGCTAAAATATGTTTAGACTTTAGGCAAAAAAGTTATATACCTGGGGTAGTACGTGAAATCGACTCAGAAAAAGCCTTTGACAAATGTTAAATGGTCTTTTCTCCTAGAGGTCCTTGAAAAAATGTGATTTGGCAGTACTCGAAGGAATTTGATACTTGGGTGTATATCTCAAGTTTATTTCTCCTTTGGTAAATTTATTTATGAGAAAGGCTTGCACCAAGGAGATCTGTTTTCTCTTTGTCTCAGAAGTCTTATCCATGTTATTCGAGAAAGCTGAAAGTAATGGGTTATTGGGTGGTTTTATATCTTTCAATTCTTCTAATGCTGTCAAGGTGAGTCATCTCCATTTTCCCGATGGCATGCAAGTTTTTGGATGATGATGTTATGCAAGTTAGAAACATGAAATATATCCTCATGTGGTTTCAATGTGCCTATGGCTTAAAACAAAATTTTTCCAAGCTTGAAGATTTTGGAGATCTTAGTTTATGACATGGATAATGACGTTTAGCCCATCCATATTTTGTTTTGATGCATTAACTTCATTGTTGTCATAGTCATCAAGTTCCTTGAATTTGTATTCGGTTTGAGAACCTTCAACTAAGACTTTAGGGCGTGTATATTCCTTGACAACCAAAACCCAAGTTTAGAAATCTCAAGCTTGTAGAAAAGATTGCATAATAGTTTCCCACCATAAGTAATTAGTGTCATCAAATTCTGGTGGTACGTTAATAGAAATTGAATTCTTGTCCATAGGTGGATCACTTACGAACATACACTATTAGGTCTTCTCCGGTGCTTTCCTGATCTAATGCCAATTGAAAAGGGGAGGGTATCAAGTACACCACTAACTTTTGTGTTTCGAAACCTATAGACAATTCAACTTTAATCAACAATAAAAGCGTACAAGGAATATCCTAGAATAATATCTATTCAAGATTAATGAATCACAAGGATGATTAACGTATAACTTGCTTGTACTTTAATTATAAAGATAAAACCAATATAATGCGGAAAACAAATAAAAGCAAGACACCATAAATTTTGTTAATGAAAAAAACCCAGGGAAAGAGCTAATAACGTTCATCGCACAGAAAAATACTAAGAATAGCAACCATAATGTGTGAATTGTTTTCCTTGAAAACAAACACGAATGAATGAACCAAAACCAAGTTGTATTGGGTACGCGCACTTTGAGTTAGGTTCGCAAACTCAACTTGGAAAAAGTACCCAGGAAAACTTTACTTGTTTAGGCTTGCGAACTTAAATAGAAAAAAAGTGTTCATGACCTTTTCTCTCTCCACTGGGTTCACGAACTCAACATTTAGGTATGAAACTCAAGTAAGTTTTTTTGGGTTAAGGGAACCTTTCTCCCCCCTCTAGGTTTTTTGAGTTTGTGAACTCAAGCAAAAGTTGGAGTTCATGAAAATTTATCTCTCTTGTGAGTTCGCAAACTCAAAGCTTAGGTTCACGAACTCAATGAGTACAAATTTGAAATTTCAAGAAAATTCTTGAATAAACTTTCAAAGCTATACATTCAAAAACTCATGAGAGAATACTTACTTGATTCTAGATTTGGAAAGTGATAGACAATAACTTATCATCGAAACATCACTAGACATTTAGCCGAGAAGTTAATTTATGATGAACCTTCTTTGTAATTTAATCAATTCTAAATTCATTGACTTTGATACGATAGATATATAAGGGAAAAGAGTCTGAAAGCAAAATTAGTCTATGTTACTAAACTTTTATGAAGTTCTTCAAATGATGTCTACGTGTGATCTCCAATCTTCGAGGATAACTTGGATGTACCTAAGACTTCTACTTCCTAATATAATATTGACCATACAAATCAAGAAATAGTTTGGTATCTAAGTTAGACAACAAACTTGACATACCAACCCTTGTAGGTTCAACTGAGCATTCCCTCTAATAATCTCCCCATTTGACCATTTTAGTGACAAAACTTTAAAATACGTATAGACTTATAAATTTGACTTTCAACACAAACGCCATACGACTTTTCAAATGACGAGGGTACCAAGTACATATTTGTCTTTTTTGATATCAACCTATGCAGATTTTACCTTGTATAATCTTATCGAAATAATAACGTCCAAAAAATTATTCCAACAAAATGAATCTTGGTAATAGTAAAATTCGAACCGAACTTACTATGGGATTGTTACCAATATATAATTAATGAACAAGTATGATTACTTAATTATAATAACAACTATAATGCTGAAAGTAAAGAAATCACACAAGATTTTGTTAACGAGGAAAAGTGTTTGGCAGAAAAACCCCGGAACCTAGTCCAGTTTTGAATACTTTAATAATTAAGCCACTATAAAAATTGACTAAAGCAATTTCGTATAGTTGATATTTTTAAGAGCATCATCTAGATCTTTCTCCAATTATTTTTCTCGAGAAAGACCGACACTTACTTTGTCTTCAAGACTCTGTATATGTTGAGAGTCATTTTCTCTCAATTTTTCGAGATCTTGACCAAGATTTTTAAATTCAATAGTTTTGAACATAAAGTTCTATTACTGTTTTGGATCGTTTCACGAAATAAGGCTTCCCTCTCAAGTCCTTCTTTGATATTAGATTCACTTAAGCGATTCCACATTTTACGACCCTTGATTCTTCATTTTAATATCTAATTTTCAAGAGACATAAAACCAATATGCTTGAGGTGGTATTCTATATATTTTTCTCTATCTTCAAGAGATAAACAATGTACGAACTTGATGTGATTAATTATAGTCCTCATTAACATCTCTTTCAGCCTTTAAGTCTAATTCATCTGCTATACACATCTGATAAGCTTGAATTGACTTAAAAATTCGATCTTGTTCCATAGACCCACTCAATGCTCTTTCAAGATCATTGTCAAACAATGCCATTGACAAGGGAGCATTACTGAGAAAATTATTACTTTATAGAAGTAGTTTGTTTTAATTAGATAAAACATCCGTTGCGAGTCTTTTACGATTATTTCATTATGAAGGCTATTAAATTTAGTATTTAACCTCTGAATATCATATTTAAGAAATTTAATAAGTTTTTCAAGTTTTACAACTTCTCTTTCTAATTCAGAATCATATTTGTCAGGCCCATAGTATGAGCTATTAACCATCCTATCTTGGATCTTTATATTACCATTATCAAGTTTTCCAACTACTCAACTACTAGATATATCCGAGATTTTTTACGTAGGAGATGACAAAATAGCTACAACAACTTATGGACTTAAGGTATCAAAATCGTGTGATACGTTAATCGAATCATTTATAGGTTCTTCCATAACCTTACTTTGATTCATGTCTTGATAGGTTGGATCACACCAAACACAAACTATTAGGTCTCTATCGTGTTTGCCTACTCTGATACCAATTTAAATGACGAGGCAACCGAGTACACCACTATCTTTTCGAACCAAATTAACTATGGGATCGTTATCAAGAGATGATCAACGTACAAGTATGATTACTCGATTATGATAACAATTATAATGCGAAAAGTAAAGCAATCACACAGTGCATAAGATTTTGTTAACTAGTAAAACTGCAAGGCAGAAAAACCTCGGGACCTAGTCCAGTTTTGAATACTCTCAGAATTAAGCTGCTATGTAGATTGACTACATAAAATTCTTATAGTTGAGACCAAGTAAACTACCCTAAGTTACTCAGTTATTTCAGTATCCATGCGCCTACAACCAACCTGGCAACACACATGAATCCCAAGATATATTCCACTATCTCGAGTCTCTTCACCACTGTGAAGACTTCTGCACCTCACTCTTTTGGATCGTAAACCAAAAGAGTAAAAGACTAACCTGTTTCAGTAACCAACTTACTTATCAATCTTCCATAATCAATCTTTAGATCAAAGATAAAGTATAATCAAAGGATCTTCCATTTTTTCAATAAAACTCAATTGGTCAAAAGATCAAACCAAGACAATGATTATCGAGATAATCAATCTTGATGAACAAGATATATCCAAGAAACTTAATGCAACAAGACAGTTTGTTCGATCTTCTATACGTTTGATGTTTATGAATAAACTGCTTGTATAATCCCAGAGAATCAAATTTGTATAAAGTCACACAAACATCACAACCAAAAAGAAAAGTCTCCAAGTATTCAATCTTCATATCTTTAGAGGTAACCACTGCAAAAAAAAACTTGATTCCACTATTGATCAATCGCACAGAACGAGTCTGTTAACATTGATTGAACAACAATTCTACCTTATAGATCCAGAATCTTTTAGATCTGTACTAGTCGAATCTTCTAACAAACTTGAGTTGCCTTATAGCAGAAGATAATGACCTTGGAATAAACAAGTTTGATTTATTAAAAATGACTACACTGTTAGTTCAATCACAAGTAATCAACTGAAACTAAATAACAATATAACGGTTATAAGCTTCTTGATCCCAAAAAAGAATTTAACAAAAGGAAAAACAAGATGTTTCACCTAATTATATTACTCTTATTTCTTTAACAAGTTGGTTTTTCCACATTCACAAAAGGTGTGTTCTGGGATGAGTTTGTAAGAATACAAGACTCCACATTTATAGTGTTATGACCAAAGAATTAACTGGAAACACTTCATTTACCAATTTCAAAAAATTCCCAAAGTACGCATTTATAATATATTTCGAAATATGTAAACACAAAGTAATATCCAACTCATAATTGATTTCACTTTTAGTATGACAACTAAGATTAGCTAGCACATAACATCTACTTTACTGATATATAGTTTGTTAGGGATATGCAAACCTATAGGAATGGAAAGCATATAATTATATACCAAATATGGTATTGAAAAATCGATATTCCGGGATCTTGCCTTAAGTATTAAAGGTGTATTCTTGAACATTAAGATATTAGAGTTTAGCAAATTTTCAAATTATTATGTTGACATTATAATGAACTTTCCAATCTAACTTATTCACTTTTCGATATTTACACAAACCCGTGAAGATTAAACATAAATCAAAAATATAAACAGAAGTCAGATTTACTCAGGATCGGTCTGCTCAAGTGATCAGTTATAGAATCGATCCTGGGATTAATTCTTCATCAGGTATCGGTCCTGCTCAAGGGATCAGTCATAAACCCTTTTTCGACTCTGAGACAAAGTTTCATAAGTCTACTTCCTTATACTATGTTTCTGAAATTATTTTCAAACATATTTAATAAGGTTTGGATTCTCCCGGAAGTTCAACACACTAAATAATAAAAAGTTACCAATTAATGTAATATTACAGTAACAAAATTTATAGATAAACTATTCTTCGTAACTTTATATACTTTAAAGATATTTTATAAAAGAGTCGTAAGTTTATAGTCTAATTAGGATCTGGGTCATAAAACATGTCGTTGATACATTAAGATCGTTGATTGACTTTCACCGTTTATTTTTTATACCTAAATCCCTTATGAAATAATTAAACGATATATTATCCCATCACAATGAAAAATTTGATCGGGTCTAAGTGATCTGACCATGTTTTATAACTTACCCGTTTTAACTCGATATTTCAGTGATGAAGTTGAAAAGAGAATCAATATTTCCTGTCTTAAAACAAACAACAAACACCTTGCACATATTTATAAAAACCATTTAATCCCTTGATATTTCATGTCTTAGAACTATCAACAAAGAATTCGCATACAGTAAACTACATCGTATTCCGTTCGTTAATATATTCATTCTCAAGAACATAAATAAACCCAACGAATAAATAATGTATCCATTCCAAATTTATCTATCTTACGTTGTTAATTCTTAAGTTGTAAATGCTCGTCATAGAGCTGTTAACCTACAACTTACATGGCTTGCTTTTAGAGAAGTAAGCTTCAGGATATGATTCTGCAACATAAAAAAAATCATATGTTTAATAATCAAGCAATAAATTTTTTATCAAAATAATTCACTAACTATATGATTTGAAGCATTATAAACCTCTGACTAAGGTTGTTTATTAATAAGATTTCATGTAAATTTGATGAAGAACCAAATCTAGGGTAAAATATTCAAAGGAATCTATTTTGTTAGATTTTGGGATGGGTGTGTAAATTGTGATCTACTGATAACAAATCTCAAACCAATTATAGGTTATCGATTAAACCTAAAAGAAATTGTAGAAAGTGTTGATGTTCAGAGAATGAGATTACTCATTAAAATTCATGAAAACAGATTTAGAGTTGAGATATTTATCTTGTTTATTGGATTTGTTAGTGGATTTGTTGGTAAAATCCTCAAGTGTTGTTCGAGTTTCTTTAAAAAAATAAATACTTTGTAAGTAATTAGTCATTATGAATAGGTGTTGGATACAAGACGAGTACTGGCATGAATGGTAACTATTTTTGATTCTTAATGACTTTTGCATTGATTTTAATTGATTTATGATTTTTTTTAATTAGTTGTGGTTTTGTTTGATGATGTATGCTGGGACTTAAGAGCTTTTGATGCGCCATACTTGTGATTTACAATTAATGTTTTAGAAATCTACTTTTCGCAAATAAACATGGTCAATAAAAGAGCTTTAATTGTTAAGGAATCATTGTAGAAATCATTCAAAAGTGATTTTGGTGGAATCTGAGTTCCAGTTCTTCCCAATATTATTAAAATCTTTTACTTATTTTCTAGTTTAAATCAAAATTAGGTCTAAAACGAATCTTCACAAGTCTCAACAAACGAACTATTTTTACCACTTTTCTAAGACGATCAAGTTTTTGGCGCCACTGTTGGGAACTTGTTTTTAGATTTGTTTTTAGTTTTTTTAGGTTAGTTAGTTTAATTAGATTTTTATTTTTATTCGTTCTATTTTACATTTTTGGGTATTCTTCTTTGTATTACAGGCTTTGAATAAAATTTTTTTTGGAGTCAAAGATAAATTGAAAAGAACGGAAAAAGAAGACAAGAATTTTTTTTCTTTAGTTAATTTGTTTAGGGTATTATTTATTTTTATTTTTAGAAAATTGTATTAGAAAATCCTTTATTATTTTTATAATTTTTCTTTTATTTCTGGACTTTTTTTGGGACTTTTGGACTTTATTATCTTTTTAAAACCCTATGGAAGGGTAATTAAATCTAAACCGCAACGGGGAAGGACGACAATTATGATATTGTCTCAGCCCCTCAGGTTCGTACACTGACATAGGAGTCGATGGCCTGAGTCGACTTCAACAGTTCATCGCCCGTCTGGAACGGGAGGTTAGACTCTAACCACCCACGAATCCCCTGATAGTGTGTTTTATGGACTCCTTCGTGTGCATATATGCTGAGGACCTGAATACAGATTTACTTTTTTAATAAAGGGAAAGAACTGGCCATATAAAAACAATCTTCACAAGTCTTGAACGAACTTTTCTTACCACTATAACAAAATATCAGTTTTTGGTGCCGCCGACGCAGACTTGGTTTTAGATTTATTTTTAGTTTTAATTAGGTTAATTAGTTTAATTAGAATTTTATTTTTTATTTTATTTGTTCTATTTTACATTTTTGGATATTTTTCTTTGTATTACAGGTTTTGGATCAAAAAGAAATTGAAGCCAAAGATTATATTGATTGATTAAAGACTTGGAGTCAAAGACAAATCGAAAAGAACGGAAAAACAAGACAAGACTTTTTTTTAGCTAATTTTTTTAATTTTTTTTGTAGGTTTTTTATTTTTCTTTTTAGAAAACTGTATTAGGAAATTCTTATTATTTTTGTAATTATTTTAGGTATTTTTACGTTTTTTCTTATTTTGGGAATTTGGAATTTGGAATTTGGACTTTGAACTTTTGAACTTTATTATTATTTTTAAACCCTACAGAAGGGTATTTAAATATAAACTGCAACAGGGAAGGACGAAAATTACGATATTGTCTCGGCCCATCGGGTTCGTACAGTGACACAGGAGTCGGTGGCCTGAGTCAACTACAACTGATTCATCCCCCGTCTGGTACGAGAGGTAAGACTCGATCAACCCACGAATCCCCTGCAAGTGGGTTTACTGTATTCCTTCATACGCATATATGTTGAGGAACTGAATACAAATTTATTTTCTAGTAAAGGGAAAGAACTGACCATATAAGATAAGGACTCGGATTTCATCATCGTTTTCTTCTTACCCGCTTTAGGAACATGTTACCAAACGCGAACCTAAGCCTTAAGAATTTGACTAGAAAGAGACCGATAGGTAACGAGCTTATTGGAAAATCATTCAAAAGGATTGTATTTATACTCTGTTAGCCTAACTCAAAGTTCAGGAAGACTATTTCAAATAGATTCGAGCCGCCTTGTAACCCGAGGAAACGTTTCCAAAGAGACAGGGTTATCAAAGCTTGTTAGAGCTTATCCTATTTCTATTCGACTTAATCTAATTCGGATCGTTCTAAGAGGTTCGCTAAAACTGTAACTAGTTGCCTTTTGAAATAATAGAAGCTGGTCTAGAAACAATCTAAGTGGAGCCATCATGATTTTTGTTTGCTAGATTAAGTAGGTTTAATTTGGTTGAGCCGGCCTTGTTTGTGTATGTTTAGAACCCCCTTCCTGTTAAGATTTACTTTCTTAGATTTATTGTAAATATATTAGGAAGTTTTTGTCAGAAAATGCCGAACTGGTATTATGAGGACCAATACAATGAATATCCGACTGAATTTCAAAATATACATTATCCGTACTATCAACATGGTGCGGATAGTAGTCGGACCACCACCAACCTTTTGGAGGTCATTGATCATACCAGGGTGATCCCAATTACTATTCATATACCCATCCGTCATATGAACATAAAAATGAGCAAAATTCGAGTTCTTTGTCTTTGAGGGATGCCCTAAAGCAGATGCAATCTAGTACTCCTTATGATCCATTTGTTTTTATAGAAGAATCCCTCAAGGAGTTGACTGAGAATACAAAAAGGTTTGGTTAAGTATGAGAGGAACATACAGTAGTCCGAATCCTTCTCAAGAAGAATCACACGAGCAATTGTGATCTAGTACTCCTTATGATCCATTTGTTTTTATAGAAGAATCCATCAAGGAGTTGACTGAGAACACAAAAAGATTTTCATTAAGTGTGAATGAAAGTCTTGCAAAAAATAATATTGCTCAAAGTGATCTTAATTTCCAATATAGTGCTACCCTTGATATTGTTCACCTAGTCAAGGGGACGAGGATAGAATTGGTAACACTACTTATTTAGATGAGGTTCAAACATATTCATATTATATGATGATGAGGATAATATTGATGAAGAACTTGAAATATACAGGCAGAGTGATCGGGAAATTGTCACTCCAATTGTGTTTCATGATGATAGTGTTATTTCTGGTTCAGATCCAAATAATTTTACTGATTATTCACCTATTAAAAAGGAAGAGGATTTGACTAGAGATACCACTGTTTTAGACAAGGTAGAACTTTCTTGTTTTGAAGCCGATAATGGTTTAGAGGAACGAGTTTATCCTAAGAATACTGTTTTAGAGTCCAGCGATTTAGAAACAACAGTCTTAGGTAACAAAGATAGACTCGTAGAGATTTTAAATATGAGTGAGGATGCATCACCTGATTATAACCTAGAAGAAGCAATTGAATATTTTTGGGAATCTGACGATCTAGAAATTAAGGAAATTGTGACTAGTCTATCTTAAGACACTGAAAACTCTAAGTTTGGGGGTGACTATCATTCTCCCTGTGCTTTACCTTTGACTCTTAGAAAGGTCCCTAACTTAGGACTTGACATTTCCACCTCTACCATTTTTCAATATCATCTTCAAACTAGATTCCCTGAGCCTGTTGATGTCCAGAAAGAAGTTCAGTTGTTAGAAACCCATCCTATGGTCGATGTGGTTTACCTAGGAAATACTACCAAGATTGAGTTTGTTTTCCCACCAAAGTATTTTCTTCCATGTGTTGGAACGTATGAATTTCAGATGTGTCAGTTATTAAGTTTTGAGACTAAGCCTAATTACTTTAGGAAATTAGAATCGACAAAATTTTTTAAGAATGACCACCACCTTCATAGTAGTCAACTGTGTGAGTCAAATATGATTGACTTTGATGATCCACAATTATTCAGGTTATCATTATGTGATTCTAAGTTCTTGGTTGAGTTTTTCAGACTTTACAACCTGATCTTGTTGATCCTACCTACGAGGAAATCAAGCCCATAAAATATTTTATTTAGACCCTTTTATAGAGCTTGAACCTGAACCACAACTAAAAGTAGTCGTCTAAAACAGAAAATTAGATAAGGGTGTGCTCGGTTTGTTCATTTTCTTGGCCTGTTGCAGTTTCCTTTTATTTTTGATAGAACTATTTGATTCAGATGACCCACAGTTGTTCCGGCTATTGCTATATGATTTTATGAGGTGACTAATTCTTTCTTAGTCTGGCTGAAGACTTTAAACTTAGCACTTCTTGGGAGGTAACCCATGCTCATGCGACACGGTAGTATCTTTTCTTATCTTATTTCCTTCGATTGGTAACGATTTCTCATTGTTCATATATTTAATCATTCATCTTTAAAACATTGAGGACAATGTTAGATTTAAGTTTGGGGGTAAGGGAGAAACTTTTAGTGAAATATGAAACTCCAAAGTCTAGAAACTTGTGAATAATTCAGGATGACACTAACATTCTACGTAGATGGAAACTTAGCTCTTTTTTTATAGGTATTGGTGTGCCCAGTTAAATGGTCTATTCATAAAAGGAAAGAGTTCAGGTGTTAGGAATAACATGATAGTCGTCACCGTATCTCAGAGTCTATCTCGACCATATCACCTTATGTTTTTATTTTTGTAACTTTTTGTGTTTCTCTAAGTGATTTGGTGGGGCACCAATATCGAATTGTTATCGCCGCCGGGATGAAGTAGAGTGTTTGAGATTATTCATATTAAAAAAATAAAAATAAAAAAAATAAAAATAAAAATAGAATATTGACACTTTGATAGCAATATGTATGTGTTCTACCTGTCTCCGTCGCCTAAGCAATCGTGGAACGCAGGATCCATGAGAACTATCATGTAAGATGCTGATAAGGATCATGCACTTAGATTCATTTGATCCAATCATATTATCAGTATATTTAATAAAATAATAAATAAATATTTTATTTTCAATAAATCGAACGCTGGGACCCTTGTATATACCAGTTGTGTCACGGACTAGAAAAATTCCGCCTACGGCGCGTTTCGCTGGGCAGGCCAGAACTCCACGATGCGTGATTTTTAAGAGTGTAACCCGACCTTAAACCCTAACTTCTTGCTAGAAAGTGCAAGTAAATTTTTGCTTTCCAAGCCTACCTTGTAAGCATTATACTCGAAACGTAGTTCCCACATCATTCAAGCTATGTTTATACCGTTCCAGGCATATTTGCCTTTCCAAACATGCTTTGCAAGCATGGTACTCAAACCGTAGTCTCCATATCTTTCCAACACACCCTTGACCTACAAAGGGTGCAAGGCCATTATTGCCCATGGTGAATGCCTTTGACTAGCATAACATTCCAACTTACCCTCATTTTACCAAGGGTTGAAGGCTATACAACCTAATGGGGATGCCTTTGGCAAGCATCACATAATTTCGCTTTATTGTCCAGGCGTAACTCATGCCTTGGACCAACACCTAGGCTATTTCAAGCCTAAACTTTCGCTTCATCAATTTTGCTTCGACCATGCGCTGGAGCCTGCACTTATCTTGTTCTTGCCAGGAGTGCAACATCCAGGCATATCCCATACCATGTCGCGACGGTTCCAAGGAAGTATGAACAATCCATCAAATGGAATTGCAACTACCTCATCAAGTGTGGCAACAATCATCTCTTGCTTATCTACATGCATTACCCCTCATGCACATTCAAGCTTCATCGGTTAAGCTACAAGCATATTGATGCTTATGCATCAAGTATGCTCCAACGTATTGGCCACTTCGCATATCTATATGTGCATTACCGCTCATGCACGTTCCAACAAAGCTCCCTCCCTATATATGTTGTATTCACATTTCTATAAACAAATATTAGAAAGGTAGGGGTCATCTATCGACTGCAAGGCCGCAAATGAAGATTTCTTGCCAAATCCAAGCGAAGCATTCTCGACTAAGCTACAATTAAACATGCGGATGCGCATCAAGTATGCTCCATGGTATAGGCTACATCATATTCATATGTGCATTACCTCTCATGCACATTCAAGCAAAGCTCCCTCTCTATATATGTTGTATCTGCATTTCTACAATATTAGAATGAAGATTTCTTGCCAAAGCCAAGCATTCTTGGATCGGTGATGCATTGGATAATGCAACACGACATAATAGTTCCTTAGCACTATGATGCATTTATCGAATAACGACATTGGCTCGGTGATGCATTGGGTCATGCATCACGGCATAATAGTGCCTTAGTACTATGATGCTCTCACTTATGCAACTTCGGATCGGTGATGCATTGAATCATGCATCACGGCATAATAGTTCCTTAGCACTATGATGCCCTCACTTACACAACTTCGGCTCGGTGATGCACTGGATCATGCATCACGGCATAATAGTGCCTTAGCACTATGATGTTCCTCGAATACGCATCACGCGTAATAAGGCCTTAACACTATAATTCAAGGTCAAGGAATCCACACCCCAATGCATATTTGGGTAAGCTTTATAAGCTTAGGATGAAGCTTCAATCCAGGCCATGACGCGTCCATGAGTAAGCGTCATGCGAAAATTGCGGGTGTTACTAGTTGAGTCGATATTAGTATAAAGAGTAAGACCAGTGGGAGTGTATCTCAATCCATTAGGATTCATCCTGGCACTGATCTTCAGACAGATATGGGAAGCGCCGCTCACCTTAGTCAACATGCGCAAACCTTATCATCTCCATATCCATCTTCTAAATCTTTTACTGTGATTGAACTTTGATAGATTCTGAGTGTCGTAGTTGAACGACTTTCTGAGTAGTGCTTTGTTTTCTTATATATGAGTTTTAGTACGCTGAGTGCAAACTCGTGCATAAAAATTGGAATCATATAGGTTAATGATTCCCATAGACGAAGAATTTAGTATGTCAACTAAATAGCTTGTTTAGTGTTTACCCTCAATCGTTCACAGGTAGTTAGGGTTTGGAGTAAAGGTTTTGTGGGTATACCTCTTGTAAACCCTCACGAGACTATAACTCGTCCGATAGGGACACCTATGGGTTTAAAGGCTTGTTACACATGCTAAGTGTAACCGTGTCCTCAACGAAAGGGAGATGTATTTTACCTTAGGTTAGTTTAGGATATATAGTTTGCTCGAGGACTAGCAAAAGGCAAGTATGGGGGAATTTGATAAGTGCATAATTTACATATTTTAAATATCATTTCCTTATACTTATTTGCTAGATTTTGTGTGAATTACTGTGTATTATTACTTTTGTAGTTTATGTGTTTTATTAGGTTACATCTTTAAAAGAAGTGAAATTGAGCTCTACAAGGAAGAATTGATAAATACCCTTCATATTGTAGATAATTGAAATGCAAAGCCAACGCAAAAATAATGAGGTCATTCCGAGTTCCTATGAAGGAGTTATGAGCAAAACCGTGAAACCAACTTGAATTTGTTATCTGTTGGGCCTTATTGGGCCTGCGCGGGAAGAGAAACAAGAGATGCGTTTTGGGCTCGCCTTTGACGTGAAAATTAGGGTTTTTCTTGGATTTTTAGGAGGTTAAGTCTCCTAATTGGATAAGGATTAAAAGGAGGTGGAAGAGTTTAATGAGATTAGCTTTCTTAATTGGATAAGGATCAAGAGGAGGTTACCAAAGCCTATATAAAGGGGAGCCTAGATACAATTTTCTAGACAACTTTTCACAGATAGAAAACTAGGGTTTAGTTTTGCTTTTCAAAAACAATTTATTACTTTCTTTAATATTTTAATGGTTTTTAATAAAGCTATGTCTATCTAAACCCAACCATTGGGACAATGGAGGAAGCCATATTTCATGAATGAATGGTAACTATTTTTGATTCTTAATGACTTTTGTATTGATTTATGATTTTTCTTAATTAGTTGTGATTTTGTTTGATGGTGCATGCTGGGACTTAAGAGCTTTTGATGCGCCATGCTTGTGATTTACAGTTAATGTTTTAGAAATCTACTTTTGGCAAAGAAACATGGTCAATAAAAGAGCTATAATTGTTAAAGAATCACTGTAGAAATCATTCAAAAGTGATTTTGGTGGAATCCTGAGTTCCAATTCTTCCCAATATTATTAAAATCGTTTACTTATTTTATAGTTTAAATCAAAATTAGGTCTAAAACGAATCTTCATAAGTCTCAGTGAACGAACTATTTTTACCACTTTTCTAAAACGATCAAGTTTTTGGCACCGCTGTCGGGGACATGCTTTTAGATTTGTATCAGAGTCATATATATGAGTATATATGTGCTAGGGCTACACCATCTTGACTCTCGACATCCTATATATATTTATGGAGTATTTCAGTACTTGTACTATCCTATCATACTGATTGGACAACCCTAGAGGGATTGGCCGCTAGTATAGAGCAATGCTGTCCTCAAGGTTGGTGATGGTGGATTTTTTACAAGGGAGAAAATTGTAATATCGCATCTGCTCATCTACAGAGACATAGAAGAAATACATATGTATAAACGTTCTGACCCGGAATCAAAATTATGGATACATACTTCTCTCTCATATTCCGCAAGAGAATTGGGAATGCTTATTCAGCTCATGGATACATCATGTAGCTATTTCATATGTATATGTATACGCCCGTAAAATTTCAGGGATTCACTCGGCTAAACCCTTGTTGTTTCATGTGTGTCCATGCAAACTATCTGCATTAATCAGAACACGCTGATTATGCAAAATTATGAACATTCAGAGTGAGCTTCTATGCCATCCCTGAATGAAGACACTAATTAGATGCATACCATTTAAATGCAGAGTCGTATTGAACATTTCTTCGAGTCGCAGAGATTAATTCCTTGAACATGTTGCATACACACTGCATAAATACAGTATCGTCCAAACATAATGCAAACACTAGATCTCATGCGATTGAGGAGCCCTAAACAGGCCATAGGCATGGCCACGACACTGGCAAGTGCTGGCGCTAGTAGCACATAGGCTATTGCCAACCTTGCCAGCGCCAACATCATCATCTGTTGCTCCCGCCAACATCCCCATCTGTGGCTCCCGCCGACGCCATCACCTATTGCTCTCAGCGCCAGCGGCGTAACCGAATATGGACGCGACACCAACCCTGCCAGAGCTTGGTCATGCCGCTGCTAGCGCCAACCATGGCCATGACCACTGTTGCCAGCGCTTGTCCATGATGCTACTTATTTAACATGGCGCCAGCCTAATGATGACGCTAACCTATCTCACGGCGCTGTCCTAATGCCAGCACCAATCTCCTAGTACTAGAATCATACTAGTATTTGTACCTACAACACATTGGCAGTTTACCTCTCATCCTTGATGCAACATCAAGTACTTCGTCTTGCCCATAAGTGTCAAGTCTGAGCTATCTTCTTGATGCTCTGAGTCACAAAATATTCTACAAGTGAGCCTCATCTAGAATAACGCCATTGATCATTCATATTATTAATGGGTACTTGGCTTACTCAAATGCCCGTGGATGGTATCACTACTTATATTTTATTGCTTAGAGTTCATCGCTCACGTCCTATTTATCAGAACTCAATGCTCAAGACATGCCTATGACATTATCAGAGCTTAACGCTCAAATCATATCAATACACCAGTTACAAAATGTTACCCAGGTAACGTTAATACCAATGCCAACGTTACCTAGGTAATGTGCGTCAACGCTAACACCTCTCCAGCGCTAGCCTCACGCCAGGGCTAGCACCACTCCAGCGCAACCGTTACTCAAGTAACTTTATCACCAACATTACCCAGGTAATGCTAGCGACACCACTCCAGCGCCAACGTTACCCACGTAACTTTAGCGCCAACATTACCCAGGTAATGTTAGCGCCATCATCACTTGTTGCTAGCAGCATACAGCCATGGCCACGGGACTACCAAAGTTCCAGCACCATCAACACATGGACATGGACACGACACTAGCAAGTGCCAGCGCCAACAGGCCATAGCCGTGGTACGCTTCCAGCACTAGCGTTATTAAGCCATAGCCAGGCCGCTCCTTCCAAGTACCAAGCGATATTTTATCCGTGGACGCAATACTGGCATATGCTAGTGCCAGCGTTGGCTAGGCCAAGGCCACGACACTAGCATGTGCCAGTGCCAACAACATCTCGGTCTCGTCCACGGGACTTGCATGCACCCTTGTCTCCGCTGCAGCTTACATGCATGCGTACTTCCAAGACACGCCATATCCATGCCACAACCATGTTGTGTCTGAACAAACTTATTGCTAGTATTATCTTACGACAAACTCCCAATTACTCACATGTTTTGAGTCTGATAGTCCATGGCTCCACTAATTCTTACGAGAAATCAAAAAAATGTTACATGGGGGATTCTTCATGGGCTATTGGTATGGTGGTTTATAGCAACATACGACGTGGCAATACCCCATGATGGTAAAGTTACAAGTAGTAATTATGGTTATAAAAGTTGAAGAAATGATGTAGTAATGGTCAAGAAGTTTCCAGAAACTTCCCTAACATGTCGCACATGACTTTACCATTACATCCATGATCTTCACTTCTCCATCTTCTCACCACCTCCACTACTTATGAGGAAAGCAATGTGTATTCCCAACTACTATAGATAGACTACTTAGTCTATTCAGAAGGACTGAACAAGCTTATCATTCTCACAAGCTCTGTTATTTTTCATAGTTCAACATCTTTACACACAATTCATCACCACTGATTTCCTCAACTTTCTCTTCTTTCCTCCCCTAAAGATCAACCCATCTTCTCTCTTTGTGGCTGAAGCAAAACGTGAACGGTCATTTTCTTGGTTTGGGCTCGTTTTGTACGATTTTTTGATCATCAAACCTAAAGAAAGTACTTATATAGTACATTGCTTACCCTAGAACCAATTTTTAGGTACTAACAGTATGTTATGTTTGTAATGAATACAAACTTGCATGAACAATAGATAGAAATGGAACAAGTCAAATTTTATAACTACTACCTTGAACTGAAGGATGATGTCTTCGCTTTGTATTCAATATATCTTCAGGTCTTCAAGAGTAACTAGATCAAGCCTCAAATTTTATGTTCCAAATCTAACTTAACGAAGTTGACTTTAGCAATCTACTCAAACGACTTTGAGTGTTGGAACCTGTAGATGGTGGAAAGTTGGCAAGGGAGAAAATTATAAATCTGTATATCCCTATGGATGGTGGGTTTTTATAAGGCTAAAATTATAATAAAAAATATACTTTCTTACCCGGGTATCAGAAATATAGAACCTTAGTATATTTTCATTTTGCAAAGAATCCTAGGAATGTACAAGTAGTGATGGGTGTTCATCCCTGTCTCCCTCTCTTTATGTATACATATGTATATAGTCACAATTACTGTATGACTCAGTATCCACTTATTATTAGAATAACACTGGTGCTTGCTGCATTACTCCCAGATATTCTATAATTTCTATATAATAAATCTCAATCTTCTATATGGATTGCCCACTAGCATATAACAACTTGAGTTATCTCTAGAGCTATATTCCCCCACTGAATTCCTAAAATTGCTTTATATCAATATTAAAACCCTAATTGAATAATATTGATTTATCACAATGCATATATATGCTTGTATGGAAGCACATGCCAAATTTCTCGTGAATGCACTAGGTTGAAGCATCACAACTTTATCTAAACACCAAGTCGTTGTCGCGCCAAATACAAAGCTAAAGCTCCAATTGGCCAAGCTCTAATATTGGTCGATCTTGAAATACATATCTCCAATATTGGTCGCACCAAAATCTTAATATTGGTCAAAATACAACAAAATCCCAATGTTGGTTGAAATACAACGAAACCCTAATATCGGTCGAAACCTTGGTTTCTGACGTACTGTCATAATCATCTTAGAAAAACGTACCAATGGATGAATAATGGGGAAAAACATTCTAAACAACATATGTTCCCGTATGTATCTAATACAACATGCTAAAAGGGCTTTTTATTCCAAGTAATGGTCTAGAAGATATGGCCTAAACCCTAGACGAAGTGCAAGCTGAAAACTATCAGAATTTTACCTAAAATATTCCTGGAAGGTTGCTGTTTGCTCCGTTTGACTACCAAAACGAACTCAAAACCTAAATCCTTCCGGTTGGGAGATAGATGGCGATTTTTTAATTATGAATCAGGGTTAACCATCGAAAATGGAAATCGTATGAAGAATCTACATCGTTTTTGCTAAAGGGTATTATATCTGAATTTTCTGATGACGAAAATTGACGAAAAAATTTCATTCATTCATAATGGGAATGGTCTTAAGAGCATATGGTGGAAATAGGAAGAAACCATAAAGAAATAAAGAAAAATGGAGTACTGGAACCGGCGCCGTCCGATCCCTTCTCTTTAATTTTATTTGATGTTTTATTATTATTTTATATTATTTTACCCTTTACCTGGGGTTTCCTCTTCCTATAATTTTTTTTTTGCTTTTTCTTCCAAAATCCTAGATTCTCTTTTGTTTCAAAGACCATATGCTATGCAAAGCAATATAGAATTGTTCCCTTTACCATTTTCTAAATTTTGGTCTTCACAACAGTTGGTCTTTATATCAAAATTCTTTCTCCTAGATATTATTACCAAATATATCAAAATATTACTGGAGAGACCATATGATGCGCGAAGCAACGAAGAATGATCCCGCGACCACCAACCCGTGCTCTATCACCTGGTCGTTCCTCCTTTACCACCAGTTCGGTCCCTCCTCTACCACCTGGTTGGTCCCTCCTCCATCACTTTCTTCTTCTTCCATAATTAGGTTTTACTACTCAATATTGTAATTGGTCTTAACACCATTAGGTCCTGCTACCACCAACTCGTGCTACCACCAATTTAGTCGGTCCCTCTCACCAGTCGGTCGAACCATCAATATTGGCCCTACTACCAATATTAAAGTGACCATCAATATTTTAATTGGTTCTTCCGCCAAAGTAAATATTTTAGTTTCTCTACTTTGTTAGTCAAACCATTTGACAGTAGGACGAAACTAAATATTTTACAACTACTAACACTAACATTCATACAAGTTGGTACTCATACAAATTGATGTTCATACGAATTCCTGTCAATGCTTGACATATCAAACATCGTAAAATATACATATATATACAGGTGCATATATATATTGGTCTCTGATCAATCCAGCAATCTCATTAGACATGTGCTTACCAATCCAACAAGATCATCTAAGTATCATTGCTGCCTAAGATGTTGACACAATAATATGCCACAACTACCGATGTCAATATCAATCAGACTCTCTACGTCTATGATATATTAATCACTACTGCTTGTCTCAACATACAACTTATGTTTCGTCCACTAATGATTCATTATACTAGACTCACCACTGAGAAACATGCTAGACTCAACAATATGATGAGATTAACATTCTAGATAGGTCAACAACTGACCAGATAATACACGTATATAAAATAGACTTAACCATGCTCGAGACATCAATTATGTTACATGGGGGGATATTTACTAGGGTTTTGGTTTAGCGGCCTACATCACGTGGGTGAAGCAATGCACCCACGATAAGAAAGTAAATAAGTCGTGTTGGCAGTTGAAGGAATGAATGAAATAGTGGTCGTACAACCGCCAAGTTCCACTAGCATGACAAAATTGTTTTTCACCACGATTTCCACTTCTCTACTCTTCCACTTCCCTGCAACTTCCACCACTTACGAGATCAATGTGTTAAATTACACTGCTATAAATAGGTTTTTCAACCTATTGACGAACATACAATTAACACAGAACAATCATCTGAGAAACATACCAGAAAACTTAGACTTACGTAAGATAATATGATTTTCATCTTCATAGAATTTCAACACATCCCATCACTGGTATTCAATTTCACTAATCTTAATACTTTCTCTGTTTCGCTCCCTACAAATCAACCCTTCTCCTTTTTTTGTGAGAAAAACAAAATTGGAACGATCATTCCTTGATTTATGATAATTTTGTACAGCTTGATCTCTCGAATCTTAAAAGTACTTATATAGTACAAATTTTTGGCGTTTAGACGAATTGCTCTGACTAGCATCATCCAAATCCATCATTTTTCCCCTTTTACCCTGAATTCGTTTTTACCCACAAACAATCCTGTATCAGAAGTATAAAATATAGATTCTTGGGGACCTACCTTGCTCAGTTCTCAAGAATAGGAAGTCGTGGTTCTTAGGGATTATGCCTTTCTTAAATCATGTGGTCCCAGGGACCATATCTTGGTCAATCACGACCACTATCCCTTGCTTGAGTCACGATAGCCTTGTTCACGTCTTGCTCACGTTAGCCTTGTTTGGTCATGCCTTTACCAGACTGGTCTTGTTCACGTTCTCGAGGATCATACTCTGTTCGGCTAAGAAAGTCTTGTCACGTCTTATATGACCATATTATTGCTCGGCCAAGCAAGTATCATGTCATCGATGACCCTATTATTGCTTGCCAAACAAGTCTTGATCACGTCCTCGAGGACCATATTATTGCTCATCCAAGCAAGTCTTGATCACGTCCTCTAGGACCATATTATTGCTCATCCAAGCAAATCTTGATCACCTCCTCGAGGACCATATTATTATTTGGCCAAGCGAGTCTTGATCATATCCTCGAGGAACATATTATTGCTCGTCCAAGCAAGTATCACGTCCTCGAGGACCATATTATTGCCGATGCAACAAATATTATAGAAAAGAAAGAAAAGAAATATTTTGTCCATACTTCTAAATATTCCTAGGAATACCGGCTATAAACAATGATAATTATTTAGACTTCGGTTTCCCAACTATAAATAATAATCAATTAAACTTGAACAAGTTTAAGAAAATAATTTTTATTAATCAAATTCAACTGGGTAGAACAATAACTTGAAGACTCTTAAATAGACATTGGGAAAAACTCTAACTTGCGCATAAGAAAGGATGAAAAAACCGAATAAACTGACTCAAACCCTAATTTGCTATTTTTGGCAAATTTTGGTCGACCTAAAATAATGAAAGTACTCATAAAATAAAGCTATTTGCCGCAAACGGTGACCCAAACGGACTCCAATTGAAGAATTTATTAATAAAACAAAAACTTTCATAAAATAACAAAAACGCCTGTTTAAAGCCCTAAACGATGGAATTTGGCTAAAATATGAAACCATGAGACGAAGTCGTACATGTCTTGATCGTTGGCTCGTTTCCAATCAAAATGGATCCCTATTGAGCTAATTTACGACACTCGGGTTTCTAGCCTCTAAATAGGCTATAGCTTGCTCATCTGCATCAATTGCTTGGACAAACAAGTCTTGATCACGTCCTCGAGGACCATATTGTTGCTCGGACAAGAAAGTATCAAGTCCCTCAGGACCATATTATTGCTCGACCAAGCTGAGTATTGGTCACGTCCTCGAGGACCATACTATTCTCAGCCAAGCTGAGCCTTGGTCATATCCTCAGGGACACGATGTTTATGCTTGACCCTTTCGAGCATATTACAACCTTGCTTAGTCCTTGAGAGCATGGCGCCAATCCCATGCTCAGTCCTTCAGGACTTTTGCATAATCTTGATCTTGGATTCTTCCAAGCTTGTGCCATTCCCAAGCCTACACACATCCAGACTTGATGCTTCCAAGTTTGTGTCATTTTCAGGTCTTTCCCCTTCCAATCATGTGTCAGTCGCAAGCATGCACACATCAAGGCTTATCGATTCCAAGATTGTGTCATTCGCAAGCCTGCAAACATCCAGGCTTGTCGCTTCCAATCTTGTGTCATTCACAAGCCTACGCACGTCCAGGCTTACCTCTTCCAATCTTGCGCACTTCCAAGCTTATAGTTACTAACCTTACTAGACTTAACATTAGTAGTTAGATTATTTGAAAGAGTCATTAAAATAACCCAACCATCAAAAATACGAGACATCAAACGTGTTACGTGAGGATACTCATTGGAGTATTGGTCTGATAGTCTATAGCCTGTGAGGTATAACCGAACACTCACGATGAAAAGGAATTAAGTGGGACGTTACTAGAGAAGGGATTAATGGGCACTGCGGTTACGGGAATTCTCCCAACAATAATAAGAGTTATGGTTTCAAGAATCTTCTCAGCAATAATGGGCATAATTTAAACTACATTCTCCACCTCATTATCTCTCCATCTCTTCCACTTCTTACGATATCAATAGTTTAAATATTATAAATAAGAGACTTCTTCTATTTTCAAAACAAGAACAACAACACTAGTCGTAGAGAACAAGTTTGTGAAAGTTTATCAGACTGTCCCAAACCACTTCGTCTTCTCTGTTTGAACTGTTGTTAATACCTAAAAATTGATTCTAGGCAAAACAAAGTTCTATAGAAGTACTTTCTTTAGATTCGGAAATCAAAATCGTACAGGACAATCCTACACCACGATAGTAGCCGTTCCGCCCTGCTTCGGTCACAAGGAGAGAAAATGGGTTGATCTTAGGGGAGGGAAGAAAAGAAATTTGAAGGAAATAAGTGTGATGAATTGTGTGTAAAAGTGTTGAACTATTGGAGAAAATAACAGAGCTTCTGAGAATGGTAAGCTTGTTGTTTTTCCTGAATGGTTTAAGGAGCCTATTTATAATAGTTTGGGAACACACACTTCTTTGTAAAGTCGTGGAAGTAATGAAGAGATGCAGATGTGGGAATCGTGGGGTTGATGGTTTAACTTTCCTGGAATCTTCGGGAAACCATTACTCCATTACTCCATTAACTGCTTCAGCCTTTCCACTACTTTGTAACTTTCTTGTCATGAGATGTCTCCACGCCCATGTTGATGTAACCACCAGACCAAAACCCCATGTTTAATCCCCCTATTATGATTTGATTTCTCGTAGAGTTAGTGGAGTCATGGACTCTAAACACATGAGTTTGTTGTAAGATAATGCTATTGATGAATTTGTGTCAACACAATATGATTATGGCCAAGTATTAACGCTAATAGCAAGGGGGAAGGATGACACGAGCATAGGTGCAAGAGTGAAGAGCTAGAAGACTCGTAAAGGGAAAAGAGGGGGAACACTAGCATTGGATAGCATTGCGCTAACTTAGTTAGTGCCTGTGCTAGAACATGCCGTTGCGTTGCTGGAAACGCTAACTTAGTTAGCATTTGTACTAGCACAGGATGTTGCGCTGCCGGCAACGCTAACTAGTTAGCTCTATTTCTCCCCTAGTGCTAGTTGTTGGCCGTCTGGCGTATTGGCCAATTGTTGGCTTTTTCTGGCCTTTTTGGCACATGTTTGTGCTTTACTTTTTCATGTTGGAAATGTGGCTAGGGATTCGCCATGGCTAGCGCTTGCTAGTGCCATGGAAATTGCTTATGTATCACTAGCTTTTGGGGTTTATTAATGTTGTGGCCATATTTATGGCACATTTAAAGTTTCTTAGTCGCATGAGATTTTAATGTTAGCATTATGCTTAACTTTTATGCAGTGCATACAAAACATATTCAAGAGATTCAGTCGTGGAAGTTTGCAACTTGAGATTATTCTTGATGCGACTCTGTAATTAGATGGTATGCATCTAAATTAGCTTTTTTTTTATCCATATATCGCATATCCTTTATTCTGAACATTCACGATTTTGTGTAATCAACATATTCTGATTAATACAAATAATTTATATGGATGCACATGAAATAACAAGGGTTTAGCTAGGTAAAGCCCTGGAATTTTGAAAGTGCATAAATATATAAAGAGATACAGAGCTAATTTTATCCATGAGATGAATATGCATTCTAAATTCTCTTGCGGAACTTAAGATAACAGTATGTATTCATAATTATGATGCCGTTTCAAGAATTTATACATATTTGTTTCATGCTTCTGCAGCTAGGCGAAAAAAAATATTATAATTTTCTTCTTTTTCAAAAATCCAACATCAATGTTAAGTCCCCTGCTTAGCGCGGAACAATAATGTTTTGTGGTAACACTAGATGGTGATTTTTTTTACTGATATAAGTAAAATAAATTAGTAAGCTTAGTTACCAGAAATTACCAGGAATTTTGATTTGGTGACGCTCCATTGATACCAAACAATTGCTGACAGGACAATGGTTTATATAGCAGTGCTTGCAAGTGATAAAGCATCGTCTGGAGAGTGTAAGCTAGTGAAGCGTGGCTGATTTGTATAACAGAGAGACCGAAATTGACCCGTGTACAACACGGGACCATGGCTTCAAATTGGAAACCCTTGTTTGACTTGAATTTGGAAACCAATTACTATAAAAAGGGAGTAAACCCTTTTTTTTTTATTATTATCTCTCTTTTCACCTCCAACACCTTCTCCTATATTCCCTTTCTCTCCAGCAGCGCCAGAGCATCTCCCATTTGCCGGAGCTCCTTCACCAGCAGATTAACGCCGGCGATATTCCGACCATTTTTCGGGGGGCTTCAGGTGAGTCTTTTTTTTACTCTTACGTGAGTTAATACTCACATTTTGTTTTCCATTTTTTTTTTGACGTGAGTGCTTGCTCACCTTTTCAATTATTTTTGCTTGCTTCGTTGCATAAACATGCTATTGTCTTGATATTGATCTTCCCTGGACAGTTTCTTGTGGGTGAACTCTAATTCCACAATTGTTGTCTCTGATCGTGATAATCCTTCATTGGCTTCACTGCAACGTTGTTAAGCTTTTACCAGGTACGCCAGAGTTTACAGTATATTTTTATGTTGGTTTAATTTATATACATAAGAATGTATTTGCATATCAGTATATAAAAATAGAAACAAACCTTGTGCATGAGTGTCCAGTAGTTGACATGAACGTTATCCGAACTCATTGTAGATGTAGAACGATCATGAAGACAATGCCGCTACTGCTTCTAGTCGTGGCGGCAGCAAAAACTCAGATATTACTTCTCTAGACGATGTGCCCAACATTCATGATAAGCTCTTTGATGGTGCTATTGAAGAGGCTGTTGGCTCTGATTATGTTAGCACTTTTATTCGGAACATTAATAGCGCTCCTCATCTTCAAAGTGTTTATTCACTGGCTTTTGTCAGGTGATGTTTGCAGAGAGGGGAATACATGTCTTTATTTTTTTTATTTTAAGACATTCCAGACTCCTCAGTTTGAATGGAAAGGATGGGCTAAAGTTATGTTGAAGAATCCTCAGGTGAAACAGGTTTTAGAAAATGCCAAGATATTCCATGTCGTGCAAGTGTTTGAGAATTTGAACATTATCAAGGACATGAATGGTCTGCTTGTATTTTCCTCTCGTTGGTGTAGTCCAACTCATTCAGCAGTATGTGCTTAGGGTGAATTAACAATCACCTTGGAGGACGTGGCGGTCTTGCTGCAACTGCCTGTTGTTGGTAGCATTCCACTTTAATGGTCTGAGGAGGAGAAAAAGCATGACATCATCCTTGTTCTGAAAATAGAAGATTTACAGAAGTCCAGTCATTACAATAATAAGAATTATTCGGCTTGGGTTGACCACTGGTGGAATGGAAGTACAAGTGTCGGCGTCCTTGCTGTTGATGACCCTTTATGCATTAATGCGTTCCTTTTACTTTGGATTTCCAGATACGTATTCGAAGATTCTCTTGATGGTCAAGTGAAGTCTTCACTTGTTCCGCTTGCTGTTGTGCTCGCTAGTGGAAAGACTCTTCCCCTTGGTAACCTGTTTCTTGGATCTTTATACTCGCATTTGGATAGTTTCATTCGTGACATGAGAGTTTCTAATGATCATGCCAAGATAGAGTCTTTTATCCCTGTTATATTTATGCAAGCTTGGATGTGGGAACATTTTCCTGCGTCAAAGACCAAGACTTCTTATCCGAGTACAGAGATGGAGTATGCTAGAATACTTCGTTGGAGTAGGAAGAAACCTTCTTTTGTTAGTCTTATTAGTTTAATAGACAAATAAGGTGAATTTTATACGTCGGTGTTTGAAGCCTCCACTTGTGATTCCATATGAGACCTTTGATCATAGCCCTGATATTGTTCTACGCTCTGGTCTAAGTGATGAAGGTAATATTGCTACAGTCAATGAAGCCACTTTTATGAGTAGTTGTAATCCAGGGTATATTCTTGTTATTCACGACGATAGTTACGTTATACAGAGGTATAACATTGATAGGGCAGCTCGAAAAATGGGCTTTGATCAGAATGTTCCTCACTACCATACTGAGGCGCCTCCCATAGACGTACTTCAACGATCCGAGGGTGTCCATACCATTCCTGGTTACAACGTTCCTTTTTTGCAGGCTGATAGAAAAGGACGTGTCACTGATGAATACGCTGGTTTCTGGAACGCACAACTTACCCTCCTTGAGAACTACGTGTCTGGTGAGCCTTCTAGTGCACGTCGTGTTCCTTCTGGACAGGAGTTAACAGATCGACCGAACTTGAAAATTACTTATGGAGCAAGGTATGATTCAATTGTCAACTTGACACAGGTATCTCGAATCGTCTTTTAGTTTACTCTCCATCTTTCATTTAATATTTAAATGCTTAACTTGTTTATTTTTTTGGTAGTCGTGGTTCCCGGAACACTTTGCACCTGATGCTGCAGCGAATGCTATTCCTCAGTATGGGGAGAAGAGACCACGAATAAATTTTTCTGGAAGTGGAGACCGTCCTTGGAAGAAGGTAAGCGACTGGTGTTTTCTCTTATTCTTCTTTCTTGTACGAAGTATAATTATATCTTGTCTTGACAAACGGCTTTGTATAGTATGGGAGCATAACTTGTCAAGGTGACTTAAGCATTCAACCTTTCAAGTTCGGCGTCCCAGCTGTGATTGTCTCCTCAACACTTTATGTTGTAAGTGAAACTTCTTATGAAATTTCTTGAGTTGTGGAAATTTTCGTCTTGCTGGACTTAATGAATTCTGACTCTTATAATCATCATTCTTAGGTGACTAGCAACACAGATACTCTAGTATCAGGAGGTACCGTTGTAGTTGGAAGTACTGAGGAAGAAGACCAATATGAAAACGGACCTGAAATATCATCCCATACTGAAGTAATTGAAGAATCTGAATCTGAGGACGAAGAACTCGGTGGCGAGTCGTATTATGAGACGCCTTCTATGTCCGATGGCTTGTCACAACTCCAGGTAAGTTTAATCTATTGTTCTAGAGTCATAATGGCATGATTATAGCTCTCAGAACACCAAATGTGTAGAATCATACATGATTTCATGAAAGACTTTAACAATTTTCGCTGTCAGAAAAACCCAGATTCGGCTCTTTTTACCATAATGACCATAGAATCTTCTTACGAAGTCATAATGAGGTGGTTGACCTCTTATTATTTAG
The DNA here is from genome assembly GCA_023531435.1 of Papaver californicum. Taxonomy (NCBI): domain Eukaryota; kingdom Viridiplantae; phylum Streptophyta; class Magnoliopsida; order Ranunculales; family Papaveraceae; genus Papaver; species Papaver californicum. The sequence continues at coordinate 11,440,183 of JAJJMC010003936.1, forward strand.
ATAAGAGATAGATATAACTTATGCAAAAACAATTTTTGAATTTGTATTTCATTTGATAGATGAAAAAGATCTGACACAGAGCTTCTAAAACTTTTCCAGGCAGAATTCTGTAGGTTTTCATCTATCATGCAGTCGACCATTTCGTCTTCCCTCATTAGCTCGCTTCTCATATAGGCGCTCCATTCTATAATGTTGTAGTATATATTAGTATGAATAATTTAGTATATAAAGCATCCTAAAATTCCTTACCAATTAGCGCCAGTTTCAGTTCTTCCGGAGGGTTACATAAAAAGTTTATGACGACATTCTTCCAGAACGACCCATATTTTTTCTAAACCATATGACATGCCCTAAAACATATTTTAATGAATTTTTAGGTTTCTAATGGTCATATTTTATGAACTTTATGGTCTATGCTTTAATTCCTTGTGTCTAAGTTATTTTAACTCATTATCTCCATAATGTCTCCGTTTTTCAAGAGGGAAATGAAACAAAGCAAAGAGATGAACTTGTAGATGAGGGATTGGAGATTACCATGAAACATGATGCTAGTGGTATGTCTTTTCCACCTCAGAATAACGATTGATCTCTTTATACTTTGGTTGTTGAAGAAAGCACTCTGAGTGGCGTCATTGTACAAAACGCTGATATGATGGAGACTGTTCCAGTCAAATATCCAAACGCTGGAGTTCATTTTGACTTCAAGTTTGATAGAAATCAACTTGACTACGAGTGTATTAGGGGTTTCACTGTTCTTTCTGCCTATGCTGAGCTGTACACCAAGATATGGAATAAGTTAGGCCATTTCTCCGTGGGTAACCCCCAAAGCTATCGTACTCTGGAGAAGAATGTATCTGTGTTGCTGCCGACTGTGTGTGAGATGGTTTACCTTCCCCATAGAGACATTTCTGAGGTGGTGCTTCAAGACTAGAAGGATGCCCAGGGGGAGGCTGAATGAGCTGAACTTAATGTCTCATGGCTTCACCGTCATTTAGAAGCTATTGAAAAGCATTTGCAGGAGAAATGCGTATCTTATAACTTGAAGACGGTCACCAGAGCTAGACCTGAAGTTGGTAGACTTTCCCAGGAGTTGATGCTTGTAACTGAGACTCTTGGACATGTGGAGAATATCTATTCCGAAGGTGCTAAACAACTTTTCAAGGAATTTTTCTAGATTTTTATAGGTTTTCTGAGATATATGGCTTTTTGTGGTTTTATTTTGAGATTTTTAGTAGGTAAGGATTTTTTCGAATGACTTGTAAAGATATACTTTTTTAAAAAGAAACAATACTTTTCTTGATTAATAAATTAAAATCCTAAGTATAAATCCAAGATATTGCAAACATTTTGGAGAATTATAAATATTGCATAAAACAGAGAAATGTTGTGGGGTGGTAGTAGACTACTTTAAGCGTTGTGAGCTTTAAGACACTTTCCATGTATGACCACTCCTTTTGGCTTGTCAGTATTGACAAGCTTGTAGTAACCGCCAATCAAGGATTCGGTGACAAGATACGACTCTTCTTCATGAGAGGTTGTAATTTTCCCCATCGTATCTCCGACATGGAAGGAATTGGGTTCAGGCCCCTTATCTTCATGACATGTCTTCTGAATGACCAAGTTATTAATTTCCTCATCTCCAATAGAGACAATCAATACCCATTTTATAAATTTTTGAAAAGGATCAACTTCACATTCATATCGCCGAGTCAGAGTAGGGTTGATATCCGGGTCAAGTCCCCAAGCTTTGATGGGACGTGGGATCACTGGTTGCAAAGGAGTTGGTGGGTTGTGACATACTTGTGTGCGAAACCTTCGGACGTATGATGTCGTGTCCTCTCCTGGCAGCTGCTTCACATCCAGATTCATTGTGCGGCGAAACTCGTATGATAGGCAATCTTTGGGATTCACTGACTTGTTCGAGAGTCTTGGTGGCGTTGGCGTTGGCGTTGGCGAAGGAGATACACCTGATTCTATCTTGTTGCCATGGACCCATGGGTGTCTCAGAATCATGTCATAACTTGGGTCTTCCTTGACAATGTGAAACTTGGTATGCGTTCGGGTGTCACCCATTTTTACCTCAAGAGTGATGCGGCCTTAAGCACTCGGGGACTTCCCCTCAGAATTCTTGATTACAGTTAGCGAGTGTGTGGCTTCATGCGTAGAGATTCCAGCAGATCTTAGAGTCTTGAAAGTGATGATATTGACGCCAATGCCTGCATTGATTAGTGTTTTCTCGAACTTGGTGTCTTTGAGGCAAGCGGTGGTGAGAAGTCGCCAGCTAGGCTTCTTATCGTGATGGACAACTACGTCTTCCGAGGCGAACTTGGGATGTACAATAGCTTTTCGGCGAGAAGTAGACGTTTACCCGATACAACACGATTGAGAGCAGTAAAAATATTTTTACGTTGCGCTTTCGATAGATAAAGAAGTTCACATATGCGCTCCATCATGGATTGGAAATATTTTTTAACGGAGTCCCCAGAAAGAGTAAAACTTCTGACGGTGTCCACAAAGATTGGAAAACTCCCCTGGGTCGATCGTTTCTATGAAGATACGCATTAATCTGTTGCATTCACTGGTGGTTGACAAACCTGTGGAAGTGACAGTATTTCGGATTTGACATGTCCTCATGAGTTGGTGGGTATCATACAGGCGGTAACTTGATAGCTCCATTTTGTACCCATAATTCCAACAGTTCGAGGACTTCCTCCATGGGGAAGGGGAAGTCTGGGATTGTTGTATCTGTCTTGGTTTGTTCTGTCTGACGCGGAGTCTTGAATGAGCCTTATCCTTGAACTGGTGTGGGTGTTATTACCGGGGCTGACGCAGTGCGCTTAGCCTGTGATGCCGGTTGAGGTGTTGCTTTTTTCTTGCCCCCTTCTTCAGTGACAACACCTATGGAGTGTTGAGTAGAATGTTGTTTGTTCACCAGACATCTACTCACATGGCTGTCTCCATGTCTTTCTTTTTTGGAGGGTCTTTTTCTTTCCATCAAGTCTGGAGCAGTTGTTACTGACCTCTTGGCGGCCTCATGTAGCTCAGAGAAGGTTTGAAATCGTAAATTTTCTTACAAAACAGGATAAAAGGAATTATATAGTTTATACAAAGCTCCACTAATTGTTGTTCAGTCATGTTATGGTCATGGCAGTCAAGAGCTTGTGTTCTGAACCTCTTCACGTATTCGTTGAGATGCTCATTGTTCCTCTGGAATATTCTCCCCAGGTCCGAGAGAGTGATTTCCTTAGAGATAAAGAAATACTTTTTATAAAAAATATTGACCATCTGAGACCAACTAGAGATGTTGTTAGGGGCGAGATTGCTGTACCGGGTATAAGCCCTTCCCATAAGAGATTTGGAGAATTATTTAAGCCGCATCACTTGGTTATATTCATGTATTCCTAATGATTCCAAGAATCGAGAAACATGTTCTCGAGCGTTCCCGGTACCATCGTACAATAAAAATGGTAGAGATGAATATCCGTTCGGGAGTGCGATCCTTTGAATTTCTGTTGGATAAGGGGGTTGGTGTTGATGGAACGAAGATGAATCTTATTTTCCACGGTTTCCTAAGAGCCTTTCCAAGTCTTCACGAGTGATAAAGTTTTGTTGTTGTTGATTCCTCTCTGGTACACGGTCAATGATGACCTGTACTTTATCATCAACTTGGACATTAGCTCTTGACGTGTTGGCGCCGCTAGCAGTTGTGCTCTTGACTTGCTCTATTTGACGATGACGCTGCTCTGGTGTTAATTGCTCTGTTAACGTCTTGATAAAGGTAAGAACTTGCCTCTGGGTAGTGGCCGTAGCTACTTTACTTTCAGCCAAATTTTCTTGTCGATTCATCAAATCAGCTATGGTTAGTGATAGCGGCTCCTTGTTTTTGTCACCTTCAGTGGTATGAAGAGGAGTCTTGGTATTTTCAATAGTGGTGTTTTGAGGAATGATCTCCGGAGTTCCACCACTGGTGTTGTTGGGGTTCAGAGTGGGTGTTGAACTCGAATTGGGGTTGGTTGCTGAACTTGACCTAAACTCCACCATTTTATTAGATGATTGAAGAATTGATTTTCAGATAGTTGAAGAATTGGATTCATGACCGAGATATTGATTTCCCACTGTGGTCGCCAATTTTTAATAGCTAAAAATTGATTATAGGCAAAACAATGTACTGCAGAAGTACTTTCTTTAGATTCGGAAATCAAAATCGTACAGGGAAAGCCTAAACCATGATAGTAGCCGTTCCGTCCTGCTTCGGTCACAAGGAGAGAAAATGGGTTGATCATAGAGGAGGGAGCAAAGAAAGTTGAAGTAAATAAGTGTGATGTATTGTGTGTAAAAGTGTTGAACTATTGGAGAAAATAACAGAACTTCTAAGAATAGTAAGCTTGTTGTTTTTTCTGAATGGGCTAAGGAGCCTATTTATAATAGTTTGGGAACACAGGCTTCCTTGTAAAGTAGTGGAAGTAGTGAAGAGATGGAGAGTTAGAAATCATGGGGTTAATGGTTCAACTTCCCTGGAATCTTCGGGAAATCATTACTCCATTACTCCATTAACTGCTTCAGCCTTTCCACTAACTTCCTTGTCATGGGGTGTCTCCCCGCCCATGTTGTTGTAGCCACCAGACCAAAACCCCATGTTTAATCCCCCCATTATGATTTGATTTCTCGTAGAGTTAGTGGAGTCATGTACTCAAAACACGTGAGTTTGTTGAAAGATAATGCTATCGATGAATTTATGTCAACACAATATGATTATGGCAAAGTATTGGCGCTGATAGCAAGGGGGAAGGATGACACAAGCATAGGTGCAAGATTGAAGAGCTAGAAGACTCGCAAAGGGGGAAAACATGGGAAAGGCTGGCATTGCGCTGCTAGGAGCGCTAACTAATTAGCGCATGTGCTAGCACAGGCCGTAGCGCTGCTGGAAGCGGTAACTTGGTTAACACTAGCACTAGCGCCTGGAAGCGCTAACTAATTAGCACAATTTCTTTCCCTAGTGCTAGTTGGCCGTTTGGCGTATTGGCCAATTCTTGGCTTTTTCTGTCCTTTTTGGCACATGTGTGCTTTACTTTTTCGTGTTGGAAATGTGGCTAGGGATTCGCCATGGCTAGCGCTTGCTAGTGCCATGGTTATTGCTTATGTATCACTAGCTTTTGGGGTTTATTAATGTTGTGGCCATATTTATGGCACATTTAAAGTTTCTCAGTCGCATGAGATTTTAATGTTAGCATTATGCTTAACTTTTATGCAGTGCATACAAAACATATTCAAGAGATTCAGTCGTGGAAGTTTGCAACTTGAGATTATGCTTGATGCGACTTTACAATTAGATGATATGCATCTAAATTAGCGTTTTTTATCCAGATATGGCATAACCTCTATTATGAACATTCGCGATTTTGTGTAATCAACATATTCTGATTAATACAAATAGTTTATATGAATGCACATGAAATAACAAGGGTTTAGCTAGGTAAAGCCTGGAATTTCGAAAGTGCGTAAATATATAAAGAGCTACAGAGCTAATTGTATCCATGAACTGAATATGCATTCTCAATTCTCTTGTGGAGTGTAAGATAGCAGTATGTATTCATAATTATGATGACGGGTCAAGAATTTATACATATTTGTTTCATACTTCTGCAGCTAGGCGAAAAACAATATTATAATTTTCTCCTTTGTCAAAAATCCACCTTCAACAACTGTACTACAAAGATTGGAGTTCTTCAACTAGAACTTACCAAGCTCTTATTCCATCCTTCTTTGCTTCCCTCCCCAAGATTAACCGTCTTCCCTCTTCTGGGACCGAAGCAAGGCTTGCACGACCATTTTCTTGGTTTAGGCTAGCTCTGTACGATTTTGATCTCTCGTATTCTTTATGATTTACGCTTTTACCCTTTTATATGTTTTCGCCTAAAACAGAACCAGACTTGGCATACCAATGCTTGGTGGGTTCAACCGAGCAGTGCTCTAACATCTTTCTCATGATCTCTTGAATCTTTAATGTTCTTCTTCTACGATTTTGCATGTGTTCTTTGAGCACCTGTAATTAGAGATTCGACAGTGATATATAACAACTTTAATAATAACTCCCGCTTAAAGTTTGCATGAATGATTATAATTCCACACGTAGTTGATATCCCAAAAAGTAGTATGTTTTATCACTTTTAAACATAACGTGCCTTTTCAAGAATGAAGTGGTATAACTTCTTAGTGATATATTCTCCCCCTTAGTCCTTACTTGTCTCTTTTTGCTAGATATGACGATGAGCGCACAATTTAGTTCACTCCCTAGCTATAACATAATGCTTCGAAAATCCATGTCATTAGTAGTAGAATACTAATATTTCTCCCCCTTTTTGTTACAAAGTTGACAAAGGTAATGAGAATTGAGTTCTTCATGAGTAAATCTATTAAGAAATCAATCAAGACCAGGTATTTAAACATATCATCAATGATGATTTCACTAAGTCGCATCCTAGTTTCTTTCATCATGTAGAGATTAAAGATGTTTTTTTCTCCTAAATTCCATAACCACACTCCTCATAAAGATATGTCAATTAAGCGCAAATTTAATTAAGAACTCCCCCCATGTGAAGTTATCCTCAAAAGGGAACAACAAAGGCTTCCTTTTTCAAGAAAATAATTTTTTCTCGGATTTTAGCAAGTCTCACAAGGTGATGTAAGCTAGAAATCAACCGTCAAAAGTTTTTAACTTAAGTCATTCAACAATAACATAAATTTTAAGAGCATAACTAGATTTGCTCAACCAAAGGATTCACCGGAAATCATACTTATCTACGACATTATAAGAGAGTTTAGTAACTCAACCAGCGAAAGAGGCTCTTTAAAGACTCAACTGAAAGGACTTTTGAAGATCATCATAAGATTGCCATAATTAAAAATAATAAAAAATACCAAATCTTATGGAAAGCAATACACAAAAGATATTATCAATAAAACCAAGTATTGCAATTATTATCATAAAACAACTTAGGAAAATAAATTCCATAGATCATAATAAAAATAAATAGCTAATTGAAAATATTAATAATACTACTTCTTAACATAGTTCCCTTCCTAAACAAAAATAACAACATAGTTCTTACTAGGATTAAACTATGCATGTAGATTTTCGATGAAATCATCAATATCGTTACCACTTTCATTAGTGGCATTTAAAGGAACATAAGGTTCATGAGTTTTTCTTTCGTGCATCCCTCCAAAAAAAATAAATTCTTGCTGCTTAATGAGTGCATCTTGAACTCCAATAGTCAGAAGCCATATTACCCCAAGAGAGCTTACTTCGTTTTTAGTTGCCCGACATCCAAGAGCTAAGAAAACTGAATAACTGCCTTCTTCAGAAATGATGGTGGAGACTAGGCAGAGAACCGTATGCTCTTTGGTCAAGGGTTATAAAGGACAAGTATGGTGTGTCTGATTTGGGGTAGAAAACTAATAGGTCAAAAGGCGTGCATGGTTTAAGCTTATGAAGAAACATATATTCAATATCTAAAGACTTCTCCAAGTTATGCCGAATCAAAATTAAAAAATGATATAAGATCAGGTTATGGGAGGACAAATTACATCTTAATGGAACTTTGGCTAAGTTGTGTCCTAGAGTGAATCATTTATTTACCAATAACCACATGTTCATTAGTACGCTTTTCAGTCTAGGGATGATGGTACGATTTGGAACTAGGGTATTATGCAAGATTATGTGAATATGAAATAAATGAAGTTACTGCTATGATAGCATATGCCTCATTCTGTTGTCCTAGATTTTTATATGGGCCCGATAAAAATGATTGTCCATAAAAAATTATCTTATATATATTCGTCCATTGTCCGTGTGATAATCTATTAATGGTTTATTCCACGAATTATAACGCGTATAATTGCTAAATAAAATATTTTAGTGATTAGCATAATATCTTGATCAAATAAGATATTTGTACGAGTCATGGCGGTTGAAAATTATCTTATCGTCAACATGTTCCCTTCCATATACCACACAACAAATAACTTGCTCATCTAAGTCTTGATTTGGAGCGTCGTAATAGTCGAGTAACATCTTTAAGAAAGACAATTTACGTTAACATTCCTCCATACACATAAGTATATACTAAATATGAATATAAAAATAAATTAAGAACGACATTAATAAGAGCTCAATAAGTGTTCAAATATAAGAACATAAACTAGCTGAATTCAACGATCAATTACTCCCATATACCTAAGATCTCAATCTTTTTTAAGAGGTCTTAAAAGGTAATTATTCAATATATAATTGTGCTTAAACGTTAAATGAATAAAATTTTTTTTATGAATATTCATCCACATATGCATATTCAGGGTTCATGTGTTTTGTTCCCTCTGTGTACATATCATGCTTTAATGTTGTGAAATTAAGACGATAAATTATTTTAGCAGTGTAAAGACAAGCTTAAATCTCTAAGTTTCGCAGTCATAAATATTCAACTTAACTATGAAAATAGTATTAATGGTTTTTCTATTATAGAATCAGCACATATAATAAAATTGAAGTCTGAAAACCCAATCACCTTTAATTAGGTTGAGTAACTAATTGTAAAACATAAGTCAAGATTAGTATCTCAAATTCTTGATAAGCTTTTTCATAATCTGTTCGTCGCTTCAGTAGCTTTTGGCTAACATATCAACAACTTGATTTATATTCCTTTTTCGAATTAAGACGTAATGAAGACTAAATTTCAATCTTCCTTCCAATATAAAACAAAGTTTATGAATATATTGTTATCTTGAGATTCTTCTTCTTCGAATATTCAATATATGATTTATATGTGATCTTTTAGTAATCCACGTGATATGTGACTATCTACTGACATAAGTGTTTGGGAAAAATGTTCGATCTTCACCATAAACAATCTCGATGATATTGATGATTGATCTCCTCCTCCTAGTAATTAACATGGGAAAAATCTGCATAAAACAAAAAAGAGGCTCCGACGCCCAAGTCAGTAGTTATTCTCTACACGAGTTTTAGGGTTAGATACCGTACCTTTTAGGGTAAGGTCCTCTATATTTATAGAGTTGTGCAGAATTATCTGTCAAGTAATCTGGAATGTTTCGGAACCTTTTTCTAGGTTTTTGGAAATAGGCCAACGGGAATTGGCCGGTGGAAATGGGTCACTTTTAGCCGATATTGGTGTCAAAATATTAGGGTATACACATCGCCCCCTCTTAATCTTATAACTTGTTTTAGGATCAAGAAGTTTGGATTGCCCGTGACAATGTTTGTCGAAGTTCCCCGTAATTCATCCCCAGCGTGTTGTCTGGAGTATTACGCAACTCACCCCCACTGTTTGCAGAGGTATTTGCAAAGACGCCCCCAACTGTGATGTTATGTTTAATTTGCTCGTGTGCTAGGCGAGACTTTGTGTTAATTATTGGACTTGTGATGCTCGGAAACTAGTCGAGACTTGATTGGAATATAGTGTGATTGCGGCTATGGCAAGGTTTTTTGCTTGCAATATAATAAGACTATAGCGCTCGCTGCTAGGGCATGCTGATGTGTCACTTGTATCAAGTACGAGTATTTAATCCAACAATGGATGCTGGCCACGCGGTTAATACGAGACTTTATACTTTGTTTGTTGCAAGATTTAGTTTATAGTCGAGTACATTCTTTTTACTCGTATATACCAGTGGGGGCAACTACACACCGACAAGAAAGGAATAAGCTAATATCTAAAGTTTAGACTTATTTAGTGGTCATCCAAGTTTCAGGAGTTGGTGGGTACATGGTGTTTTTGATTCTCTTTGTGGAAAGTCTGAGGTAGAAGTAAGGCGTCTTAATTACAAGGAATGTAGTTTCCTTCATTCTACTACATATGCTCCAGTTAAAAAGAAAAGAAAAAAAAGAATAACTATTCACCAAATGACACATCTATGTCAAGTTTACTCCTGACTACAATTTCAGAATATAAAATAGGTGGTTGAACAAGTGTTTCGTTGTTAAACAGAATGTATGGTGGAGGTTAGGAAAATTATTAGTCTTCTAAAAGGAAGTTTGGGATATACCCATTGCCTATGGCATCAAGGGGAACGTTTTGGTGTCACCAAGGGCTACATACAACGCATCCTTGATTTGATCCAAATTACTCGCTCGTAACTTGTGAAACTGCAGCTCCTCGCGAATTTGAGAAAAGCTCAGCAGATCGAGTGTAGCAGCGAATCAAGTTCAAAGATTCTTCGCCTAGACTGACTGCTTTTGAGGGAACCGGCGCTTAAATCCTTACAACAAGAAAGGATGACCTCTTTAGCACAAGATAACTCTTCTTCCTAAATCTTAATGGTGATGGCTAGATCGTCGATCTTGGTTTTAAGCGTCATGACTTAGCTCACGGTCAGTGTAGTACTGCAGTGCAAACATGGATCGTTCAAGAATGTGAAAGAGTGCATTAACTGCATATAAAAAAAAAAACTTAAATATACATACATGAATGCGTATATGTATAACATCAAAAGACATCCAGCTTCTAAAATGCAAAAAGGGGGTAACTATTCTACGACAAATATTGGAGAACTTTCTTAAGTTTCCCAACTGCAGTATAACAAATGTTGGAGATTATCAAGCCTCACAGATAAGTTAATGGTTTGTGTTCCTATTATAACTCTACATCCATAAACCACCAGCAAGGGTGGCAGCAGACTCTACTACTGACGTAAGACCCTGTCGTTGATGCAGCAATGGTGATGAAATACCCACAGGCACCACCAATGGTTCAGCCAGTTTCCATCTGGAGTACAAGATCAGCATGCTCAAGAGATACTTGAACCTCCATGTTGGAGATGAGCAGCAGCTCGATGTCGCAGGGAAGTCATGAATATCAGCAGTTGAGTCATGGCAACTGAAAGCGGGTACCAGGTGAGAAAAGACATTATCTTCTCCCCAATTACAAAGCATCAAAGTTCACAGCCTTGTATATCATTCACTTCGCGGGGATCGACTATTCAACAAGTTAAAGGTCTGCTGCTCAACAGTAACTACAAGATGCGACATGTTATTAAGTTTGATTGCTAATTTATACGGATGTATGTATGCCGTTAATATTAAGGAAACTTTCTGTTGCATAAGATCATTTATGTGAAAAGTTTGAAGGAGCCAACGCAGCAAGATCGAGTATGGGAAATCATTTGGACCGTATGTAAAATTAACAGTTCGAGTTATGAAGCTTGACACCATCTGGACAATCCAAAGCTGCACATGAAGAATATTACGACATGATATTTGAAGAGAAAAGAAAACAAAAGTTCAAGATTACTAGTTTCACATGGATCGATGGAATAGTACAAGATCTATCATACTTTTCGTGTTATATCCATGGCCAATGAAGGAACATATGCAAAAACTTCCGAGATCGAGTACGTGAAAAAATTCGAGGATCAAAGTACAAATATGATAAGTTCATAAGAGTTATTTGTCTACGAAGTTCGTCGGCCATGTATTTCTGCGAAGCACGTCGAAGCTGTTATGACATAGTTCGTGAAAACTGTTGTGTTGATTTTTTATCCGCAACACTATCAAGTTGAAAGTTTGTTTAAGCGTTTGTAGCAAAGTTCGTAAAAACTGTTGTGTTGACTTTCTATCACAACATGATCAAGTCCAAAATTTGTTGGAACGGTTGCAAGAGGTTTGTCCGCATTATGATTAAGTTCAGAGTTCGGGTGCAAAGTTCGAGTTGGAACTGTTGCCTGAGAAGTTAGTTGGCGACAAGATATAATCCATTGTAAGTTCGTTGAAAAAATTGTGAATGTTCGAATCCACAATCAATTTAGTTGGCAAATCTATATAGTTTGAGTCCGTAGTCAACCAGGTTAACGAAGAATCTCTAGTACCACTTCAAAGATGGTATATATTACCAAGCATGCTCCCATCTTATGGGACGCAAAAACAATATGTCGAATATTTTCACGTGTTATGGCATGTGAAAAATGCACAAATCTCAACTCTATACACATCTTGAATAGTAGGACTGGTCCCCTATGCGAATTCAAGATAGCAAAAAAACCTAACTCCCCATTCGCAAGCGAAATGCAGTAACACTACAAGAAAACCTGGCTTAAGGGACCAAAATCTTAGCAAGAGCCCAGAATTTTAGTCGTTTTAAGTGTTCAAGCAGCCAAAGTTACAACTGCCAGAAAGTTTGGCGGCTATAAACCTGTGTCCACTTATATTTAGCCACGAAAAAATGTCTTTAATCGCTATATCATTTTTTCAAGTAATTTATAACAGCTAAAAAAGTGATAATGTAGCTATTCACTTTGAGGCACAGACTCGTAGCAACAGAAAATTAATTGGTTGCTCTAAATGTTAGCAAGAACCAAATATTTTAGTCGCTTTAAGTGTTTAAACTACAAAACTTGCAACTGCCGAATAGTTTGGCTGCTATAAAGCCGTGTCAACCAATTTTTAGCCATGGCCAAATGTGTTTGATCGGTAGATCCTTTTTTCAAGTAATCTATATCATCTAGAAAAGTGCTCGTGTAGCTCTTTACTTTAAGGCACATACTCGTAGCAACCAAAAAATAAATTACTTGGTAAAACCTCTCCCAGCAACTAAGTTTAAGCCGCCACCACCATTTCAAAAGTGAAGTCAGTTTTTGAATTAGACATTTGAGATCTTGGTATTGATCCAACAATCTTATTAGGATTTGTTTATGGAAACATGAAAACTCGTTTAAATCAATATTTTGATTCACTATGAGCAAATGATTGGATGCACAAACTGAATCTTTTTTTAACATGAGTCGACTAAATTGACTATAATTTGGTTATAACTTTTTTCTGTTTTAGTGTGTTTATCAGTTCTATTTTATCTTTTAATACAATTTATCTACAAATTTGCCTTAACAAGTAGAAATTTGTTGTCAAAAAATGCAAAGTTTTGATCCTATCTTCTGTACTAAGTACGACTTATCTCAGTTATCGTACCAAATAAAACCAAACAAGCAACCTGAAGGTGAATCAGAAATAAAGTTGATTGAGCACATAAAACGTGACAAAAAAAAGTTTCCTTTTGCTTTTGATGAAACACAAACAAGAGTTTCAAGTGTTTGATTTTATTCCTGAAGTTTACAGGACAAAAGAAAAACAAAAAAACATGTAATCCGATATTGGCCAGGACAAAATATAGGAGAAGCTGGAAAAGCAGGATGGGTGTTCTCAGATTTAGAAGTAGTTGGTGGTGTAGAACTTCTTAAGGAAGTCAGAGACTTTTTGGTCCTTGGTCCCAACATCCTGCACAAGTCCACAACAGCAGTTCTGTCAATTCTTAAGATATAAGGAAAATTTCATTCTTGATCGATGATGACTTGATGCTGGATAGTGTAATGTAACAGTGTTGATTCAAAGGAAAACAAAGACATTCTCAGTATCCAGGACTACAAAGTAACTAACTTTCAAAAACGTAAATACACAAAAAGGAAATCAGGGCAGGAAAACAAAAGTTTACATAGCTCATACTAGTACATCAAGAGTTAAAGCTTGAAATTGCATATCAGAAATTTCAGAAAGTAAATAACACTCTGAAATTTCAACACAGAAAATATCACAAACGAAAATCTCTACAAGGGTTTTCACATGAACATCCATAAAGTTGTGTCTTCATCTTATCCTAGAACTGAAGTTTTACAATGGTAAAACCCTTTCTCTACAAGGATTTTGCAGCTGCCAGAACTGCGTGACAGCAAAAAACGAAATGAAGCTATCATCGTCATCACTAGTATTGAAAAATTTGGTACCTTAGGGTTAGTGATGGTTGCATTCTGACGGGTTAGTCACAGTCCATCTCGTTGTTAGAATCTTCAAATTCGAGCAAATCATCGTCATCACTAGTAGTATAAACATTGTCAATATCAACATCATCTTGATCGACAGCTTTCTCACGACCTTGTTCTGGCGCAACATAAGTGATGGTTTCATCAGGAACATCAGTCCTACCCCAAAGAAAATTATCATCATCATCCTACTACGGTTCACGTTGTACATCTTCCATTGAATAAGTCGAGTACAAATCATGCGTTGCTTCACTCAGACTCAAATTTGTATTAATATCACGCACCGGCATATCATAATAGTTCCGAGGTTTTAGTTTTATCACCGTCTGCCATTGGGATCCCTGTTCTTCATTCACATACATTACCTGTGATACTTGAGATGGTAAGACATATGGTCCATCTTGCCAACAACTTATGGTTTTATTAACAACCGTAACAACTCAATTCCAATCTTTCCTGCATCCCCTATCACTATCTACATCCATCCAATCACATTTGAAAAGAACAACACGGAAGATACCCACATACCTCAGCTCTACAATATCAGTTAGCACTCCAAAATAATCCTCGATGGTTACATATACTCCAGCGTTTTGTGTCGTTCTTCGATGCTCCCAACGTTTTGTATGAAAGCGGTATCCGTTGACCGTGTAAATGTTGAAAGCCAATGCTTCTCGACAAGGACCTCCGACCAATGATAATAGTTCTTCAGTCACCTGACCGGTCTCTTTGTGCAGTTGGGAAATCTGTTCGTTACAGAAAAAATCCCATCAAAGTCAGAAATCTATTTGTGTGGAGAAATAAACGTGTTAATAGTAATGAATTGAGACTTACTTTACGTTCAAACCATCTAGGAAATTCTTAGGTGTGTTTTTTATGTGCGTGGCTAGTTCCTTCAAGCATATCTTTGTGCTCACTGTATATTGCCGTAGAAAATTATACAAATCACATGTCCATGAAAACATTATCAGATTCTAGTATTTTTATAACTGTACATAAGGAAAAAGAGAAAGTAGAGAGCCCATACTCCTCATATTGGTACACTTCATCGTAATTCTTGAGAACAACGAATTTCATTTGGTGTAACTCTTCCTCTGAAATCGACGCCACATGTATCTTACCTTGAAATTCACCGGCTTTTCTGAAAACAGACAACTTATTAACTGCTGATTGAAATCGAGTGTTATCCTCGTTTCTACTAAGTTGATTAAACTTCATAGCTACACTATTCATATGGCGCTCAATTAAAACGAGAAATTCTTCTATTATTTTCCCTTTCTCCATCGAGCCTTCGGGATAAGCTTTATTCCGCACATAACACTTTAACTTCCGCAAGTACCTGATACATAACATAGAAAGAACTGTCACCTAATCAAGCACAACCAACTACAATAACGGCAACAGAGAAAAAAGAGGAAACCAAAAGTAATTGATAACCTCGGCAAAGTTGCCCACTTATCAGTGCCATGAGATCACAGAAACTCAACCAGGACTAGTATGTGTTCAAAAAAAGGTAAAATTTCTAAGGAAAATGACATTGATACTTCGTACCTCTCAATTGGATACATCCAACGATACTGCACTGGACCACCAACCTTTGCTTGTTCTGGTAGATGAATGGGCAAGTGCATCATCACGACAAAAAAAAGATAGGGGGAATATCCTTTCTAACTTGCACAATGTGATTGCAATATTGTCCTGCAATTTGTCTAAATCAGCCATATTAAGGACCGTAGCACAAAACACTTTGAAAAACATACATAACTCAGTCACTGCTTCACACACATCATCTGGCAAATTTCCACGAATTGCTATCGGCAACAAATGTTCCAATATAACATGGCAATCGTGACTTTTTAGACCTATAAGCCCCCGCTCTTTAAGGTTCACACAACGAGAAATGTTTGATGCATACCCGTCCGGAACCTTAATTTCCTTCAAAAGTCTACAAAATGAATCCTTCTCAGTATTCGACATCACGTATGAGGCGTTTAACACCCTATACTTATCCCCTATTCTCGTCTCCCATAAGTCCTTCCGTATACCCATCCCATGTAGGTCAAATCTGGCTTTTATATTGTTTTTTATCTTCCCATTGACCTTCAATATAGTCCCCATCAGAATATCACAAACATTCTTCTCGATATGCATCACATCAAGACTATGAACAATAAAATTGAGCTCACGTAGGGTAATTCCAGCTGGAAAATGCTAATCTTCTTCCAATTGTGATCAAAGGGTATCTTTTCTAATATACTTTGTTGATTGCCATTCTTACCAAACTCAACTTGCTTTAGCTGATCCAACTGCTCAAGTATTTCAGCCCCATATAATAGCTTTGGTGGTGGTCGTTTCTCTTTTTTTCCATTGAAGGCCGCTTTGTGATTGTGGCATTTATGATCCATTGGAAAGAAACGGCTGTGAAACATGTAACACCACTTACCTACAAATCACATTTCGACAAAATTATAAGAGTTGGGCGGAAAAGGAAAGCAATCCAAAATAAGTACTAGTTCAGCTCTTACCTCCTTTGCTTAATCGAAGTGAACATGGGTCACTATTGCAGCACGAACATGCATATTGTCCCTTGGTAATCCATCCAGAAAGCATGGCTAGGGAAGGAAAATCGCTAATAGTGCCCAATAATGCTGCACGACATACAAAGAACTCTTTCTTTGAAGCATCATAAATGAGAATACCGTGCTCCTATAAATCCTTCAACTCCTCTATTAATAATTCCAGATACACATCAATATCATTTCCTGGTGACTTGGGTCCTGAAATTATCATAAACAAAATGAAATTGGAATCTTTCATACACATCCATGGTGGTAAGTTGTTGTTGATTAAAACAACTGGCCATGTTCTATGAGGATTCATCATATTTCCAACAGGATTCATCCCGTCAGTTGCTAATGTAAGTCTCATATTGCGAGCCTCAGTTGCAAATATGGGGTGCATCTTATCAAAGCTCTTCCAGTTCTGAGAATCGGTCGGGTGCCTGATAGACACATTTTAGTGTCTAATTTGCACCTTAATTTCTAGTGAGTTAGTATTCGATTTTGCGTTTATTACGTGTTTTTATGCTTTTGTAGGTACATTAGAAGAATAAAGATTTGTGGAAAAATCGGCTCAAAAAGTGTTAAAGGCACTCGGGAAAAGTGTTAAAGGCACCCCATTCTCATTTCAAAAACAAACTTGGCGGGAACGTGAAGAGGAAGTGCTGTGTACTCTATTTTCACGTAATTTGTGGGTTGTTTTGAGTTCCAATTTGTTCCAAAAGATACAAGAGTCCAAGACCAACTCAAACACATCAAGTTAGAGTGATTTACTCCGGAGAATATTGCACAATCATGAATTTGGACGGCAAATTGGATTCCGGCTTGGAATCGGATTTGTGAAGATTTGGATAGATTTTAACGTGTTTGAATGGGTTTGGAAGACTCCCTAGGGTTTGTACAACCTATATATACCAAGAGAATTGATTAAAAAGGATCACGGAAGCCTAGAGATAAAAGAAAAGACTCGCCGGAATACTGCCAGCGATCCGGCACGGCCGGCAAGGTGTTCTTCATCAGCGGGAGCCGGAGAAGAAGAGCACGCAACACTTATAAGTGTTGTTGTTCTGTTGCGTAGCTTCTTTACCTTTCTGTTGCCTTATTCCTTTGTGTAACGGCTGAACCTTCACCTGTAACGCTTATATGCGTATCTAATCAGCCGTTTTACACCCATTTCACCATTGTAAGCACTTTTTGAGCAATGAAAGAGTATTTTGAGCATGTTTTCTCCACCATGAGCTAAGTTTATTTACAGGGATGATGCAGGAGGTTTTTCTCTCAATTTTATGTGGTACGTCTATTTTTAATTAATTATTTACAATTCTTTACTTGTTAAAATTGCATAGTTTTGAAATAGAAAAACGGTTTTCATTCAGTAATGGTGTTTTTGTTTGATGGGTCATGCTGGGTTGACAACCTCTGATGTCCCATGCTTGTGATTTACCTCTGCTTGTTTGCATAAAAACCTATTTTGGAAATATTTGAGCTTAATTTATTTAAAAGAATTGCATGATTAATCACATAAATTGTTGGAAATAACTGATTCCTGATTCCTAGTTTTCTCCATATTTTCCATATATCATCTCTAGTTTATTTTGCTTTACTTTATTCCTGGATTTTATTTAATTAGATTAAGTCAATTAGTTTCTAAAATCATTACCTTCACAAGTTCGAGAATCGAACACTTTATTTACCACTTTTAATACTACATCAATTTTTGGCGCCGCCGACGCGGACTTGTTTTTAGGTTTAGGGTTTTAGATTTATTTTTAGGTCTTTATTTTTAGTTTTATTATTTTACTTTGTTCTATTTTACGTTTCTTTTGGTATTTCTCTTTTTGCTACAGGTTGGATTTTGGATCGAAAAGGGAGTAAGCCAAAGTTTTGGAATTAAAGCTAAAGACTTGGAGTTAAACGGAAAAGCTTAAAGAATGAAAAAGAAGATCGGAGATTTTATTTTTCTTAATTATATTTTTAGTTTATTTTAATTAGTTTTAATTCGTTTAGAAAATTGTATTAGGGTTTTATTATTTCTGTAATTTTTCTTTTATTTTCGGACACTTTTTGGACTTTGTTTTGGACATTTTTGGACATTTTATTATTTTTAAAACCCTACGGAAGGGTAGTTTTAAATATCAAACTGTGTGCAGGGAAGGACGACAATTACGATATTGTCTCGGCCCCTCGGGTTCGCACATTATTGAAAAGGATATTAGTAGCCCGAGTCGACTTCAACGGTTCATCGCCCGTCTGGTACGGGAGGTAAACTTCGACCAATCCACGAATCTCCTGTCAGTGGGTTTTCTGGACGCCTTTGTATGCATATATGCTGAGGACTGAATACGGACTTTAATTTTTGCATAGTAAAGGGCAAGGCCTGGCCATACAAGATAAGGTTTCGGATTTCATCACCGTCTCCTTCTTGCCCGCTTTAGGAAAACGAAACCTACGCGAACCTAAGCCTAAAATCTTGACTAGAAAGAGACCTATAGGGTATCGAGCTTATTGGAAAATCGTTCAAAAAGACTGTACTGGTTACTTTATTATCCTAACTCGAAGTTCAGGAAGATTATTTTAAGTTGATTAGAGCCGCCTTGTAACCCAGGGAAAAGTTCCAAAGAGACAGGATTATCAAAGCTCCTTAGAGCTTATCCTGTTTCTCTTCGACTTAATCTAATTCGGATCGTTCTAAGAGGTTTGCTAAAACTGTAACCAGTTTCCTTTTGAAAGAATAGAAGCTGGTCTAGAAACAATCTAAGTAAGCCATCATGCTTGTTGTTTGCTAGATTTAGGTTTGATTTGGTTGAGTCAGGGCACGATTGTGTTTGATTAATTGCTTGTTAGGATTTAATTTTTGCATGCCAAGAACGCCCTTAAGGCGAACTTGAGATAAAGACCCTCAAGGTAGGTTAATTAGTGGAAGACTGGTAGTTCACCTTAACCTTGAGAAGCCAACTGAGAGTGCACTAGTCACTCCCGAGACCGTGTCAGCAATGACATCTCTGAAGGATTTGTTGAATCCGACCCGGACCTCACGTCCATCTTGCATCAAGTTAGCCGCTACTGAAGCGAGCTACGAACTGAAACCCGGAATCATCCAGATGCTTCCATTATTCTTAGGAAAAGAAAACGAAAATCCCTATTTTCATGTTAGGGAATTCGAGGAAATATGTAGCACAATCAGGATTAGAGACTTGAATGACGAGTCTATTAAACTCAGACTATTTCCCTTTTCACTAAGAGACAAAGCCAAGTCGTGGCTATACCTCTTGGCTCCTCAGTCAATTGAAACCTATGCCCAACTTACTTTAGCTTTTATTCAGAAGTTCTTCCCTAGGAACAAAATTTCGTCTGTTAGGCAGAAAATATGCACGTTTTCCCAGCAGGAGGGAAAGTCTCTGTATGTGTATGTAGAAAGGTTCAATGACTTATTGTCCCAATGCCCAGACCACGGAATAGAGGAGTTAAGGCTAGTTCAGATCCTCTATGAGGGTTTGGACTACGCATCTATAACCTTGGTCGATTCTTTGTCAACCTGAGGGTTCGACAGTAAGACTCTTGCTGAGGCGATGAAACTTCTACGTGACATCGTCGAAAAGACCCAGCAGTGGGAAAGCATTAAGGAGCCAAAAAGAACAATTCTTCTAGGAAGAGGAAATGTTAATAGGGTAGAAGGATCTTTTGATCCAAAGGCCCAAATAGAAGCCTTATCTAAAAGGCTAGAACTGGTCGAAATGAATCAAGCTAGTAGTTCAGAGCCCAACCAATTCGAAGAGCAGGCTTTTTCTCTTTATGATAACACTAGATTTGATAACCATAGAAAGTTCGACCCGTATTCGGAATCTCATAACCCTGGCTGGAGAAACCACCCGAACCTTTCCTGGTCAAAAAGCCAGGCTCAAGATCAGTTTAGTAATGCTAAAGGTCCTCCAGGCTTCAGTTATAAGAATTCGGCTGGTCCAACTCAGCCCAGCAATGACGATAAGTATGAGCAGAGATTCCAGAGCATAGAAAGAGCTATTTCTAGTTTATAAACCTCAGTTAGTGACATTGCTGCGGCTCTGAGAGAGCGAGAACCTGGTAGGTTCCCTAGTCAACCCGAACCCAATCCTAGAGGAGTCAATGAAATGTCGACTGGGGAGAAATCATCCAGTTACGTGAATGCAATTACGACCCTCAGGAATGGTAAGGTAGTGGATAACAAGGTAACTAGGCCCGTTAGTGAACAAACTGTAGTTCATCCTGACCCAATAGTTGAAGAGACTGATAAAGTCTCTGACGAGCCTGAGGCAATCCCTCAGAGAACTGATTTCATGCCTAGAGCCCCATACCCAAGGTTGTTAGCACCTACTAGGAAGGAATCCAATTTTAATGAAATAATGGAAGTTTTTAAGAAAGTCACGATCAACCTTCCATTATTAGATGCAATTAGGTAGATTCCTGCTTATTCCAAGTTTCTTAAGGACATGTGTACGCGAAAGCGAAAACTTAGCGTACATAAGAAAGCTTTTCTAGCTAGTCATGTAAGTTCAATTATACAGAGTAGTATGGCCCTTAAGTACAAAGACCCAGGTTCCCCAACCATAGCTTGCACAATAGGAAACTACCGGGTAGAAAGAGCCTTACTCGATTTAGGAGCCAGTGTGAACTTATTGCCGTACCATGTGTACCTCCAGCTAGGACTAGGCGATTTGAAACCGACTCAGATGACTTTGCAGTTAGCTGATAGGTCTGTGAAAATTCCTCGTGGTGTCATAGAAAATGTTTTGATTGAGGTGGATAAATTTATTTATCCAGTGGACTTTGTTGTGCTTGATACCAAACTCGTGTCTGATCCAGAAAATCAGATACCGGTTATACTAGGTCGCCCGTTCTTAGCAACATCTAATGCGATCATTAACTGTCGTAACGGTGTTATGAACTTGTCTTTTGGTAACATGACTATTGAGCTGAATATCTTCAACATTAGTAATCAACCACTAGAGTTAGATGACCCCAGCTTAGAAATCGTCAACATGATAGAGACCCTAGTTCAGGAGTCATTACCAAACAACTTTGATAGAAGACCCGTTAGAGAAATGTCTAGCCCACTTTGGATTAGATTTTGATGATAGGGAAATTAATGAGGTGAATGCCTTGCTAGATTCAGTACCCCTGTTAGACACTAGCAATAGGTGGACACCTAGGTTTGAACACTTACCAGTCCCTAAGTCAACCCTAGTTCCCTCCCTAGAAAAACCTCCAAAATTGGACCTTAAGCAGCTACCAGATACCCTGAAATATGTGTACTTAGGCCCATCAGAGACTTTACCTGTGATTGTAGCTTCAGATTTGGATAGTGACCAGGAGAATAGGCTAGTAACCGTGCTTCAGGACAATAAGAAAGCTTTAGGATGGACCATAGCAGATATTAAGGGAATTATCCCAACAATTTGTATGCACCAGATCCATTCAGAGGAGGAATCCAAACCGTCTAGGGAGATACAGCGTAGGATCGACCCATTAGAAGATCCATTAGAGAAATGCCTAGCCAACTATAGAATTGATGGCGATAATGATAGTGTTATTAATGAAGTGAGCACTTTGTTAGGTTCTGCACCACCAGATTGTAATTTAGAAGAAGCAATTGACTATTTTCGAGAATCTGACGATCCGAAAATGAGGGAAATTTTTATTAGTCTATCTAGAGACACTGAAAACTCTAAGTTTGGGGGTGACTATCATTCTCCATGTGCTATACCATTAACTCTTAGGAAGGTCCCTAGCTTGGGACCTGACATATGCACGTCTGCTATTGTACAAGATCATCTTCGAGCTAGATCCACTGATCCTCCTGTTCAGAAAGAAGTTCAGTTGCCAAAAACCAATCCTCTGGTCGATGTGGTTTACCTAAATAGGGATCAAAGCGTGTTCAGATTGTTTATCTTCGTAGCTTGCTGCTGTTTCCTTCTATTGTGGATAACACTATTTGATTCAGATGATCCACAGTTGTTCCGATTATTGCTATATGATTTAAGGAGGTAACTTATGCTCATGTGACACGGTAATATCTTTCCCTAATTCCTTTTCGTGCAGTGTTTAGAAACATTGAGGACACTGTTTATTTTAAGTTTGGGGGTATTGGGAGACTTTTTAGGATTAATAAGATTTGGAATTTAGAAGCATGTGAACAATTCAGGGTGACACTAACCACTCTAGGTAGATGGAAACTTAGCTATTTTGCTATAAGGATTGGTGTGCCCAGCTAGATGGTCTATTCATAAAGGAGACAGAGTTCAGGTGTTAGAAATAACATGATAGTTGTCACCACCACATCACGTTCTGTTTTATTATTTGCAATTTCGTGTTTCTCTGAGAGTATTGGTGGGTCCTAGCATCGACATGTTAATTAACGCTGGAATGACATTTAGTGTGTTGAGATCATGCCCCACATGAATAATACGTTAGTGTTTTAGAGTTATGTGTGTGGTCCCCCTGTCTCCGTCGCCTAAGCAAGCGTGGAATGCAGGATCCATGGGAACACACATGTATTAGGTGTCAGAAGAAAAAAAAAATCGAAAAAAGTTAGAAAAAAATTGAAAAAAATTAGTATTTGGTATTTTAAAGTTCTCCCTGTCTCTGTCGCCTAAGCAAGCGTGGAACGCAGGATCTATGGGAACTTGTAAATATTTTAGTTAGTAGTAACCGTTGAAAATAAATAGGGAGTATCTCGACACACTAGGTTTCATCTCGGTACTGACCTTCAGACAGATATGAGACACATCGTTCGCCTTGGTCAACATTTGCGATCTTCTCCAGTCTACGTTCATCTTCTAAGTCTTTTCATGTGATGGGTGGTTAGATAACTGTCTGAGTAGAACTCTGTTGTCTTAGATATGAATTTTAGTATGCTTGAGTTAACACTCGTGTACAGTGATTGGATCCATAAAGGGTAATGGTCCCTATAGCCGAATATTTGAGTAGCCAACTAACTAGCTTGTTTAGTGTCTATCCTTAATCGTTCACGAGTTGCTAAAATCTAGAGTAAAGGTTTTGTGGGTATACCTCTTGTAAACCCTCACGAGACAAAACTCGTCCACTAGGGACACCTAGGGGTTTAACGGCTTGCTGCATACGCTAAATGTAGTCGCGATTCCTGCGAAAGTGAGTTAGGACTTTTACTTTATTTTTAGAGTAGTTTGCTCGAGGACTAGCAAAATAGTAAGTTTGGGGGTATTTGATAGACACATTTTAGTGTCTAATTTGCACCTTAATTTCTAGTGATTTAGTATTCGATTTTGCGTTTATTACGTGTTTTTATGCTTTTGTAGGTACATTAGAAGAATAAATATTTGTGGAAAAATCGGCTCAAAAAGTGTTAAAGGCACCCGGGAAAAGTGTTAAAGGCACCCCATTCTCATTTCAAAAACAAACTTGGCTGGAACGTGAAGAGGAAGTGATGTGTACTCTATTCACGTAATTTGTGGGTTGTTTTGAGTTCCAATTTGTTCCAAAAGCTACAAGAGTCCAAGACCAACTCAAACACATCAAGTTAGAGTGATTTACGCCGGAGAATATTGCACAATCATGAATTTG
>JAJJMC010003936.1:11476025-11617922 GCA_023531435.1 Papaver californicum
CCTAAACCTGTCGATGTTCGTCATATTATCCTTAACGACCTTTTTTTATAAGTTATAATCTTATCGGAACCCTAAGCCTACTGATGTTCGTCCTATGATCCTTAATGACCTCTTTCCCTAAGTCAGAAATTCAATAGAATCCTAAACCTACCGATGTTTTTCGTATTATCCTTAATTAATAGCCTCTTTCACTAAATTGGAATCTTCATCGGAACCCTAAACCTACCTATATTGTTCATATTATGTCTTTAATGACCTTTTCCACTAAGTCAAAATCTTTACCAGAGCTCCATCTTCGATAACAATATCCAAATTAATTTATATATATTCTTTGGATTTTTTCGTATATGATTCGTCATAATAAAATTGAATGCACTAGTTCGTTTTAACACAAAGAGAACCGCACATGCTACTCACACACTTGTCTCAATCCGTATGAGAATCCAAAACCGATTCTGGACCATCCAAAAATTTCTATGATCCGTATGAAGTGCCTTATCCATCGTTCAAAATTTCTTTTCAAAACCTTAAACTTTTTTTCCCTGTCTTTCTCTCTCTTTATCGATTCTGCTCTCTCAAAACTTCCAGAGCAGCCGTCTGTAGGCGAAAATATAGGGTTTTCACCATCGATACCTTCATCACCACTAAATCTTCGAAGCATCATTCAGTCTTTGATACCCTGCAACATCAAGTTCATAGTGTTGCTTAAGTACATCACAAGTATGTTTTCTAAAACATGTTTAGATCATGTCCTGCAACATCAAGTTCATAGTGTATTTTTATCATTGCTGTCTTAACATGTTTAGATCTTGGGTAAATGTTCACTGATGTTTGATTTTAAGCTTAGGGGTGTCTTTGTTAGCATACATATTTTTCATTTTAAGCTTTGAGGTCCACTGTGTAGTTTGGGGATCATCAGAAGTAATTTTTTTTTTTTTTTTGTATTTTATGTTGTATTTTTTTGGGGTTCAATATCTAGGGTTTAATTTGGGGATTCATCAAAAGTAATTTTTTTTTGTCTTTGATGTTGTCTTTTTGCTACTTTAATCTTTGTTTAATTTTCTTTTAAATTTGTTTTTGGTTGGGATGGAATCTTCTATTAACCTTTACTGATTTTTTTTTGGTTCTTTGTGACTTTTTTATGTAGCGATCTACTTTTTTTAATAGATCTATTTTTTCTCAGATCAAAAAAGCTTGTAACCTTTTGTTTAGGGTTTGGGATTTGATAGTTTTGTGACTGTTACTCTTATACTTTTCTGCACCCATGATTGTTTAGTTCTTTTGATGTAATTTAGTAGTGGTAAATAGTCATGTTTCATGGATTTTGTTGTGAAGATCATTTAAACCCTTGCTGTGAGTTTTGAGTGTTTTTAAACGTGTGAAGTTTAACTTGTTAAGTGATTAATATTTTACTTTGATGGTTGTTTTCAGAAATGGTTAGAAATAGAGGCGGTCTTATAAAGCAAGTTCCCCGGAGTGATCTGATGACCACTCGACAAAGGGCGCCGGCTCACATGAGATCTGTAAATGGTAAAAATATTCCTTCCCCTTATCCTAGTTTCTTGGATACTGATACAGGCTTGATGAATGCAATAAAGGTAGTGTTTCCGGAAGCCAAGAATTTTCTTGTACGTGGCACATTCAATGCAACATCAAAGTCAATTGCAGACATCATATCCAAGGTAAAAAATGAAGCATAGGTACCAAGAGGTCAAAGGAAGATGATGAACGTATTAGTAAACTAACCGTCGAAGAACAAAAAGAAGAGAAAAGGTTGGCCGAAGAAAAGTGGGTCGAGGATGGAATGAAGTTGTCTTTATTTCAAAAATCATGGGATAAGATAGTTTGGTCAATGACGGAGGAAGGTTATGAATACAACTTGAAGAAGTTTGAGGATGAATGGGTCAAGGACTACCCAAAAACAGTTAAGTATTGCAAATCACAATGGTTGGGACCGCATAAGGATAAGTTTGTGTATGCATGGACATATGAATATCCACACTTCAAGAACGAGGCAAAAGCATTACAGAGGGGTCCCATGGACGGTTAAAGAAGATAATAGTCGAAAGCCAAAATGGCGTCGTGACGGTCCAAGAAGAAATCCATGAATTCACCGAACGTGACCTCATTAAGATTAAAGGTTCAATGGAAAAAAGAAAGCATAGATTGTCTTTGGCATTAAAACATAAAGATCTTCTAAGGGGTATAGTTTATAAAGTTTCTTGATGGGAAATAGATTTCATGATCAAAGGATTGGAGTTTTACAGATGTTACGAGGATGATACGACGATTTGCATCTGCAAGACGATGATAGGAATTGGACTCCCGTGTCGTCACATGCTTGGAAGGTACAAAGAAGTGATTGACATTAATGATATTCATCCCTTTTGGAAGCAATTAAATTTCACTCCAACAACCCCGGCGGTGGATGGTGTGTCGTTCATGGAAACGGAAATATTTGCACGACTACACGAGCATTACTCTGGGTCAAATGGGGCACAAAAGCAAATTCTGTGCCACTATTTAGAGGAAGCCCTTCATCCCTGTCAACAGGTTTTTCATGAACCAATAAAAGGAAATCCGATTAGTAGGCCGAATACCGAAAAGCCGAGGTCAATTCAAAGGAAAGAGTTGAAGGAATTGTTATCTAGTCGTCGTGACATGTCTAGGCATGAACATACTGAAGCTGAGTATGAAGATTTGTCGGCTCCAGCGAAAAGGGGTCGTCCAAGGAAGGATCAAGGTGGACCAAGCTCACGACAAGTCAAATCTAAGGTGTTTACAATTCCTTACCAACAAAGTCAAACCCAACATATAAACGATATGTATTTGTACCAACTCCATCTACTCATTATACCATATGTTTTGTCCACCGACTATGTAGATGGGGATGGCAATTGTGATTTTCACGTTGCTTTGAAACAAATGAGAAACTTTAGTGAGGCAGCTACCGAGAATATGACCCAATGGGAATATTTAAGAAATAAGATGGTCGCATTTATTAGAGGATAAAGATTTTTATATTGAAATGATGAAAAAAGGAGATACACATGGCGGAGAAGAAGGGTTCAACGAGTTATATACTCGTGTAAAAGGCGAAAAGGGATTGGAGGTGGTCGGATCCAGGTATTGGATGATAATACCGGTATGTGGGTATCTTTTAGCGGATGTATTGAACTGCGTGGTATATTTTTTTTGTCCTCCAAGAACAAGAGTTAATGTCACATTTACACCCACAAGGATGGTGTGTGATGATTCGGTCAAGGATATACGAATCATTATGCCTTTTGTTAATGGCAATCATTTTATCGGTTTAACTTTAAAAGAAGATTGTATATTACCTCCATTAGCCAGGTGGTCGCATTATTTCAGAACTAACCATTGAAAGGAGTGGTTGAAGCAATACGATCAGAACATTAAACGTTGGGATCATTTTTATGGAAGTTCAGTACAGAACGTAATTGAACATATCTTCGATGATGAATTTTGAATATTTTTTTGAACATATGAATGTATACAAAAGAATATTAATACAATGTTTTTTTCACAACGACTAATACAATGTTTTGCATGCATTTAATTCCATGAACAAATGATAATCGGTAGATAAAGGAGTAATATATCTACCGATTCCACCACAATTAGTAGTTTAAATTTGGTGCAAACTACCGATTATATAAGTTGGCCCAAATTGGAATTCGATTTTTTTTCAAAACTCCTGGATATTAACAATCGGTAGTTTAAATTTTGTACAAACTACCGATTATATAAGTTGCCCCAAATTGGAATTCGAATTTTTTTCAAAACTCCTGGATACTAACAATCGGTAGTTTAAATTTTTTACAAACTACCGATTATGTAAGTTGCCCCAAATTGGAATTCGATTTTTTTTTCAAAACTCCTGGATACTAACAATCGTTAGTTTAAATTTTTTACGAACTACCGTTTATGTAAGTTGCCCCAAATTGAAATTCAATTTTTTTTAAAACTCCTGGATACTAACAATCAGTAGTTAGTGAACATAGATAACTACCGATTGTGGATAATCGGTAGAAGGGGAAAAAAATAACTACCGATTGTATGTAATCGATGGTTTAGAAACAAAGTTATCTACTAAATATGTTGATTTTACGTAACATCTGAACAAAAACTTGTTCACATAAAGCAAACTTACTACATAGTGTTCATTAATCATGTTCAAAAAATAAAAAACATATGAATTAAAAGAAAGAAAACACATCATAGAAACACATCATTAATCATGGAAACTTACTAAATATTGACAATATTGTTCAGATAACTTGTTCAGAATAACTAAAAACATCCGAAAAGAACGACAGAAAACACAACATAGAATTTCATTACATTCTTCCACTCCTAGTTACTTTATTCTTCTTCTTCTTCTTCTCATTGGACCGGTTCGTAGATTTCTCTCCAAAATGGATAGCATAGTGTTCATTATCAATGTTATCAATGAGGTCAACAAGAGTACTCGTATATTGCACTCCCGTATTGATGCACTCAGCCATATGGTTCGACACAAATGCAATCCTTTTTTTTGTTCTGTTTTTAGGAAATAAACAATCAAACGAGTATTATCTAAAATATTGACCCGTAATACTAAAACGTAAAGGAAATAAAATAACGTACCAGTCTTTCATAGCCCGAGGGTTTGTCAGGGATGATGCTCCTATATTCAACAGCTTCATCTTCCTCAGTTGTAACTTCAACATCGTTGAGGGGATTGTCAGGATTGTTCAATTCACAGTCAGGATCGTTCATCATTTGCGAATAATCCCGGTTATCCACCATCATTGATGTACTTCTTCACGAGTAATGTTTCCATCACGTTCAACATAATTGAGGGGAGAAATTACTTCATCTTCATCCATAAACCTTAATCAAAATTTGAAGAACATACTTTAATGAACAAACCAAAACATAGATTTTTAACTAACTACACATTAACATAATCGGAAGACAAAATTAAGCACAATCAACCGATTACACATAATCGGTAGTTTGTGTTCTCAATATACTTCCGACTCTATGCAATCGGTAGTATGGGTACACAAAATATCTACCGATTATGATGTTTAACTAAAACATAATAAATAATCGGTAATTAAGTCTATTTTATATCTATCGATTATTGTAAATGAAAATCCATAAACTAATTGCAAGTCTTGATCGGTAGATAAAACTAAAAGTGGATCCACCGACTGTTCATGATTTTACATAGAAATGATGAACTCGAGCCATGATAAGTGCATAATTTATACATTTTAAGTACCATTTCCTTATACTTATTTGCTAGATTTTGTGTGAATACCGTGTGTTACTTTTACTTTTGTATTTTATGTGTTTTATTAGGTTACATCTTTGAAACGAGTGGAATGGAGCTTTACAAGAGAAGAATTGCCAAATACCCAGTGTAACTAAGTCTATTCCAGGATTTCTACCCTCCACATCTGCCTAATGTTGCAATTAGAGATACTGCTGAAGATAAACTGAAGTGGAAGTTTCTGATAACGGCTTGGTGGGTACATTCAGCCTTGAATGTATTCTATCCATAGGTATGTAGGTGTGCCAGAGTGATAACTTTCCTTTGACTGTGCATTTTTTTAGAAACATGCCTGAAGAAAAGATATCAAGAGTATCTAAACTTGTCAGGGTAATACTTAATTCACCTTTTCTGTTTTTTTCTAGCTCCATGGAATTTTTTAATCACTGGTCACTGTTTAACAAATTTATTTTTTGTTTTAGGATTACTATATCTTAGTACCTGATGACGCAAACGCTGAAAAGACTATTAGAACACATATGAGGCTGGCTTACGTGAGATATCGATCTGAGTTGGCTAAACACTATAGATCGTTTGATAGTCATGAAAAAGCTTTGCTACATCCATCCCCAAGAATCCTCAATGTGGAAGACTGGACATTTATGTGTGACTTCTTTAACACTAATGTTGCGTTTATGGTATATAAATTTGCTGGTCTAACCTTTTGTAATGTATTTTGATGATTGACATCTTAGATAATAAATCTATGTTTAACCTTTAACATGGAGCTGTGGTGTTCTGATATTTGCTAGTTGCCCGTAAATCTGAGTATGGTTTCTGTATTATAAGAAACAGAAAAAAAGTTATCTTTTAGTGTCAGAGTGTCTCCTAACTTGCGTTTTTCATATTTAATTGGTAGGATGCATCCGAGAAAGAAAAGGTTGCACGGAAGGCACAAGCTCTGAACCATACAAATAGTACACAGAGTTTTGCTAGGAAAGCGCATGAGAGGGTAAATCTTAAATTGTTTATTGATGTATTTTGCTTGTTCTTCATGTCTTAATTACTTTTATTGTGGTACACTAACAAGTTTTATTTCATTAGGCGCGCAAAAATCTCCCAGTTGATCCACTCAGTATGTTCTTGGTAACCCACAAGGCTAGCAAGCTCGGTAAAGTGTGTGAAGACTGGAAGGTACAAATTTCCTTCACTCACTAATAACAAATTTGAATAATGCTTGAGACTTATTGTTGGTCTAAATGCGAACTGAGCATCCCAAGCTACAAGGTCCAAATACGTAGCATGTGTCATTTGTTACTGTTGGTATGGTTGCAATGCATAATTCAAATTTTTATAGTTTTTTGGCTATGCATTTCTTACTGTTTGTATGGTAGCAATATTTTTGAATAATTCAGGAAGACATGATGATTGTGCGTTGTTTTCCATGTTCTGGATCCATTACTTCTTTGTTGGTTGATGTGTTGAATGTCTGCATAATATCTAAGGATGTGTTGAAATATGAAGTAAGCGTTAAACTTTGTTAGGGTTTTCTTATTAACTATTTTTTTTTGCATATTACGGACTTTGATCATACATGAGAACCTTAGTTGTTTAAATTTGGTTTTACGATAGTATTTGATCCATCTATATTTTGCTTTTTTACTCGAGTTACTGCACTTTGAATGAAAATTATGCTTATAAGCCAAGGATGGTTTTATAGTTGCTCATGTGTTGTTTTGGATTTTCTTCATAATAGCTACATAATCTTGAATTTTGAATTAGTT
Source organism: Papaver californicum (assembly GCA_023531435.1). Taxonomy (NCBI): domain Eukaryota; kingdom Viridiplantae; phylum Streptophyta; class Magnoliopsida; order Ranunculales; family Papaveraceae; genus Papaver; species Papaver californicum. Next base: position 11,483,094 of record JAJJMC010003936.1, read on the forward strand.
GCCTGTTTTTTTTTACAATGTATATGCAGTCAGAAATGAATCGGTTGAGTGAGAAGGTTCGTCTAGGTGAAGTCAACTATACGCCTGAAGAAATATATACAATGGTTGTTGATCCTCGTAGCTATGGGGCTAAGCGTGCTCGTAAGTCAAAAGTTGCTACCAGCAGTTTCAGCTTATATGAAAGAAATGAAGCATAAATGACTGCTCTCAAAGAACAGCTGGATTCAGAAAAATAGAAAGTTGCAAAGCAAGACAAGGAGATCCAAAAACTTCAACGAAGAGAGCGTAATCTCAGAGAGTATATGAATGAGGCTTTGAAGAAGATAGGAATTCAACCTATGCCATATGATTTGGAAGATGAATCCCTAGATGAACATGAAGTTGAAGATAAACCTACTTGTGATGATTTGCAAGAAGATGAGGACGACGATGATGGCGATGATAATGATTTACAGGTAGATGGACGTGCTGATGACAATCAGGAGAATGAATTGTCGGTGGAGGATGAGTCTGACTAAATGATGGATCTGCAGTTTTATTTTGGTGAAGAAATAGGTACAATGCCTTTTGCTGGTTTTTTTTTTTTGTCTTTTGTTTAGACCTGATCCTGTATGTTTTTTGTTCTTTTGGGGAAGTGAAAATAAGAGACTAAGACGATACATGAACCATTAAATTTTGTATGTTTTTTTGTTTTGTCGGGGATGGGTGGCAAAAAGTTATATAAAAAGGTAATGTCTTTTGGTGGGGATACTGAAGTACAATATATTTGTAATTATTTAATCTTAATTAGAAGTTGTCATTTTAATTATATAATCTTAATTAGTGATAACGTCCAGTATTATTTTTTAATTACAATTACATTTTGGGATTATTTAAAAATTTGGTTTTAACGAGCAAAGAAATTTGGTAGCTTAAAAAACTTAAGCAATCAACTTCAGGCCAATCAAAATCAAAATTCGCTTTTAGGGAGCAAAATAATTTGGTAGCTTAAAAATCTAAGTAACCAACTTCAGGCTAAGTTGTTCCATGTATTTATCAACTAGGTATTTTAATAGCTCAATTCTCTTTTACGGAGCAAAACAATTTGGTAGCTTAAAAATCTAAGCAACCAACTTCAGGCTAAGTTGTTCCATGTATCTATCAACTAGGTATTTTAATAGTTCCTAAATCAGAATTGCTTTTAGAGAGTACAAAAATTTGGTAGCTTAAAAACTTAAGCAACCAACTTCAGGCCAATCAAAATCAGAAATCGCTTTTAGCGAGCAAAAATATTTGGTCGTTTAAAACCTTAACAAAGCAATTTCAGGCCAAGTTGTTCCATGTATCTATCAACTAGGTATTTTTTTTGCTCTAGGATGGTTGGTCTAGATCTGAAGCGATTGGTATTTAACTTGCTCTATTTGTTGGTCTAGCTATGAAGCGATAAGAATTTTACTTGCTCCATGGTGGTTGGTCTAGATCTGAAGCAATGAAAAGGGTACTCGCTTTAGGATAGTTGGTTGATTACTAGAGCGACTGCCTAGCTGCTCTAAACCTTTACAAATCTCACCTTTTGCAACAACAGAGCGAGTGCCACTTTTAGTCGCTATAAGGGTTAGAGCGACTCGAAATGGGCTTTATGCAACCCAGACTTCTTGGTTGCTTAAACCAGTTTTTCTTGTAGTGTAAGGAAGTGCACCCTTATGCGAGCATTAAGCAACATGAAACTTGCTATTTGCTAGGGGCGAGTTATATATAACTTCAACTGCTTAACACTCCAGACAAAATATTTGGGGGCGAGTTACGTTACGCCTCAACATAATGAGAAATTCACTCGCCAAAAGTCACAATTAAAGGGGAACCCAAACTTCTTAAACCCACAACAAGTTGGGGGTTAAGAGGAGGAGATGTGTGTACCATAATATTTTGACACCAAATATCGGCTAAGAGCGGCCTATCTTTACCGACTCATTCCCGTCGGCCTACTTCCAAAACTCTAGAAGAAGGTTCTGGAATATTCTAGATTACTTGGCAGACAAGTATGCAAAAATCTATAAATATAGAGGACATAAACCCTAAAAGATATGGTATCAAACCTTAAAAACTCTTGTAATTTTTTTTTACTGACATATGCATCAGAGCCTCTTCTTTGTTTTTTACAGGTTCTTCCCATCTAAATTACCACGAGAAGGAGATCAATCATCGAGATTGTTTACGATGAAGATGGACACGTTTTTGCCCAAACAATAAGCTTCATTATTATCGAAAATTATAGAGATATGCATAAAGCCAAAATAATTACTTGTAAGTTGTATTTTTTAACATACAAAACTAAAAGTATAAACTTCTCCCACTGTCTTGAGGTATATGCATGGATGTGATAATTTCATCCAGAACTAGAAATAATTATAGTTTTATTAAATATTTTATATACCATGGGAAGGCTTACTTATATTGAAGACTACATATCCATGTATTTAAAAAGGCAGGGCCTTCAGGATAACAAATGTAAATTTTATTTAAAATTCAACACTAATAAAGGCTATTTTTAACGTTTATATGATGTAACTCTTCAGTCATACTGAACGACTAATGATGCCATAATAATTCTCAATAAGTCTTTCTTTGACATAGGAGAAAAAATTATTTATAATGAATTCCTCATTCATGAGTAAATTTTTTGGCTACAAGTATAGCTTTATATCGTTTAGCATTGCTGATACATTCATGCTAGGTATGAAAGACACACACTTACACACAACTGATTTGTGTAATTCCAGCAATCAAACAATATCCCAAATTTGACGTTCAACCAATGATTTAATCTCACATAGCATCAATTTGTTAATCGTGATAACTTGTGAATTGGAAACCGAATCTTTATTATCCCATATCAAAATAAAATTTTGAAATAAACCACTGAAACATCATGAATAATTTATTTTCGTTTTGTTGAGACATAATTATCCTGACTTTATCCATGTATTCCCTCAGACTGTGCCATCATTAAGGATTTATATTTTGGTTTTAATAAATGTCATACTACGATTAGGACACAACATACTATTTGGGTTATTCAGGAAAACCAATTTTTCACTAATAGTTTATGAAAATTTTATTTATTGGGAATGTAAACCTTCTTTCCAACTGAACAACCATAAGTTACGGTTGTTTTAAACTAGGTTTTCATCCTTTCTACGGTTCAAAGTGTGTTTTTGAAACTATTTTACTCAAAAATCTATTTAAATTGCACAGTTGTATGAACAAATTACATTCACAAACGTATGGATATTCTGCATGACTCATCATGCTTTTAACCAATTTCCTAAAAATACGATTTCGCCTTTTGCTATACACCATTATGCCAAGGATAATTTGTCCTTATGTATTGAGCAGCAATGCCAAATTTTTGGAGATATTACGTAAGATATTCAGAATACTGTTTATTTTGTCATACCTTTCATAATATCAACCACCACAGTTAGATCTTACGATTTTCACTTTTTTTTTATAATTGCTTTTAAATTCCAGTAATGAATGGTTAAAAAAACACTCACAACTTAAAAATTAACGTCTGAATCATTCTCCAGAAAGTTGATAAAACAATTTTTCAACTTTCAAAAATAGATGTGAAAGTGACATGAAAACATAATCAAGGTGATAAAACAATTTTTCTTCTAAAATTTGGACCATCAAAAGTCTACAAAATCATCCATAAGTTAGACCATCAAAAGTCTATAAAACAATCATAATCAACAATTAATAAGAACAAAAGCTGATATGTCATATAGAGTTACATAACAATTAACTTACAATAGTTTCATACCTTCAATAATATTCTCATGTGGGTAAAATCTTGTTAAGGATCACAATGAGATATGAAAAATATTTGTATTCATTTAACATTCTCATGATACAACATTATGCATGTATCATACGACACCAGAATGTGAGTGAATCTTGTCTTAAAATGTATGGGCACACTCGTATGATTCTAATGTTCATCTTAATACATTGTGAATTGGAGTTACTTGTGGGTGGCTATCATTCCACATGCATATGAAACATATATATAATCTTAATGTTCATTTAAGTATATGAACCAAAACTACTTGCGAGCAGATTTGTTTTGATCGTTAAATCAAACTACGAGGACTCAAAATACATAAAATACTTACAACATAATAGTTTAGTATCAATATGGTGATAGCCAAACAATGTAGCAAACATGTGAAATTGCAAATGCCAAATTGACTTTTCTTGTGATGTTGCATAGTCCCACTTAATGCTATGAAAAAACTTGAAATGATCATAAATTTAGTCAATTATAAGAAATAATGAGTAACCTTATAACATTAATCACACAATTTTGTTCAAAGCATGTCATATGTAAATTGTAAAAACATCAACACCCCTTAATTTAAAATATTCAAACGTAATGAACCTCGCGTAATCCAAAATCAAGCATTATGCAATTATAATTTAATAATGAAGATTCGTAGAAGAAAACTCTTTAATGCATCGCTAGGTTATATGTGACACTAGTTTTAAGGATCACGTTAAATAAGGGTTATTGTGTAGATAAAGATGAATGCTGTTTAAAATAGACAAAATAGGACATGAATATCATTTTCACAAATATAGGGAATTTTATCCAAATAAAAATAAAGATTCAATTTTTCTTTAGATGATGCACTGAGTTTTAGATGAAACAACATAGTTGGATTGTGTATGAAAAACATAAAAATCCTTAATGGGTTACTCAACTCGGCAATGAGTTAATTTAGAAAAACATTAAATAAATTTTATTTGTGTATTTTGAGAAATAATGAAAATCATGTGATATTTACTTAATCATGATTCTAATTTGTGTGTCTAAAAAAAGGTCAAAATTGGCATTCTAGGAAGAAAAACAAAAGAAAATGACACATGAACACTCATTAAGATGTAAAGTGATTTAGATCCATAACATATGATTAAATTAAGATCATATCCTCGGTATTTTTTTAAACATGTGAATTCTTAATCACCCGTGAATAGTTGTTGTTCTAATATGTTTAAGAAACAAAATATCAATATTTAACATTATAATTATTATGACTTAAAAATGCTTTGACATAACTAGCCAAACAACTTAAGAATAATGTCATTAACAATAGTTCGATAATGTGAAACGTTTATGTACCTTTATGGCTCAGCAAATTGGTGCTTACGTCATCATCATAACTATTGCTAAGATTACACTTAAGCATTACAGAGGTGATAGCTAAAAGGTATTGGACATAATAATCTTAAACACAATAATCACATACAATTTTATTTATTTATTTTAAAAAAAAGAGAAAAAATATATTATAATATACACACAAATTTAAAGGTATAAAAATGGAATGACTCGATAAACGACTTAGATTAGGTATTAATATTTTTAATAAAGCGGAAACATATTAGTAATTGGTTTATATTTTTCTTTAGATAAAAAGAAAAACGCTCTATTTTATGACTTGGTTCTATAACAAAGAAGTTTTGATTAGATTTTTTCTATATTACCAAGTTTACTTAATCACTAACAAACTTAATGATTTCATTTAATTCACAGTAATAGTAAAGATATAATTTAAGGTTATATATATATAGTAGTGATAATGTATGTGAACCACCGACTCTTCTCATTCTAAAAGAAAATGGATAGGTGACAAATAAAGAGAATCTTATTTCTTCTTCTTTAGTTCTTTAAGTTTTGTTCACTTCCAACAGAGTGATCCAATGCCGTATTTATGGAGGGATCTGCATGATAAAGTATGTCTTTACAAAGATACATGTTGCCAACTTGTCAATATACTTTAGTCTTAAACAAACTAGCTTATACTTATCTAAGTTTGGTTTTTATCTTAAAAGAAAACCCAGTAAACACCGGATTGTTCTCGACTCTAAAATGGTGGTCCATCAACAAAAGCGTGTTTACACAAAACTCCCCATTGGACCACCATTTTAAGAACGTTATCTCGTTAAAAATTTTCCGGTAAAATTTGGACGAAAGAAAAAAAGTACAGTAAAATTTTTAGAACAGTGTTGGACACGTATATACCGCCTCGCTAAAACCTTGACAAATTAAATCCAGTGGGATAAGACTTTGTCTAAGGAAAAAGAGTACATCGCGTTAAAGTCCAAAATCAAAACTCCCCATGACCAAAATCCCCGTTTATTTGTCTGCTTGTACATGTGGCGCATTCCGATTCCATAAACCAGCTTACGGAAAAAATTTGTTGGTAAAGACTTGGTGAAGAGATCGCCATAATTTTTACATGATTGTATCTTCTGAATATCAATCTCGTTGTTCCTCTGGAGATGGTGAGAATTCAATAACTTTGGTGAAATATGCTTTGTTTTATAACCTTTGATATAACCCTCTTTAATTTGTGATATACACGCCGAGTTATCTTCACAAATTGTTGTTGGAGCACTGATTATGGAAGTTAGACCGCAAGATCTTCTGATATGCTCGATTAATGACCGCAACCAAACACATTCTCTACTGCTTCATGGAGAGCAACTATTTCGGAATAATTTGAGGATGTAGCTGGCATGCTCTGTTTAAAGGAACGCCATGGAATCGCAGTTCCACCGCTGGTAAAAACGTACCCTTCCTGGGAGATTCCTTTTTGGCGGGTCTGACAGATATTCAGTATTTATATATCCTGTTATCTGCGAACAAGCTAAAAAATATTTTGAGTAAAATAAACCCATGTCAGTAGTACCACGAAGGTAACGCAAAATGTGTTTTACCCCTGTCCTATGTCGTTCCGTTGACACAAAACTATACATGGCTAGCAAATTTACTGTAAAAAGAAATGTCAGGCCTAGTACATTCAGTTAAATATAACAAGGCCCCAATTGCACTCAAGTTTGGTACTTATGGACCAAGGAGTGCTTCACCCTCCTCTTTAGGGTGAAATGGGTCTCTTTTAGGGTCAAGAGATCTAACAACCATTGGGGTGCTAAGAGGATACGCTTCATTCATCTTGAAACGCTTCAAGATTTACTCTGTATAATTGGAAATGTGGACAAGAATTTCACTCTCATAATGCTCAAGTTGTAGGCCAAGATAAAATTTTATTTTATCGAGATCTTTTATCTCGAACTCTTTCTTTAAGCATTCAGTTGCTTTTGAGAGTTCATCAGGAGTTCTAATCAAGTTGATATCATCTACATACCCAGTTATTATTACAATTCCATATTATGACCTTTTAATAAACATACAAGGGCAAATAGGATTGTTCACATATCCCTCTTTTATCAAGTATTCATTGAGCCGATTATACCACACTCGCCGGGATTGTTTTAATCCGTATAGAGCTCTATTTAGTTAAGTGAATACATATGACGTGGTTTCCTTTGAGGTTATCTGAATCCTTCCGGAAGTTTCATGTAAATGTATGTATCTAGCTTGCCATATAGATACGCAGTGAGCACGTCCATTAGATACATGTCAAACCTTCAGAGACTGCCAGACTTATTAAATATCGAAAGGTAATTGCATCCATAACAAGGGAGTATGTCTCTTCATAGTCAATCCCAGGTTTCTGCAGGAAACCTTTTGCTATTAGTCGTGCTTTGTAGATAACGACTTCATTTCTCTCGTTAAGCTTTCTCACAAACACCCATTTATAATCTACAGGATTCATATTTTCTGGTGTTTGGATTGCAGGCCCGAAAATATTTCTTTTAGCGAGAGAATTAAATTCATCTTGGATTTCCACTTTCCACTTTGGCTAATCGTCTCTTTGTCGACATTCCTCTATAGAGTGTGGTTCAATATCATCATTATCGTTGGTAATTTCAGTAACTACTGATAATGAAAATATGTCGTCCACAATAACTGTGTTACGATCCCACACTTCTCTGTCACATGTGTAATTTATGGAAATTTCTTCATTCACAGGTACCTGTGTATCAGTCGAGACTTTATCCTCTTCAAGAGGTTCATCAGAAAAAATGGGTCGTTCTTTGAAATTCTCTTCATGAGCACTATATGTAGCCTCTTCAGGGGCGCTATCTTTGATCGAGACAGATTGGCTCTTCCTCTTTCGAGAGACAGAATCTTTTGATCCAACTGGTCGTCCACACTTCAGGCGTTCATTTGATGATTATTTTACCGCTGAGATCCCAACTTGTCATGTCGATACATCATTCCGAGCTGGAGTATTTCTAGCAGGCATATACGATTTTGTAATTCGACCAATATCAGTATATACATCAAGCATTTTATTTTCAACATTTTGCAGATGTATAATCTTTTGCACTTCAATTTCATAGTGATTTGTGCAAGGGTTGAGATGAGACAAACTTGGAGTGTACCAAGATATTTTACGTCGTTCTTCTGACGGCTTACCTTCTCCCCCTAACGACGGGAAAACTGTCTCACCAAAATGACAATCTGCAAATCTAGTTGTAAATACATCACATGTTAAAGGTTCTAAATACCTTATAATATATGGTGAATCGAAACTAACATAAATACAAAGGCGACGTTGTGGGACAAATTTAGTTCGTTGTGGCGGTGTAATAGGCACATAAACAACACACCCAAAAACACGTAAATGCGAAATATCTGGTTGCTGGCCCAAAACAAGTTGTAAAGAGGAATATTGATGGTTAGTAGTTGGTTAAAGCCGGACTAAAGTTGCAGCATGCAAAATGGCATGTCCACATGAGGATACAGGTAATTTAGTCCTCATAAGCAGTGGTCGAGCAATTAACTAAAAATGCTTAATAAAAGACTCAGTTAATCCATTCTGAGTATGCACATGTGTTATATGATGCTCGATATGATACCAACTGAAAGGAAGTAAGCATCAAAAGCCTTAGATGTAAATTCACTAGCACCATCAAAACGAATGAACTTAATAGGAAAGTCCGGAAAAATGGGCACGCATCCGAATAATTTGGGCAAGCAGTCTGGCAAATGCAACTTTACATGTTAATAGTAGAAAGACATGAGACTATCTAGAAGATGCATCTATCAATACCATAAAGTATTGAAATGGTCCACAATATGGGTGGACAGGCCCACAAATGCCACCATGAATCCTCTGAAGGAATATTGGTGATTCAACAATAACTTTTGTTAAAGATGGCTTTATAATCAGTTTTCCTAGTGAACAAGCAACACAATTCATGTCATTGCCTAACAGAAGCTTTTGGTTACGTAAAGGATGTCCATGAGAATTTTGTATTATTCTACTCATCATGAACATGAGTGTCCAAGCCGATCATGCCAAAGCTTGAATAATTCTGGATCATTAAACTTCTGGTTAGTGACAGCATGTGATTCGACAGTTCGAATTTTTGTAAGATACAACCTAGAAGAGAGAGCTTTAAGCTTTTATACAACGTTTTTTTGGCACAAAACATATGAAGTAATACATAGATACTCCATATTATGCTCATCTGTTGTTTTAAGCTGGTAACCATTACGCCAAATATCGTTAAAACTCAACAAATTCCTCTAGGATCTTGTAGAATATAAGGCGTCTTTAATATTAATTTTGTACCAACCGGTAGAATGATACATGCTCTTTCGGAGCCGTCTATCAGACTACTTGAACCCTAAACGGTATGCATATTACCTTAAACCTTTTTAGGGTTACAAAATATTTATGGGCTCGAAAAATTGTGTTTGTTGTTCCACTGTCAACCAAACAAATATCTCTATCGTCTATTTTAGAATTAGATAGATTACTTCTGGAATCCATTTCTACAACATAAATAGACGAGATAAAATTAACAAAATATCCACCTTTATATACACCAAAAAATGTGGTATACATCAACAAAAATATACATAAAAAAATAAAACTCACAGAATATAAGAAAATATACTACATGTCATATAAAGGAAACATTTAGTTCTACAGCTCATCAAAAGAAACTGGATAGGCTCGCCACCTTCAGGGTCGACGAGATAATCAGATATATCCAAGTGGGTATTACTGGTATTAGGAACACCGTCCTCTATTAAATTTATCTCTATATCTTCGGCAGGTCGCTTCTGGGACGCCTGATAGCGGTTAACGAAAGTTTGTGGCGCACTACAGGTACGCTGTCATTGACCAGTTAAGCCACGCCGATATCAAAATTCCTTTCGAGGGGGTTGACTTGGTGAACACTTATCTTTATTTTGCTTTGGTTTCGTAATTTTCAACGGCCGTTGGTACGACGGATAACGGGTATACCTTCCCCGTGCATTTTTGTGGCCCCCACGTTGATATCTTTTCCATATCCATATTTGCTTTTGTTACCATGATTATTTCTTTGTCTAAAAGATATAGATGCGTGTGCTTCAGACACAGCTGCAGAACCAGTGGGACGAGTTTCATGGTCTTTCAACAAAAGCTCATTATTCTGCTCTGCAATCAAAAAATAAGAAATTAACTCAGAACAGTCTTTAAATTTAAGCACGTTCGATACATGAAAGGTTGTAAATGTTTTTTTCCAACATTTATTCTTCAGTGACAGTCTCACCACACAATTTAGTTGTGAGGTTATTTTAAACATAACAGAGTTGTAAACTGTCACTCAACGAAAATATTGCAGCTGTAAGTTCAACCAATCATTCCGAGCTTTTGGAAGTATGACCAACTTCAGGTGGTCATATAGTTTTTTCAGAAAGTTCCACAAAATAAGTAGGTCTTTGACTGTCAAATATTCCTACTTTAAATCATCATGGAGATGATGCTTGAGGAAAAACAGGGTTGTAGAGCTATCCTTATTGGACATGGTGTTTCCTTCTTGAATTGTCTGCCCAAAACCTTTAGCTTCAAGGTGAAGATCAGTAGCAAAATATCCAAGAAACTTAATGATAAGCGAAAATAATCTTATTTCTTCGGCTTTATTTTATAAATGTGTTCACTTCCATTAAAATGATCCAATGTCGTATTTATAGAGGGACCTTCATGATATAATACATTTTTACAAACACACATGTTACCAACGTGTCAATATACTTAAGTCTAAAACAAACTAACTTATATTTGTCTAAGTTTGGTTTTTATCTTAAAAATAAATCCAGTAAACACCGGATTGTTCTCGACTCTAAAATGGTGGGCCATCAACAAAAGCGTATTTACACAGCAAGATTAAGTTTGAACTACGAAAAGTCTAAACGAGGTCAGTCAAAGTCAATACGGAGGAGTAGACAGTCGACGCCATCGGCTAAGGTCCAGTTAACTTGTTAAAGTCATATAATATTTTTTATTAAGCATAGTCAGATGATGAAAGAAGTAGGCGTGACTTTTAATTGGCCAAAGTATAATTGAGCAAGTAAAACGGCCTATTTAGGCCAAGGCCTAAATCCTTTAATTTTAACAGTCCGTGGATTAAAACCCCACTGTCCTATATCTTTTACTACTAAAATCCTAGTCAAAACAAAACAAAATAAAAATCCTATTTAAATAAATCTGTCTAAACTACCCTTTACATTAATTCAATCCAAAAAAAATAAAAATCAATCCCACTCTTAAATTACCATTTACATTAATTCAATCCAACAAAAATAAAAATCAACCTACTCTTAATCTTTATTCTCTCACCACCAACACTATCAATACCAATTCACCACCAACAACAACCAATAACCACCATCATCCAGCAACATCACCACTACCATCCACCAACTAACAGCAGCACCAACCACCACCACCAACCAGTACCGCCATCACCCACCACCACTACCAACGAGCACCACTAACAACCACCATGTCCACTACCAAAGAGCACCACCACTAACCACCACTAGCAGAAACGAAAACCAGAACCAACACCCACCACCACCACCACCAACAACAACCAACACCAACAACCAACACCACTTTCACCACCAACACCAACATCAATGAGCACCACTAACAACCACCAGATCCGCCACCAACGAGCACCACCACCACCACCAACCATCACCAGCAACAACGAAAACCAGAACCAACACCAACCACCACCACCAACCAGCACCACCAACAACCAACACCACTTCCACCACCACCACCAACACCAGCATTATCCCACTACCATCAATCGGAAAACACCACCACCGACCAATACTATCATCAACACCACCACCACGTCAGCAGCACCACCATAAAAAGCTTACCATATTACTAAAACATTGGTTTCAACAATAAAAATTAGGCAGAAAAATGATGAAACCAAATTTGGTTTCAACATAAAATTTGTATTTCACCAACACAACTTCAACGAAGAAACCAAATGCACCAAATTGAATAAACTAGAAAAAATTTAGTTGAAACCAAATTTGGTTTCAACATAAACGTATTGTTTCACCATTAAACTTTGGTTTCACGGTAAAAAGTAGCACAAATCAGATGAAACCAAATTTGGTTTCTATAAACCTTACTGTTTTCACCAACACAAAAATTGGTTTCAGTGTTGTTTAGTTTTTCTAAAATTTGATGAAACCAAAAAAGGTTCCATCATTTATTTTATTCCAGATGAAAAAAAATGATGAAACCAAAAGTTTCATCATTTTTCAGACGTTCTACCAACACAAACACTGGTTTCAACGTTGTTTAGTTTTTGTAAAATTTGATGAAACCAAATTTGGTTTCATCATTTTTCTGACGTTTCACCATCAAAAAACCCTAATTTCGATAATGATGATCTGGAGGTGTTGGTGATGTTTGTAGAGGATAGAAGGAGAAAGAAGAGGTGTTGTTGGTGGTGGATCCGGACATATAGTGGTGGGGGAGAAAAAATAACGAGGAGGAAGCGATGGGGGAGGAGGAGGTGTTGTTGGTGGATGATCTGGACATAGAAGGAGAAGTAGGTACTGGTGGTGTTGGTGGAGAAGACGGAGGTGTTATTAGTGGCTGATATGGGTGACAGAGCTATTATTGGTGAACATAAAAGTAAAATAAAAAGAGAGAAGAAGACGGATGTGTTGGTGAAGGAGACGGAAGTGCTGTTGCTCCGGATCTATCTTTTCTCACTGGTTTAGTGGCAGCGGAGCTACTGTTGTTGGTGGTGATAGTGGTGGGGAGGAGGAGGCATAAGAAAAGAAGAAGAAGAAGAAATGAGAGAAGAAAAGAAGAAGAAGAAGAACCCGATAAAAATAAAAATAAAAATGTAAGGGTGACATTTTAAAAAGTGGTTAAAACTAAATTTAAACATTATAGAAGAAAATAAAATTTTTATTTTATTTTTATTTATGAAAAATAATATGGAAGAAGTTTTTGTATGCTAAGTATGATCATCTTAATTTTTTTACTTGTTTTATAATTTTAAAGACACAACATAAAATAGTTTCATTCACGAAAAGGCACCTAGCTTACGAGGCCAGAGACTTCTTATTCTCAGATCTCAATACCAGCGAAAGCAGGGCTAACACACTCCAACTAAGGGGGAACCCATTACCTGTTGAGCCTCTTCCCTACACCTTAACCCAGCTTTACCTTATATAAAATCCTTAATAGGGTTTCATCAACGAAAAGAAGATCCAGATGATCATTTCAAGTTCCTAGTCACTCGAGGGGCACTCATTTTCTCCTATAATCTAAATGAGGTTAAATCACAAGCAGCTAGAAAAGCAAGGAGCTATAAACCATCGAATTGTGACCTCGGATTCAACCTTATTAATAGAAGCATCAGAAATTTAGAAATGTGGTTAGGTTAGGACCTCACAAGCTAGAAGAACCCGAAATTGAGCAATTCCCCTTCGTTGGTAGAGCAATTTACTTCATCGTATCCAAGTTCTAAAGGAAGGGACCCTTCAATAGGAGTCTTCAGAAGCTTCTGAACCAACAGATTCTTTCAATACGGGAACCTTTCCAGATAGGTCAGCAAAGCTATTTCCTCAAAAGGGAAGCCAATAAAGCTATTTTTCTAACAAACAAAAATTGCAAAACATGCCTTGGCATGATGGCACATACAGTCGTTTTATTAAGCAAACAGTGAATCAGTTATGATTTTAATAAACATAAGCTATCACCCATTAATCATTATGGCTCTCCGCCAATTAAAAAGAAAGGAACGATGGATCCTTTTACCTGTTTAACGTAATTAGTTTTTCAGGATCAAATTATTAAATCCATTAGCATTGTAAAATTACACGCCCAAAACATTAGGTTATGGATAAGTGGGGTACAACAGGTGGGTGGATACGGATTTAGTATCACCTGTATCCAGTCCATTCAAATGGTGGATTTGAGAGTTTCATCCGGATTCATCCCATTATCCGTCAGATTTAACACCTGCGAGTGAACGGATAAATGGATTGTATCGGGATCAATTTACGGATTTAAAAAATAAACAAGTGAAAACAGATAAATGCAGGTTTAACAAGATTAATATAACTTTAAAACTCAAATTATTGAAATTTAAGTAATTATAACATAACAAGAGTAAAATAACGTCTTATTGGGTTACTGAAATTTAAGTAATTATTTATAGAGAAAAGATGACAACACCATAAATGAAGATTTAATAAGGGAAAAACAAAAAAAAATAGAGTGAACAAGGGAGGGAATCGTTGAATGGGAGAAGTGGGGAATAAAGTTCTCTTAAGAGAAAAGACTAAGCACATAACCTACCAATTCCCTATAATTACCTTCATGTATAAGTTTAATAACACCAACATTATCTTTAGGGTCGGGTGTCCAAATGATGGGTGATGTTCTATCCGCGTCCGATTTATGAAAACTGCGGGTTTTAAAAATTCATCCACATCCAATCCACCAGAGGCGGATCGGATATCCGTCCGCCAAAATATAAATTGGACCGAATAAAATCCACGGATTTAGATATTTAGCTCACCCCTATGGATAAGAATGCACATGGTAAGATTCAGTTCGGTTCTTCATTAAATCAGAATCAAAATCGATAACTTCGGTTTTTATGTTTTCAAAACTAATGATTGCCATCATCGAATTTGGTAAAAAACCGACGGGTTATGATAAACCAGCAAGAGACTTCAATCCATCTCATTTTTCTCTTTAAAAACTTAAGACTCAAAATTTCTGGTTGCTAGAGACGAACTCAAGAGCTCTATCAAAACCAGATCTAAACTCAGTTAAATTATTTGGATATTACACAAAAATTGTCAATTCCAATCAAAATTCATCATAAAGTATTATCAATTCCAATAAAAATCATCACAAAGATTACACACAAATTGTTAATTATAAAATCAATTACATTGAAAGAAAGACAAGAATATAAGATATATGGTTTACGAGGATGTTTTTGTTCTTTGAGAGAAATAATCCAAGAAAAAACATCTTTGTAGGAACGTTTTTGATTTAAGGATTGAGTGGATGCGATTGCACGAACATGAATATATACTTATATATGGAGACGGATATACGATTTTTTTTGGCTAAAAAAAGGATGGTTATTTATTGATTATAAAGGAGTAAATCAGTTACGTATCCAAATTGACTAACTTGAGGATTATACCAAATGTTATCATTGTTTGTGTTCGCATTATCCAAAACACCCTAAATTACACTCTCATTTCTTTCTTCATAGTTGGAATTTTCAAAAAACCCTTTTTTCACGCCATCCTTTAAGGTACTTTTGGTTCCGCCATTGTATCTTCTCCACCCGTCGAGATCCATCCTAATTCTTCCAACTTCACTGTTAGTGTAGTTCTTATCGAGATAGGTTTGATTTGTGTTTTCAATCTTTCCTCATTCCCACAATTATCCCTGATAGCTTCATCTCCGTAAGTATCCCCCGTCTTCTCTTCATAGATCCGTGAGAAACCAAAAGTGGAATTGGTATTCATGTTCTCTGGTATGTCTGTCTTCCCCAATACGTCAAACCAGTTCCGCATATTTCTAACACCAAAATATACTCTAAGCTTATACATATTCATAAGGTTCTAATTAATTCTTACATTGTTACGAATTTTAAATTTCAGAGAATTAAATTCCCTTGTGAACCAAATTCCACATATTTATTGGAGCTATTCAGATTTATTGTTTCTTCTTAAAAAGTTAAGTTTCCAGGCGACTCATTTCTCTGCCACATAACTATAAATTATTTACAATGTATATCCTTTATCAATTTCATTACAATCAATATGGTATTTCTTTTATCTCCACTGATTACTCCTGGTGGTGCACTAATGTACTTGGCCTTTTCAAAGTTTCCTGTCATACCATTACCAAACATAATAAGATAAGAATCAGATTTATCCTTGTTGTTTATCACAGTAAAATGAACCAAAACTTTGCTCATTTCTTATGCTTTCAGTTGTTTAAGACCCTTATATTCTTTTTGTTTCTTTTCTGCTTCAATGTGAATCACAATCAGATTTGCGGTCCATCTACATACTGTTTATCATTCTTAAAAACCTTCTTACACCTAGCATTCTAAACAAATCACATAGTGATAGCACAAAGATTATTATAGTTAGCATCCTTATGTTTGAAATTTCTTTTTTTTTTAATCCATTTTTGATCCAATCATTCAAATTAATGGCTTTAGTTTTAACTCTATGATTTTTTAGAGGAAGACAATTCCATACGTTTTTGATAAAATCACAGTTCCTGAACAAATATTCCAAAGTTTCATTTTCAGATGTACAAAAATAACAAGTTTTATCTATGTGTTCATAATTTTACCAATCCTTTTTCCAACAGGAAGGATGTCATTCAGACATTTCCGAAGGAACATTTTGATCCTTGGCATTGTCTTTATTTCCAGATACATTTCCAAGGAAATGCTCTGGTCATCCTTGGGGAAGTACCACAATTATATTTCGATGAATGTCGTAGGTGCAATCAAATTAGGGATCTTATTTCCACTCAATTAAAGAATAATATAATGGAAGTCAAGTTCGTCCCCACGAGGAGCGAGGTGTTCTAGTTATCAAATGTCACAAAAGGAGGTTTGTTTAAGGTTGAAATTAACTAACAAAGCAATTAAAAGTGATTAAGATGCAAGCAATGGAGATAAATATGATCGAGAAATCCTTCTTCGTTACTAAACAATCATTGAGTTAGTATACTCATCTATTATCCATTCATCACAGATTATCACCAACCGTAGAATAGCAAGTACGCTTAGTTATCCCCAAAACTCCTCATATCACCAGGTAACAGGTACGCTTAGTCACCGGATTCTATCCAACTAACCTTGAGGTTCGCTTAAAAAATGTAACTTAATCAAACGTTTTAAGGTTTGTGAGTTTAGGTTTGGTCCTATTAGTTAGACTCATTACGCTCGGTCCACTTTCTAATGTTACTCTTATACGCAATTGCTCCACAGAATTCCTCTGTAAGGCCTCACGTCCTCTACTTAGGTAAGATGTTATGATACAATTAAGGATACCCAACTTTTACTAGCTTTATATTAATTAAAAAATCAATTTATTTGGCCACCTAAACAATCTATCAATCAAGCATAAACATTCATATTAGTAAAAAAAAAACGATAATCATGTGAAGAATTTCAAAATAGATTAATATATAATAACTCAAGTCATGTCTAATACTTAGAATTCATCCTCAATCAATTAGGTTTTTAGCTACTCATGGATGTAGAAGCATCCATGATATACATATAATAAAATAGTTAAGAAATCGTTATGATAATGGAACCGTTCTGAATCCTAGCTTTCTCCTCTTTTGGTATTGTTGATCTCCTCCAAAGCTTGCAAAGTTATGTAAAAAGTTATAAAAGATCACTTCTTAATGTCTTGAGAGTCTCCTTTTATAGTACTTCATGATATTTAGGGTTTAGAATCCTTCCGGGACCGGGTTTCCTCCCTTAGAAGTCAAAAACGCGTCAAAACGGACTTCTTGGACTTGCCATAGTCGGCATAGGTGATTCCTCACAAGCAATGCCGATTCTTGATGTTAAAAATAAAATTTTTCTG
Source organism: Papaver californicum (assembly GCA_023531435.1). Classification (NCBI taxonomy): domain Eukaryota; kingdom Viridiplantae; phylum Streptophyta; class Magnoliopsida; order Ranunculales; family Papaveraceae; genus Papaver; species Papaver californicum. The sequence continues at coordinate 11,500,969 of JAJJMC010003936.1, forward strand.
CCCTTTTTCGTATCAGAGTCGGCATTGCTTGAGTCCCTATGAGCAATGCTGACTCTTGAGTTGTAGATGACCTTTTCCTCGTCTCGACTGTTTTTCCATAACTTCTTCATGCGAACTCGAAATGACCTCGTTCTTTTTACTTTCACTTCGTATTCTCGTTCTCTTCAAGATGGTATAAAGAATCATAGATTTGAATGAAGTATTTGTATTTGGCCATTTTTTCACTTATAAAACTCAATTTCCTTGTTCATTTCATGTCGCAATGAATTCTTTTCTTATTCTTTGGCCTTGGAATGCTTGAGTACTTGGAGTAATTCACTTCTTATCTCTTTTGTAGCCACTTTCACTCTTATTTGGATGATTCACCTAATATAAGACAGAAGATAAAAAACAAACGTAATAACAAGTAATATGCAAGAATTATATCAAATATTAGTATGGATTCGACACTAAAAACATATGAATTGTGCACTTATCAAATTCCCCCACACTTAGCTTTTGCTATTCCTCGAGCAAACTACTAACTAACTAAACTAAAATAATATACAACAACTCTATTTCGTCGAGGATATGATTGCACTTAGCATGTGTAACAAGCCTTTAAACCCCTAGGTGTCCCTAGTGGACGAGTTATAGTTTCGTGAGGGTTTACAAGAGGTATACCCACAAAACCTACTCCAACTTCAAAATCACAAGTATCCAAAGAGCTATGAGGACATAAAGTTTCTGCACACTAATAATAAGAAGTCAGAAATGCCAAAGAACATTATTCTCATGCTTAACTCTTGAGTTAGGAGAAAACCACCATATGAAAGAATCCAGGTTCGAAAGTTATCGAATATTTCGACTTCTGCCTCACCAATAGGGTTTTATGAACTTGCGCTCAAAGGACGCACTTTATGGTTCTCATATGTTCAGGAAGGAGTGAAGATAGAAATCCTGCACACGTTGAATGGTGGAAAGGAAAAGGAACCTTCCGAATCATATGACAATGTTACCTCATAAAAATATGGGACAAAAAAGAACCTTTTTTTCTTTTCTTTGGTGACCTCTAAGAAAGGAAATCAACCACTATGTGAGGATGAGAATGCTTACTTACCTTCTCACTCGATCAGCAATCAGCACCACTCTCACTGCGTCCAATAGAAAAGTCTTTCGGTCTTTGGTCTTCAACTGTTGATGGTGAACTCTTGAACTTCGTAGAACCTTGACAGTTGTAACTTTTTTTCTCAATTCCTTGTTGTTTTATAGATTTCTTCTTCCCCGCGGCCTTATTGAATGAAATATAAAATAAAAAAATCTCTTTTTTTTTTCTTTTTTTTTTCGAAGATAAAATACAAACTTAAAAAATAAAATAAAATGAACAATGAAACTACTATGGCTGTGGGATAAGGACTTTACCACTTGATTCTTCACAACTTGTATTGTCTAGATATCATGAACTTCATTAAGTTTCATCTTTTGATATCTTTCACTCTTGAACATAAGTTTTTAACATGTATATATAATTTCGTTATTTGTATTGTTGCTTCACTTGAATATGAAATTTTCTCTTTCTTGTACCGTTGTTTGTAAACTTTGAACGTCTTCAACTTTCCTAAAATTTGTAATGCTCCGGTTGTTGATGATGATATGTTTTTATGGACCTGTTTTCATAGAGAGGATGGTGCCAGCTGCAAACCAGACTACAAGATAGAGTTAGCAATTCTGATCACACCCTTATGATTGATAGAATTAGCACTCAAGAGATCAAAAAGTAACGCCAAAATTGGTGCGAAGTGTAGGTAGCTCATCATTCTACCCTGAGTTTGCACAGATGAAACACTCTAAACGGACAACTTAGACAGGTACAAAGAATTGTAGGTTTGGTGCCTCACTCATGGGTATTGAATGGTCGTCTTCTCTAATATTGTATTCTTTTCCTGCGGTTTAAGTCCATTTTTATCAGCTCTAGCCTCTCAACAACTAACCACTCCGAATATAGTTCTCCAATACTTCTAAGTTCAGTTATTTCGATAAGAAATCCGTATGTAAACTTAGCTAGAAGTATACAAATTGACTCTAAAATCTCGAAAAGTTGAAGGTTTTCATGCAAATATGTATGAAAAGTTGAAAACTTAAAACCTACAAAAGCAAATACTAAAAATATATATACTTAACCACTCCCCTACACTTAAAATTTACATTATCTTCAATGTAAATTGACTCTTCCAATGTAATTTTAAGATGGGAAATCCTAACATAATATGAAAAACCAAGAAAAGTCAAAATAAAAATATAGAAATACATCTACTTTCCCGTATTACTCCTTCATAGGGAGCAAATCTTCAAGTCTAATCATGTCCACATTCTCTGTAGGAAAGTTTTCGTAATAAGGCTTCAATATATGGTCGTTGACTTTGAAAATTATTCCTGTTTTCGTATTAGTAATCTCAAATGCACCATGAGGAAAAACATTAGTAACAACAAATGGTCCAACCCATCTGGACCTTTAGCTTACCAGGAAATAAACGAAGACGAATATTAAATAAAATGACTTTTTTGTCCCACAACAAAATTCTTTCGAGAAATCATCTCGTTGTGAAAAAGTTTAGTCTTCTCCTTGTATATACGAGAACTCTCGTAAGCATCGTTATGTATCTCCTCTAGATCATTAATTTTTAGTTACCTTTGTTTCCCTGCTTTATCATACTCCATGTCGCACATCTTTACCGCCCATAAAGCCTTATGTTCAAGTTCAACCTGGAGATGACAAGCTTTTCCATAAACTAACAGATATGGAGACAATCTAATCGGTGTCTTGTATGTCGTTCTATATGCCCATAATGCATCATTGAGTCTCAAGCTCCAATCTTTCTGTGTAATATGAACAGTTTTCTCACAATGGATTTGATCTCATGATTTGAAATTTCAACTTGCCCACTAGCTTATGGGTGATACGGCGTACCGACCTTGTGAGTAATGTTGTACTTATTGAGAAGAACATGGAAGGATTTTTAAAAATGTGAACCATCATCACTAATAACCAAACGTGGCGTTCTATATCTAGTAAAAATACTTTCCTTCGCAAACTCACAAACAACTTGAGAATCATTAGTAGGGGTGGACTTAGCTTCCACCCATTTCGAAACATAATCCACAACAAGAAGTCTATAAAATTCTCCATATGAGTTAACAAAAGGGAGCATAAAATCAATTCCCTACACATCGAATATTTCTACAGCAAGAATCGGTGTGAGTGACATTTGATTTCGAGCACCTAGATTGCCTATTTGTCAATCTATCACAAGATTTGCAAAAAGCATATGCATCCTCAAATAGGTTGGGCCAATAAAAGCCACTCTCAAGAACTTTGAGAGCGGTACGTTTAGAACCAAAATTCCTACCAAAAGCATAAAAATGAAAGAAATTCAGAGTTAGGTACGCATCTACGGATAATCTGATCAACACAATATTTCCACAACTAGGGATCATACCATACATACTGCTTGTCTATCTTTTTAAGCTTTATATTTTGCAAACTAGACATTGTACTAGGTACCTATCTTGTAACCAAGTAGTTCACTATATCAGCGTACCAAGGTGTTGAAGCATCGTTTGAGAAAAGTTGTTCGTCCGGGAAATGATCTTGTAAGGGAAGTTCTTTTTCAGAACCAACAAGTCTATTAAGATGATCTGCAACTGTATTCTCAACACCTTTCTTGTCTCTAATTTCTATGTCAAATTCTTGCAATAATCCAACGTATAAGCGTTGGCTTAGATTCTTTCTTCATAAGTAGGTACCTAAGTGCTGCATGATCAGATTAAACAACAACCTTGGTACCCATCAAATAAGATCTGAATTTTTCTAGTGCAAAAACTATTCCCAACAACTCTTTCTCTGTGGTAGAATAGTTGATTTGTGCATCGTTTAGGGTCCTAGATGCATGGTAAATTACATGGGATAATTTGTCCACCCTTTGACCCAAAAGGGCTCCAACTGCATAGTCACTTGCATCACACATCAACTTGAACGGTAAACTCCAATCGGGTGACTTTATAATTGGTGCAGTCATCAACAACTCTTTCAATCTGCCAAAGGCATCATTGCACCCCTGGTTGAAATTAAAAGTAGCCTTTTTTTTGCAACAACTTGCACATCGGCATTGAGATTTTGGAGAAATCTTTGATAAACCGCCTGTAAAAACTTGTATGACTAAGAAACGAGTGAATCTCTCTCACTGAAGTGGGGTATTGTAAGTTTATTATTAAGTCTATCTTTGCTTTGTCTACATCGAACCCTCTAGAGGACACAAAGTGACCGAGCACTATATCATGGTTTACCATAAAATGACATTTCTCCTAGTTTAGAACAAGATTAGTGTCTATATATCTTTGAAGCACAAGTTTAAGATTTTCTAAGAAAATATCAAGTGAATCGCCATAAATACTAAAACCATCCATAAATACCTCAATGATGTGTTCCACGGATTAAGAAAATATACTAACCATACATCTCTGAAAAGTGGCAGGCACATTGCAAAGACCAAATGGCATTCGTCTATATGCGGACGTACCAAAAGGACAAGTAAAAGTAGGCTTCTCTTGATCTTCCAGTGGAATAACAATCTGATTGTTGCCCGAATAACCGTCCAAAAAGCAATAATGAGAATATCCTGACAACCTCTCTAACATCTGATCAATGAAAAGCAAAGTAAAGTGATCCTTTCGGGTAACAGAATTAAGCTTTCTGTAGTCTATGCATACTTTCCGTCCTGTTTGAACTCTTGTAGGAACAAGTTTATCATCTTGATTTCTGACAAGAGTAACACCAGACTTCCTTGGTACCACCTTGTTTATGGGGAGAAACGAAATGAGGATTATTTTAGGAAAAACGGGGTGAGCAGGTGACAATTCGTCAATCCTTAAACATTTGTACTGTCGAAATACTTTGTTTAGATTCGAGAGATCAATCTGTATAATCCTAGCCTAAACCAAGCAATGATCGTTCCAGTCTTGCTTCAGTCCTAAAGTGAGGAGGAGAAGGGTTGGTCTTAGGGAGGGAAGCGAAAGAAGAATGAGGTCAGAGTATCAGACTCTGTTGGATGTAGTTGGTGTGAATAGCTATGAAAAAGTCTTCTATATGAGAAGATTGAATGATCAGGGTTGATCGACTTGAATTGTTCTATTTCAGACTTGTTTACCTATTGCAAACTTGTTGTCGTGTAAAACCTTGTTTTTGTTCAATAGATTGAGCTTCGATTTATGTCATAGCTATTGTAACCACTCAACCTCTTTTATGGAAGAAACTGTCGATGGTCGAGTAGTGGTGAAAAAAGTTGTTGACAATTGCTCTCCATTTGATTGAGGTTGGATGGACGGTTGCTCAACTTACCACTCTTCTACTCAACTGCTGATCGAACTTTCCAGAATTTCTCTTTTAGTGGGTGCACTGCTGCACCACATGTCGTAGACCGCCAGACCAAAACCCTAATGAATATCCCCCCATTTGTGATATTTGATGTCTCGTGTAATATTATAGCATGAAGCACTACTGATGTTAAATCAATTGAGACCTGCTCAATAGGTTTCTTGACTGAAGACTTGTCTTGATTGACGAGCTTGATGAGTCTAGTAGACTAAAATAAAATATTTCTTGCTTGACTAACTGATGAGTCTAGCATACTAGAATAAAATAAATACGTATTTATTTGGGTGTGAGGAGCAGTGTGTCCATTTTAGTCAAAAAAATTGACATGTTTATTTTGTAGAAACAAGTGTATGTTGATGAGCATGAAAAATTGTAAGTGAGTCCTCATACGAAGATATGTGTGAGAGAAGCCTAGCATAGCCTAGGGTGAAGTTTGTCAAAACCCTAATTTGTCAAAACAAATTATTCGCGTGAAGGAAAAGGGAGGAACGCCCAATTTTGGTATTCACGTAAAGGAAAAGGAAGAGTGACCAATTTTGGTCTTGAAGCAAGAGTCTCACATTTTACTCTTTGTACTCAGCCTCACACGTTGAGGGTAAAAGAGTAAAATACCAATTTTTGGTGAGAAGCAAGACGTCAAATTTTTAACAAGAAGCAAAGCGCTTACATTATACTCTTTGTACTCATCCTCACATATTGAGGCTAAAAGAGTAAAATGTCAATTTTGACAAGAAGCAAGTCGTGTGAGCTTGACTTCTGAATGAAAGAATACAAGTTTTGCCTTAAGATGCAGAGACGTTCAGGCTAGTAGGCTTGTATGAGGAGCAAGACGCATAAGTTAGCAGGCTTCCCTGAGAAGCAAGACACATAGGTTAGAAGGCTTGCATGAGAAACAAGACGCATAGGTTAGCAAGCTTACATGTCCAGAAATTAGGGTCAGGAAATTTCCTTCTTTCAAAATTTGGGTTTCAAAGTGTTTGACCAGAAGGCAAGAAGCTCACATTTTACTCTTGTACTCAGCCTTAATGTTGAAGGCAAAATAATAAAATACCAAATTTTGGAAAGAAGCATGATGTCCACGCTTGGGTTTTGAGTAGGTGTGCAAGCCTTGTTCTTGAAGCAAAATGCACAAGCAAAGCAAGCAAGGTGTGTTTGAAAATTAGGGTTAACTTCTCTTTCAAAATTAGGGTTTGAGAATATCCTTTCTCAAATTAGGGTTTGAAAATATCCTTTGAGACGCAGACGCACATGTTTTGAAGCCTAAGAAGGACAAGCGTTGTATCCTAAGCAGGACAATTTTTGTATCACTAAGATGGAAAAAGGTAAGGGGGCATACCCCCCTTGTACTTGGATGGACAAGAAATTTCTTGTGAAATTTCGAAACCTAAAAATTCATATTTAGGGTTTCGCTGAAAACGTTGTAAAGTCTTCATATAGAGTTTGTTTTCGATGATATACCCCAACTTTTTCAGGCCTAGACAACCACCTATCTCCCACCAGGGGAGATTTTGAGCATTGAGGTCATTCAGGGCCTCAAAAAGACGAAACAGGCAGAAGTTTTTCAACAGTGACTTAGCTGACTGTTTTGATCATATATCTTAGCTTGTTTCTCCAATTAACGTGAAATTTTGATACGTTGTAGAGGAAATTCATACAAAGAGTTTGGTATAAAAATCATCCCTAGATTAATCACTAATTACTCCCAGCTCATAACTTTGTACATGGCAATGTAAAATTGCACCTGACGAGCTTAATGTGAAAACGCCTTTTTAGCCCTTTGGAGGATTAGCTTGCATCGTGGATGTTAGATAATGAATCTTCGTCATTAATTCACTTGTAGAATTATAAATTTTCTGGGAATGGCATAGTAAGCACCTGTCATTCTGATGATTTCGTATAGTAGTGAATGTTGATTCATTCAGTAATTTTAATTGTATATGTAATTGGCCATACAGATAGAGAGAGACATGGATAAGCACCTGAGAGAAGACAAGGATAAGCACCTGCCTTAAGTTTAATATTTTCTCAGACTCGAGTCTTGAGAGATAATTTTACTATTTTAGCCTTATCAAAAACCCACCATCTACACACATGTACCGGACTAACCCATTTGCTATCAGAAATTGGGTAAATCACCTTCACACTTAGGAATTTGCAGATCTCTTTCTTCACGACCTCCAACATTGGGGGTTTAGTCCTACGCTAAGCATCACGTAATGGATTTACATCATCTTCTATTAAGATTCTATGCATGCACATTGATGGACTAATACCGTTGATGTCAGCAATTGTCCAACCAATGGCCGTTTTGTGCTCTTTAAGAACCCTAATTAAGCACTCTTCATGTACTGTTGTGAGATTCTTTGCAATAATGACCGGAAGCTCTTCTCTTTCACCCAAGTAATCATACTTTAAATGATCATTTAGAGGCTTCAGTTCTAATTTAGGTGCCTGCACAACATAGGGTAAAAGAACTTCATTAGTTACGGGTAAGGAGATATATGAAACATTACCCATTTGAGCTTCTTGTAGTGCCGTCAAGGCACCACATATCTCCACTAGCTCTTTGGCTAAGTCAACATCCAAGTTTGGATGCCCATGGACGTCCAATTCAATGCTATTACGCAATACAACTCCAAGTTCATCTTCAATGTTCAAATCAAACAGTTGTTATGCTAGCGAACCAATAACATCGACAGAGAAAACGAAGTGAACATCACTAGGATAACGCATGGCTTCAAATATGTTGAAGTGAATGATCTCCTTATCAAATTCCATAGTGAGTGTACCACTATGTGCATTAATCTTCGTCTTATCAGTCTTCATAAACGGTCTCCCAAGAAGTATGAAGTAGACGAACAATTATCTTCATTCTAGATATCCACGATATAGAAATCAACCAGAAAGATTAAATCATTCACTTGAACTAACACGTCCTCCAAGAGTCCCTTAGGATATATACTGGACTTATTCGCCAATTAAATGGTAAACCTTATCTCTTTTAAAGGTCCAAGATTCAAAGAATCATAAATATCGGCTAACATAACGCTCATGGAAGCTCCCAAATCAAGTAAGGCACATTCAAATCGTCGATCGCCAATGGTAATTGGCACTGTGAAACCACCAGAATCTTTACACTTTGTAGGCATATTCTTTAGTAACATAGCTGACGCACTTTCTCCCACCTGAGTAATCTCATTAGCAATCAACCTATCCTTCCTTGTACATAAATCCATCAGAACCTTGGCGTATCTAGGTATCGTTATGATGGCCTCAATAAATGGAATGTTTATTTGTGTATTGCTGAAGATATCCATGATTTCCTTATCTTGATCTTGCTTCTTTGACTTAGCAAAGCGACTAGGAAAAGGCGGTGGGGTAGTAAAAGTATGCACCATGTCCTTAGGTTGTCCGGTGGAGGTTGGATTTTTCTTCGGTAAGGTTTCTACCTCTACTTCCTTTTTTACGTCATTACCCTAATGTTGTTGTTATGGTTCTTCAACTAGCCTCCAACTTCTTAGAGTTACAACATTGACATGCTCCCTTGGGTTCATAAAAGATTGTGATGGCAGCTTCGTTGAAGCTTGTGACTTCATTAGATTCATATCGGTCACCATTTGAGTCTGCAAATATTTAATGGCGGCATCTGTCTTCTGTTGACGTTTTTGAAACATAGAAGTGATATCCTGCATACTCTGCATCATAGCGTTGAACTTGTCATCAATGGACGAGCCTTGCTCATTAGCTTGTTATGGTTGCTGAAATTGCTATTGTGGATGAAATCCACTTTGTCGTCCATAAGTTGGCTTGTTCGCATTGAAATTTGGATGATATTTCCAACCTGGATTATATGTATTTGAATAGGGGTCATACCTTGGTCTCTGATTAAGGAACACATCATTCATTTGTTCGGCCTCTTTTTCATAGGAAGGAATAATCACCGCAGCCATTCGTTGCACTACCTTCTCTATGTTGTTCAGACGTTGATCTGACAATGACGACTCTTCTATCTCGCTAACTCTTCTGACATATGAGTTGTTTCTGGTGTAAAATTGTTGCGCATTTATGTCCATACTCTCAATCAAACTAGTTACCTGTGAGATCATCTTTTCAGTAAGTGTACCTCCTGCAGTTGCATCAATCAAGTTCCTTTCTTCCGGAAGTAACCCTTCATAGAAGTATTGAAGATGTTGTGGTGTGGGAAACTTACCAACAACTATTTGTACCTCTCCCAGTATTCATACAGACTCCCCAGTAATTTTTAAAATAATACTGATCTCTTATTCCTTCGAAGTAGGGAAATACTTTTCAAGAAATATCTTTTTCATCTTTGTCCATTTCATAATACTCCCTGAAGGAAGGTAATACAACCATTCTTCTGCTAAGTCTATCAATGTGAATGGAAAGGCTTGCAGCAGTTTAACTATCTTCGGTTCCATGCCTAAGTCTCTTCATCGTGTTCTAAAACTGTTAAAGGTGGCGATTTGGGTTTTCACCTGCATGTCCCTTGAACTTAGGTAGATGATAAATCAGATTCAACTTCAGTTCCACTTGTGCAGCTTGTTAATGCACAATGGTTGTGAATCTAAGCATGGAGATGTCCACTCGCAACTTCTTATCTGGAGGTTGAGGACCACCCAACTTTTATAGAGGTGGATCTTGTAGCAAAAATTGAGGTTCTTGTAGTATTGTCCCCCTTCGAGTCTGAATTCTACACCTTCGGTAATCCCAACGTTTAGGTGACAGAGATTAAGTACCTGAAACCAAAACAATATCTAGAAAACAAAGTTAAAAACTAAAAACAAAATCTAAAAACAAAAATAAACGAAAATAAATAATAACTAAAACCAACTGCTCCCCGGCAGTGACGCTAAAATTTGATGCGTATCGTAGGTGCAATCAAATTAGTGATCTTATTTCCACTCAATTAAAGAATAATATAATGGAAGTCAAGTTTGTTCCCACGAAGAGCGTGGTGCTTTAGTTATCAAATGTCACCAAAGGGGGTTTGTTTAAGGTTGAAATTAACTAACAAAGCATTTAAAAGTGATTAAGATGTAAGCAATGAAGAGAAATATGATCGAGGAATCCTTATTCGTTACTAAACAATCATTGAACTAATATACTCATATATTATTCATTCATCACAGATTATCACCAACCGTAGAATAGCAGGTACGCTTAGCTATCCCGAAAATTCCAGCTATCAACGGGTAACAGGTACGCTTAGTCACCGGATTCTATCCAACTGGTCCACCTTGAGATTCACTTACAAGATGTAACTAAATCGAATGCTTTAACATTTGTGAGTTTAGGTTTGGTTCTAGTATTTAGACTCAGTACGCTCGGTCCACTTTCTAGTGTTGCTTTTACACATAATTGCTTCACAAAATCCCTTTGTAAGGTCTCACGTCCTCTACTTAGGTAAGATGTTATGATACAATTACGGATACTCAACTCTTATTAGCTTTAGATTGATTAACAAACCAATTTAGTTGGACAATCTATCAATCAAGCATAAACATCCATATTATTGAAAACAAACGATAATCATGTGAAGAACTTCAAAATAGATTCATATATAATAACTCAAGTCATGTCTAAAACTTAGAATTCATCCTCAATCAATTAGGTTTTTAGCTACTCATGGATGTAGAAGCATCCATGATATACATACAAGAAAATGGATAAGAAATCGTTACGATAATGGAACCGCTCTGAAACCCTAGATTTCTCCTCTTTTTGTGTTGTTGATCTCCTCCAAAGCTTGCAAAGTTATGTAAAAAGTTGTAAAAGATCCCTTCCTAATGTCTTGGGAGTCTCCTTTTATTGTACTTCATGATATATATGGTTTAGAATCCTTCCGGGACCGGGTTTCCTCCCTTAGAAGTCAAAAACGCGTCAAAACGGACCCCTTGGACTTGCCACAGTCAGCATAGGTGATTCCCGACAAGCAATGCCGACTTTTGGTCCAAAATAGCTCAAATTTTCTATCCTAAAACTTGATACAGTCGGCATAGGTGATTTTACACAAGCAATGCCGACTGTTGGTATTGAAATTACAAGTTTTCTGCGCCGACTCTTGAGCTGCAGATGACCTTTTCTTCGTCTCGAACTTATTGTCCATAACTTCTTCGTCCGAAATCGGAATGACCTCATTCTTTTTTAGTTCACTTCGTATTCTCATTATATTCAAGATGGTACTAAGATTTCCTGGATTTGAATGAGTAGGATTTTTCTTTGGCCCTTTTTTCACTTGTAGAACTCAATTTTCTTGTTCATTTCATGTCGCAATGAACTCCTTTCTTCTTCTTTGGCCTTGGAATGATTGAATACTTGGAGTACTTCACTTATTAGCTCTTTTATAGCCATTTGAACTATTATTGGAATGATTCACCACTATAATAGGGTATATTTGACACGGGCTCTTCCCGAATTTGTTGGAAAAAGCTTGTTGTTTCATTGTTTATAGGTCGTTTCCATCAAATTCATAAAATTTACGCGGTCTGGTGTTGGGATTCTATTTTCGACGGTCTCAATAAAATATAAAAGTTACATTGTCCTTTTAAAAGTTTAATGTTGGACAAGTAATCAAAAATTTATCCCTAATATTCGTTCTTCCCCAAAAAAACTAAGTGAAGTAATTCTCAGTAAAAATTTCATTCAATTGTTCCTCTACATGGATATCTCTTTGGTGAAGAAATGTAATCTTATTAAAACTAAATCCGGCATTAACAATCACTTTAAGAAATGTAGTCTGAATTTAGGTTTTGAAGATTCACTTTGAAATCACAAGAAAAAGTTGTTGAGAATCAATTTTAATCTCAAGATTAAATCATTGGACGATCTTGGAAAGCTAAGTTTAATTTGTGCTCATTTTAACTGTTTGTACCTGTTAAGTAATCAATTTCGGAATCTGATTTGAGGAAAAAAATTGGTTCATGAAAACCTAATTTTTTTTATTTCAATGAGAGTCTCTTTTCTGATTCGTAATTAGACCTCAAATATGAAACAATCTGATCATTATCTTCGTTTTGAATCGATCTATCACTTTATCCTTATTCTTGATCGAAAATCCAATTTTAGATTTATAATCAGAACATCTTATCAAGTATATATTTTTCAATGTTATTTGGGAATTTTATCTTGTGATTTTCATTGTTAAGACTTTTCTAATTTCTTTTTCCGTATTATTATCCAGTGGAACCCTTCCAGTGTTGTGCACTAGATGGAAAAATATTAGAACCCAATGCAATGATAGCGAACAAAGTATTCGTTAATATTCAGTTTCCATGAGTGACAACGTGAAACTTCCGGAACTAGCTTTTGACCGGTTGCAATTCACTGACGAGGCTTTGGGCATGTTGTTGTTCGTGGTGCCATTTTAGATGAAAAGCACTGGGTGAGTTAATTTCATAAGTTATGACCCTAATCAATAGCAGGTAAATTAATCTTCACATACCTCGGGTTACGATATTCTATTATATTATACTTTTCCTTCTTATGTTCTTACAAGAGCTTCAACTTTTGTCATGTTGTTCTATCTCAATATACATGAAAGATAACTGCGCGGTTATTTGCAGAAGTCCATTACGAATGGTTACCTTATATGCGGTTAGTTCACTTCATATTGTTTGGTCAGACGACCTTCGTTCTCATAGTATGTTCATTTCAGTTGCATAATTTCCTGTATTTGTTCAGCACATTTGTTCATTTCCAGGCATGTTGATAGTTTCAAAGGGAAGTATGCTAAGCAGGTAAAGTTGTGCCTTCTCTATTTAAGTTTCCTATTACAGTTATTAAGATAGATGTTTCTTTATTTTATTTTCCGCAGTGTTTGTTAACCTACTATTTTATCTATTTATCAACTTTGCATATTTTATATCTTGCTGAAGCGTGATATTGTTGCTTTAATTATGTTATATTTTGTCTTGCAGGAGTTTTAGGCTTTAAAAAAAAAGCGGTGTTCACTGCGGGATGGAAACTTATTGAAGTGATTTTGCCTTGTTTCGGTATGTATATTCGTAGTATTAGTATTCATAGTTCGTTTGTTTCTGTGGATATGTATAATAAGTAATCTTGTTACTTCGCATATCAGATGAAAAAAGAAGACAAAAACGTCAGCGTAATGTTTTGAAGAGCGTTGTTGGAACTGACTATGACATCCATAACTGACTTCTTCTTGTGTCAAACTGAATGACACTGCAGGTAACCATCTTCTATGACCTTATCTTCTTGTTCCAACATTATGTCTAGTACCCGTCAATGAAAGGGAAGATATCATCAGACTCAGAGGTGGCTCTTAAAGTTAATGCAGCTCTACTAATGAGATCCTCTGATTTGTCTAGACAAGAAAATGTGTAAACTTGCCTTGGTATATGCTTTTTGTCTTCCAGTGTACACAGAGAATAACTAGTTGATATGTTTCCTAGAAAATGTATAAACTTGCCTTGGTATATGGCTTTTTGGATGTTTTTAAGAATTCCTTTGAGATTGAACTCTTTTACGATATATGTCAATTTATTTTGAAGTTAAAAAGTATGTTTAGTTCTTCATGTTACTTTTATTTACAATCTAAGCAATAAAAAATCTCTATTTATATAATTATTACAAAATATATTGGCTGTCAATTGAATTTTCGAATTAATTGACTAGTATTGCATGTCAATAATTATTGACAAACAAAGTTCGTAGTTTATTATTGATAATTGTTGACAGTAAATCACAATCGTTTGAGGTTTTCAACACCTTAAAATACGACAGATCGTCTGACGGATAAACATTGTCGATAATCTCTATCATCGATGGTTTTGGTCCGTCGAAAAAGATGATTTCTGGCGTAGTGACACCTAATATAAGACATAAGATAGAAAACAAACGTAATAACAAGTAATATACAAGAATTATAACAAATATTAGTATGGATTCGACACTATAAACATATGAATTATGCACTTATCAGATTTAGTTAAATTATTATAAAAAAAACTCACAGTGAATTCCGAATTTGTGGTATAACTCCACGTGAGCTTATCTTTTTGGTTAACATCAAAGTTAGGTTTTAAGATATTTTTGTATTATATTATCGTCAGAGCAACTACTGTGACAATTGTCACTACAAAAAAAATGGGTTTAAGCGACTACTCGTTTTAAGTCGCTTAAAGCCACTTTTAAGTCGCTATAACCGTTATAGCGACTAAAAGTGGCACTCGCTCCGTTGGTTGCCCAAAGCCATGTATGTCAAATCTTTGAGCGACCACGCAATCGCTCTAATAATAAATCAACTAACCTAAGGCGAGTACTTTTCTCATTGCTTAACATTTAGACCAACTAACATGGAGCAACTAAACTTGTGATCGCTTAACATCTAGACCAACCAATATAGCAAGTAAAATATCAATCGCTTTAGATATACCAATCATTCTAAAGCAAGTAAACTACTTAGCTGATAGATACATGGAGCAACTCTTTCTGAAATTGCTTGGTTAAAGTTTTAAGCGATCAAATAATTTTGCTCGTTAAAAGTGATTTCTGATTTTGATTGGCCTGAAGTTGGTTGCTCAAACTTTTAAGGTACAAAATTTTTTACTCTCTAGAAGCAACTTGTGACTTAGGAGCTATTAAACTACCTAGTTGGAAGATACACGAAACAACTTAACCTGATGTTACTTGGTTAAAATTTTAAGTGATCAAATGATTTTGCTTGCTACAAGCGATTTGTGGTTTTGATTGTCCTGAAGTTGGTTGCTTAAACTTTTAAGGTATCAAAGTTTTTACTCAAGTTGATTGTTTAAATTTTTAAGCTTCCAAATTATTTTAGAATTCAGATTTTAATTGGTTTAAAGTTGGTTGCTTGAGTATTTAAGCTATTCAATTTTTTTGCTCATTTGATTTAAATAATCCGAAAATCTAATTATAATTAAAAAAAGTTATAACTAAGATTATATAATTAAAATGAAAACATCTAATTAAGATTAGATAATTACAAATATATTTCATTTGAGTATCCCACCAAAAAGTATAACCTTTTAACAATATTGTTTCATACACATCCCGACAAGAACCAAAATACATATAAAATTAATAGTACGTGTATCATCTTAATTTCTAGTTTCACTTCCCAAAAGAACAAGAAGGTTGACAACCAATCTTCTTCAAAGCCTCGCTCAAATACTCTGACATTAAGCTCTCTCCCTTGAAGCTTTGAGTTGAGCAGAATAATGTACCTGCAGCAATAATAAACTTTAAATACAAAAGTAAAGTATAGTACTACATCAAATGTAAATGACAAACTATATATCCAGAAATCAAGGAACATAATGTATACCCAGGCATCAAAGAGCACAAGTATAACTACACAATCTCAAAATACTATTAAAACAAAAGGTAATGGGTTAATATGAGGTAAAGAAGACTTACAAAGATTTTGCAAATATTGAGCAAGAAGCTATAGCACCAGACAAGATGGCATCTGAAAATGAGAGCTATGTGTTCCAATATGTGTTAAGATCATGTTCACGAACAGAAAACAGAAGTTCTCTCCTGCATTTACCTGTTTCAATAGTCAGTTGGCAAAAAAAAGAAACACACAACATGCATCCTAATCCTATTCATGATGATGTAAGGAGCAAACAACTTTTTTTTGGATAAAGATGCAGTAATATGTTTAACCCACATGCATACCAGGCCATCGATCCATTGTAAGAATGTCACTGCTTTCCTCATTGATCTCTCAACCTGCAAAAGACAACCACCAAATGATACTTATTAGATAATCAAACAACAAGTCAAAAATACCTTTAACCTACAAACACAATCATACTAAGGACTGTTGTCATTAATTGTATCCCGTTATGAAGAAAATAGAAATTCATTGGTTGATCTCTACCAGAACTCCTCTCTAGAATCTATATATTGCAAACAAATTTTAACCTACAAACGCTATCATACTAAGGACTGTTGTCATTAATTGTAGCCTTTTATGAAGAAATTAAAAATTCATTGGTTGATCTCTACCAGAATTCCTCTCTAGAATCTTTATATTGCAAACAAATTCTGTGTTAGCAGTACAATTCTAAATCTAAAATGATGATAATGATTGACAGAATGCCAAACACACAATAAATTGAAAACTGAGCAAAACATTACTCATGAAACAAAATCGATAAATAGATATCACAAACATAGCCGAGTAAAAATGGTGTCAAGTGCAACACAGAACGCAAACCAAAAGAAACCTGATCTGCTCTTGGAGAAATACTTCTTTGTTATTATACAAGCTGTGAACGATGAGATTCGAGATATGTGAAACCCCCATTCCTAAGCCCAAAACTGAGATAAAACACTTCACAATATGATTTCCAATACTACATAAACAATAAATGACAACCATAAGTTCCATATCAGGATGACAGTACCTCAATTAGCTCAGCTCCTCCCCGTGGAAGACTGGATAAAATGCACCTTATATAAAAATCAACACGTGATTGCTAAGAAAGATTTCTTGTTTCATCATCAACTGTCGTGGTAGCTGAAGATAATAGTGTTTCGAAGGCCCCCCTAACAGAAAAAGGTGGGAGGACTTTGTTGCACATCTAAAGGACACAAACAAGTACAAGGAGTCGGCTAATTATAGATTAATAAGGTGAAAGTCAGCTGCAATTCCTTTAATAATTACTAAGCTATATGAATTACGAAAGGTATAAAGAAATAGAGTTGATGTTGTCAAATCGATATCATACATCACTAAGATTAGAAAAACAAGCTTAGAAAGGTGGTGGTGCACTATTTGGAACCAGTAACAGCACCCCACACCTGCAAAAACTCATGCTCATAGAATTCAGGTCATAAATTTTAATACTACAGCATACTCGACTATTATCTCTAGAAATTAACTTTGTAAGTATGACAAATGATTACCTTGAATAATTAATCAGCACCAACATGAGCACAAATCTGAAATAGTATAACAAATTTCACAATCAATTCAGATTTGAAATTTTAAGCCAGGGCGCATATATGCTGCTAGGACGCTCACGTGGAAATCCTGCACAACCCATGAAACAAAAACAAAAAAAAATTACCTTCGAACTACTAAAATCAAACGACACATCAAATAAACTAAAAAGTGTGAACTTAAGTAGAGATGCCTTTTTGTTTGACTAAATAAGTCCCATGCCAGTTACAAATTGAAAGCCAACCATCTTCAAACCTAAAAAAAACTCCATATGAAACCTAAAAAGAAGTTTGAGCAGGCTGCAGAAAAGAAGGGATTCAAACCTAGCTGCCAAATTTTCCATCTCAGCTCATAATGCTGGAATTACAGCACAACAAATTATGTTTTGTTGTTCACCAAGCTTTTGACAGTAAATATGGGAGAGCGTCATCTTTGAATACATAACAGGTGATGGTGTAATTACCTCAAAGTAAATTTTGTTTGAAGGGATCATTTTTTATCAAGTTGCACCTTGGTTATAATATCTGTTGATTGATAGAAGTATATGGGAAAATTATCCCTAAATGTGTAACTGCATAGACAGTTTTGTTGGTCAATTCTAATTTGAGTCTATTTTTATGTTTGCTCTTTCGTCATAATTGTAAGTTTATCAAGCCGATCAAAAAAAAAAGTTTATCAACAAACACATTTCCAGCAGAAAGTAACTATGCATTTTTTTTAGCTCCCAATTAATGATACTTCACAAAGTGAATCAAATTAGAGTAAGTTTACCAAAAAAGAACTCCATATGAAATGCAAATTGAGTCACATACATACAACAAATTTGTTATCTTTCACAGGAAAATGAATTGCAAAATCAATTACATACTCACACCAAAATATTAGAAACAAGTTAAAACGAAAACCCAATCTACAATTCATCAAGCGTAAAAGCCAAAATCATTCAAGGAAAACTGCAGAAACATAATCCATAGTAGATAAGAAATTTTTTCTAATCAAAACCCTAGTTAGAAAAAAAAAATCTAAAAAATACACAGTTCTAATCAGGAAGTGAACAAGAAGTATCACCTAGAAATAACTCTTGCAATCTTCATCTCTTCACTTCGTTCATAATCCCCAACAACATCACCACCAAATACTTCAAATGAAAAAAAAAAGATAAGAGGAAAATAAAATTAAGATTCAGATAAAAAAAAGAGAACTATAGATCGAATTTCTAGGGCTGCAAAAAGAATAAAAGCAAATCATATTTATACGAACCTTAGATTTTTTTTCCTTCGTATTAACTCATGTCAACCTCAAACCTAACCAAGTTTCCAAAACAAGTTACTACGCACCAACAAGATCTGTGAAAATCAGATCTATACGAATCTTCAGCACTCAAAACTTCATTCATCATCGTCAAAGTGTAGGTTAAGCCAGAGAGAAAAGAAGAAAACGGGAGAGATAGAGGCGTAAAAAGAGATGAGGCGGAAAAGTGAACTAGGTTTAGCAAAGTGAAATGAGAGAATAAAAAGTTCTGGACGGTGATAAGGCTATGTCATACGGATTATGAATTTGTTTGAACGGTAGAGATTTGATCTAAGCACTTCATACGGATTAAGGCAAGTGCACAAAAAAAAATATGTGTTTTTTTTGCTAAAATAAATTTATAAATTTTTTTGGTAAATATTTTCGTGCCATTTTTTTTTATCTTTTAAGAGTATTTTCATCATGAGAAGTTAAAACCCCAAAGAAAATGGAGAAAATCCTATTTTCAATAATAAAGTGGTAATTTCTTATTAAATTAAATTTTACAAAAAAAATTATGATTATTTTCATTGAATAAAATTGAACATAAATTTTATTAAGTTGTTATGATTTCAGTTGATGGTTTATGCTTAGTCTGGGTCTCTTGATATTTCATGCTTCTGATTTACAACTATTATTTTGAGAATCTACTTATTAGTAATATTTTAGAATCAAAATGAAAAATTTATGATGTGTAAGATGAATCTAAATAATGAGAAATTAATTCAAGATTTTTTAACGACTTTCGGTTAAACATAATTCTCGAGTTTGGATAACTTTTTTACAATCGACTTGTGTAAATCACCTGGTGTATTTCACACCTTTACTTGAATTAGTTCAATTTTGGTGTATTTTCTTAATACCACCTTCAAATTGAACATAAATTCCTATAACTTTGTTACAATTCAACTTTGATTTGTCCAATTTGGGTTCTTCGTGAGCCCTCAAAGCAATAGATACGATTTACCCAAATCTAAACATGTTAATACACAAATGATAAAACTAAATGAGATCGAAACATTTTGAGTGAAATTGAGTAATATTGAAAAATAAAGAGCAAAACTGAACAAGGTAATATTAAGCGAGGTTAATGAATATTATATGGGATCAGACAAGGTAAATCAATATTGATTTTGAACTCACTAACTAAGCTTCGATCTATTTTGAATTCACTTGATTTTGTTACATTTCACTAAAATTCACTCAATGTTTCATCAATCTCACTTGAGTTCATTCAATTTTCATCAATCTCACTAAAATTCCCTCAATTTTGTACCGAACTCACTTGGATACACTCAATGTTGATCGATCTTTCTTTTTTTTTATCGAATATCCATCGACCTCATTTGACCTTGGTCAATTTCACCCGATATCCATTTGTATCACCCTATCTTACTCAAAATTCAGACTATCCATCACTTAAATTTTATGGTTCACTTAAATTTGCTTGTTATCCGTCAATCTTAACCTATGTTGGTCGGCCTCACTCAATTTCTCTTGGATTACATCAGTTTCTCCTATTATCCATCATTTTGAACTAAATATCCATCAACCTTAGGTCATTAAGAAAAGTATGAAACAATAGTCCATTTAGGGTTCCAGAAAAGATTCTCACTTAATCGACTAGGTCATTAAGAATAATATGAACAATAATGGTACATTTAGGGTTTCCTTGAAAACTCATACTCAATCGACTAGGTCATCAAGCACAATATGAAAAATACACATACATTTAGGGTTCAACTTAATTTTTTATCAATTCACTTGAATACACTCAATTTTGATTAATCTTACTCATATTATATCAATTTTGATCAATTTCATTCGGATTTATTGAATTTTATTCAACCTCAATCAATCTCATTCATTTTTTCATCGATCTCGCTCGAATTTACTCATTTTCATCGATCTTGTTCATATTCACTTAATATTGTTCGATCTCACTTGAATTCACTCAATATTCATCGGTTTACTCGACCTTAGTCGAAGTCACTCGTTTTTCACCGCTCTCACTTGGATTTGGTCAATTTTTCCTTAATCTCACTCAGATTGATTTTTTTTATCAATCTCATTCCAATCACATAACATTATTCGACCTGACTCAAATTCACTAAATTTTCATTGATCTTGCTCTAATTCACCAAGTATTATTCAATAACAATATCCTTAATAACCTTTTCCCGGTACCCTAATCCTAAACCTATTGATGTTCGTCACATTATCCTTAATAACCTCTTCCATTAAGTTGGAATCTTCACCGGTAGCCTAACCCTACCGATGTTTGTCATATTATCTTCGCTGACCTAATCCCCTCACCGGAACCCTTAACCTACCGAATTGTTCATATTATGTCTTTAATGACCTTTTATACTAAGTCGAAATATTTTCCAGGACTCTATCGTCGATAACAATATCTAAATTGACCGAAGTTGATAATAAAATTGAATGCACCAATTCATTTTAGAATAGAGAGAACCACACATGCTTCTCACACATTTATCTCAATCTGTATGAGAATCCAAAATCAAATTTGTACCATCCAAAAAAATTCATCATCCGTATGAATACCCTTATCCACCGTCCAAAATTTCTATTCAAAAGCCTAAACAATTTTTCTCCCTTTATTTTTCTTTTCCACTTTCTCTCTCTTTCTCAGTTCAGCTCTCTAACCCTCCGCCCCAAACAAAACCCTAAACAACAAATCAACTATTTCGAACAAGAAGAATTAATCAAAGCTAGATCAGTTGATTTACTTCTCATACTGATCTCTTTTTCTCCCTCACCTATTCTCAGATCTGTAAACTCATTTACCCTAAATGTAACAAGTTTCTCGGCTTTTCCCACGCCTTCCTTGAATTTCCTTCTTAACAATTTCATAGATTTCTTCTCCCTTTGTTTTTGGAGATGGGGGGTTTCTGGTCTAATCCAGCATCATTGACTTAGCAACGGTGTTGTTGCAAAACCAAGAAAAAAGTGGGTGCAACAGAAGATAGACATGGAAAAAAAGAAGAAGAAGGAAGTGATTCATGGGGTTTGTTTTTCAAGCTTCAAGCTTTACAAACTGCAACAAATTTTTCTCTGACTCTAATAAACTCGGGCATGGAGGTTTTGGACCTGTTTATCAGGTACGTAAAATGATTCTTACTTACCAATCAAGGTATACTTAATTTTCCAACGATTTCATTGTGTTTGAATTGAGATTTCAGGGGTTGCTGCCAAATGGTGAGCAGATAGCAGTAAAGAAGCTGATTTTGAATTCAAGACAAGGAACTAATTAATTCACAAATGAAGTGAAATTTCTGCTGAAAATTCAATATAAACACTTGGTTAGACTATTAGGATGCTGCATATAAGGTTCAGAGAAGATGTTGGTCTATGAGTATCTCTCGAACAAGAGCCTGGACTACTTTCTCTTTGGTTCGGTATCCCTACTCTCTCTTCATTCCTTGTTTTGAACCCAAGTCTAAATCACTTATTCACCTGCAACATCACTTATTCAACTGCACCAAATTCCTAACCACCTTCACTAGCACCCATTTTGAACCCAAGTCTAAATCACCTTCATTAGAACCAACTGGATTCCATAAGTTGATCTGTAATATGATAATTCTTCTGTTTTTTTAAGATGTAGATCTAATCTTCATAGACGATTAAGTTTTGGAACTGTTTGATCATGAGAAAGGGAGTAAATTGGATGATACTGTATGAGGTTTGTTATATCTACTGATTTTTGTTTTCATGTATGTATTCCTTTTTCTTAGTTTGAACTGTATGAGGTTTGAAATATTCAAATCGCAACAGCTGTTTACATCGATTTTTTCCTGCCAATTCCTCGTATGGGCAATGTTTTAAAGTATACCAGTTTGGAATGTCTTGGTTTCCTGCCAATTTGTCGTATGGCCTTTGTACGGTTCAGTTTGTTTTAATTTGTATGGGTAATGATTTAAAGTATACCAGTTTGGAATGTCTTGATTTTTAACTAACCCAGACCAGGTTTATGCAAGTTTGTTGTGTGAAACTTAATTCATGTTCTAATACCAAATGGTTTGCATCTGTGATCTCTTTTGACTATTTGATTCATGTTCCTATTTTCAGGTAACCTACAGTGTTCTTTATGCTATGATTGCTACCCATACAGAGGCCTTAGGACTAGGCCAGGGTAAGTATTGGTTTTGTTTGAACCATAATATTTTTTAGAGAGATGCGGTTGATGATTGGCTTTTGCTATTGGTTGGACCTTTCAGCTTTATCAATGGGTGTCTTGAATATAGTTATTGTGATTTTGCAGGTATGTTTGGTCTTCTTCTTAATTTTTTGTTCTCCCTATTTCCTAAGAGGAGAACCACATGTTACTGTTGATATAATCTTTTTTATTTAGGATTAAAATGTCATACCTAGACACTTATTAAGCATCAAATGGTTTTCTTAGAAAGAATTTGTCACTCCCTTAGTGATAAGATTATGTAGATTCACTTTTAAAAATATTACAATCTAACAACAAAATCTCTTGATTCAGTAGGTTTGTTGTACAAATTCGTTATGCGGTTTGAGTTCAGAGTTTTGAAGAGAAGTTAATAAAGATATCGATAGAGATCATCTCCTATTTTGACTGCTTTTTTCAGTGTTCCCAGTTGCTGGTTTTTCATGTTTCTAGGAAATTAGAGGATAGTTGTGTACAAGAAACTGTTGCTGGTTTTGCACCATTGTAGAACCTATCACTGAGCAAGTAGCCCAACTGTAAGTATGATTTTACAAATGCTTTAATAATCAGAATTGCAATGAATTAAACAACATTGTTTAGTCACTTGTCCGAGTACTAATTGAAATCGCTTCCAGGTGGGTCGGCTCCTCTTCTGGTGACGTGTTTGTCAATGCTGGTACGCTTGGTTATGCACCGAGTAATGTTGGAGAGGTCAGAAATCATCTTGTGCTCATTTTCATTCATAGCTTGTCACTTGTGAGACTCCACTGGATCTGTCTAGGGTATATCATATTTTTTCTTAAGATCCATAGGATACAATAATGATAAGTCGGCAGTTATAATGATTTTCTTTACCTTCACAGTTTTTGGCAGTCATGATAAAGAACTTGTTGCTTTCATTTACTCGCATAACTTGTGTTTCCTCCTCGATATATGCAGGAATTTTAAGCAACCAATTTATTTTGTTGTTGCTACGAGTCGATGACTCAAAGTGAATAGCTACATATTCATTATTTTAGTTGCTATAAATTACTTGAACAAAGGATCTAGCGATTAAGTGTATTTTTTCGTTGCTAAATAATAGTGGACACATGTTTATTGCCGCCAAATTTTTTGGAAGTTGCAATTTTAGACGCTTAAACTATTTAAGCGACTAAATTTCCGAGTTCTTGCTAAGATTTTAGACGCTTAAACCCGTTTTTCTTGTAGTGTGTGATCCCAGTCATTGGCCTGACTATGAAAAAGGTCCCTAACTTTCTTAAACGATTAAGTCAAATTGATATTAACTGGAATCGGTAAGTTGGCTTCCCCAGGAATTCACCTATGATTCCAAGTATTAATGTCATCTCCATTATTGACTTTCCAGAAACTTTCGTTTTTGATGTGGTCAAATTTTTTGGAAATTCCTTTTCAAAGCTAGGAATCACTAGCTTCTGATTTAAATTTTTTTTTCAAAATGTTCTGTTTGGGGAAGTACTTGAGCTTAAGAATGGCGGCCCACATACTTTTAGGCTATGTAACAATCCTTCAACCAATTTTAGATAACATTGTTTCATTCATTATTTTCAGATTTCTAAACCCTAACCCACCTTCTTTTATAGTTTTGCACACAGGCGACCAAGCTTTTAAGTAAAAACCTTTCGAGTTGTTTTCCTCCCCCCCCCCCCCCCCAACCCCACACAAAGAAATCTCTTTAGAGATAAGTTATTTTATTTAAGGTGTGCCTAGGAATTCTAAAACAATTCATTTGGTAAATGAACATAGTTTCACCAACAGTTTTAACCAACACTCCTCGGCCAGCTGGCGAGAGGTTCTGACGTTTCCAGCTTTAAGGCTATTCTCCATTTTTTCCATAATTGGCTCAAAACAAGCAGTTTTTGAAGTATTAGTGAACATAGGAGATCCAAGGTACTGGTCATTCATTTTAAACCTTTAGGATCTTTATTATTATTCTTTGAAATCTGTTTGGAATTTTTGGACTAAAAAAGATACCGATTTTTGAAATTTATTAGTTGACCGGATCCATCACTTAAAATATTTGGAAACTTTAAGGATATTTTTACTTTCCACAAGATTTGCATTAGCAAAGACGAGACAATAATCCGCAAAAATGAGATGATTGATAGGGGGACTATCCTTAATAATTTTAATACCATGAATCCTCCTTTACTGTTGGGACAACATGAGATATATAGATAGAGCTTCCATGCACAGGATAAATACATATGGGGATAAGGGATCCCTTTGTCTAATTCCTTTAGTTGGAGAGAAATGTTTTCCTAGTGAACCATTTAATAAAATAGCAGTACTTCTAGTATTGATGCACCAAATCCCATTTTCCTAAGCACCAGTAAGAGAAAACTCCACTCAACCCTATCAAAGGCTTTAGACATGTCTATTTTAATTCCCATATAGCCTATATTTTCTTTTTTCTTTTTAATGGTGTGAATCAGTTCGTGGGCTATTAT
Source organism: Papaver californicum (assembly GCA_023531435.1). Lineage (NCBI taxonomy): Eukaryota > Viridiplantae > Streptophyta > Magnoliopsida > Ranunculales > Papaveraceae > Papaver > Papaver californicum. The sequence goes on from JAJJMC010003936.1 coordinate 11,526,294, forward strand.
TATGTTATCGATATTTGCATGTTAGGGACATAGACTGATTGAAAAAGGGATATAATCTTGTCCAAGAGAGGTTTTGTTCTGTTAGCCAAAAGTTTTGAAATAATTTTATAGAAAGTGTTATAAAGACTTATAGGTCTAAAATGACTAGCTTCCTACGAAAACTTGTTTTTAGGGATCAGTGAGATAAAACTGTTATTCAATTACTTTAGCTGAAAACCATTTTTGAAAAATCTTTGAGCCATTGCTATGATATCATGGGGTACCACATCCTAGTTTTTTTAGAAAAAAAATAGCTGGGAAACCATCCGGTCCAGGAGACGAGGAAGGCGACATTTTGAAAACAATTTCCTTAATTTCATCATAATCTGGTTGTTCATGAGATTACAGTTTTCCTCATTAGTCACCAGGGTAGGAATATTGGATAAAATCAAGTCATTTATTTTCGGATAAGTAGTATAATTCATCTTAGTGAAGTGACTGCAAAGTATTTCATTAAACTGAGCTCTACTCTCCACCCAAACATTGTTTTCAGTTTTGTTTGTGGGGAAAACAAATTAAGAGGCTAATTTAGGAAAAAAGGGGTGAGCAGGTGATAGTTTGTCTAATCCTTAGACATTTCTACTTTTGAAGTACTTTATTTAGATTCAAGAGATAAATATGTAAAATCATGTCCTAAATCAAGCAATGGTCGTTCCAGTCTTGCTCCGATCACAAAGGAGAAGGAGAAGGGTTGTTCCGAGGGAGGGAAACGAGAGAAAGATTAAGGTCAGAGAATCAGACTCTGTAGGATGTAATTGGTGTGAATAGCTATGAAAAATTTCTCTTTGTGTGAGAAGATTAAGTGATCGAATTGTTCAATGTTGTTCCGCGTTAATCTTATCTCAGGCTTATACTTAGAATTCTTGTTTTTTGTTGAATAGATTGCGAATCTATTTATATCATAGCTATTGTAACTGTTCACCTGACCTTATCATGAAGGAAGTGTCGATGGTTGAGTAGTGGTGAAGTGGAGATGGTGGAGGATGTGCTGACAACTGCTCCCCACTCTGTTTGAGGTTGAATGGACGGTTGCTCAACCTACCACTTCTCTACTCAACTGCTAATAAAACTTTCCAGGTTCTATGTAGTGGGTGCATTGTTGCACCACGTGACTTAGACCGCCTGGCCAATACCCTAGTGAATATCCCCCCATTTGTAACATCTTTGATGTCTCGCGTAGTTTGTAGCATTTAAGCATTATTAATGTTAAGTTAAATGAGGTCATCTTAGTTGGTTTCTTGACTAAAGATTTGTCTTACTTGACTAGCCTGATGAGTCTAGCAAGAATAAATAAAGTATATATTTATTTTATTTATAAGGAACAACGTGTTCAACTTGGTCAATTTTTCATTGATGTGTTTTGTAGAAAAATGAGTGTATCATACTGAGTATAAGCATATATGTAGCATATTGAGAGCAAGAATATGTATGTGAGGTCGTACATGAAAATATATGAGTGAGGCCTAGTATGGACTTTGATAGGTGATTTAGGATTTTAGAACTTGTATATGTGAAACAAGATCAGACAGACAGGCATTAGGAGCTAATGTCTAAGACACTTTAGCTTAGGAGCTAATGCTAAGACGGATTAGCTATTTGAGCTAAGTCTAAGATGCATTATCTATTGGAACTAAGCTTAATTCAGACATGCTTATGAGCTAAACCTAAGTTGGATAAGGTTTGGATCCGTGTATAAAATGGATTAGTATTACGCTAAGTGACTAAGACGCATTAACATTAGGCTAAATACCTAAGATGCGTGCATTACTTTGTGCTAAATGCCTAAGACGCATTAGCTTTGCGTTAAAGGGTAAGACGCATTAGTTTTGTGCTAAATGGTAAGACGTACAAGGTTAGTGGCTCAGACTAAGACACACATGATTCGTGACAATAGACTAAGACGCACATGATTCGTGGCTATAGCTAACTAAAGAGGAAACGATTCATGGTTATAGCCTAAGACACACATGAACCGTGACTATAGATAACTAAGTGCCTATAGCCTAAGACACACATAAACCGTGACTATAGCTAACTAAGAAGAACACGATTCGTGGCTATAGCCTTTGCAAATCTAGTTTTGAGTTGTTTCCTTTGGTAATTAGGGTTGGAAAATGTTTCATTGATCGTCTAAAACGCTTGTAAGTGTTGCAAACTTATTTTTAATGTTCCCAAAGCCCTAAATTGAGCTCTTTTCACGTTCTTCACATTAGTTGTCTCTTTAAGCAAGGATTAATATGAGTCATGATGGGTTTAGCTAGTAGAAGCTATGAAATTATTTATAACAAAATTTTGACTTAGTATTTAAGCACAGCTGTGGTAATTTAGTTAAGTAAATTCGTATGTAATCTCTATATAACAACTATATAGATATTTTAGTGAGTTAATATTGTTAATTTGAGCATGAGTATTGACATAAGATAATTTTTGAGAATCCATTTGCAAAATATAGCACCAAATGATACTCAAATTGCTCTATAATGGTGGGCAATCCATCTAGGAGCTTGAGATTTCATGTAAAAATAATAGAATATCTGGGAAAGTCGTAATAATCACCAACAGTGTTATTCTGATGATTTCATACAGTAATGAATGTTGATTCATTCAGTAAACTTTTGATTATATATGTAGCTAGCCATACATATAAAGAGGACATGGATGAGGGCCTGAGAGAGGTCAGAGATGAGCATCTGCCCTAAAACTCTTTTGTAGGATTCTGAGGTTAATATTTGTCAATCCAGGGTCTGAGACATAATTTTACTATTTTACCCTTAATGAAAACCCACAATCTACAAGTTGTAATGCTACAAATGTGATTTTTAAGGGCCCTGGTTCTCACAAGGCCATGAAAGTAGCTAGTCTTTTTATCTCCTGGCTCTAGCATTTTATCCCCACTTTTAATTTTCATGAAAGATTCTTTTATATTATACCATTTTTCGACTTCACAACCTAATTGTTTCAAGGTTTCATATTTATTTGTGACAGATTGCTCCTTATTAAAAATTTCAAAGTCTGATTTATCTTGTTCCAGTTTGAGATGAATATTACCAAATTTATTCTTGTTCTAGATATTTATGTTTTCCTTATCCAGTTGAAGTTTTTTAACCAATTTAAAAGTAGGTGAATCATTAAGAGGTGTTAGCCAGGATTTTCCTATGACATCAATACATGATTCAGTTTCAAGCCAAGTACCAAAACATTTAAACGCTTAGCTCCATCAATTGTTTTATGTTTAGTATGAGGATAATGGGACTATGATCTGAAGTAATAAGATTCAAGTGAACGACTCTCGCATTTGGAAACAAATATATTCAATTATTATTAGCTAAACTCCTATCTAACCTCTTCTCAATCCTTCCACTGTCATTTCTATGATTAGACCAAGTAAACTAATTCCTGGAAAACCCTAGATCAATCAGACCATCTTGATTTACTGCATGAACAGAACTATCCATTTCAAGTATACTAACCCTTCCAACCCCCCTTGTTTCATCTTGATGTAAAGTTAGGTTCAAATCTCCAATTACCATCCAAGGGAGATTAGTAGAAGTACTTATAGACATGAGGAAATTCCATTTGATACTTTTATTACAAGGATTACCATATAAGCAACTGATAACCCAATTTTTTTTAGTGAATTGATCAGTTATGCAAGCATTTATGAAGAGTTCAGAGTGATCAGTAATTTTCAACTCTACTGTTACTAACCAAGCTAGGAATATTCCCCCTTTTATGCCAATTAGATCCATTATTTTATTCTTATTATACTTAGATGATTTTAAGAGACTTAGGACATTATCACTAGGTTGATTTGTTTAACTAAGAAAGATTATGTCCAGTTTTACTGACTTATAAACAATCTTTAAAGTGTTCCCTAAGATATTTCTTGCCACACCGTTGACTATTCCTAGACAATATTTTCAGATTTCCAAATTGAATGCACTCTTTATACCAAGCATATCTATGCTTATCCAGAATACTTATATCAATAGTGTAATCAAAAAGTTCACATTTCCATAATCTTGACTTCTTCTGTTATCTCCTATATTAATAACATGTTATCATATCCATTATTTTCATACTTGCAATCATTGTTTAATAAGATATATTTAAACACATACTTCATGTTGTTATTGCAAAAATTTTACATCAACACATAAATTCAGAGAGTAGAATACCTGGTTGTTGCTCGAGGCATTGTTCGTCATCTCAATTCCATATTCTGTAGAGGAGACTGATAATGGATCAGTAGGAATGTCAAGAATGAATTCATATGAAAAGATATTTTTCCATATGAAATTATCTTACATTCATATCTTTATTACCCCGCCACCACCTACACAAACATCACCACCTCTGCCTCCACCCCAGCACCACCACCACAACCAACACCACCTTTGTCACCAATGCTAACAGTAACACCACCTCCGTCGGCACCACCACCACCACCACCACCATAACCAACACCACCTCCTCCTCCTCCGCCACTGTCATCTCCGCCACCACCACCTTCGCCTCCACTACCACCACTAACACATCCCCGCTACTACCACCACCATCGATGCTAGCACCACCATCTCCATCGCCGCCACCACTACCAGCACCACACCATCATCTTTGTCGCCACCACCACCACCATCAAAAACAACACCTGTGTGACACCACCACCACCACTATCCTTATCATTCTTTGTGATTCCATAAAAAATCCAGTCTAATCCCTTTGAGTAAATAATATTTATTGTAGAAATCTTTATCATTCCTTATAGTTTCAGAGAAATATCCTAATCTAATTCACCGTACTCTCTAGATCTTTTAAGACTCGATGTAAATCCTCTATATTCTAGTAAAATCATAATACGTTAATATATACTAGGTTTTTGCCCGTGCTATGCACCGGACATATTTAACTTTTCATCACAGTTACCTTTAATTTTTGATTTGGTAGCCGCCTCGTCCCATCGTGATGGAACGGTTAGGTTTACACCTTTTTTTTTTGGTTTCCTAACATAGTTACAGTTTCAAAATATGGTAGGTTTAATACTAACGAATTCAAAATTGAATTTAGTTTTGATGTCTATTTCTTGGAGTTTAAAACATGGTAAGGCAGGGTTTCCCTTTATATTAATTTTTTCCCTAATTCTTTTAAACCAATTATACGTTGCCAAGTGTTCTCACCAAAACTCTTATTTCACAAAAGCCACAAAAGCCTTATTTCGCCTATTAAGAAGCGAGGGTTTCCTCACTGTTCAACATGCGAACTTTAATTTTATAGGACTTTAAGTCTTTAGATATACAATTTCTAATCCAATACATCCCTGTTAATCTCATCAAAGAACCAAATTACTCGCTCACCAATGTCGAGCATATCCTCAGATCTTAGCATTACAGGTAACAGTATCTTTCAGCGGAGTTCCATGATTTTATTTTTGTGCATTTCCTATTACCCACGTTTACTGTACATATTAAGGAAGGATGTTGATACATTTGTATCAAAATATAATGGAGATTTGCAGGTAATAGTATTACTACACCCAGTAAAGGACTGCTCAAATTCCCCTGATTTGGTTTGATATCAAAACCCCCATTCTCCTGAAAATCTTGACCCCAACTGTGAAAATCTTCAGCATACACACAAATCATTGAATTCCGACTTTCAAAGTTCCTAATCGGCATTTTCTTCAAAAAAAAATCTCGGCCTATTTACATACCTTGCATTTTGCACGAGAAAATTCCAGCTCAAGACGCATGTTGGGACATGTACCAAAAAACGCATGCACCCTGTGATTACTAAAAATCTAGTAACACAGCCAAATAAATTAACTAACTAAAAGACATTTTAAACAAGATTTAATCCATGATAAAACAATCGTTTATTGAAGATTAAGGTGATTACATATAATAAATTAGATCAAATAAACTCTATCTGTCCTTACCTAATCCAGATTTCTTAATCTCTTTTTCCTCGTAATCCTTTTCCGACCCTTTTCTCTGTATTTGAGTTTAGTATTTATAAAACTTTATAAGGGTCCCACCAGATCTTATCTGTCCACCTAATGATCTTATTTATATCTTATTATAATATTTATTCTGCATACCTCTTGTGTATCCCGTAGAGTATAATGAGGGTCTTTCTTATTTTATATAATTCTATGTTGGTGGATCACACCATCTTTACAGTTTTACTTCTTAATTTATCCAATCAGGTTGTTCCACGTAAGTGATCACGTAAGCATAATGCGAATAAAGCTAATGTTGTCCTGTTAATCTTTTCTACGTTACTGCATGTTTAACACATGGTTTACGGCAATAGTGTATCATGCTTTAACTCTTTTTGAGTCATACTTTGATCCTTTTGTTCCGCAGCTTGCATGATTCGTACGTGTTCTACATGCAATAATGAAGTCAGTTTTATACCATTTTTATATCTCTGTTAAGTCTATGCCATCTGTCGTTTCTTATCAACCGATAGTTGAATTCATCTGAGCCATTGATCTTTTCTCGGGAACCCAAAAAGAGAAATTAGGTCTTTAATTAAGCGCTTTTTGAGTTATCTTAATCTTATGGTTTTATTTTAAAAATACAACACGTGTAGGGCGGAGATTTGGTATTCACACACCCTAATACCTATCATGACTATATTCGTCTATCGGATCCTAGATGGAAGTTCTGTAGAAACCTTGTGATTGGATGGGATCATGGGAACTCGATTGGGGGGTCCTCGTTACTGGAAGGAGGTATTACGCATTCCAAGGATGTCGTAGTACTTCCCCGTTCATGTTTCGTAGATAGTATGATCCTTTTCCTGCAACATCTTGAATGATGTATGGTCCTTCCCATGTGGGTGCAAATTTCTTCGCTTTTTTATCTCTTTGATATTCCGGGATTTGGCGTAGCACATATTTCCCTTTTACGAAGTTACCGCAACTTCACTTTCTTGTTGTATTCTCTGGCCAATCGTCTTTAATAGTTTTCTATTTTTTTGACCGCAGTTTCTCTTTTTTTTCTTTAAATCGTCCAGCTTTTCAAGCATTAAATCTGTATTCAAATTCTTTTCCCAAGATTCTGTTTTTGTAGTTGGTAAAATAATTTTTATGGGGATAACTGCTTCTGCTCCATAAGTAAGAAGGAATGGTGATTCGCCATTTGTTTCTCTCCTTGTTGTACGATAAGCCTACAAGGTATTGTGGATTTGTTCACACCATCTTTTATGATGCATATCTAGGGTCTTTTTCAAATTCATGGCAATGGTTTTGTTTGTTGCTTTAGCTTGACCATTGCTTTGAGGATAAATAGGAGTGGACTTATTCTTTTGAATATTAAAGGCTTCAAAGAGCATATCAATATTTTTACCTTGTAATTGTTACCCATTATCAGAGAGTATAGCCACTGGGATTCCAAATCTGCAAATTATATCTTCAAATAAGAATTTAAAGACATCAGTATCTCTGATCCTTGCTAGAGCTTTTTCTTCGATCCATTTAGTGAAATAATCAGTTGCCACAATTAAATATTTTCTTTTTTGTGTACCTTCCACTAAAGGTTCAACTATGTCCAACCCCTATTTTGCAAAAGGCTATGGGCTTAGTACAGAATTTAGTTCAGTTGAAGGAGCTTTGATTTATTTAGCAAAGCGTTCACATTCTTCACATCTCCTTGCGAGATTACTTGCATCTTTGTTCATGTATGGCTAATAGTACCCTTGCATTCGTTTTTTAAGCGCAAGCGAGCGCCTTCCACTATGGTTTCCCGCATCCCCATAATGAATATCATTGAGAATGCGTTATCCCTCTCGTCTTGTTAAACATCAAAGTAATGGACCAAGAAACGATTTGCGGTATAAAATTTCGTCCCGCAACTGATAATTTACAGACTTGGATTAAATTTTTTTGGCATCTTTTGTATCTGCAGGTGAAATTCCATTCTGTAAATATTGATATAATGAGAGCTTCCAATCTTCTTCAGATAGTGATTCGTCTTCTGACCCATGCGGAAGAATTGCATCATCTATTATGGCTTTATCTTCAAGATCTTCATCTACTTCTACTTCTAAATTTTTAACTGATTGTATTCTAATTGATGGTTCATATATTCGTCCAGTTTTAATTGATAATGTGTTTTGATCTTTCAACATTAAAGAAATTTAAGCCAACGCGTCAGCATGACGATTCTTATCTCTGGGCAAATGACGGAAAATAATGTTCGGAATTTGAGATGCTAATTATTGAACTAAATTTTTGTATGTTATCAAATCTTCATCCAATACTTGATATTTTAATTCAACTTGCTGAATTACCAATAATGAATCACTAGTTAATCGAACATCGATTATTCCCAATTCATTGATGAGTCTGGGAGCATGAATTACAACCTCGTATTCCACTATATTATTTGTATGCTCCCCAAATTCTAAGAGGAATGCATGCAAAATTCTATCTTCAGTAGGAGTCGTAATTAAATTCATATCCATGCTTCATCTTTATTTGGTGCCCCATCAACAAATGTTTCCCATCTGCGGGAATTAACTGAGTCTAGAATATCTTGCGGATCATCTTCATCTTGCTCTGCACCCGTCATATTCTGAATTACGGATCCGTCATTTAATGGTAAGTCCATAAGAAAATCTGCTAAAACTTGTGATTGTTGTGCAGTTTGTACCTCAAACAGGATATGGAATTGTTCTAATTGTGCATTCCATTTTACTATTCTCTCTACTTTTCCTGTATTCTTCAATACATATTCCAATGGGGCTTTACTTGGTACTTGAACATAATGTGTTAAGAAATAAGTATGAATGTTTTATGTGACAAAAACTGATGCAAGCACCAGTTGTTCAATTTTGGTGTAGTTTCTTTCAGCAGGGTTTAAAGTTTTGCTGATGTAAGACACTGGTTTTTCCACTTTCTCATTTGGTCATACCAATACCGCATTACAACATCTTCTATTGTGGATGTGTATAAAGCTAACACCTCTTCATGCCCTGGTTTTTGTAATGTTGGTATGGTTGCAAGATAATATTTTATACTTTGAAAGGCGTGTTCACAGTTTCATTCCATACAAATTTGTCAGAAGATCTCGCAATAAAGTGCAGCAGAGCAACCATTTAATTTATATACTTCTTTGAAATTTCTTGAAGAGGGCATGTTAAGAATTGCTTGTATTTTGGCCGGATCAACTTCAAAACCATATTTAGTAACCAAGTATCCCAAAAAAATTCCTGATGTAACTCGAAAAGTACATTTATCTGGGTTGACTTTTATTTTATATTTTTGCAAGGCTTCAAAATTTTCATTTAGATCCTGAAGATGATCTTTTGAAATTTTACTTTTTACGAGCATATCATCTACATATACCTCAAATGTGCGACCTATCCATGGTTTGAAAATCCCATCCACAAGTCGTTGGTATGTTGCCCCTGCATTATTTACTCTGAATGAAATTCTGGTATAACAATATAAGCTATGTGGGGTAAAGAAAATAGTATGCTCTTTATCTTCTTCAACTAATGCAATTTGATTATATCCTGAATGTCCATCCATAAAAGATAAAGCATCATGCCTTTCAACTGCATCCACTAATTGGTCTATGCTGGGGAGCAGATAACTATCTTTCGGACATGCCTTGTTTAAATTGATGAAGTGTATACAAATTTTTACTCCTTCATTTTTTTTTGGTATAATGCCAAGTTGGGTATCTTTTCGGACATGCCAAGTTGGGTATCTCACTTCCCGAATCAATTAATTTTTGAACTCGTATCTTCAGGTTTCTACATTTATTTGTAGCATGACCATAAAAATAATGATATTCACAATAGTCTTTGGAATTTTCCGTGTGTGGAGGTCGCCTTCCTTTGGACCATGGCCATTCAAAATCTTGTATATTCTTAGTTGAATTTAAAATTCGAGAGTACCCAATATTCAATTTAGTGTAGACTCGATCTTCAAATTGTTAATTGAATTTTCTTTCATCATATTCTTTGCCCCACTTGGAATAATTAGAAGGAGTTTGGCCTGCAGCACGTTTCCCGAATCTTGTTTCTGGTTCAGCGGAACTAGTTCTATGTGTGGTTTTTGGATTTTGAGAAATTCCTCTTGGATTTTGCCTCTGTATCTCTTGAAGTCTTGCATGTTTCTGTATACTCACTCTTAATTCTCCTTCAGTTGTTGGGTTTGCTCCATGAATATCTATGAAAAGTGGGCTCATGCGGTTTGATATTCCCCATTTATAACAGTTGATAGTGATATCCGGACTGATATTTCCTGTTGCTTGACAGATTGATTGCCATCGATTAGTATAATCCCGAATAGTTTCTTTATACCATGATGCAAGAGAAAATAGTTTATCCATTCTTTCATTTACGGGCTTATTGTACATGTATGTATCCGTAAATATAAGGGTCAACTGTGCATATGAATGTATCGTCCCTTCAGGTAAACTATCAAACCAATTTAGTGCAGATCCTTTTAAACTTGATGGAAAGTATCTACACATGACAACATCATCTTGTTTGCAACGAGCCATATTACGATTGTAATATTTTAAATATGATGCGGGTCTTTAGTCCCGTCATAATATTCAAAATTGGGTAGAGTGAATTTTGGTGGGATGATTGCAAATGCAGGTTGCGGTACAAGCGGTGTTGTGCTTGCTTCTTTTAATACTCCGTCCAGAAGTATACCTCCTTGTTTAGTTTTTAATGACTTAATTTCTTCTCTCATTGCTTCTAAATCCTCTAGACATTTACTCCATTTTGTATCTTGAGATTTTCTTGGTTCAAAATCATAATAATCAGATTTATCATGTGTATGAAAATGAACCTGTTTATTCTGATGTAATTGATCATATGTTTCATCAATTGGTTCAACTACCATTATTCTCTGATCTCTGTTAATTCCAGATGTACTTTCTGCGGGACCTCTGAAATTCTCCTCTTGCCTGTATAATTATGGAATTGGTACTTCAACATTATGACTGATTTTGTCCCTGGGTATTTGATTTTCTTTTGTAAGACGTGTAATTATCTCTTCATGGATTTTTTTGATTTTTATGCATCTCATCCAAGTCAGCAAACAATTGAGTAAAAGGATCAGTTCTATTTTGATATGTTTCTGCTTGTTGTTGTCTTGCGGCCTTGTTGTTATTGACTGGTTGATCATTGGTGTTATTTGATTCCCTTTCTTTATCCAGTGGTATTTGTATTTCCTTCACTCTGTTTGTTCTTGAAACTGTTTATCATTTCTTAATTTATTTGTTTTCAGCGGGATAACGACCGCAACTTCAGTATCTTTATTCATGTCTTGTGTTATTCCGTACATAGGTTGTGGTCCTTCGGATTCTTGTACAACTTCTAATACTTCTGGATCAAAAATATTTCTTACAATGTTTGCGGCTTGATTGACTAGATTTATTATAGTATTTATTGCAATAACATATGTTGATTTATCAATTTTGGCTTGTTCCTGAACTGTGCTATTTGTTGTTTCCTCTATTTCCTCGATTTATGTTTGAATTTTATTTTGCTCAACTTTTTCAATGTTTGTCTTCGAGTCATCACCCTTGACGTCGTAGGAATCTGTTTATTGATATTGTGATTGTTGATTATCTCTTTTGATTTTTTCCATGTCCATTTTCAATCTAATCCAAGAAGTACGACGATTCAGGAAATAATGCATTCATGATATTGTTATGAATTGACAAAAAGCGATATAGAATTCGATTTATAATAATTATTAGGAAATCAATGTAAATTTATTTGAAATATATATTTGTAATTTTGTTGAAAAGAATACAATTCTGAAAATGAAAATGATTCATATTAAAACTACTGAACAAAAGGAAAAATCCAGTTTTGATCATTGATGATCTTAAGATGAAAACTTGATCGTAAATAAAAATTTGAAATAATTGACAAAATAATCTTAAGATACTGATTAAGAGAAATAGAATCTTTATCTAAATAATGATTTGAAATCCTTGTTCAAGATTGATGGAAAAGAAAGATTCATTGAATTCGAAGAAAAGAAAACTTTTTCTCCGTTAAAACGAGATTTTTAAAAAATTCATAAAAGATTTTTAAAATAAGTAGGTAGGATAAATCATTTATCAAATCTCTGTTTCTAGCGCCAAATTGTGATTACTAAAAATTTAATAACATAACCAAATGAATTAAATAACTAAAAGACATTTTAAACAAGATTTAATCCATGATAAGACAATGTTTATTTAAGATTGAGGTGATTACATATGATAAATTAGATTAGAAATAAACTCTAGCTGTTCTTACCTAATCCAGTTTTCTTTATCTTTTTTTCCTCGTGATCTTTTTCCGATCACTTTTTCTGTATTTGAGTTTAGTATTTATAGAAATTTATAAGGGTCCTACCAAATATTATTTGTCCACCTAATGATCTTATCTATATCTTATTATAATATTATTCTGCACACCTCTTGTGTATCCCGCAGAATATAATGAGGGTCCTTCTTATTTTATATAATTTTATGTTGGTGAATCGTGCCATCTTTGCGGTCTTACTTCTTAATTTATCCTATCAGGTTGTTCCACATGAGTGATCCCGTAAGCATAATACGAATAAAGCTAATGTTGTCCCACTAATCTTTTCTACGTTGCTACATGTTTAGCACGTGGTCTACGGGAACGGTGTATCATGCTTTGACTCCTTTTGAGTCATACTTTGATCCCTTTGTTCCGTAGCTTGCATGATTCGTACGTGTCGTACATGCGATAATGAAGTCAGTTTTATACCATCTGTCGTATTTCTATCAAGTCTATGTCATCTGTCATTTCTTATTAACCGATAGTTGAATTCATCTTAGTCATTGATTTTTCCTCAGGAACCTAAGAAAAAAAATTAGGTCTTTGATTTAGCGTCGAGTTATCTTAATCTGATAATTTTACTTTAAATATACAACAATGTAGGGTGGAGATTTGGTATTCAGACACCCTAATACCTATCACGACTCTATCCGTCTATCGGATCCTAGATGGAAGTTTTGTAGAAACCTTGTGATTGGATAGGATTATGGGAACTCGATTGGGGGATCCTCGTTACTGGAAGGAGGGTTCGTTTTTTTTGTCTTTAAATAATTGACATTTGGGTTTTTAGAATGTAGTGTAAAGTGATGTTTATGTTAGAATTTTAAGGTTTTTGATCTGAAAAAGAAATTTGTCGAAAGAGAAATGTACTTGGAGATGGTTAATTTAAAAAAATAAAAAATCTTGGAGATGGTTAGTTGTTGTGTTCTTTGTAATTAGAGACATTGGCCATTTATTTGAATAACGAGAAATTCGTGTCAAATTTATGTGTGCTTCTTACTTGTCAATCCTATTCAAACATTATCGTGATCACAATATGGATGTTCACAAATTAGAGCATGTGGTATGCCAAATAATACAAGAATTTATGCGAGTGGATAATGGCCAGTAGTGTGTCAATGAAGAGTTTTCTTAACTACTCTTGTTGGTAGAACAGCTGACAAACATGCATTTTAAGTGAATCAATCAATCACTTGTGAATCTAATCGGTTGGGTGAATCTTATCTTTCTACAAGTATCTTGTCATTGCCAATTAAGAGTTTTATTAACCAGTGAGTCGGTGACTACTCCGCAGTCCACACTTCTTCATCTGACTTAAGACAATCACTTCTTCTTGTAGGACTTATGCGGTGTCTTTTATTTTTTACCCAAGTGACCGCGTCATGACCGACTACTAGGGGTTATATCATGATTTGCACTGTAAGCAGACTTTAAAGTTGTTAACAACTTCTTTAATTAGGACACCTTCCATTTCCTTTACTATTGAACGCAACCCTTGGTCATAAAAACATAAAGGGATTGAAGTGTGGTGTTTTTCTGTACTGCCGACACAGATTAACCAGTAATTAAATACATTAAATTTCTATTCACATCAAATTTCTATTATAAAAGCTAAAATAAGAAAATAAGATGAATCTTGTGGTTTGAGAAACTTAATTTCAATCTAACATCTAACTTATGAGTCAGGTTTTTTTGTTTTTTTGAATCATATAGATCAGATTTTGTGTTCAATAGCATCATTATTTTTATTTATTTTTGGAACATATCAATAGCATTATTGATCGTAACCTTAGTTAGCAATTCAACATAATTAAAATTTTGGACGGATAAAAATATGAATGCTAATCAACTAAGTAAAATGAGAATTTGATCGATTATACGGTCAAATATGTATAATACGAAAAAAAATCCAAAAATTCATTAACTTGTGTTTAAACCATTTTACATATACAAATACTGACATAAAAAAATTAACGCATGTTAAATAATAAAAATATTTTTTGTTCATGCTTTGTGGTTTAATGGAATATATATTGGTTATACGTACTATTATCAAAATAAAACAGGTGATTCAGTGGTTCAGAGCTAATTTAAACGAGCTAACACATGAAATTTTTGAAAAAAATTAATCAAAATAAGGAAAGGAATGGAGAAAGTGTGGTATGTTCAATGACGTTGATTAAATGGGTCCAGTAGCTTATTAGGACCAGTCTGGATGATTTAATTAGACAAATTAACTCGGCGAATAATTCATGACTTCGAATAATTACGATTTATTTGAGAAGGTCACAAAAACGAGTTTTCAGACCAGGGTTGCAATTGAACGTCGAATTTATGCGGAAACAGAGAGTTCATGAATAATTCGGCAAAAATTCGACGCTAATTAAAATCGTAACCAATTAATCTTCACCTTTTTTTTCGACGAAGCAATGAATTTTACTTAGATCCATTAAATTAATATGTAACATGGTTGTCAAGAGTTTTTTTAAGTGGTTAGCTATATAATGCACAAGTTTATCAGAAGACACAAACAAACTAAATAATACATGAAGTCCGATTTTTCAAAGATCAAAATATAACTCAATGACCCAAAATATGTCATGTGATTCAAAATTTATATTTTAGTTTAAAATCGACTATCGTAACCCAAGATGTGCATCATAACTTAAAATTGATATATATAAAGAACCTGTCACATAATCCAAAATCTGGATTATGATAAAACATCTGCCGCATGACCTGAAATCTATATCTTAATTCATAGTTGCTACCATAATATAAAACATATGTCTCCTGATTGAAAAATCAGCAACACAACTCGAAGTACATCATCGTGACTTTATATTTGTCATATAATGGAAATATACGTCATAACTCTAAAGTTTCTTAGTGATTTCAGTATGTCTCACGATCTAAATATGTCTTGTGATCTAAAATTTATATCTGTCATTAGAATTCAAATTTAGCAACATAACTAAATTTATCGAGTAATCCTAAATCTACATTGTGTGCAAAAAATTCCTAAGGAATCTAAAGTTTGTTGTGTGATCAAATTTGCATAGAGACCAAAAATTTACCCCGTTAGATTTCCATATAACCCTCACTCTATACCGTAACTCAAAATCTATTACGTGATTTTAAAATTACCATTTAACCGAAAAATTGCATCGTGATTCAAAATTTACCCTTGAATCCAAATTAACATTGTGAATCTGTAATTTACCTCGGATAACCTGGAAATTATCTCATAATCTAATATCTTCATTGTGACCCAAAGTCAGCCACATTGTGGCTAAAAAATCAGCTCCATAGCCTTCGTGACTTAAAATTTACAATGTGATATAAAATTTACAACTGTAACCAAAACAATTTCAAGAGAGGGGGGAGGGGGCACTTACTTTTCAAACTCGGCTTCCAAAATTTAAAACTTAGCATAGAACCGGCATATCTAAGGGTGGGTAATTGACTACCCGTGCGACCACAAGTGTACCTGGTGATCCAAAACTACCACGTGACTCCAATTTTGCATTGTGACCTAAAACCTGTTTCATCACAAATTTTTGTGGTCCTTAAGTAGTGTAACCTAATTTAGCACTCGGTGACCCAACATTTAGTGTAACCTAAAGTTAGCACTCGGTGGCCAAAATTTTTATCGTGATCCAAGCTTTTTCCGTGGTGACTTAAAAAAGTTCTCCGCAACCCAGAATATGCTTTATGACCTTGAATTATCACTGTGATCCAAAAGTTGCTAAATGACTCAAAATTGTCGCATAACCCAAATTAAGCACCTTGACCCAAAATCTCAATTGTTACCCGAAAATATACGATAATTGACCTAAAATCTGTTACATGAAAACCAACGTGACCAACATTTACACCGTTACCGTAAATTTACTAATGTTAACCAAAATAATCCCCGTAAACTAAAATTGATAAATAACCCAAAGCCTATATCGTTGTCAAGATAATTGTCAAGTGGACCAAAATCTACCTTGTGATAAAAAAAACTACATTGGGGCTCAACATCTAGCTTGTAACCAATGTAGTCGATCTAGGACAAGACAATCGAGATTGCCGGTTTCAGACTCTCGGTCCATGGCCGAGATAAATCTCTCAATTTCCACCGGACAAGATCTAGCCGAGATCTCAACAAGACGAGTTAGCGAGTTGAGGGATAGTACGAGAATTTTATTATAAAAAAATAATTTAAAATAGCCTTAAAAAACTTGGTTTTATTAAGAATCTCACCATAATAAAACTATCAAGGTGTCCCAGTCCTGACCGAGACGAGACTGAGATCCGAATTCATTACAATGCTAGAGGCGCAAATACTACATCTTACTCCTGAGTTTATATCATGACTGATCCAACATTTTCTCCATGACCCAAACTATCTCATATGAACTAAAAGCTACATCATTACCCTAAATCTTCCACATGAATCGAAATATGTCCCTGTAACCCAAAATCTGCCATGTAAGCCGAAATCAGATACCGTAACACAAAGTCTATCTCACGATCCAAAATCCATCGTAACCAAAATCTATTGTTATAATCCAAAATTTGCTAATGTAGCACAAAAACCACCGGATGACCCAAAATATGTCTCATAGTCCACAACTCTTCTATCACCGAAGGTCTGCCACAAGAACCAAAATTAGATATTGGCTTTTTTATCTCATAAAAGTAAAAAACAAACAAAAACCAACTAATTTCCTTACGACAAACAAACAAAAACCAACTAATTTCCTTACGACCAAAGCTGATGCAATGCACGCAAATATCATTTTTCTTTTTCTTCCATTATTTCCATACTAGTGGATTACCCGTGCCATGATGGCACAATATTGATGATAACGATGACGCTAGTGGCGGCAACGCAGGTGCATCGGGTGGACATTCACCAATTTTCATATCTTACAATTTAAAAAACAAAACCAAATTCGGTAATAGCAGGGTAATAAAATACAGCCAAATCTCTAAGGAGTTAATTTACTTATGTTTGGGCAGAAATTCTCCAACCCAAAACAACCTAATTTAATCATCTAAGTTGAACAAAAAGAAGAGAAATTGTACACGGATTTAACGTGGTTCAGCCCTTAATGGCTTACATCCACGGGAGGTGAAATTGTTTGAGTTTTATTGATTAATTTCTGGTTACAAAAGCTCCATTAGAGCTCTGATTTCCCTTACAGTAAGATTAAGTTTTTTCCTTCCCAGTCCAGGCCGATCCCTTCTCTTTCTTTCTCCCTTTTCTTTTATACGAAGAGGAGTTGGGTCGATGACTCACCCAACTTGGGTCGATGAGTCACCCAACTCTCAATATATGGCATCCTTTAATCGTCCCACGTGGCGTCCCAATCTCTCCCATGTATTTCCATGTGGCTTCTCCCTATCTGTCCACCTGTCGAACTAATCTTCTTATCCTACGGGACTGGTTCGATCCATGTTTCGATCCTTGGTTCGATCCCTGGTACGATCCCTGGTTCGATCCCTGGTACGGTCCCTGGTTCGATCCCTGGTACGATCCAACAGCATTTCGATCATGCATCGGGACATCTTGTACTCCACTGATATTGCTGCCACGTGTCAAGCAACTTTTTGATACTCACAACTTGCCCCCTTTTTTCTTGAGAGTTATTTGAAGAAAAACTCTTAAGAAAATTACTTCAGTTACTTCTTGCTTGGCCTTGTCACGATAAGAGTATGAACTTATCGTTAGTTGTATCGTTAAAGCTTTTCTTTCCTTGTTCGGGAAGTGATGTCATCGCTTAGGGACCGAACCATGATGTCGTTCTGAAGTGTCCTTAGTGCGATCCATGCTTCGGATTAACAATACTTCAAATTTGTGCAACGGTAGCACTTCAGACTTGTGTATTTTCATGGCTTCGTCATATTTTTGTCCCTATAAAGCAGATTTTTATATATATACTGATCGTTGGGTTAAACATTTTTTCATAAGTACAATGGATAGAGATCCCACACACACGAAACAAACCCGAGCCAGGAGTAAGATACAGGGTTGGTCCCGAAACGTACTCTGAAAAATGATAACCAGACTCTGAAAAATGAGTATTTTGTATCAAGACTCTTTCATAGGTTCTGCGACCTAATAGTCTTATCATGTCTCCAGCCACGGAGCTCGGTAGGAACACACGCTTAATCTATCTCGGGCATGGAGTAAATTAATGTGTCCCATAAATTTGCTCTAGCCACTAAGCATTGTAGGATCACACACCTAATTTATCCCTGGCATGGAGTAAATTATGTGTGGTCCATCATTTTATTAAGACTCTTACATGGGTTCCCTCTTTGGGGATGCGCCCATTAGCCTTATTTCAAGACTATTATATGAGTTCCCTCATTGGATGCACCCACCGGTCTTTTTTTGTCTCCTGAACGGAGAAATA
The DNA here is from genome assembly GCA_023531435.1 of Papaver californicum. Lineage (NCBI taxonomy): Eukaryota > Viridiplantae > Streptophyta > Magnoliopsida > Ranunculales > Papaveraceae > Papaver > Papaver californicum. The sequence continues at coordinate 11,545,076 of JAJJMC010003936.1, forward strand.
TCGGTAAGAAATATACCTGAAATGTAGATGAGACGTATACTTGAAAAATCATCCAGATATTTCTCATTTCTCATTTCTTATTTAAGACATATCCCATATTCTTCTATATACATGAGAAGCATATATAGAAATAAAATATGACATATATTTTTAAATAAGACATGAGAATTATCCAGATGAATATTCCGAAGTAACTGCTGTTTGAGAAATCAGAAGTATACGAATGTAGAAGTATTCGCCTTCCAGAAATATTTGCTGATAGGTTGAAAGAGATCCCCATTTTTGAATGATAATTCATATTGGAACGTTCAGATTGCCGCAAGAAATATAAGAGGCATTGCCTTTCGAAGAAGTTCAGAATAAATTGAAGTATTTACTGAATATTCTTCATGAAGTATGAACCATTTGAAGTATCTATTAATTGTTGCCTTATGCTAAGAAGTACAAGACATATAACTGGCGAATAATATTATTTATTTTGTATTAAGTAATTATTGAAATGAAATACCTAATTGGCGCGCAGTATTTAGCCCATATAGCTAAAACTTTGATTTCTTTTTAGCATGCCCCCCAGTGCATTATTATTGGATGGCTGCCGCATCTCTGAAGTGTGCTTCATAGGTATCTTCACACTTCATAAAAATGTCTTAAACATTTCATAGCATTAAATGGATATAAGCTAAAAATGATTTTCATGCTTTTAATTGAATATTACTGTTAAATCTCATCAAACAAATTAGAATTTGTTCAGACTAAAATTTTATCATATTAAATTAATAGATTTCTATCATAGATGATTATGTGATTAATTATCAGGGTACATGATTTCACATGTGATTTAGGTGCTATTAAAAGCAATTGATCAGTTCATAACATATGACATTGAATGCTATTCAGATGCAATTAGGCGCAATAAATCGTCGCTAATCTGATTAACTAAAGTTCATAAGATTCTTCAGAAATTTCTACCAGGATGCTAGAATAGATAGTAATTTGGGGAACTTAGACATCCCGCTTATAGCTAAAAATTAGAGATAATTCATCATTTTCATTTGTATACAACCAGCTAAACTAATCATCGTTCATGTCTCAATGATTCACATGCTTTTAATTGCATATCATAGTTATACATAATCAATCAGGTTGAAGCTTATACAGGTTGAAATGTATAAATCAATATGGTTTTGGCCAAAATGAGGCATTCATTTCATGCTTAACATGCTTTAATAATGAAGCCAGATCATGCTTCAATCAATTAAAGGTAGCAACTAAGAATCATTCTTTGGTTTAAACTATTACTTAAGATGTGTATCCAATATAGCAATTGAAAAAGACAATGAAAGCTTATCTTTCTTGAGTTTGACTCTTTCAGAGATATCAATTTTGATCTACCGCAAGACCTATCGCAAGCACATTGCTACTACCCCAGTCAAGCAAGTTCAAGTAGTAACAATCGATAGTTTGTGGAGCATCTAGAACCCTCTCAGCTGTTTGAGGAATCGATCTTCGCGGTTTTGTTAGCATTGTCCGTTGAACTGTTGAAGCTTCAGGGAATAGCGACTCAACAGGTTTTGCAGGCTTGTTCTTGAAACAACACCACTGGCAAACTCTGATGTACCAATTAATTGATGGCTTACATGAAGTAGCTAATGAACCATGGTTGAAATGACAGTAGACATTGGTGCTGAACTGGTTGCAGCTGAACTTGGAGTCTAGAAGTTGGAGTTGTTCAGACATATTCTCAAACACCCCAAATCTATTTTGATTATTGATTCTATCATGGATTGTTAATCCAACTTGCAAGGGGTTCTGCTCAAAATTACTTGAACTAGAATCTGTACTCTGTACCTGAAACATCTTTGAGCTTGATTAACATTAGTAGAATAAGAAGAAACTTCATTAGTTATATAAAGTTATATATTGAAAACTTATTTCCTCATTGAAATTACAGGAACACCTAGATGCATTTATTCGGTTAGAGCTAGAACAATCATTTAAGAGCTAATGGAAGTTCCAGGTTAGAGGGCATCATATTTGAGTCAATAGCTTATAGCTCATAAATTTATAAGACCTCATTTAACCGTAGAGGTTATATACCAAACATGATCTAAAACTGCCATACAAGGTATGCTATATTAATCACAATTATAACAACATGTATTTCTATTGCAAGTAGTTCTAACGTTGATACTTGAGTACTAACAATAATTAATGATGGAGCATGACTAACTTGCCTTCATCGATGTTTCATCCATCCATTCATCACAACAATAATTCTAGCGGCAAAAGTGACCATAAGTTTGGTGAGTTCTCAAGACCGTTACGGTATCAGAGACAAGGTACAAAAATGAAAGGTAAATAAAACTTATCCCAATTTCTGCATTGCTGATGGCTTTTTAAGATATTTGAAACTAGAGACATAGTATTATCTAGGCAAGCAATACTATCTTGAAAATAAAGAAAGTTACTTAATTGGTTTCAATCAAAGTAAGCGTGCAGTTCACTAGGCAGTCTTGATTTACGAATGCTATTTCATATTATGCTATACGTATGAAAGCTTTAATAAGATTGTTACTTAGCTCGCTGAGAAAGCGATTTGCTGGTGCATTGAATAGCCTCATCTTTTCACTCGCGCCTTCTTTTGCTCTTAAAGTTGTTGCTGCAAATTAGCTCTTTGCTAGAGTTACTCATTCTATTGATATCGCCTGTGAGCTGACTGCCCCAATAGAACTAGCAACACTAACAACTCATTCCAGTTTGCTATACTTACAATGGTTAAGCTCTAAAACAAACTTCACAAGTTAAAACTGATATATATACAAGAAGTAAAAGTATTATATGAGTACACTATAAATAATAAGAAAGCCTCCTTATAGTCGAGATAGATGATAGTAAATGATCGAACACAAGACCCGACATTGCACAGTTATATGCAAACAAAGAGTTAAACATTAAACACTACATATTTGAACCTTCCACATACCTGATAGTTCATCAGACAACAGGTAAATTTTTCCTAGTCTAGACATCAGTTTTTATACCATATAGCTCAAATTCAAGCAATGTTGTTTAAAAGTAAAATATGAATACCTGGAACTAGATAGAAACACAAAAATAATCCCACTTAAACCCAAGATTCAACTCGTGGTTGATAATCGATGTAAAATTTAAATCTGCCTAGGCTTACAGTCAAGTTCATGGTACATTCTGTTCATTTTTCTATCAACTACCGGGACTAGAAGCAATTCACATTTATTCCAAATTCAGTACAATCAAATAAACAATTTGAGAATAAGTTAAGTAGGCAAGGTAATACTTATCTTTATAATACTGCTAGGCATGTATAAGTTTTGATAACTGTCAAGTTTTGCAAGAGTGCCAGGTTTTGTCACAAGAAGAATCCTTTAATGCCCCTACCTTCTTTTCACGTTGGCTTCTAAATTCTCTCCAGAGAGCTGCCAAATAACCATTGTGTACAGCGTTGAACCATAGCTAGAAGCTCTTGCATTTCTCACGGTTGTTGCCATGGGTTCTGCTTTGCGAACCTTGCCCGGTTTACTTCTTCATTGAGGGTGCAGGGACAACTTGGAAATGTGAACTCCAAGATATCAACAAAACTAATCTGCCGAATTGCTTATTCCCATCATCATTCTTGATCAACAAAGCTAATATAGTAATAGAACTTGAGGGAGGGTTGCCATCCAAACTGCTTAAGTAAACTGACAGTTGAACAAATGATTCTCTTTGCACACAGTTGAAAAAACTGCTTCTCTTTGCATACAGTTGAAAATGTTAGATGGGGTAGTAAAAATTAAAATGATCTGAAGACTAATCGGAAGTTGGGTTTTCCATTAGGATAGAGGATCATTAAATCGATCAAATCTCAGCCACTTTCGGTGAGGAAAATACTCAAATGCTTGGTGTGCATTGGGTTGTTGATTCTTTCATGGAAATGTTGGTGGGTGCATCATCATCATTCTAGCTTTTCCCTGCAAGTACATACTCATTCAACAGAAACCAATCATATAAATCATCCACAAAACCATAGAAATTGCAGGAATTAATTCATATACAAAGAGCAGAACTTAGGTTTTCTGATGCTTAAATTAAATTAGAAAGAGAAATCCCCAAATCAGATTGAAATTCTGATGCTTAAATTTTTTGAAATCAATTGAATGGGTTTGTTAGAAAAGGTTCGATTGTTGTAAATCTGTGGGGTAAACTCATTTTGAGATAAGATTTGTGAAGAACAAAACTTAGATGGAATCTTAAATCAAATTTAGAGAGAAAAATCCCCAAATCAACTTGAAGCTTTACTAATTACAATTTTAAAAATTAGCTAAATGGGTATGAAAAATATGATTCAAAAGTCACAAATCTGTAAACAAAACCCATTTTGAGACAAAATTTGAAGAGAAAATAAAATTTCTTATGAAGAACAGAACTTAGGTTTTCCGTGAATCTTCTCAAAGTTTTGTTTGAAAACAGAAACAGTACTTGGTTTCAACAATTGTGTAAAGCAACCAAGATTAAAGAAAATTCCGCGAGGAGAAAAATCATGCAAACGAAATGAAATCAAAATTCTTGGTTAATCTGCAAACTGTTGCTGCTGTTGATTCTCCTCGGAATTGAACCTGATGGTAAGCTTGGTTCTGATGTTCTCTCTTCAGTTGTACATGTTTTCAGCAAAATAGGTTGGATAAATCCATTACTCCTCCCTGTTTCTAGCGCCAAATTATTTGGGCAGAAATTCTCCAACCCAAAACAACCTAATTTAATCATCTAAGTTGAACAAAAAGAAGAGAAATTGTACACGGATTTAACGTGGTTCAGCCCTTAATGGCTTACATCCACGGGAGGTGAAATTGTTTGAGTTTTATTGATTAATTTCTGGTTACAAAAGCTCCATTAGAGCTCTGATTTCCCTTACAGTAAGATTAAGTTTTCTCCTTCCCAGTCCAGGCCGATCCCTTCTCTTTCTTTCTCCCTTTTCTTTTATACGAAGAGGAGTTGGGTCGATGACTCACCCAACTTGGGTCGATGAGTCACCCAACTCTCAATACATGGCATCCTTTAATCGTCCCACGTGGCGTCCTAATCTCTCCCATGTATTTCCATGTGGCTTCTCCCTATCTGTCCACCTGTCGAACTAATCTTCTTATCCTTCGGGACTGGTTCGATCCATGTTTCGATCCTTGGTTCGATCCCTGGTACGATCCCTGGTACGATCCCTGGTTCGATCCCTGGTACGGTCCCTGGTTCGATCCCTGGTACGATCCAACAGCATTTCGATCATGCATCGGGACATCTTGTATTCCACTGATATTGCTGCCACGTGTCAAGCAACTTTTTGATACTCACAACTTATGTATGTACAATGCACACCCAAATTTCTAAGTAGTTAATTTACTTATGTATGTACAACGATACGGCTATCCAATTGATGTTCCTAGGAACTATGACCCACTCTAAACCCGTGCGCCATAATATATAGCACGACATGTAAAAACTTGTAATCTTGACAGGGATATTTTTGTGTTATCGATGGTGGTGGCTGTAGTGTTGGTTGCGGTGGTGGTAGTGCTGGCACGACGCTGTTGTAAATAACATTGCCAATCCTATATATATACACTCTTGATGAGGCTTCTAGGATTGAATTAAATGACTACTGTCACGGTGGGGAGGTCGACGAATAAATGAACCTTAGTATCTGACCAAGTAGGTTGTGGTCAAGTAGTCGTGGCAAAGGATGTGAAAATGACAAGAATATCTTGTCCCAACGATTTTGTATGTCCATGATACACTTAATTAAATATTTTTTTGAAGCACTTAATTACATGGTATGTGTGTGTGGACCGCGGAGTAGTTTAAGAGTTCAGGGTTCAGGGTTCAGGGTTCAGGGTTCAGGGTTCAGGGCATCTCCAATGCTAGGGGTGAAGGTCTTAATACTACATGTCACTTAGGATTTAACATCTTTTTCATAGAAAATTGATCTCCAATGCTAGGGTCAAGATAATGAGAAAAGATGACATGGCCTAGTGGGGACCAAGTGGAGGTAAAGAAGAAAGTCTAGATTAGACCTTCTTCATGACCTTGGGTTGTAAGTCCACATCACTATTTTATCTCTAAATTTAAATATAAAGTGGTAAATAAGACCTTGGGGATTGAAGATGAACTTTAGGTAAAAACTTTTATCTTTATTTTATTTTTGTCATTTATCAATGACCCACAAAAAATATGCTAATAAGACCTCCACATAGGATGACCTTGACCCCTTGCATTAGAAATGTTCTAAGTATTTATGTGTCAACAATTGAGAAGAGTCTCTGGATAACAAAAATGTTACATCATTTTTTTAAACCACAAACAACTGTATTGTGCGCATGAAAGCCAAGTCTAAGGCTCAAGGTTATTATAGTAATTCTAATCACGCAGTTCTTATCCCAAAACGTAAAAGGTAAAAGCAGCTCTTTTGCAGCCGAAAATTAAGCTCCCCTTTTTCTTCTTTGCGCCTGTATCTTGTTTCCTGCAACTCTTTGTCCCCTTTTACATCGTATCTACTGTCTCGCAATGTTTGAATCCATTGTTACCCATGAGGCAATTGTAAATTGTAATCATCTTGTTTCTATTTCTTCCTTAGTCAAATTAGCTTAATTTCTGCCGGTGATGGTGATAAAGATGCAGGAGTTTTAAGATGATGATTCAGTTATATCAGATGGGTTTTGTGGTTTTTGATGATTCAATTAGAGTTCAGAGAATATCAATTTCAACCATTGGGTTTGAAATTGAAATTCAAAATTGGTAGAGATGTAAGAATTTCAATAATTTCAATTTTGATCACAATTCTGATAGACATATTTTTGTGTCTAAATTCTGCTCGATTATCTATATTGATAGTGTTCGATTTTGTACTATTTATGGGTTTTTTATGTCTTTGTAGGTATTTTTGAGAAATAAACATTTGCGGAAAAATCGGCTCGAAAAGTGTTAAAGGCACCCGGGGAAAGTGTTAAAGGCACCAAGTTCTTGGATTGGGGGCACCCCCTTTTGTATTTCAAACACCCGAGATTGGCGGGAATGGTTCTTCACGTAAAAATATTCGTGGATTGGTTGGAAACCGAGATGTAGGGGATTAAAACGTGTTCATGGTATCTCAAAATGATTAAACACTCGAAAGATACCCTAACACGTCAATGCTGCCGCAAAAAAAATGGTTGACAGTCAAGTTTTTCACCGGTGAATCCCTTTTCTCCTTGGATTCGGTAAAAGAAGATTTGGAGTTCGAGTTGGAGTTGTTTTTGAATCCTTATCGGTTCACAAGGGTTTCTATGGTTTACTAATACTATATATAACAAAGAGAAGCAAAGAAAAATCAAGTTGGAGCCACCGGAAAAAATTAGGAGAAAAAAAACTTACGCTGCTGGGAAGAAGAAGAAGAGTAACAGATTACACCTCTGAACCGTCATTTTCTTTGTCGATGTTTCAGTCATATCTTCAGCTGCTAAGACAGACTTATTTCTACTGCGGTATCGGTCCGTTCTTCTTTCCTGTTTCCTTTTATTTCTTCTGTAACACTGAGATCACTTCACTGTAACGCTTATATACGTCTCAAAACTTCTGTGTTACTCCTTTTTCACCATTATAAGCACCTTTTGAGCAATGAAAGTCTATTTTGATTGTGTTTCCATTACAATGAGCTAATCATCATAGCTGGGGCGACGGAGGAAGCCGTTCATCCAATAATTGTGGTAACTTCTATTTTAATTATATTTATTCTACAATTCTTTTATTATTAATTGCTTGAATTAAAATTTAAAAAATGGTTTTTCTCAAATAATTGGGTTTTCTTCTGATGGGTTTTTAAACTCTTGATGTCTCATGCTCTTGATTAACAATTATTCTTTCAAAAACCTATTTTTGGCATATTTAGATTAAATTGAATATAAGAATTGTTAGATGTTATCACTGAAGTATTGAATAATGGTGGAATCTTAAGCCCTAGTTTTTCTTTACCCATTTTAAAATCAAATTATTTTAATTCTCTTTATTTTATGTTATTAAAAAATTAGGTCTAAAAATTAAATCTTCACAAGTCCGAGAATCAAACCTATTTTACCATTATTCTAAAATCACATTAATTTTTGGCGCCGTTGCCGGGTAGCGGTTGTGGAATATTGTAATTAGTATTTTTGATTTTCTAATCGTAGTTTAGGTTTTATTTTTTATTTTATTTTTGTATATATTTTTTATTTTATTTTTATTTTATGATTTTTAGTTCTATTTGACTCCTTTTGTGTTTTAGTATCTCTTTTCAGGTACTTTTTCGAGGATGATGACTCCTTCTCAAGAGACGTCAGCTAAGATGAAACTTCGGGAATATATGGATTGGTCACGGCATGAGGAAGTTTTTGCTTCACCTTTGGTAAGTGAAGAATCACCTCTAATGTTATATGAGAAGTATTATAAACACATACCGTATAGTTTGGAACAAAGATTGAGAGTTTTGGAATGCCAGAAATTATTTGCTGATGATGATCAGTCTTGTAGTGACTCTCAATTCCATACAAATTATATAGATGACCATGTGGATGATTGTGTAGATGATTTTCCTAATTCCATAGATGAAGCTATCTCACAAGATCATTCACTCGACTTAGAGGTTGTTTCTAAACCTCTAAACTTTCAAAAGTTACCTAATTTATGGTTAGAATTGTGTGCTTCTCCAGTTTTGTTGGATTACTTTGCATCCAAATACCCAGAGAACTTGCTTGTTCCTGACATTATGCATGAACCAATTGATATTTTTCCAATCCCAATATTATCCCCATATTATGTTCTTTACACACTTCCGAGTGTAATGAAAACTTGGTTTGGGGGTAATCCCTTATTTTAGACAGTTTCAGTGTCTCCGTGTCGCCATAATATAATTGTGAAACTGTCATTTGTGTATATTGTATTTTGGGTTGATCCCCAAATTTTCAGGTTATTAGTGTATGGGGATTCTTTCTGTACATATCCAGTAGGTAGATTTTTATTTTCTTGTTTTTATTTTCTTTTAGGCTTTTTGTTTATTTTTATTTTTGGTGTTCTTTGTTATTACTATCGTTTGATGTGTATTACCGAGAATACTATTTTTAGAATACCCTATATAAATAACCGCTATCGCACGGCATCTAACTAGTAGACAACGACAAGTACAGGTCGAACCCACATGGAGCGGGAAAATACTGCAATCAATATCTCTAATCAACTAATCAAAAATAATATTTTGGGGATTTTTAAAAGAATAATAATAGAAAAATAAACTAAACTGATAAAATAAATCAAATGGGAGAAACAGTAACTATGGTTTTCAGTATCCACCACTATTTCTATTTAATTACTGAAGTGAAACATAACTCCTGAATATTCATCTATTGTTCGTTATATCGACATCACCTATTATATGTATTAGAGTCGTAAATATCACTGGGACGCCCTAAGCATGGCGCATCAAAAGCTCTAAGTTTCATGCATACACCATCTAATGCGTTTGCGAGAAAATAATACAAAATTAATTATAGGTTCACAAATAATATCTGGCTCTTCTAAGTATACCCCATCTAAGGATTTAACCCAAGCATGAAATATCAAATAAGTAGACAAACTTATTTGCTATCCTATTAATTCTGCACATAGGTTACTGTATTGTACAGAACCGGTGAAGCAAAAACTAATTTTATCACTAAATCAATAAATAAAATCATGGAATTAATCTATTCAAATCAAAATAGTCAGTATCAAATAATTCAATTTAATTGATCTAAACTTTAAGTGGTTTCAACATTAAACCCTAGCTACAAAATTAGTGAGACATGGAGATGGATTTCTTAAAATTCATTAAAATAAATAAACAGGAATAGAGAAAGAGAATTAAACCCAAAAGCCTGTGTTGTCTCTTGTATAGCTTCCGATCCAGAAAAACAGAACCAGAAGAAATCCGCATAGCTTTTCTCTCTTGTATGCAGCTAGCCTCTCACTTCAAAAGCTACTAATCTACCTCCTTCTCTCCTATACGCACCTACCACCAACCCTACCAATCACCTTCAGCTTACCCTAGCTCTCTTTTCCGCTTCTTGTCCCCTACACCGTACAGAGAGCTCAAAAGAAATCTCCTTCCAGACGTCACCTCCAAAACCCCAACCTAGTCTACGCCCTAGCTCTGCTTCTGTCTCTCTCTCTTTTGTTCTGTACCGTCACCTCCACCTGCTTCTTCCTCACCTCCCACAACCGCAACCCCTCTAAAAAAAATCTTCCCACGAACTTCCCTATCAATGCCTTTTAATACCTCTCCTACAACACGTGTAAATTTTCACTCGGTTTTCCTTGGCCACGTCATCTCCTCTACCTGCTTTCTTTTCTAGCCGTACACTAGGCCTAGCTAGGTATTCCTTCCCCTATTTACGTGTCTTTCTTTTCTTTGAGAAGAGTCCTCCTTCTTTCACTTCCTTTCTTTCTTTTTTAGCAGACCCTATATCACTCCTATCTAACCTACTCAAGTATGTCCCCCTAACTTACATCAAAAAGAATACCTAAAAGACCTCCCTACTCCGTAAAGAAGACCTACTCCTATAGGCACATGATGTTCCAGGCAATTATCAGCCAACAAACTCAAAAGAAGACTCTCTTTTCTTTTCCTTCCTTTCAACCATCACGTCACCGTAGCCTACTCCCACTTTTCCACCTACTTTCTCTTCTACCACCTGACGCCTTTTCCCCTTCAATTCATGTGATGTCTCTAGTTGAAACCCAACTCAAATTACCGTGTCCACAAGCTTATTTCAATCATCACCGACACCCACTTCTCATTCACTTTATAAAACCGGTTTCCTAAAAGAAGCCTAATAGTCCTTCTCAATTCCCTTATTCACCGAGCAACTTTTTTTTTCTCAAATGTACATTGTCACTTCTTACCATCCATCATACTTTCATGTAATCAGTCAGAGAAGATAAAACAAACCAGGCCACATCGTGCTTACTATTTGGCGGCGTGGCAGGCTTAGTCCTGTTCCGTAACTTTGAGTTTCATGTGAACTACCTGATAAAAGAAGTAAAACAATAATATTAACACAAAATTAAGTACTAGCAAATATTAATTAGGAGGTAATTATGTATAAATTATTCCTATATCAAATACCCCCAAACCTATATTTTGCTAGTCCTCGAGCAAAACTAATCTAAAAAAATATATATAAAATCCTAACTCACTTTCGCAGGAATCGCGACTATATTTAGCATATGTAATAAGCCTTTAAACCCCTAAGTGGCCTTAGAGCAACCATAATGGGTCGACTAGAGTAAAAGACCAAAGACTAAAAATTTTAGTCTTTGGTCCGGCCCAAGAACTACCGTGTATAGTCGGGCGGTGTTCTAGCGATGCCCCTGGTGTTGGGCGGTGTCCCAGCGATGCGCTTGGAAACACGGGCGAAATCCTAGGATAACGCTTGCGCGAGACGGAATCTTAGCTAACGCTCGATGTGGGGCGGAGTACTAACGTAATGTCTGGTATTGGACGGTATCCTAGGACCACGCCCGAGAGACGGGCGGTATCCCAGAATCACTCCTAATAGGGCGAAGGGCTAGCAACGTGCCTGAAGGAGTTGTACATGTGCTAACTTACCGTGTGGGATGAATTGGAAGGGCGGTGTCCTAGCGCCCCGCCTGGGATTCCAAGCGAGTTGCTAGCATCCCGCCCCATTCTGTCTTCCTCCTTTGGTCATTTTTGGTCATTTTTTGAGAAGAAGAAGAAGAAAAAAACATTGGAAATAAAGCGTTAGCATTTAGCTAGCAATGCAATGAAGAAGATAGAAATCTTTTTTTAAGAAATGCACAAAAAAACATTAATAACTTCTGCAAATCTCTGAGAAATTCTTTACACTCTCTTACTAGATTTTCTCAGAGACTCAAAAAGGGAAAAAATCTAGCAAAAGAGTGTAAAGAATTTCTTAGAGATTTCATCAGCACAGATATGAACGAGTTATTTTCAATGCAAAATACTACCAGAAATGTTATGCAATGTATGTACTCGAAACCCAACTTCTGAATGCCGAACTATATTCATGATATGCACTGGAAATTAATCGTTCAAACTTCTGTCTAAACTTATAGTTTTTAAATTGTGATTTGTTTTTTGTTTTGTTTTTTTTTGTTTTCGGGTGTTGCAAAGTGATTGATTTACTTATATCTTCACTGTTTCTTGCAGTTCAAAATCAGCATGCAGATATTGTCGACGACGTCCCTTCATCTTCCAGATTCAAATGGAAGATTAAAAGCGTTTCTAAATTGAATGTGTCACCTACTTTCAGAACAGATCCTCATAAATGGTATATGATTCAATTTTGTGACCAACCCTTTCTCTGGAGTACTAGTACTATCTCTATGTTGCAATTCATGTTATGATATGAATACTATATGAAGTTGCAAAGTTATTTTCTTTATTACCTAGTTATAATAGTATGACAATATCTTAGTTCATACATATTTCAACAGTTGCTTATATATTTATTGAAACTTAACCTTCTTACATGTTTGACATAAGTAGAATCCGTTTCCAATAGATTCAAGTTTTTTAGAAGTGAGCAGCTTCATCTTACCATCACAACATGGATCTGTGCATGGTAAGAGATTGGTTCTGCAGTTGTAAGCCATGTGATCAGCTTCCCCACATGAGTAGCAGTAAAATTGCTTCTCTTTTAACCACTTTTCATCATCTAGTAAAGTTGGTGGAATAGGTGGTGGAATACCTTGCTGTGAAGCTACATAAGCATCTAACCAGATGAAAACTCCACATTAGTTGCACTTCACATAAGGTTGAAATCCATCATTTTTTATTTTTTTTATTTTCTAAGAAACAGGTACCCCTTGCAGTTGGTCAGTGTGTATTTTCTACCTTCCCAAGGACAATCTCTGGCAACATGACCAGTAGAAATACAAAGAGAACACTTGGTAATTGGTGATGAGCTTGAACCCTTAATTATATATGTTTTGTTTGAACTTTTTTCAAGAATCGTGTTGTTCAAGCAGAAGATGAGAGTTTGCAGGTGATGGTAGTGAAAGTAGGATATGACAATGGTCATTTTATAACTGGAGTGGCAACGGTCATTTTTTTTTTTAAATGTAAAAATCAGTCCGTTAGATACTGTTAAAGGCATGTGAGTTTTTAAAAAACAAAAAATTAAAATTTAGAATAAAATTAATTAGTTCATACAAGTTGAAACTTAAAATGACAATGCTAATAAGACTGCCCTTCACATAGGTATAAGGTATTCCAAGAATCCTTTAAGGTTGGTTTAATCTTTTCTTCAAAATTTATGCCTTCCTAAATTCGAAGTACTGTCTTGATCCCGGGTCCATCCCAGATACATCCATCATCATTATACAGAATTCCTCGTCCGCTTCTTTCCTAGCTTGTTTTGCCGCAAACTTTGTCGATTTCTCAGCTAGTTTTGCCGATTTCTCAGCTAGTTTTGCTGCAAACTCAGATTCTCTCTGCGCCATCTTCATTTTTGTTTGTTCTGTATAGTTGGTGTTGAAGTTTTGTTGCTCTCTATAAATATTTTCCATCATTTCCTGTTGGCCAAGTTTCGACTCTTTTTTTCCCATTTGACGGGTATATGTGTTAGGGATATCTCCTATGTCTTCATAGCCACGGGAATTATCGACCAAAATTTCTTGTGTTTCCCGGTTTTCCTCACCGCTTTCGTAATCTGACTCAGCTTGTGATGAATCGAAAACATCTGTCGATCATCGGGAATATTTTATATTATCTAACATAATTGCGTAGCACACGTCATGCTTAAAACTTTTCCCACCATTAGCTTCCTTGAAAAGCCTCCTTACTTCTGCAATCTGTTTTTTTAATTCAATTCACTGGAGGATATACAATTCAAAACAGTAATGTAATCGTCAAAATTAAATGAGTAGTTACCTTATTTTCGGGGGGCCATCCAGTATGGTGTTCACGTTCCACTTCCGCCTCTTTTGCAGAGTAAAGTGCCACATCTTTACTTATTCCCTGAAATCGTTTCTGAAGGGAGGTCCAAGTGCGCTGTGGCATCGAAGGTATGGCTTCTTTCATCCCATATAATATGCGAGACCATAATCTTTCTTCTGATTGATCGGTACCAATACTAGAATATTGAGATATTGAAAAATGAATTTTACACATCGTTACATCTTCATATGTAGTAAAATTTGGACCTCGTGGTCTTGGTGGTGGTGGCATAATTCTAATCGATTCGGAAAGTAAACTGAAATGAAAAAGAACTTAATTATTTTCGAATACTAAGTAGATAGCAATGAGTGAGTTTAGTAAGATGAAATTGGATTAATATCCCATATATAGTGCCATAATATAGTCGTTACCGTTGCAACGGTAAACTCAACGGTAACATCTCAACTTAAACTAAACTCAACGGTAAAAATATAACAGGTGTTATTCTAGAGTAACGCCCAAAGTGGGGCGGGCTTCTAGCGACGCACCAAATTACAGGCGCAATTCTAGGAACCCGCCTGGTGTTAGGCGTAGCTCCAGTGAACCGCTTGGATGGGGCGGTTTCTTAGGAGTCCGCCTTGTGGTGGGCGTGATCCTAGAGTCTCGTTTCAGCAGGCGAAGTCCTAGTATGCCGCTTGATCAGGCGTATTCCTAGCTTACCGCCCGTGTTTCTGAGCGTTGTCCCAGGATAACGCTTCATTTCATGCGGTACACTGCGACGCCGCTTGATGCTAGGCGTAACACTACGAGTTCGCCCGAGTAAACCATCTTTAGTCCAGAAAATAACCCAAATCTAGTCTGCTACAGGATAAAATCTGGACTAAAACCCATTTTTACTCGCGCCTCTGCGCTACACATTTACGGACCAAAGAGGGCATTTGATCTTTGTTCTGTGTTTTACTCGCGCCCTTGTGGACGCTCTTAGCGGACGAGTTATAGTCTCATGAGGGTTTACAAGAGGTTTACCCAAAAAACATGTACTCCGAATTCTAGCTACCCGTGAACGATCGAGGATAGACACTAAACAAGCTATTTAGTTGGCGTTCTAAATTCTTCGACTATAAGAATCATTACCCTATATGAATCCAATTGGTGTACACGAGTTTGCACTCAGCGTACTAAAATTCATATAAGAATGCAAAACTCTACTCAAATAATCATTGAACATCCAAAATTGGATAAAAGTTCACATTGCTCGAAATCAATCAAATTCAAACACATGGATAGATTAGAAGATGAAAAATAGAAGTAATGAATGGTGCATATGTTGACTAAGATGAACGATGTTTCCCAAAATATTAGTATAAAGTCCGGCTCGGATGCTTCTATTTTTATTATTATTATTTATATACATAATATTTATTTATTTATTTATTTTCTTTATTTTCTTTCTTTATTTTCTTTCTTTTTTTTTCAATTATTTTTTCATGACTACATGATTAGATCTTTTGAATCTAAGCGCATGTTCCTTTTCAGCATATTACATGATAGTTCCCATGGATCCTGCGTTCCACGCTTGCTCAGGCGACGGAGACAGGGGGAACACACACATATTGCTATCAAAGTGTCAATTTTTTTATTTTTTTTTCAACAAAATTAAAATTCTAACGCATCCGAACTACGACCTTATGGCAATACTAGGATCCAACCAAATCACTTAGAGAAACATAAAATTGCAAAAATAAAAACAACAAGTGATATAGTTATGATGATTCCGAGATATGCTTGTTCAATGATTATCATGTTATTTCTAACACCTGAGTGCATTCAGATATGAATAGACCATTTAGCTGGGCACACCAATTCCTATAGATAAGAGCTATGTTTCCATTTACCTAGAATGATTAGTGTGATCCTGAATAATTCACAAGTTTCTAAATTTCTGAGTTTCTTTGTTGGCATCAATTTTCAGAAACTCTACCCCAAACCTAAATTTAACATTGTCCTCAATGTTTCAAACCGTACAACCTAGAATGGTATGCAATAAAAATAAATAAGAGAAACAAATTCAAATCAAAGGGAAGGGATTAGAACGTCTCACCTGATTGACGCAAGAAAAACAGTATTTTCTGTAACACACATCAAACGATAGTAATAACAAAGAACACCAAAAATAAAAATAAACAAAAAGCATAAAAGAAAATAAAAACAAGAAAATAAAAATCTACCTACTGGATATGTACAGAAAGAATCCCCATACACTAATAACCTGAAAATTTGGGGATAAACCCAAATACAATATATACAAATGACAGTTTCACAATTATATTATGGCGACACGGAGACACTGACACTGTCTAAAATAAGGGATTACCCCAAAACCAAGTTTTCACTACACTCGGAAGTGCGTAAAGAACATAATATGGGGATAATATTGGGACTGGAAAAATATCAATTGGTTCATGCACAATGTCAGGAACAATCAAGTTCTCTGGTTATTTGGATGCAAAGTAATCCAACAAAACTGGAGAAGCACACAATTCTAACCCTAAATTAGGTAACTTTTGAAAGTCTAGAGGTTTAGAAACAACCTCTAAGTTGGGTGAATGATCTTGTGAGATAGCTTCATCTATGGAATTAGGCAAATCATCTACACAATCATCCATATAATCTATATGGAATTGAGAGTCACTACAAGACTGATCATCATCATCAAATAATTTATGGCATTCCAAAACTCTCAATCTTTGTTCCAAACTAGACGTTATGTGTTTATAATACTTCTCATATAACATTAGAGGTGATTTTTCACTTACCAGAGGTGAAGCAAAAACTTCCTCATGCCGTGACCAATCCATATATTCCCGAAGTGTCATCTTAGATGACGTCTCCTGAGAAGGAATCATTATCCTCGGAAAAGTACCTGAAAAGAGATACTAAAACACAAAACAAGTCAAATAGAACTAAAAAGCATAGTATATATATATATATATATACAAAAATAAAAAATAAAAATAAAACTTAAACTATGATTAGAAAATCAAAAATACTAATTACAATATTCCACAACCGCTCCCCGACAGCAGCGCCAAAAATTAATGTGATTTTAGAATACCCTATATAAATAACCGCAATCGCACGACGTCTAAATAGTAGACAACGGAAAGTACGGGTCGAACCCACAGGGAGCGAAAAAATACTGCAATCAATATCTCTAATCAACTAATCAAAAATAATATTTTTGGTATTTTTAAAAGAATAATAATAGAAAAATAAACTAAACTGATAAAATAAATCAAATGGGAGAAAAAGTAACTTGGGTTTTCAGTATCCACCACTATTTCTATTTAATTACTGAAGTGAAACATAACTCCTGAATATTCATCTATTGTTCGTTCTATCGACATCACCTATTATATGTATTAGAGTCGCAAATATCACTGGGATGCCCTAAGCATGGCGCATCAAAAGCCCTAAGTCTCATGCATACACCATCTAATTGCGTTAGCGAGAAAATAATACAAAATTAATTATAGGTTCACAAATAATATCTGGCTCTTCTAAGTATACCCCATCTAAGGATTTAACCCAAGCATGAAATATCAAATAAGTAGACAAACTTATTTGCTATCCTATTAATTCTGCACATAGGTTAATGTATTGTACAGAACCGGTGAAGCAACAATTAATTTTATCACTAAATCAATAAATAAAATCATGGAATTAATCTATTCAAATCAAAATAGTCTGTATCAAATAATTCAATTTAATTGATCTAAACTGTAAGTGGTTTCAACATTAAACCCTAGCTACAAAATTAGTGACATGGAAATGGATTTCTTAAAAATCCATTAAAATAAATAAACAGGAATAGAGAAAGAGAATTAAACCCAAAATCCTGTGTTGTCTCTTGTATAGCTTTCGATCCAGAAAAACAGAACCAGAAGAAATCCGCGTAGCTTTTCTCTCCTGTATGCAGCTAGCCTCTCACTTCAAAAACTACTAATCCACCTCCTTCTTTCCTGTATGCACCTACCACCAACCCTACCAATCACCTTCAGCTTACCCTAGCTCTCTTTTCCACTTCTTGTCCCCTACATCGTACATAGAGCTCAAAAAAAATCTCCTTCCAGACGTCACCTCCAAAATCCCAACCTAGTCTACGCCCTAGCTCTGCTTCTGTCTCTCTCTTCTGTTCTGTACCGTCACCTCCACCTACTTCTTCCTCACCTCCCACAGCCGCAACCCCTCTAAAAAAAAATCTTCCCACGACCTTACCTATCAATGCCTTTTAATACCTCTCCTACAACACGTGTAAATTTTTCACTCGGTTTCCCCTGGCCACGTCATCTCCTCTACCTACTTTCTTTTCTGTCGTACACTAGGTCTAGCTAGGTATTCCTTCCCCTCTTTACGTTTCTTTCTTTTCCTTGAGAAGAGTCCTCCTTCTTTCACTTTCTTTCTTTTCTTTTCTAGCAGACCCTATACTACTTCTCTCTAACCTACTCAAGTATGTCCCCCTAACTTACATCAAAAAGAAGACCTAAAAGACCTCCCTCCTCAGTAAAGAAGACCTACTCCTATAGGCACATGATGTTCCAGGCAATTATCAGACAACAAACTCAAAAGAAGACTCTTTTTTCTTTTCCTTCCTTTCAACCATCACGTTACCGTAGCCTACTCCCACTTTTCCACCTACTTTATCTTCTATCACCTGACGCCTTTTCCCCTTCAATTCATGTGATGTCTCTAGTTAAAACCCAACTCAAATTACCGTGTCCACAAGCTTATTTCAATCATCACCAACACCCACTTCTCATTCACTTTATAAAACCGATATCCTAAAAGAAGCCTAATAGTCCTTCTCAATTCCCTTATTCACCGAGCCACTTTTTTTTTCTCAAATGTACATTGTCCCTTCTTACCATCCATCATACTTTCACGTAATCAGCCAGAGAAGGTAAAACAAACCAGGCCACATCGTGCTTATTATTTGGCGGCGTGGCAGGCTTAGTCCTGTTTAACACTATTTTCCGTAACTTTGAGTTTTATGTGAACTACCTGATAAATAAGTAAAACAATAATATTAACACAAAATTAAGTACTAGCAAATATTAATTAAGAGGTAAATATGTATAAATTATGCCTTTATCAAATTTCAATTGGAATTGATGGTGCTGTTTACAGTAGTGATGATGGTTTTATACGACAGTGGTGGTAGTGAATTGAGTAGGGTAAATTAGGGTAGAATTCTGATTGTAATTTGTGTATGATAATTTGGTGGTGGTGGTGTTGCCAATTTCAAATTTTACAAGAAAATCGATTGTTTAATTTGTTTTAATCGATTTTTGGGAATAAAAAAAGGGAATTGACAGAGAAAGAAATGATTTTGATGGTGTCAATGGAGTCAATGGTGGAAGGGTGTGGTAGTGGGGAAAAGAAGAAATTGGGGTTTAGGTTGATAAGTTTTCTTATTAGTAAAAACAGATATACAAATTGCCCGTTCATTGTTTCGAATTGACTACAATATGGTGAAGACGCAGGCGAAAATTAGAAAATACGGAAGGATATTTTAGTAACTTTCTGTCGGACTAACCAAAAAATACCACCGTACTTTATATTATTGATGGTTTGACAAAATATAAATTATCTTATGCTAGGTAGTAGACTACTAGACTAGAATTTATACCTATTCGTAAAGATTAATCCATCTTTGGGATTTGTTGATTTGTTTCGGATGAATGCTAGGCCTACTCGAAGGATCTCTGAGTTTCTTTTGCAGCCTTGGAAGTATTGCATTTGGTGGTCTTCCCAAAGGTCATTCCATAGTAGGTAGGTACAGTATACATCTCATTGCTGCTGCAAACAATGTTACAGCAGCACCAAAACATTTGGGGTATTACCCAACATGGCCTTTACAAAACTGTCTTGTCCTTCCATAAAGCCAGCAAATAATTAGGCGGATATGGTAAACTTTCGGCTGAAATATCATACAGCTAACGGGAGTACACGATGTCGTGTATCTTACCTGGCATGCCATGCCACGTGGTAAGTAAATTCGTCTCATTTTTCACCCTCCTACCGTATCGAGTGAACAAAACCTCTACCCGAAAATACGCCACAAACAGAACTACAAAAGTATACATTTGGGCGGTACTTTCACCCACCGGATAATGGGGTGAAGAAATCTGTAAACTTAAATGTTCAGACAAACCGAATAGTTGTTTAAAATTTCTTTTATTTCTAGATATTTTTGAGTCCCGGATTGCATCGTCAATCATTGATTTATTCACTTGCCCACTTGCTCGAAAAATTACGGTCACCAGTGTTTTGTACATACGTAAATATTGATTCTTGTAAAGGAAATTCTCGTCACAAAACAACAAAAACAGCTAGGCCATTTACCATGACCATCTTTAACTCCACCGTTTGTGTACACGTGGCGCTCGTTAACGAGTCCATTATTTTCGCGGTAATTTGATTCATACCATCATTACCCTCATAACAATATTTAATAACATAAAAGTTCTGATATTTGAAGAGACAAGATCCACCCCTAGAAAGTAATGAACCGTTAGATATACGGGACCCACAATATTGGTTGGCGCCAGAGAGGGGTAGTGTTTGAGACTGAGAAAAGCATTCGGACTCGAAATGATTTATTATATCTTGTTAAATATATTCTCTCCGGACTTGAAACTTTTTATACATAATAAGGTCGAAAACACATTTCTAGTCATTCTCTCTCTTTTTCCTACTGAGACAGTGGGAAAAACTATTCGACCTGTTTTCTTCATAAAAACTAGATCGAGAGTTTTATAGAGAAAGAGAAAGAAAAAAATAATTAGGGTTTTGATTCTGTCTTGTGTATTTGAAGAAAGTTAAAGATCTAGAGATATGAGAGAGATTATTAGTATTCACATTGGTCAAGCTGGTATTCAGGTTGGAAACTCTTGTTGGGAGCTTTATTGTCTTGAACATGGAATTCAGCCCGATGGTATCATGCCTAGGTGCGTATTTTCCATTTCTTTACAAGTTTTCTTCAATTTAATGCACTTTTTATGGTGAATTTTTTATTGGAAATCTTGGTTGTTTTTTTATTTGATTATGTTAAATATAGATCGAGTTTGAGTTTGATCTTGTAAGTTTTTGGTTTCATTTGTTCGTATTCGTGTTGGCTTTTGGTTTCGTGGAACTTCTTAAGATCTGTCGGTTGCTACTCTTTGTAATTTATATCTCTGTGTTTTAATTTGTATCTTAAAAGCGAATGTGTTCATTTTGTGCATTTGATGTGAGTTACCTAAAGAAATTTTGAGGAAATATTCTGTGAATTTGATTATGTTTAGACAGATCCGTATAATGACCTGTATTTACTAGCAAATGACAAACAAAGTAATTACAAACGATATAAAGATGAATAAGTCCCAGAATTGCATCTCTCGGTTTTTTGATATTTTGTTTTGGATCTGATTTCTCAGATCTTTCAAACTCTAGCATAATTTTGTTTTCTGTAAATTAAATGGTTCTTTTACAGTTTTGTGTAAATCAGATGAATTGAGTAATACCAACAAACAATATTGTGGAGTTATTTTATGTTGTTTTTTACTGCTTCAATTCAGAGTTTTGCATTTATAATCGCATTAGGACAAAGAAAAATCACTGTGTTGTTCTTTTTGTTTCCTCTGGATTCTAGGTAGTTATTTTGGCTAATTATTACATCATTTGAAAGGGTATTTGCTGCCACTACTTTCCTTCTGGATCTCAAATGTTGTGGAAGTGGGGAACTGTAGAGTACACAAAATTACATCTTGTAAAGCATGATTTGCATATTGGTTTGTTTTGTCATGGGTTACATCTTAATCACATTATTCTTCCTTCCCTATTTTCAATGATCAAATGTCTTACAATATCCACACTATCATTATTACTGTACAGACGTAACGATAATGTATGAGTGAAGTTCGCTCCTGAGGACTTTGGTTGTTTCTATTTCAAGATTGAAATGTTATGGTTCTTATTAGTTAAGTCATTTTGCTTGGACTGATAATATTGTTGGGGACTTGGGGTGATTCATCTTGTTTGATTCATCTCTGTGCTGAGTTGTAAAAACAGATTAGCGTGACATCTATATTTTAGTTTTTTTTTCTTTCTCCAAATCATGGGAAATAGTAATCAAAGATAAAAGGTATGTGTAATCTAAAGGTGTTCTGAATTTCTTTTTTGTAGTGATAACTCAGTAGGAATAGCACACGATGCTTTTAACACCTTCTTCAGCGAAACTGGTGCTGGCAAACACGTTCCTAGAGCTATCTTTGTTGATCTAGAACCTACAGTCATTGATGAAGTTAGGACTGGAACTTATAGACAACTTTTCCATCCTGAGCAACTAATTTCTGGTAAAGAAGATGCTGCGAATAACTTTGCAAGAGGACATTATACAGGTAAACTACCTACCTTGATTTGGAATTTATGATTCAGTTGTTCCATGTGGTTTATTTATTGACCTTAAAACTACCTTGGGATTGACATCTGCAGTTGGAAAGGAAATTGTGGACCTTTGCCTTGATAGAGTTAGGAAACTAGCGGACAACTGTACTGGCTTGCAAGGATTTTTGGTATTTAGTGCTGTAGGTGGTGGTACTGGTTCTGGTTTGGGATCTCTACTGTTAGAGCGCTTGTCCGTAGATTATGGAAAGAAATCAAAGCTTGGTTTCACCATCTATCCCTCTCCTCAGGTACTCTGTCATATTTACTTGAAATGGGCTTCTTCCTCTTAGAACTGTTGCTCTAGTATGAGTGTCTTCTCTGTTCTTCACCATATGTTTTTCGATGCACATGTGTTAATTCCTGGCAAACAATTTTATACTGCAGGTCTCCACTGCAGTTGTAGAACCATACAACAGTGTACTGTCTACTCATTCCCTCCTTGAACACACAGATGTGGCAGTACTGTTGGACAATGAAGCAATTTATGATATTTGCCGTAGATCCCTTGACATCGAGAGGCCAACATACACAAATTTGAACCGTTTGATATCTCAAGTCATATCATCTTTGACTACTTCCTTGAGGTTTGACGGAGCCATCAATGTGGATGTTACCGAATTCCAGACTAACCTTGTACCATACCCTAGGATCCATTTCATGCTCTCGTCATACGCTCCTGTCATTTCCACGGAGAAGGCATACCATGAGCAGCTATCAGTTCCCGAGATCACAAGTGCAGTCTTTGAACCTTCAAGCATGATGGCTAAGTGTGATCCAAGGCATGGAAAATACATGGCTTGCTGTTTGATGTACCGTGGTGATGTTGTTCCAAAGGACGTTAATGCTGCTGTGGCTACTATCAAGACCAAACGAACTGTTCAGTTTGTTGACTGGTGAGTAAAATCTTTGACATAAGTAGCAATTCAGATTTCAGATGACTAATGCTGGTTTTATTCATTGATTCACATACGTTTGAGAACGGTGAACAGAAATTTCCAATTCTCCTTATTTGATGGATTTAGATGTCCATTAAGGTAATGAGGTTAGGCTGGTTAGCATCCACACGAATTAGAAATTGTGGTTTTGTTCTCCCATATTACAAGGGGTGTATTAAATCACCCTAAAGGTTAATTCAGGATTGGTAGAGATTATGGAAGAGAGCCATGTAACTTAGATATTACACCAACAGTATGGTGCACAAGATTCACTATTGTCTATCTCTTGGACCGAATCGGAGATCAGTGCACCTGCAATTTGAGTTTCTTTGTTAATATGTGGCTTTTTGTCAATACTAATCTTAGGTATCCATATTTCTTACACAGCCATAATGTTAGCCTTCTCATTGGTTGTAAATGCTATAGTATTTGGTTAAGCTATTGTAAGTTGTAACAGCATAATACAAGAATGCAACTGTCTTTTGATACTAATTTATCTTTGTAACTCCTCGCTTTGTTGATCCGCATAGGATGTGATGTAATTCGTGTGTGTTTCAGGTGCCCAACTGGTTTCAAGTGTGGTATCAACTATCAGCCCCCAACTGTGGTACCAGGTGGTGATCTAGCTAAGGTGCAACGTGCAGTATGCATGATCAGCAACAACACTGCAGTTGCAGAGGTGTTCTCACGTATTGATCACAAATTCGATCTCATGTATGCCAAACGTGCATTCGTTCACTGGTATGTTGGTGAAGGTATGGAAGAAGGAGAATTCTCCGAAGCTAGAGAGGATCTTGCTGCACTCGAGAAAGATTATGAGGAAGTTGGTGCCGAGGGTGTGGACGAAGAAGGTGATGATGAAGATTATTGATAACGCCTTCCGTCAGGACAAAATTGGACGGCTCTTCTGGAAATCTGAATCATGTACTTCAGTTGTTTTCTGTCTTCTCAGTTGTGTCAAATGTGTAATCAAATCATCATTAGATTCATCCCCTGTAACTTCTAAATTGCTCTTGTTGTGATCGTATAGTTTGTCTTTTGCTTATGATATTATCTGGAGATAATGTTGATTCTTTTCTTCTTATTCTCAAGGAATTCAAGTTGGTATTGTTAATTAGTACTTCATTGTGGTGTCCCTTCCTAATAATATTGCCCAACATTGAGATACTCAGACTGCAGGTGCCTATGTAGCAGTGTAAGATGACACATATTCTAAAGACTGGTAAAAGCTCTGGTGGTAGCTGTATGAGATTTATCCTGGATATAACCAAGTCATTTTTAAGGTCCGTGCAGGTCAAAATATCAGGGAGTTTTACTTTCCAACTCCTTGTGTAGTACTAGTAGCAGCATATATGTGGATATATTCAAGATCCTAAAATCACTTGGTGCCGCAGTTATGCAGTACCACAATTAAGACTGTCTTTTTGGCACACATAAAAAAAACATCGATATCAACTTTCCTGTCAGGTTGCATTCCATACAAAATCACTTGAAAGTGTAATACTTTCAGCTCGAAATGGTTTAGTCAATACTCCTGAAATAACCAATTCTTCAAACATATCAGGTAGAAATTCTTGAAAAGAAAAATAACTCTTCATTTTCTGATTTAATGAAGACAAGTTAGCAACTTACAAAACCCAGATAGCCTACACTTGACACAGCCTCTTTCTTTAGATTCCTGCCTCGACAAGAAGATACATGCAACCACAAATCAGTGATTTGTCAAAGGAACGGATACTTCTCTGGACACCACACCGTATTTTAAACTTCAAATCGATCGAACATTAATCTAGGTAATCCCCTGAAATTTCTTAATTTTTGACAGCATTTTGCTTCTGTCTTTATTTGCTTGCCCAGACCATCTAAGAGCTGGATTTTCCCAACCATAATGATGATATACTCAATTTTGGATTGTTAAACTAAGGTGGGCAAGTCCGTGCTTGCTACATTCTTTGAAAAGCATGACCACCCCCTTGCAAAGTAAAAGAAAAAAATTGAATGACCGCGGCTACAAAGAAATGTCCCTTCTCACCAACTGTACAATATCAATGGAAAAAAGAGGATATATCTCATCCCCAAGGTATCTTTCACGATTATAGGAAATTCGACTAACTTTAGCCAAAGTAATTAGAAGCTGTAGAAAAGGAAAACTGAAAAAAAGATGGCCAAAATATAATAGCAGGGGCTTCCATCATAAGAGAGCAACATGACGGTGCATGATGAGATTAGGCTTCAAAATTCGGCAGAACCAGGAGTCCGAGGGAAAGGTATTGCATCTCTAATATTCTCTATACCAGTTGCAAACTGCACAAGCCTTTCAAAGCCCAAGCCAAAGCCAGCATGAGGGACTGTACCAAAACGTCGCAGATCAAGATACCACGAGTAGCTATCCTTATTAAGTGTTTCCTTTAACTCATCCATACGAAGTTCAAGCAGGTCAAGACGCTCTTCACGTTGGCTACCCCCCATGAGTTCACCAACCCGAGGAACCAATAGATCCATGGCTGCCACAGTTTTCCCATCATCATTTTGCCTCATATAGAATGCCTTAATATCCTTTGGATAGTCCCTGATTATTACAGGGGCGCCAGAAAAGGCATCTTCAGTGATATATCGTTCGTGCTCACTCTGCAGATCACATCCCCATTTTACAGGAAACTCAAATTTCTTCTTGGCTTTCAAAAGAAGTTCAACGGCATCAGTGTAAGTCAACTGGACAAAATCTTTCTCAGCTACATCATTCAACCTATCAATAATTCCTTTTTCAATCCACAAATTGAAGAAATCCATGTCTTCTTTGCAGTTTTCAAGAACATACCTTACTACATACTGGAGATATGCAGATGCACATGCCATGTCGTCATCCAGATCAGCAAAAGCAAGTTCCGGCTCAATCATCCAGAATTCAGCTAAATGCCTAGACGTATTAGAATTCTCAGCTCGAAAGGTTGGACCAAATGTGTATACATCCGTGAGAGCAGAAGCATATGTTTCAGCATTAAGCTGCCCAGAAACTGTCAGAAATGCTGGTTTTCCAAAGAAATCCTTTGACCAATCAATCGAACCATCTCCAGTCTTAGGAATCGAATTCGCTGATGACTTAATTCCATCTCCAATCAAAGTAGTCACACAGAACTGTTCACCAGCTCCTTCACAATCTGAAGCTGTAATAATTGGTGTCGAAACCCAAACAAAGCCATTTTCTTGGAAAAACTTGTGGGTGCCGTGTGCCAAAGCATTTCTGACTCTAGCAACAGCACCAAATGTATTTGTTCGTGGACGTAGATGAGCTTTTGTTCTCAAGAATTCTTTGCTAACCCTTTTCTTCTGAATGGGATAAGAAGGATCACTCTTCCCAATTGTGTTGACTTTTGCTACTTTCAATTCAATTTTCTGCTTAGATCCCTGACTAGCAACAATAACCCCCTCTACAGAAACAGATGCACCAGTTGTGATGAAACCAGATTCTAACTCATCATAACCTTGTGCATCTGAGTTTATAACACATTGCATATTGGATAAGCATGAACCATCATTAACCTCAAAAAAAGTTATACTACTTTGAAGTCGAAGTGTTCGAACCCAACCTTTAACAACAATATTCTGACCTAATCGATCCATACCTTGTTCTGGACCACCTTTAATTTCAGAAATACTTAATCGTTTACGGAATTCTCTAACCTTTTTAGTGTTTGTCTCTTTTTTATCAACCAATTCCAATTCCTCAACATTATTCTCAATTGCTCCAGTAGTAGAAGAAGTGGCGCTGCAGAAGAACCTTCCTGCTCTTCTGCTACTACCAGTACAGGCGGGTACATCAAATTTGATGCTGGTAAGAGTAGGAGAGACAAGGCAAATATGGCAAAGGTGTTTGTTGAAAGAAGAGGAGGAGAAGGAATGAAAAGATAATGGTGGGAAGTAAAGATTTGTGGTTGTAGATAGTGTTTGTAAACATGAGAATTTGATTCTAGGGTTTCTTCCAACAGCAGCCAACATCTTCTTCTTCCTCTGCTTCCACAAAACCTTTCAACCCCTCTCTCCCTCACTCCACTAAATGGGTTTTAGAGGTGGTGAGGCAGATAACCTTAACAGCTAGTGAGGTGTAAAAAAAGTGTAAATATAAATAAATGTTTTTAGTAGTAAATAAACTACCGTCCACTGCCAAATCCCCAATTTGGAGGGTTTAAGGTTTGGTTTAGTTGTATTCACAGACTACTGTAGTACTGTGCCATTAGCTATCTCCGGTAATCCGTCTCCGTCACCTTGTCTCATTTGATTTATTTCATTTGTAGGTTGTTAGTATGTGTATTCGGTCTGAGGTTATAAGCAGGTTCCTCTCTTAAGAACAAATCAATTTGAGGTACGCAGTTTTATTTGAAACGAGGAATTCTTCCATTTCTAGTAGTAAAGACGGAAAGGATTGGCATAGAGAGAGTAGAGAGGATACAGAAGAAAATTGGAATAGCTACATTGTATTAAATTCAATTGTTCAATTACTGATTTACAAAGATTGACTTTTTATAGGCTTTAACAGACTCTACTAGTTTTTCTAAATAATCGTATTACAGCCCATGTTCTCAACTCTAAACTCTCCTAAAGACTAGGACTAATAGTTCCCTAAGCTAACTACTATAAAACTACTCAGCAAAATACTCACACACGACCAAGTCTTTTAATCGTGTTTATTTTATAGTTTGAGTTTATTTAGAATTCTTAACAAAGACTTTATCAATAGTTTACCAGATGGTATCATTCATAATATATTATCTTTTCTTGACATGAAATTAGCTGTTCAAACCAGTATTTTGTCAACAAGATGGAGGAATATTTGGACATATCTTCCCATTCTAACCATCAAATGTATTCTATATGATCCATATGAAGAAAGATTTGCCAATCTCGATGAATTTATGGGTTTTGTGGATAAGGTATTTATGCTTCGAGATGATTCTGTTATACAAAGGCTTGGACTTGTTTGGCACGATAAAATTTAAGAAATCAACAGTAGGATACATAGTCGTCTTAATACTTGGGTAATGGGTTGTATAAGACGAAATGTTCAAGAGCTAAGCTTGCACATGCGGTGTGATTCATTTGAACAAGTTAAGTTTCCTTCGAGTCTTTTTACTTGTAAGACGTTGACAATGTTAGAATTAGAATTACACACGGGTGGGTCTGACGATCCTGAGCTTACTCTACCTGACGTTGTTCACTTACCATTGCTTAAAATCATGCAGCTTTCTGATCTTTGCATTTCGGATGAAAAAGAAATGCTAATTGTCCAGCTCTTGAATCTTTAACCATATCAAGATGTAGCATGAATCTTAGTAATGTTTACGCTCCTAAGCTTAAGTATTTCATATATGATAACAACGGTTACGAGTCAGATGGAGTTGATATTATCAGGTTATGTGCTCCAAACCTCACATCCTTAGATTTTAAAAGTTGCCTAACACATACACTTGACTATTCAGCACTAAATATCATTTCTCCTCTAGTCACCGCCGAAATAACAATGGGGGTTGAAGAAGATGAAGAACTAGAAGACTGCAGACGAAGCATATGAATATCAATCTACAGAGGAGAAAGAATTATATGCTCAAAATATGTTGAAATTGCTGAAAGCACTTTCTACTGTGAAAGATCTAACGTTGTCACGTTGGCTCATTAAGGTATGTGTTTATGGTTGGTTCCTCTCAATTCATGACTAATAGCTTATTTTATTCGCTTCAAATCTTTCTCACTAAAAATAGCAGTTAAAGCCAAGTCATGTATAAGAAACCTGCAATTGGACAAAATATGGGCTATTTATCCTGTTCTTGTCCAATACTATTTAGGTCCTACATGCTCCAATTTATAGATTTTTGTTGTGTGTACATAAGACATCATGTAAGACATTCACGGACACTTGAGTGTAGTTGTACGTAATAATGTTAGATATTCTGTGTATATCTTGCACATAAGTTAATGTGTCGTATGTATATGCACAACATTTAGGTTCAGCAAAACATATTGTGACTAGATAAAAAGTATTTAACTGAGATAAGTAATATTACTGTTTACGTCCGTGTCTGCACTTGGCTTTGTAGGTTCAAAAAGGCCAATGCCACCGTATTTTTCATTTTCCATTTTTCTATTTTTTTAAAATTCGTACTCTAATGGTATCTTCATCTTAACATATCTGTTAATATTTACCACTTTGTGTGCCGTTAAGGTTGTCTTTGAAGCTCCTAACTTGGTAGATTATCAGTCCCTGCAATTATCCAGCGTACGAAGTTTAACACTGCGGCCATTTCTTTCAAAAGACTGCTAATAACATATTTGCTCAGTGTTGGGATCGATGCTATGAGAAAACAATACAGAAACGAAAAACAAGAACACAAAATTTACTTGGTTCATTCAAATTGGGTTACGTCCAAGGAGCGGCTGCGGTTTTCACTATTATCTCAAAACGAGTAGAGGAATACAAGATGATAATGAAAGATAATACAAAACCTAGACAAGGTAACTCTCTCTATATAGAATGTGAGATATAGAGGTGAGTCGGATTAGGAGTTGAAATTAGATTAGGATAATCTAGTCCTAATATAATTAGTAAATCCTAATCCTAATCTAATTTCCCAACGGGCCGTCAATTGGATCAGGTCAAATATGTAACCGGGTCGTGCACTACCAGGATCCACATAAACATAACAATCTCCCACTTGGAGACTGGTCACATCACAACGCTCCCTAACTCCACTCTGAACAACTTCAAAACACACTGATCACCGCAACAACTCTCTTAACCAGTCATCAAGCTCGAAGACCCACTGAAGCTGCACACAGCTTCAGTTTCTCAAGGGTCACTGGTTTTGTCAACATGTCTGCTGGATTCTTTGCTCCGTCAATCTTCTCTAGTGTCAACTGACCATCTTCTATCAAAGATCGAATGAAATGATATTTAATATGTACGTGCTTGATTCTGGAATGGTATGCTGGATTCTTCGCTAAGAAAACAACACTCTAACTATCACTGTGCAAAACTCCGTTTCGTTTCTTCATACCCAATTCACCCAAGACTCGTTGTAACCATATCATCTCTTTTCTCGCCTCAGTAGCAACAACATATTCTGACTCTGTAGTAGACAAGGCTACTATCTTCTGCAAATTAGAACCCCAGCTCACAGCAGTACCACCGAAAGTATACACATACCCGTAGTACTCTTTATACTATCAATATCTCCAGCCAAGTCAGCATCAACATAACCCTGCAACTTCATACTAGAACCTGTGAAGTAAAGTGATGTATCTACAGTACCTTTCAAATACCGAAGTAGCCACTTGACTTCCTCCCAATGTTGCTTTCCTGGATTACTCATGTACCTGCTCACAGCTCCCACTGCATGTGCAATATCTGGTCTGGTGCAAACCATGACATACATAAGACTCCCAATCGCCGATGCATAAGGAATCTTCTTCATATGAATCTCATCTTCTTCTGTCTTAGGTGACTGGTCTTTGGTTAAATTAAAGTGGCTACCCAAAGGCGTGCTCACTGGTTTGGCACTCTCCATGTTAAACCTCTTCAGAATCTTGTTCACATATTCTGACCGTGACAGCTTCAAGGTACCATGATTGCTATCTCTCGTAATCCTCATACCAAGAATTTGCTTTGAAGCTCCCAAATCTTTCATTGCAAACTGCTTTGACAGTTTCTTATTTAGATCATTTATCTCTTCAATGCTAGGCCCTGCAATAAGCATATCATCCACATATAGCAACAAAATCATAAAGGTGTTTTCAGACCTCTTTATGTAGCAACAATGATCTGATTCGCACTTAGTGAAGCCGGTGGTACCCATAAAACTGTCAAACTTCATATACCACTACCTTGGAGCTTGTTTCAAACCATACAAGCTTTTATTCAACTTGAAAACCAGATTCTCCTTTCCCTGTGTTACGAAGCCCTGTGGTTGCACCATATAGATGTCTTCCTTCAAATCACTGTGAAGAAATGCAGTCTTCACATCTAACTGTTCGAGATATAAGTTCTGTGCAGCCACAATTCCCAAAACCAATCTGATTGTATTTAGCTTCACTAGAGAGAAAATTTCAGTGTAATCTACACCTTCCTTTTGCTGAAAACCCTTCACAACGATCCTGGCCTTATAACGTGTACTCCCATCATGCTCTACTTTTAATCTGTACACCCATTTGTTATGCAAAACCTTCTTCCCTTCTGGTAGCTCGGTTAGATCCCAAGTTCCATTCTCGAGCAAAGAATCCATCTCATCTTCCATAGATAACTCCCACTTGCTCGAATTCTCAACTTGCAAAGCTTCATCATAGTTTTCTGGCTCACTTCCATATGACAACAAGATATGCTGAAGAGAGGGTGAATAACGATCCACTGTCTTGGGTACCCTGCTGCTTCTCCTGAGAGTGGGAATCGGAGTACTGGGGTTTGGAGAAGCTGGACTATCCTGCTCTATCTCAGGCACTTCAATTTCCTGGTTCTGGACAACCTTCTCTTGTACAGTGATTTTAGAAATCTCACCCAAATCAACATAAGAAGAATCTTTTACCTCTGGTGCCTCTGGTTCTTCAAATGTATTTGATTTGTCCTTGTACATAACCTTCTCATTGAAGATGACATTCCTACTTCTGATAATTTTCCGATTTTCTGCATCCCAAAATCTATAACCAAAAGCATCATCTCCATAGCCAATAAAGAAACATTTCTTGGATTTGGGATCAAGTTTGTTTCTAGCATTTGCATCAACATGTACATATGACAAACATCCAAATACTTTCAAAAAAGAAAGATTTACCTCTTTACCACTCCATACTTCCTCTGGCAATTTGAAATTCAACGGAACTGATGGTCCTCTATTGATCAGATAAGCTGCAGTGTTGGTTGCATCAGCCCAATAAACTTTTGGCAACCCAGAATGCAACCTCATACTTCTAGCACGTTCATTTAAGGTTCGGTTCATGCGCTCAGCTACGCCATTCTGTTGTGGTGTCCCTGGGATAGTCTTCTCCATTCTGATTCCATTTGTAGCACAATACTCTCTGAACCCGCCATCAATATACTCACCTCCATTATCTTATCTTAGGCACTTCAGTTTCAAACCTGTCTCATTTTCTACCAAGGCCTTCCACTTCTTAAATATACAAATACATCACTTTTATTTTTCATAAAATAAATCCATACCTTTCTGGTGGAGTCATCAATAAATGTGATGTAGTATAATGAGCCGCTAAGTGATGGAACTGGAGATGGTCCCCATAAATCAGTATGCACCAACTCTAACCTTTCTGGTTTTGGAGCTCTACCGTATTTGACAAAGCTGTCTTTCTTCTGCTTCCCAAGGATGCAACTTTCACACATACCAACATCAATGGTCTTCAATTTTGGTAGTTTCCCGTTTGAATGAAGTATCTTCATGCCTTTCTCACTCATATGCCCAAGCCTTTGGTGCCATAGAGTATCACTAGATTCAGCAACTGCAACTGTATCTACTGCACATGTATCTACTGCTGCCATGCCAACAGTAGACAAGTCTCTCGGACTTGAATACATGTAAAGAGTACCCATCTTGTAACCACGAGACACTACCATAACTCCCTTAATCACCTTCCATCTACCACCACCAAAATAAACACTATGCCCTTCGTCATCAAGCTTCCCAATAGAAATCAGATTCCTTTTTAACTGTGGAACATGTCTAACTTTGTTGATTTTCCAGACTGATCCATTTTCCTGCATAAGCTTGATCTCTCTAATGCCTACTATCTCAAGTGGTCTATTAAAAGCTAAATAGACAGTCCCGTAGTTACCTGTAGTATAGTTAACAAAGAGTTCTCGGCTTGAAGTCGTATGCCAAGAGGCTCCTGAGTCGAGAACCCAAGAGTCCATGGGATTCTCAACAGAAAGAAGTAAGGCATCTTGCACGGTTTCTGTAACACTATTCGCACTTTCATTCACGTTCTTTTTAGGTTCTTTGCACCACTTCTGTATGTGGCTCATCTGGCCGCAGTTCCAGCATCCAACCGGACCCCGTGGACCTCTAGATTGGCCCCTGCTTCTCCTTCTTCTTGATTTAGATCTTCCTTTGTACTGATATTTCTGAGATGATTTGCCTCTTGACTCGACGTTATAGGCAGTATTATTATTCGAATACTCACCAGAATCCTTCATTCGAACTTCTTCACCTAGAATCAGATCGCGTATGTCATTATACTTTAGCTTCTCTTTTCCGGCGGAATTACTTACGGCAGTTCTCACAACTTCCCAACTGCCGGGTAGAGAGGCCAAAAGGATTAGGGCACGAATTTCATCATCAAAATCTATCTCGACAGATGATAAAGCGTTCACGATTTACTGAACTCAGTCAAGTGCTTTGTAACTGAAGCGCCCTCTGGCATGTGCAACAGGAACAACTTCTTCATCAGATGCACCTTGTTGTTCGCCGATGGCTTTTCATACATGCTCGTCAAGGCCGCCATCAGATTAACAATGGTCTTTTCTTTCACAACACTGTGTGCAACTGACTTGGCTAGGGTTAATCGAACAACCCCTAAAACATGTCTATCCAGGAGTTTCCAATCTGCCTCGGACATCCCATCTGGCTTCTTTGAATCCAATAGAGGTTGCTGCAAATTTCTCCTATACAGATAATCTTTAATCTGCATTCTCCAGTACGCGAAATCTGAGCCATCAAACTTTTCAATTGCGTTTGGAGATCCAAACCCTATCGCAGATGATGTCGACGCTCCTTTCTCTGTCGTTCTGTCTTCTTCTCCTCCTGCCATCGATTCTTCCCAGAATTCTTCACGAATCTAGCTCTGATACCAGTTGTTGGGATCAATGCTATGAGAAAACAATACAGAAACGAAAAACAAGAACACAAGATTTACTTGGTTCACCCAAATTGGGCTACGTCCAAGGAGCGGCTGCGGTTTTCACTATGATCTCAAAACGAGTAGAGGAATACAAGATGATAATGAAAGATAATACAAAACCTAGACAGGGTAACTCTTTATATATAGAGTGTGAGATATAGAGGGGAGTATGATTAGGAGTTGAAATTAGATTAGGATAATCTAGTCCTAATATAATTAGTAAATCCTAATCCTAATCTAATTTCCCAACGGACCGCCAATTGGATCGGATCAAATATGAAACCGGGTCGTGCACTACCAGGATCCACATAAACATAACACTCAGCAGTTCTCCCAATATAGAACCTCTGGATGTGATAATAAATAAGGTAAAATTACTCTCTTTAGTTACATTTTGCTTCATCTTTATATGATTCCTTTTTAATCCCAGCTCTCATGACGAGTATACATTGCCTACTAACACTTATTAATTATGAAGAGTCCCTTTAACGACGAGCCAGAGTTGTTCCATTCTGTGAAGAGGTCAGTAACTAGAACTCCATTAGTATGTCAATGTTTTTTTTTTTCTCAAAGAAGTTTTGACACTCTAAATGGTTACTAAGTCTAAACTGTTTTTATGGTTATATTCTAGATAAATATTGACTCGCCAGATACAGGTGATGACTGGGAAACAGGATTAACATTACCATGTATGTTGTATCACCTCAAATTTGTTGAGATTTATAATGTCGAAGGACGTATCAATGAACTTAAGTTCTTGGAGATTTTGTTGAGGAACACAATGGTCTTACAGAAAGTAGTTATCGACTGTCATTGGGAAAGTCCTGGTAATATGTCGCGACGGATGAACACTTTTTGTGAGAAGCTAATAGCATTTCCAAGAGCATCTTCAAGTGTTTCATTCATGTGCTTCTAGAGTTTTAGTTAGTGACGTTATGTTCTCACTTTTTTCTTTGTTATAAAAGCAGGAATGTGAGGGTTCAGTATGCAATATGTATGCATCTAGTAGTATTCGTATCCATGAATATACAAAAAAATGTGGGTTTATTCATCTATCCACTCGTGCTTTTATGTGCTATGCAACCTTACTATTACTATTCGTCAGCTCAGAGTCGGGGTGTTTGGAATGTTTACTCACTAATTTGCTTCAGACTATATAATTTGCCATTCGTTGCAAACTGCTTCTTACAGTAAAGACCAACTTGTTTGAAAAAAAGTGTTTCTTTCGTGTATGAAACTTTGTACAATTATTATTGGTTAGGACTTGTGTCTTCTTTTGCAGACTTCTCATGCGACCTCCTTTATCATGCTACTGCTCATCTCATTTAGGTTTTTAAGAAATTTTCGCTGCTGTGTGTAGTGCAGTATCATCTTATTGTTTTTTTTTTTTAAACGATGCAGTATCATCTTATCAGTTACTTGCCATTGGATAGTACTAGTTTTTCGTCTACCATTTCTAATATCTCTTGTGGAAATCTGAATAATCATCAGGAACTCAAGTTCAGAGGTTTAGCTAGTTCTTTGGGCCAGCAATTTAGGTTAGAATGTTACACACCACTACCATATTTATATAAAAACAAATGTGATACTGCAAAACACCAATATGAGACATAACAAAGGAAATCCTACTCCCTTTAGATATCCAAGGCAGTAGCATTCTTGATGAGATTAAAGTGAGGTTTTCTTCTTGGAAATAGAAAATCATTCCCTAGTAAGTCAACTTATGATAGACTGTTGGATTCATGGAGTATAAAACCATTAGGCTGCACTAGAACTTCCGTTGAGTTTGCATTTAGTGCAACCACTACACAGATGACGACCTAAAAGCTAGAACCTTAAATAATCCCTCTATGGAGCATCCAGCACAAACCACCATTTTGTGTCCGAGGCAAGGTACAAAATGTTGGTTTAGGTTTTAGCGTTTCATTAACCTCATGTCAAAAACGGACATGTTGCGGAAATTCACAAAATTTGCGTAGAAATGATGAAATTTCCAAAGATGTAACATTTTGTTAAAATTATCACTTGATTTCAAATTTTGTACCTTGTCTGAGGCTACTGTGAAATCCTGCATTTTGCTACACAGGGAACAAGAAGTGGCTGACAATTGAAAAGCAGTTGTGTTGCATTTTTCCTCCTACGAATACGAGAGATTAATGAGGAATGGTCGTCTACATAGTAACATAGCTATGTGTGAGGTTCACCAAGGTCAAACTATGCTCTGCGGTGAAGTACACATGGTGAAGGGGTCATCCTCACATAAGCCTATGCGCCATCGGATAAGTGCAAGGATGTCAAATTAGGTAGATAAATAATACATAGATAGTAGATACAGATTGACACTGATAGTTATGCTAAAGCTCTCAGTTGAAGAAAAAAAAATGTTGTATTAAGCTAAACCCAAGTGCATTGTTCATGTTGAATTGGTGATCTATCATTTTCGATGGTATGTATGGTTGAACTTATTGAAGTGTCATTATCAGATTATATGTGCTGTATCTGTAAGCGCGAGAGACGAGAGAGATACTGGTTAAAAAATGAATCAAAAAATTTCTTAACCCGCAAAAGACTGGAGAAGTAATAAATCTCAGTTAAAAGTAAAAAACATGCATCGTCTAAATTTTCATTCATTTGTAATGGATGTTTTTCCTGCTGCAACCAATTCCAGATACTCCTCTCATATTCCCGAGGGATCTCTTAAGAAAACAACTAAAAGAAAGCCAAATAAATTAAGAAGGGTGAGTGAGACCATGAACATGATCATATGGGACAAAACAATTGACAAAGAGGGGGTAGATCCCACAAACCATCAATAGGATCATGAAAACTCTCAAAGTATTCATGAACACCATTCATGGCATAAAGTGATGCTGATATCTGTCTCTCTACCTTAATCCTATCAAACTCTGTAATCTCTGATGTTGGCGATGACTGGGATTGATGATGATGGTGATTTTCAATACTTGCCTGGAGATAATTATCAGACATAACATTCTTATTTGGAACTTGCTCAAACGCATCCTGACACAAGGAAGAATAGCGATGGTCTGCTAACCCATGTCCAAAGAACCAAGAAGGATCAGATTGCATTGACGATGAAGAACCCGCCAACAATTTGAATTCTTCGTGAACACTACTTAAATCTGGTCGATACCCGCCATCATCAGATATCTGCTGTACTGTCTCTTCTTTGTGCTCATCAGCTTTAGATGATGAATTTTGACTACTACTATCACTACTGCTAGTAGTACAAGAAGGGGCAGCAGTAGCGGTAGTCGTTGCAGTGGTAATAGTACTAGTGGTGTAAGATGATGAGGGTGATGAAGTATTACTAGTATCATTATTAAGAAGGGGGTGTTGTTTTCCAGTCTTTCTCTGACTAAGCAAATTCCGAATTCGAAAAGCGAGAGGAGAATTAGTTGAGACATGGGTGATGAAATTTGTACGAGTATTTGATCCTCGAAGAAGGCAAGCAGCTTCATCGTAAGCTCGAGCAGCTTCTTCGGCTGTTTCGAATGTTCCAAGCCACATCCTTATCTTTTGTGTTGTATCTTTGATTTCTGCCACCCATCTTCCAGAAGGCCTTTGCCTAACCCCAACAAATTTTGTACTACTACCACTTATATTCCTTATTGCTTTGAATTTATTGTTTCCTTTATTGCCTGAAGTGGAATTATTATTTTGATCATCTCTTTGTTGTTTTTTTGGTTGATGGAATTGAAGGTCCATTTCTGAAAAATTTAAACAGGAGGGAAATATCAAGAAAGAAAAAAGATGGTACGAATCAAAAGATAATGAAGTTTCATCAATGGAGGAAGGGGGGAGGGTTTACTTCATTAAAGAGAGAATGAGTTAAGGTTTAAATGGAAAAAGAAGGAATCAGTTTGGACAATAAGGCGCTCCACAACTAGAGGGATGAATTGTTTATGATAAGAAGAAGAAAAGGCTTCAACTGATTTAAACAAGAAAAAAGAGAGAATCAAGAGAAAGTATATTTTGTTTTAAGAATTTTATGGTAGTGGAGAGCTCGTCTTTAGCTACTTGTTTGTATGTATATGAGAATTTATGAGTTTAAACTTTAAGAGACGTTAAATTGACCGAGTTCCCTATAGTAATGTAATCTACATAAGACAGGTGAAAAGACATAATTTCAGTCATTTTGTATAAAAAAATAAAAATAAAAAAAGGGTAAAAAATGTAACTTATTTATTTCTGGTCATGGAATTTTATGTCATATTTTAGGACTATTTTTTTTTTAAACTGTAGAAATTCATCCTTGTTCGAACAGCTAGAGCCTAGAGCTTAGACAAGATAAGATATACATTCTTCATGACAAGCATGTCTTTTGCATGTTCTTGCTGCCTGTGAGATGTCTATCTTGTCCTGGACCATAACATAATTTGCATAAAACATTCAATTAAAAGGTCCAATATAGATGTCATGAAACAGTACCTGCCAATCAGTGGAAATTTATTTGGAGGGAAGAGAGATATACATATAAAATTTGGGGTACATGCGTGATCCACGCAAAGATGCAGTTTTTTGATTTCAAAAATAAAAATTATGAACAAACCGTCTATCTAGACTAACGTAAACACACCGTGCATACCTAATAAAACTCTCATGGGGCAGCGCGGCCCGCCCTTTATGTGTCTGCATGGGTTTTATGTTGTTCAGATTGACAGTTTGTCCAAAATTGTTATTTCTTTATGTATCAGTTTAGTGTGAAACTATCATTTTACAGTTAAATTTTTTTTATCAAAATTTAAAGAATAATATTTTGTGGTCGTCCAAAACAACTGTCTGTTAAAAAAGAGTGATTTGTAAAGGGAGCGGGTTTAGGTTAAAACTTAAACAGGATTTTAGTGCATTGTCTTTTTCCTAAAACATTCGAGTCAATGCAAATGAGTCGTGAAAGCACGATAATTTGCCACTTGGAGGCATACTAGAGATTCAACACCAAATTCATGAAATAAAAATGTTGAGAGCTTAGTTGATGAGAGAAAACAGACCCTCCCTAAAAAAATAGGAAAAAGAAAGCTCCACAGAAATTCTTTGACGTGCACGCCGTATTTCTTACGACATTTCTCACATCAACTAAACAAAAATGACTTTTTTGTTTGTTTGTTTTTCTTGTCTTTAGTTTTTTTTTATCTTTGATTTTTCTGGTTCATGTTCCTGATGTCATTTCTGATGTTGACCGTATATTAATACACTAATAAACACCTTTTCAGTTTTATGACTAATTTCATACTCGCCCCTCTTACATATTTTGGTTTCTTGATGATGTAAATATCATTCCCAGTATTTTGATATACATCCTCGCACTTGCTTAGCTTTGCCTTGGTCAACAGTATGTGAACGTGAGGGTGAATGTTCTGCTTGAGATCGCGAGAGCCCGAAAATGCTAAAAAATCACAAAATTTAACATTAAAAAAATATCCAGCTTATGTATCGTATAGGTATTATTTTACGGTTAAGTCATGCTAGAAAGATTAACCATTCGAGATCTTGGATATAAATATATGTCAAATAGGGACGTAAAAAATCAGAGTCGAAATCCAAAGTCTCCCCAACATTTTCGAAAGAGCCTATGAAAGTCTGTTGCTCTCCATGGGCTTGTCCAGTTTGGTCTATTATTTAGGTGGCTAGATACATATCTTTATTTTATTTATGTCTGAACTATTTACCGGTGGTCATGTGCAATTGCAAATCAATTAGGGATGTTTAAGCTAAAAGACTTCTATCACATGTCTATATTGCACTTGCACATATCCAAAATAAAAGACATAGCCTTCATAGATACCACACCGATCTGGCGTTTGGATTATGAGTGCAATTTCTTCTGGGTCAAATTTGTTTTTCTTTTGATAATCAAATGCAACGTTCATTAGTCTGAGTATAATAACAGAAATGATTGATATAATTAGCTACCGTTGAAAAAATCGTATGACAAAACCATTTATGTCTGTGGGTTATAACCTCAAAGTCATCACTATTACAAAAACTCTAACAAAACAAATTATCTACAAAACTCTATTTGACTTAATCTATCTAAATTACCCTTATAAGTTATATTATGCCCAACAAACCTAATAAATTTATCCCATCCCAGGTGAAAACCAAATTCCAAATCTAGATTAAAAAAAAATCGTTTTCTTTCTCTTTCACTCTTTCTCTCTGGTTTCACCACCACTAATCAGCAGCTCCACCTCCCCACCATCCAACGCCACCACCACCACCAACTAGCAGCACCACCAGCCAACGCCACCATCACCAGCAACAATACAACCACCAACTAGCAACACCACCAACCACCACCACCAACGAGTACCAACAACAACCACCACCAACGAGCACCACCAACCACCACCACTAGCAACCAGAACTACCACCAACCAGCACCGCCACCAACCAACACCACTACCAACGACCACCACCACCAATACCGACCACCACTCACTATCACCAACCAGCACTAACACCAACCAACAACACCACCACTGATATCACCAGCGACATTGGTTTCAGTGATAAAAGTTAGGAAGAAAAATGATGAAACTAAATTTGGTTTCAACATAAAATTTGTATTTTACCAACACAACTTCAACAAAGAAACCAAATGCACCAAATTGAATAAACTAGGAAAAATTTAGTTGAAACCAAATTTGGTTTCAACATAAACGTATTGTTTCACCATTAAACTTTGGTTTCACGATAAAAAGTAGACACAAATCAGATGAAATCAAATTTGGTTTCTATAAAACTTACTGTTTTCACCAACACAAAAATTGGTTTCAGCGTTGTTTAGTTTTTCTAAAATTTGATGAAACCAAAAAAGTTTCATCATTTATTTTATTCCAGATGAAAAAAAATGATGAAACCAAAAAAGTTTCATCATTTTCAGACATTTCACCAACACAAACACTGGTTTCAACGTTGTTTAGTTTTTGTAAAATTTGATGAAACCAAATTTGGTTTCATCATTTTTCTGAGGTTTCACCATAAAAAAACCCGAATTTCGACAATGATGATGTATCATTATTTTTTGATGATGATTTCCGACGATGATGATTTGGAGGTGTTGGTGATATTTGTAGAGGATAAAAGGAGGAGGAGGAGGTCTTGTTGGTGGTGGATCTGGACATGTAATGGTGGTGGAGAAAAGGGAACGAGGAGGAAACGATGGAGAGGATGATGTGTTGTTGGTGGCTGATCTGGATGTAGAAAGAGAAGGAGGTATTAGTGGTGTTGGTGGAGGAGACGGAGGTGCTGTTAGTGGCGCATATGGGTGACAGAGCTATTATTGGTGAACATAAAAGTAAAATAAAAAGAAAGAGAGGTGTTGGTGGAGGAGACAGAGGTGTTGTTGCTCCGAATCTATCTTTTCTCACTGGTTTGATGGCGGCGGAGCTACTGTTGCTGGTGGTGATGGTGGTGGGGAGGAGGAGGCAGAAGAAAGAGGAAAGAAGAAATGAGAGAAGAAGAGAAAAAGAAGAAGAACCCGATGAAAAGAAAGAAAGGGTAAGGGTGACATTTTAAAAAGTGGTAAAAACTAAATTTAAACATTATAAATGAAAAGGGAGTTTTTATTTCATTTTATTTTAAATAGTTTTTATTTAAAAATAATAATATGTGAAGAGTTTTTATATGCTAATTATGGTCACCTTGTATTTTTTTCACTTGTTATGAAACCATTTATCACACGGTGGGTCACAAAAGCAACATCTCCCGTTAATCTCGAGGGAGGTAGGGATCACCTTTCTCACGATTTTTTTACATTAATTTTTTGACAATCCAAAAATCTAATGATTAAGATTGTTTTTATTTTATATAACTTGGTATCATTTCTGTTAATATTGTTATCTTCCTTTATTAATCTTGAGAAATTTGGGGTGCGATGAAATAACCTTTTTAGTTTTCTTTTAAAATTTAAATGCGTTAGGACTTATGCTTCTATTAACACTGTTGTAGCTAAGCCTTCTCATTATATGAGGCTAAAAGTTAAATACTGATTATAAACTATATTATCACAAGTTATATAATAAGTGTAGGTTTAAATATCTCATTCGCTATACTAGAACTTTTCGTTTTTTTCTTAAAGTTTCGGGGTTAGTTTGAATATGAGAAGATACCTTATGTAGTACTAGGGATTTTAGGGACCATTTTCATGTCACAAGACATCCCAAGATAAAAGAATTAATTAGAGATCTCTATCAAATAATAATTTCAACTGGTGGTGGCAACTGGCAAGGAAATGAGCGGAAGAATATGTGTTTCTCTTCTTGTAGAATCTAACTTGATTCGCTCTCTCTACTTCCGGGGTTTCTGAAATTGGATCATTCTCTATTTTGTCCTAAACAGTTTCTTCTTGTTTCCTTCTTGAATTACTAGTGAATAACAAGTCTAATTTTGTATAAATATAACTAGCTGCAGCGGTAACGAGTTTCTCAATCTATTTTAAAATATTCAAGGATTGTTGTTAGGGTGTCCACTCCATAGTCAGATTTTTGGTGTAGGTATATATCTAGGTAATAGAATAAGAAATCAGTAAAGACATGCTAAGATCCTTATGTGAGGGGAGA
Organism: Papaver californicum; assembly: GCA_023531435.1. Taxonomy (NCBI): domain Eukaryota; kingdom Viridiplantae; phylum Streptophyta; class Magnoliopsida; order Ranunculales; family Papaveraceae; genus Papaver; species Papaver californicum. The sequence continues at coordinate 11,587,945 of JAJJMC010003936.1, forward strand.
AAACATATGGTACATGTAGAGGATATAAAGGATAAGCGATATAAGAGATAAGATTGAAGAAATATATGATCATCCCACCTACGTGCTTTTGGTAATTGAGATATTTACCAAGAGAAGCAAATGGTTATACGTATAAAGAAGATAACAAAGGATGGTGAAGATGAAAGAGAGTGTTGGGAGCATTGAATGCTAAGTCAGACTAGTCAAGTTAGTGGAAGACAGACTAGCTAGATAACGTGTCAAAGAAGGATAAGATAACTTGAGCGGTTGAGCGAGATGCTCGGACTTATTTCCGAGATCGGAGAATAAAAATTACTCGATAATTGGGCCATCTGAGGTGGGGCTTGGGCTATAAAAGAAGATCATTTGTTCACATTCAAGGCAGACCAAAAATAAAAGGAGAGAAATACCTAGCAAGGTAAGAGAGATATTTGTGTGAGATAAACCATATGTGCAAGATCATTTGAGAGATAAATTTATTTCTACTTGTAATCAAATCAAATCTGGTACTTAACTGAACCAATATTATAAACCAGTGGATGTAGGTTTCAAACTACCGAACCACGTAAAAACCTTGTGTGTTATTTATATTTGCATCTTACTTATATTTGCAACCTGTAGCATCTTACTTATATGTTATTTATATTACATCTACGTCTTTAAGTATTTAGATCTGCATATCTTTGGTAGTAGGATTTTGTGCTACTACAGGTTGACGCTAGAAACATGGACTGGTTAAAGAGATTCGTCTCACTTGATCTTCGATCAAAGGTTTCAGTTACTTAATCTAAAGCTCAGTCATTTACCTTAAGATTTTCAAGTTTTATGTTCATTTTCTTAAAGGTTTCAAGGTTTCAGTTATCTTATCTTCATATTTTTCATTTTACATAAGTAAATCAAAAAATTCTTGAGAAAACAAGACTTAAGAAAGTTCTAGATCGAAAAGAAGTTCAAAGATCTTAAAAAGGATTATCATATTTTCTCGGATTTTTTCAATTAAAAGCTCTTCTTGGATCAAGGAGAATATCATCGTATTAGGTATCAAGCACTTAATACTCATCATCAGCAGCAAAAAATCATTCTTAAGCGTTTATTTCTTTATCACAAAGATCTTCAAGAAGTTTAAAATCTTTTAAAAATATTATTCTCAACGACCTAGATTTGACCTTTTTAGAAAATAAAGTTTTTTGTTTGTCAAAGGATTCCTTTCTGAAAAAAAGAAAAGTGAAAGACAAATCCGTATGCATATAAGACAATTGTGATACTGACATAGTTAGGAATCTCATTAACTACCTTGTGGGACCCTTTTTGTTAGGCCAACCTTGAATTTGCAAAGAAAAATTATCTCGGTCATGGATACCAGCAAGGATCGTGCAAACACAAAGGACAACACGACATCGAGGAGAGTCATCATGACTCGAAGAGTTGGCAGTCGAAGGAACACAACAACTATGGAGGAAAAAGTTATAAATCAACAAATTAATGAAGTGGCGCAACCTCAAAATCTAAAGAACGAAAGAAATGGACATAGACCATATGAAGAAGTTCCTGAAAACAATGAGCTTGAGAATGATGGACTCTTGAATGGGGGCCTCGTGAACAAGGAGGAATGAAGAAAAGAGCTGGAGGAAACACGAGACGATAATGCAAAAGATTCAAATGAGCAGAACAAAGGAAAAAGAAAAGCTGACGCCTCCGATCAAGGGAGCATGACAGCCACACTCGCCGAGGTTATAAAAAGACAGGAAAAACAAGATAAGATGACGGAAGACATGATGAGAAAAAAATCTGGATGTAATCCGAGAAAACAACAAGTTGGGAGCTAAAATATTGTACGAGGTGGAAGCAACAAGTAAGAATCAGGAAGATAATGATCGAGTTCGTACCAGAGTCAACCAAAGGGAAAATAATTTTTTTCAATACAGATGAGGAATCAATATCGTGGAAAGGGTAGAAATAATGAAGAAAATGAACGATCTCGAGAATATGGTGAAAACAACCAAAGGCAAGGAAGGCGCATGAAGACTATCCAAGATCATGTCTGAAGCAAAGAGATCACCATTGTCGTACGAGTTGTTTTACGATCCCATACCACAAAAATGTACGATGCCGACATTCACCACCATCTTTGATGGAAGTAAAAACGCATTACAACATGTTAGATCTTACATGCTATCACTTTTAACATGGGAAAACTATGATGTGGTCAAGTGCAAGTACTTCCCTGCAAGTTTAAGCGGAGAAACTCTAGCCTGGTATGATGCTTCTCCTGAGGGATCCATCAACAGTTTAAGAGAACTTTCTCGAGCCTTTCTTGAAGCTTACATGCATGGCCACTGCACCAGGCCTGGGCTGGATAAGCTTTTTGTACTCAAAAGAAGACCTCGGGAACCGCTAAAGTCTTTAGTGGTCAGATGGAGAAATTTTATCTTGAAGTCGGGAAAGTCTCAGTAGAGATGCAAATATTTGGCTTCTCGAACTCATTGAACAAGACTGACCCAATCTTCATAGCAATGTTTGACACTCCTCCGAGTACGATGAATGAGTTATGAGCATTACAAGAAAATAATAACGGATTGGAGGAAATCCAAGACATTTGTCTAACTGCTTTAGCACCAAGAGGCATACATGTAGTAGAAACCCTTTGAAGGACCAGCATCGAGCACGTATCATCAGCAGCAGAGCCAGCAAGACAGATAATTTGAACCACCAAAAAGGAATTTCGAAGAACAAAGGAATAACAGGTACAAAGGATGGACCTCGGACATCAAGAGAGCCAGATTCAAAAATTGGACCTTCATCAAACTCAATGCACCCATGAGTCATATCTTCACAGAGATTGTGAAAATGGGATACAAGGCCAATTATCTATCGAACCGAGGCCTGCAACTTTCAGTTATTAAAAATTACAAACAATATTATGCATATCATCAATACCGAGGCCACGGTACTGATAAATGTAGAAGCTTGCAATTCGTGATTATATGTTAGATTACACTAAAAAGCACGAGAGAGTGGAGGTACCAATCAAGGATGGATATACAGGAGAGTAGCCTCCAGTGCATGACATCATCATTAAACCAAGAATTTAATATCTGAAAAATCATATAAGCAACTCCATCATACATTCGTATGTCTCATATTATGATTTCCACAAGAACGTTATGACCCGAATTCACAAGAAAGAATGAGAAGGCAAGGAAATCTATAACGTTGCAATAAAGCCACCCATGGAACATTGGATGATGCAACCCATCTCTTTTTCAACTCGTGATGCCCCATGCAATGTCAAGAATCACAATGATCATTTGGTGATTACATTAAGAATGGATAAATGGGAAGTCAAAAAAACACTTGTTGGTGAAGGAAGTTCAATAGACATCTTGTTATATGGTACGTTCAAGAGAATGGAGTTTTCTGATGACGATCTTGTCCCTTCCACGTGCAATATTTATGGTTTTAACGATTCGGTTTTGAAGCCAAAAGGGGAAATCACCTTTAAGGTTCCATGTCCGAAGCTTAGCGGTATTTATAACTTTATGTGTGGTGGATATGGTGTCACCCTACCAGGCCATTATGGGAAGACCGTGGATACATGGGATCAAGGGAATCGTGTCAACACACCATCAACGAATTCGATTTCCATCACCTGAAGGGATTCTAGAGATTTTGGAATATTCGAAAGAAACTCGAGATTGCATTGAGATCAATATGAATCAGGACCAGTGAAGTGATTGTAGAATTGTGGTAAATAGAGTGTCGTTCTCTCGAACTTGTGAAGACTGATTTTAGATTTTAATAAACTAATTTTAACTAAATATTATACACAAAATATGAAAATAATATTCACAACAAAGTTGAGAGAAAAATGAGGTTAGGTTTCCACTATTTTTCCAATTTTTATAACGATTAAATTCAATAATTATAATTATGCAATTTTAACTTTTAATTCGATTCTAAAATGTTGCAATAAGTAAATTCTTAAAGTAGCAATTGTATAACAAAAGCATGGAATATCTAAACCCTAGGCAAAGCATAAACCATCTAACGAAATCACAATTACTCTATAAAAATTATTAAATCAATTTTTATTTAAGGCAAATAATCATCAAATAATTGCACAAATTAATTAAATAAATATTATCATTTTTTTTTGGAAAAAATAGCTTCCACCATCGCCTCAGAGATGGGGTTTAGCTCCTCATATTTTTCATTTGCTCACAATTATAATTGGAAGAAGAAAATAAACAATAATGATGAAACAGAAAAACTGCAACGATTATAAACGTTACCGCAATCACTGTTACAAATATGTGTTTCTGATTCAAATTAAAGGTTGTAGAAGCAGCTACAGGAAATATGACATTTTCTTAGCGCTGTAATTTTCAAATGTATTAGCCACGGGCTCTGCGACTCTTTCTGAATGTAGTTTGCGTCTTCTTCTTCTCCTTTACGTGATGAACAGCAGCAACAACAGCAGAAAATTGTGAATAGAGCTTTTCTCTCTAATCTGAACGTAACCCTCCATCTCTCTCCCCTTTGATGTTCCTCCAGGTCTTCTATTTATACTACTGACCCCAAATCTCTTGATAATCTTTTCCCTTTAATCCTTCAATCTTGACAGTGAAAAGAAAATATTCTCGGTTATTTTTTTCTTGATCTGATTTGTTTCTCATTGATTCCCGCTGACAGTTGCATCTCTGGCTTTGATTAGTTAGATATCCCAACAACTTTGAAAGATCAAAACATAACAATACGCGTTAAAAAGAATTATCCATGAAATATTCTCGTTGTTTTATTTGATTTGATACGAGATTTTTGTCTTCATTTCTGGGTTGATTCTGTTGTACAAATCATATATTAATTAAGACAAGAATAATCTTGTCTTAAACTCTTGCAATTAACCCAAAAATATAACATTCAATTCTTCACAGATTCGATAATATTTGATATCTACTTTTCCCGCCATTGCATTTTACTTTTAATTTGGGCATGGGTGCCCCAAATCCAAAGTATGGGTGCCTTAATCAATTTGGGAGGGTGCCTTTAACAAAATCTCGGGTGCCTTTGACACTTTTGATAAGGGTGTTTCTAGCACTTTTAAGCCCACTTTTTCCATATTTATTTATTCCACCAAAGTATCTGCAATTACATAAAATCACATTATTAGCACAACACCAAGCTCTAGCAATGAAGAAATTAAGGACAAATTAGACACGAAAACGTGTCTATCAACCAGCAAAGGGAAAATGTTATCAGAGAGAAAAGGAAGAAAAACAAACAAGAAAGGTACGAGAAACAAAAGAAGGAGTATTACATCAAGCATGGAGAATTTGAAAAGCAAACGAAAGAAAGTTGTTTGGCAGAAAAGGGAAACAAATCAGACATTCCCAAGGTAGCATAACAATTACCAAATGCGACTACGACGGGCGATTCCACAGTAGAACCTACTCAGGAGATAAACATTGGAATAGAGGAAGAACCTAAAATGATCCAAATAGGAACATTGTTAGAATCAAAGTAAAATGAAGAATTGATATGTTTATTAAAGGAGTTTGTTTATGTTTTCACATGGAAAATGAGCGACATGCCTAGAATCAATCATAAAATTATTTGTCACTATCTCAAGATCGATCCAAATGAAGCTAAATGGAAGATTGACAGCATTGAGCAGATTCATATCGAGGTCCTTGGATCGATGCAAGGCGTTCTTCAGTACACTAAGAAAAGGATACAAGTTCTCGTGGACAGGTGAATGTGAAAGGGCTTTTCAAGGGATAAAGAATTATCTGGCAGAACTTTCGATACTACAAAGCCCTGAACAAGGAGAAGAACCCAATTTGTACTTGGCAGCGACTTCGAGTGCCATAAGTGCTATTTTGGTTTGAGCAATAGAAGGAAAAGAAAGGCTGATCTACTTCATCAGCAAAACACTAGCTCCAGCAGAAAAGAACTACATGAAGATAGAACAATTGATACTGGCTCTAGTATATGCAACCCAAAAGCTGAGAGTTTATTTCCAAGCTCACACAATCAAGGTCCTGACCAAGAGCCCGATCCAATCTGTTCTAGAGATCTCTCGATGAGTAGGAAGAGTATCCAAATGGAACGCCCAAATCAAGCAGTTTGAGATCAAATATGAAATGACAGCAGCAACACCAACACAGGTTATGGCTGGCTTTTTGGCAGAATTCCCATTATCCGAAGAAGATGGAGCAGAGGATATCCCAAGCATGGAAGAAGAGCGAGATGATGTTGATCCCCTTTTAAAGGCATGTCATCCGAGACGATGGAAAGTGTATGTGGATGGATCCTCCAACGGCGAAGGAAATGGAATTGGCACCGTACTTACCTTTCCTGCAGGAGTTAGAATAGTCCAAAATATTCGACTTAAATTTCCATAAACCAACAATAATATCGAGTATGATGCATTCATTCATGCACTTCGGATCATCATCGAGATGAAAAATCCCTGAAGTCAGAATAACCAACGATTAAGAGCTAGTGGTTCGACAAATGAGCGGAAGATACCAAACATTGGATACAGTCATGCGAAAATACCTAAAGCAAGCTCAGTATACAACACAAATGCCGAATCTCCAAATCCGACATGTTTGTCGAAAAGACAACATGCATACATATGCACTAGCCTTCATCTCATCCATGATCAACGATGTAAATGTCAAAGAAATGCGAATTGATAGACTGTATCGATATTTGGTATATAAAATACCAGCAAAGGAAAATGCATCTATAAAGATCACCGAAACCGAAGAAGATTGGAGGGAGCCAACTAGAAGTATCTGCAAACTGAAGAACTTCCCCAAGAGCCTAAACTCGCTCAGAAAGTCAAAAGTCGATCAGTCAATTACCAAATCAGAGATGATGTGCTATATCGAAGATCCTTTCTCGGACCACTGTGACGATGTCTCTCTCGGAAAGAAGGGTTAAAAATTCTTGATACAATACATTACGCGGTTGCAGGAAACCACATCGCTTCCATATTGCTAGCACAAAAAGCAAAAGCTCAACGATATTTCTGGCCCTATATGCATATGGATGCCAAGAACTTAGCTCGGCGATGTGAAGAGTATCAACGATTCGCAAAGAAAAACTTAGCTCAGTCCGTGGCCATTTGATAATTGGGGAATCGACATCGTTGGACCCCTACAACAAGGAACGAAAGAAAGGAAATACATGATAGTGGCAACGTATTACTTCATAAAATGGGTAGATGCAAGGCTTTAAGAAAATGAGATAAAGACTTATTAAAATTCATCTTTGAGAACATCATATTTAGTTTGGCATCCCAGCAGCAATAATGTCCTTCAACGACGTACAATTTTAGGGAAAACACATTGATCTCTTGTTCAATGCTTTCAAGATTTGGATAAATAAATCTACACCAATTTATCCCGTAAGAAATGGACAAGCTGAAGCTACAAACAAAACTGTTGCTGACAATCTCAAGAAGAAGTTGGATGGATACAAGCAAGGATGGTGCGAGCATCTCCACAATGTATTATGGGATTAATCGGATGACAATGAGAGAGGAAACATGCATGTCACCTTCTCTCTTGACATATGCAAACGAGGTAGTAATACCAACAGAGGTCATGATCCCAACCACAAAGACTGAAGAATGGGAGAAAAATCTCACATCCGATTTGATCTTATCGAAGTTGGATGACTTGGAAGAAAACATGGAAATCTCCCTCCAAGCCTTGGAAAATTATCATTGGAGATTGGGAACAAAATATAACAAACGGGTCCGACCTCTAGAATTCCAACCCGAAGAGCTATACCACTATACGGGTATTCAGGCAAGCTGGGACCAACCTTCGAGATAGACATGGAAAAGTCTGGAAACACCCTTGGAATATCCAGTTCCTGAAACGATACTTCCCATGAGCACACAAGCTGCAACGGTAAGTGCAGTCAAGCATAGTATAAACAAAGGTACAACTTTGGTTACATCAATCAGGGATACTATTCCCACTTATTTGGTTACATCTCTCTTGATTATTACACCTACGTTATGACATGCCTATGGTCATACTATATTAGGTTTCGGCTAACAACGAGAGAGACAAAGAGGACCTAACTCCCACAATATTTTGATCTGGGAGAATATCCTTTCGTGATACTGGGTGGTAGCGCTCTAATACATCTGTTGATAAAGTAGACCCCCGAGGGGATGTATTCTGTCAAGAACCCACCCACTTTCGTTCAACCATCCGGGTTGGATGATGCCCTTTTAATAAGGAGGTACTGCCACTCGGTGACATCAGCTAGCCCCTAACACCGTTTCGTGCAGAGGTACCGTCCCCCACAAGATACCATATTAGGATGGCTACGTTACTAGCAATGCAGGAAGCCCCTGCATTACGGGGACTATAAAATGGGAACAAGACATACCCATTAGGAGGAGTCTCAAATACAATTTCGGATACACCCCAGAGCAGGGGGCACCACCAGCTGGTTGATATCCAAGGGTCTCAGCATCATCCGAGTACCATCTCACACACTTACAAAGTAGAGTACTATTTTGCATGATCTTAATCATACAATAGCTCTCGCAGGAAATAAAAGCATCACAAAAAATAAAGTTCAAAGTTCGATCAAGAAATTGTGCAAAGTCAAAAGAATTCATCCATTCAAAATAAGGCACAAGGCCAAAGGAGAATACACTATCAGGTTCAACCCCTTGAACTAAAAAAAAAAACAAAGTTCAGCAATATCCAAGAAAAAACAGTAAAATATCAACAAGCAGTAACAAGAACAAGAAAAGATTGAGCCAATACGCCAACATCCACATCATCATCACCTTCATCAAGTCCGAGATAGATTTGATTGGGATGAGTACAGCGAATCTCGGAATCAGTCATATCCTCAATCTTCCCCTCATCCTGAGATTCACCTCGTTCATCTCTAGCTTGGGATGCCTCAACTTGTGGTTGCACAGGTTGAATGGTCGATGTCGATATATCATTCGTATTCGGAAGAACCGAGGCAGAAGGTGTAGTCTTTGTAGGGGCAGAAGATGTAGTCTTCGTAGAGACAGCGGCAAGGGCAGATTTCAACTGATCAACTTGAGCTTGATACTTTTTAGCGAGATCGAACATCTGAGTCTGCGATTTCTCATTCAAACATTTAAGGAGTCGATCACTCTTATCTCGCTCATTTTTATAGCGGTTAGCATTCTTCAACAATGACCCTCTCCCTTTGAAGCTTCTCCTGATCTTCATGAAGTCGTTCAGCTTCAATTCGAGACTCTGCACAATCACAAAAAAAGGGTTACAATTCAGTCAAAGGTAAACGAACAAACAAATTTCCTAAGAAAGCTACCTTCTAACACAAGATTCAAATTTCTTTCGGCTTCAATGTGATCATGATCAAGTATAGTACAAATCTTTATATTTTTGTCTAACACAAAACCCGCGTACTTTTTAAACTGGACACCTTGCTCTTAAAAATGCTTCAACAACTTGTCGTACCTCTTGCGAGTCTCTCGGAGATCGTGTTTATGACCTTGTATCAAATTATTCTTTAAGTTTACCAATCGATCTCGATCATAGGACACATATAGAAAATCCTTATTCAAGCCTTCAGTTTCTTATCACTCCTTGAGGCATCTTCTCAATGGGCATCTCGTTGCATACGAAGTGATTTAATGATGTCTTTAAGAAGGATTAACATTTCTTCTTGGGCCTTGACTAACTCAGCATCTTCACGATCTTGACATGCTAGTCCTTCATACCTTTAGCTCATAGTCCAAAAAGATTGTCATTGTTCCTTCCAATATTTCTCAGTCTCGCACAATTTAGCTTCAAGGTTGAATTTCAATGTCGAAGCTACCCATCGGAGAAATGATATTCAAACTCAAATAGAGGCAAGTAAGTGATGAGCTCGAGAAAAATAATAATACCTTCAACAGACTTGGCAGCCTCTCGGGCTTGCTTCTCTGTAGGCTCTGCCTTTTTCTTCTCCAAACTCAGCAAATGCATGAACAACAAGTTATGATTCGAAGTCTGCATAAATGATCAGCAAATAAACATTGCGCTCGGACTTCACAGCAAATCATTTGAAAGAGCAAAAAACTCACTATGTTGAAGAGCGAGACATGATGAGCCACATCTAAGGAGATGGCAAGCAAATCCAAGGTAACTCGATCCATACTTGTGCGCAAACTAACAACAAAGCAGCAAAAGAGGTAGTTATATTCACTGGCACCCGAAGTTGAGGCACTATCCAAAAAATTTAGAAGTACAATTAAAGCATAAGAAGGACGTCCAATAACCAACTATAATTTAGCCACACGATGTGGGCGCACAACAACCATTTTCTCGCTTTGCTGAGGCAAAAAATTCCCAGTGTTTGCACCTTGCTTTTTAATGGCAAATTGGTAGTCAGCCTACTCAGCTCAACTTCGGACTCGCCTATATAACCTCGAGATTCAACTCGGTCATCTCAAACTCGAACTCATCCAAATTCATTTGAGGCCTTTTTGAATCGGACTCATCACCATCCAAATCCACAATGTCATCAGTTTTATCACCACCACCTATACCACCAGCTTTACCACTACTACCACCAGTTTTACTACTACCTACACCAACACCATCAACACCTTTACTCGAAGAACTTATCCTCAATCGCTTACCACCACCCTACACAAAGATTCTTCGCTGATCAGTTAAAGAACAGAGGCAAGTATATATACTTAAGATGAAGACATATTCAATGTTCTTTACCTTCAAAGCATCATCATATTTACACTTGTTACGATCCTCGTCTTCATCATCATCATCATCATGTTCAACCTCCTCATCACGACCACCAGCAGGAAGAGCTTTGGGAACCTAGAGAAAAATAAAGGAAAAGGTAGATCACAAACAAATTAATAAGAGATCAAGTAGTGTGGTGAAAGTTACCTTTGAAGGAAGATTATCAAACTGATCGTCCCAAATAAATTTTCGGGGAGTATAAATGGGAATGTGAGAATGCTCAGGAAGAGGACCCTCCCTATATGAACCATCTTCGTTATATCCAAATACCCACGGACCTTTGATGACAATGGGAATCTTGTACCAGCCTTCATCACTTGTCTTGCGAAGATGAGAATTGTCTGAATTTTGAGGACCAAGATCGGTTAGCATCTTCGGAACACCATCATCAAGGGATCGGTTTCGGTTAATACCAATTCCCTAATGAGGAGGAGTACGTCGGAGATTTAATGTAGCGCTCTTGTAGTTACCAAGAGAGTTCCTCACAGAATAATCTTCTCGATTAAATGGCTCTGAGCTCGGACCAGTAGAATCGCCATCAGACCACTCCTTGAACTCAGGCAAGGTATGATAGAAATTCCCCGAGTACTACATCACCCCCCGATGTGGAAATGAAGAAGCCAAAGCCTCGTAGAAGAAAGGGTCCCCGAGATCGTAGAGTGGAATTTGAAAACCAGCCTCGAGTTGGCCATAACTTTATATGATGAAGTCATTAGATCAAGTACGAATCTTCACCCAATCGTCGTCCAAAACACCACCAACACCATAAGAAAACGATACCTGGAATTTACCCAAATCGAACTCGGAGACAATGTCTTGCAGAGTTTGAGGGTGAAGTCGAATTATGGGGGCATTACCAGATGAAAGATGATTTTATGTAGAGGAAATCATTCTCTTTCCATCATAGCAAACAAGGCTGAAAACAAAACCAAGCTTACCATCATCAAGATATCAGAAACTCAGAGAAAAAGTTTCATCAAAACATCAACTCGAAAGCAACAGAAAGAAGTTTAAAAGGAAATCTCCATTAAAACAACAGTTGAAGAAAAAAACATCAGTTTTAAGAACATCAAGGGAAAGAGAAAATAATCAAAAATAAATGGAAAACTTACTTTTTCTTGTGAGAAGGTCTGACAGACATAATGATAAAGGAATAAAAGAGTAAATAAAGAGAATATTGTGAAGAATCAAACAACAATACCAACAACAACAGTAGCAGAGAAGTTAATAGCAGAGAGAAAGAGAAAGAGTTTGGTGGAGAAGAAAACATAAAGAATAAGAAAATAAAGGGGAGAGAATCTTCTTAAATATGGAGGAATTTTGGGGATACCCAACAATTGTGGGAAGCAACCGATAGATAAAGTGGGAATAACTAGTACCTAGTAGTACATGTGTACAGGCGCATTTAATGCCAGATGGAGTAATCGATAGAGAAAAGTGGAGGCAGTTCAGTTTACGTGGTGATTAGATGGCGAAGAAGAGGGGATGTGACTACGTCATCTGACAAAGAAGAGTTTTCTCCCATCTTAACCTTGTCCGATGGGAAGAAAAGAGGTGAACTGTGATGGGAGAAAATCTATGGTGCAAGTGGAAGACATTAAAGGGATGAGCGATATAAAGAGATAAGATTGAAGAAGTATGTGATCATCCCACCCACTTTCTTGTGGTAATCGAGATATCTATCAAGAGAAGTAGATGGTTACACATATAAACAAGATAACAAAGGATGGTGAAGGTGAAAGAGAGCGTTGGGAGGATTAAATGCTAAGTTAGACTAGTCAAGCTAGTGGAAGACCGAGTAGCTAGATAACGTGTCAAAGAAGGATACGATAACTTGGGCTGTTGAGCGAGATGCTCGGGATCATTTCCGAGATCGGAGAATAAAAGTTACTCGATAATTGGGCCATTCGAGGTAGGGCTTGGGCTATAAAAGAAGATCATTTGTTCACATTCAACGCAGACAAAAAATAAAGAGAGAGAAATACATAGCAAGATAAGAGAGATATTTGTGTGAGATAAACCATATGTGCAAGATCATTTGAAAGATAAATTTGTTTCTACTTGTAATCAAATCAAATCTGGTACTTTACTAAACAAATATTACAAAACCCGTGGATGTAGGTTTCATTAACAACCGAACCATGTAAAAACCTTATGTGTAATTTATATTTGCATCATACTTATATGTTTTACTATCTTATTGTCTATTTACATCCATGTCTTAAGTATTTAGATCTGCATATATTTGGTAGTAGGATTTTATGCTACTACACCTAGTTAGTAATTCGTGGAATAATTCAGCAACAAACTAAACCGCATATATTTTCCGATTATTCGAGCACCGAACCTGATACGTGATTTCTATGGACTTGAATTATATGTTCCATCATTTCGGACACGTGCCTAAAATTTCTCTATTTTGTTAATTTTTGGCGTAATTTAGCGTAAAAAAATTATTTAGGAAAAATTCGGCTACCTTGTTGTTGATTGTTTAACAACCAAATTTAATGTAACATGTTAGAGTAATTTCCAACCCATCAATGTTTTACATCAATACATATTGAAGATGATATGTTCTTTTTGATTTGTTGGTGTATCATAGATCCATTCTCAATGCAAGATGAATCTAATAATAAGTCACAGGTACGGAACCATGGCATGAATTATTTTTATTTATTTTTACAATTAGATAAAGAAACATGTCCAAAAGGTATGCTTTAGGCCAGTCTAGAAAAATTATCAAGAACAACTAGCTTGTCAAATCCAAGTTCTTGCTGCTCAAAAATCGTAACACCCGTATTTTTCGCATGACGCTTACTCAAGGATACGTCATTGCATGGGATGAAGCTTCATCTCAAGATTGTGAAGCTTACTCAGGGATGCATCAAGGTGGATGCCTCACTTGGCTTGGTTGCAAAATCAGCTTGGCATTATGATGCTAGGCTTGTCCCTTGCTCGGAGATGCAATATCTTACCATGTTGCTTACTAGTGGAAGCATTACGATGCTACGGTATTATTATATTTGTCCCTTACTAAGGTGTGCAATATTAACGAATGTTGCTTACCCAAGAACGCATCATAGTGCTAAAACACTACTATACCGTGATGCTTACTTGAGGAAGCATCACTGCTCATATGTCGCTTACCTGAGAAAGCTTTATAGTGCTAAGGCACTATACCGTGATGCATATCCGAGGATGCATCACTGTCCAAATGTCGCGTTTAAAATGGCGTGCAGTGGATGAATGTCCTCCCCCTTCTTTTTTTTTACTTATAGAAATGCTAATAAAACATATATAGGGAGGAGGCGTTGGTTGGAAATGTATAATGCTTACTCGAGGAAGCATCACATTGGCCCTATGAAGCTTACTCAAGGAAGCTTCTTTGGCTGTGGCGCTGGCGAGAAAGTTTTATTCTGCTTAGTGCAGTCGATGAATGTCCCTTCCCCTTCTTTTCCAGACATGTAAAAATGCTGATAAGACATATATAGGGAAGAGGTATTTGTTAGAAGTTGATGCTTACTCAAGGAATCATAATTGTTCCTTGAAGCTTATCAGAGGATGCATACTCAAGGAAGCATCCATGTTGTTATGTAGCTTACTCGAGGAAGCTTGAATGATGTTAAGCATCATTCATCCCTGTTGTCTACTCGATAATGTATATTTGCATACTAAAAGATATTATTTATGCACAAGCTAGTGCATACCTTGAAATTCCTTTGGCCTATATGGACTAGGCTTTGATTGTCCTTTAGCCATGCTAAAGTAAGGAACCATGCCATATATATTTGTAACAGACTCCATTTTGAAAGATTTAAAAAATAACTATCTCGTTGAGGGGTCCCTTGCTATATCATGTTGAAAATTGTTGGTGACGCGGATTGTATATGCCTAAGCATATCCTTTCAAAACAATTGGCCCTTGGCTTCGATGTTGGCTTTTCCTTAATAGGCTTAAGTTGTTGTCCCATTCAAAATGACCATTCGGATGAACTGCGGTCATGCTTGATCCTTTCAAGCTGTGGGTTGGGTATGTAGGCATCTACAATACGATGCATTTGTTTTCCAGCATCTTGTCACTCATATCATCTAATTTGGAGATGATTGCGATATTTTGGTAACTCATATCATCTGGCTCGGCAGTGCGAGGCAAGAGATGATTGTTGCCACACTTGATGAGGTAGTTTCATTCCATTTTATGAGTGTTCATACTTCCTATCAAGCTATATGATATGAATGGCATATGCCTGGATGCTGCACACTTGGCAAGAGCAAGATCAGTGCATGCACCCAGCGCATAGTCGAAGCAGTGTTAAGAAAACGAAAAATTAGGTCTACAACGGCCTAGGTGCTAGTCCAAGGCATGACTTAGTCCTGTACAATGATGGTAAGTGGGTGATGCATGTCGATGACATCAGCATTGGCTTTTATGGCCTTGTACCCTTTGCAGAACAAGGGTAAGTTTGGATTAGTGTGAAGCAATGTTTGGAAAGACTAAATCGACCTACATTTGCCAGGCGAGAAATGAAACTTTAAGGCCCGGCTACTATCTTTTGATTACCATATCGGGGATTTCTGGCCTGCCCAGCGCATAGCCCCGAAAGACGGAATTTTTCGATTTGTCACGTAAATAATAGACATACCTTTTTATATTGTTGGTTCTTGCTACTCAAAAATGGTAAGGATACCCTTTTACATTGTTATTTGTGAACCCTTGTCCTTATAATACCTCTGAAACTCTAATCAATGCCTCCCCATATATTGTTATCACTTCAGTTTGCACCATTGTATTTTTCAGGTTCGTTCTCAATATAGTTACTATCTAGGTCGAACCTTACTTATTAGAGGATTATGGTTTAAAAAATAACAATATGGTTTCGTACGAAATAAGAAAATTTTAATACAGTGAAAGGTTCATATTAATGAAGAAACAAAACCTCTAAATAACACTGACATTCAATACAGAAAAAAAATCCACATGTTTTATGATATTTTTTGCTCTTATTGGAGTTCCTAAGAGCTAAAAACCACACCCAAGTAGATACAAACTTACTACTAAGCTAATACATAAGTAAAGAGATTTAAGAGGAAGAACTTGTACTTCACTGATAGAATCTTCAAGTTGTGGTCCGATCTCTTAAGCCCAAATCCGATCTGGGTCCTTAGATTTGAAGCTAAGGTGACATATTTATAGACTTAATGAAGCACCTCCTCAAGGATCCGGTGCTCCTCAAGCAAGAAAATTTACTAATTTACATACATTCTAGAGTATTCTTAGATTTGGACTTGGGTTTGAAGTCTCATATTAATGTTGTCCTTTTGGGCTTAGGAGAACATATGGAATGTGGTATCCACACATACTGTTTTATTTGGACGTGATTACTTTTATGTTTTTGGTGATATGTAGACATTTGATAATAAGAAAACTGCAACTGAATGGTCGTACAAACTGGGAGGCTAGTGAAGTGTGTATTATTGGAATAAACAAAACAAGGTGGTAAATATTAAAAGTATGTATGAATCAAGGTTTTATTTATTTATTTTTTACGGGATATAACGACCCAAAAGCAAATCAATTAACATTTACACCATTTTATGACTTCATGACTAAATATTTTCATCGATAAAATAAAAATTTGAATAAAATATTAGTACCACTATATGGATCTCAAAAAGTTAATCGAAATTGATTATTAACACACGTCAATCAGATACTGGACGAGGAAGATATGACACTCCAAGTATTCATTGACTTTGACCTTGACCATGGACTTGACCACTGAATTGGGCTATTATTGGTTTTAAGTATACATTTGATTCTTCCTTAGCGTATAGTTCATCTCCAAAATAAAAAAATAAGAACATGTTCTTAGTGGGACTAAACTACGTACTAAAATTCATGATTATTCTTGTCATCAATGAATTCATGGATGTAACTGTCAAAAAGTCTTCTTCACTTTTAGAGAATTAGAGGTTCGGATAACTCAATTGAGCTTAGAGAGAGTTTCCTTTATGTTTGTGGAGAAAAAAAATGTTCAGAAGTTAAATTATGAAAAGTGGGGTGATCAGGTGAATGTTCGTCTAATCCTTAAACATTTGTATTGTAGAAGTACTTTCTTCAGATTCGAAAGATCAATCTGTACAATCCTGGCCTAAACCAAGCAATGGACGTTCCAGTCTTGCTTCAGTCACAAAAGAGAAGAATAAGGGTTGGTCTTAGGGAGGGAAGCAAGAGAAGGATTAAGGTCAGAGTATCAGACTTTGTAGGATGTAATTGGTCTGAATAGCTATGAACAATTTCTCTGTGTATGAAAATGTTGAATGATCAAGTTATTCGATGTTGTTTTGTATTAGATTTGTGTCAGATTAGACTTCTTTTTCGTCTTGTCTTGTTCAATTTTAGACTTCTTGTTTGTTCAATAGATTAAGAATCTATTTATATCATAGCTGTTGTAAACGTTTACTTGATCTCCCCTCTGGAAGATAGTGTCGATGGTTGAGTAGTGGTGAAGTGGAGAAAGTGTTGACAACAGCTCCCCACTTTGTTTGAGGTTGAATGGATAATTGCTCAACCTACCACTTTCCTACTCAACGGCTGATCGAACTTTCCAGAGTTTTCTCTGTAGTGGGTGCATTGTTGCACCACATGTCGTAGACCTCCAGACCAATACCCTAGTGAGTATCCCCCCATTTGCAACATCTTTGATGTCTCGTGTAATTTTTGTATTATTAGGTACTACTAATAATATGAAAGTCGAATGAGACTTGCTTAGTCTTCTGACTAAGGACTTGTCCTGTTTGACTAGCCTGGTGAGTCTAACAAGACCAATAAAATATATTTATTTTTGTTTATGGGGAACGGTGTGTTCAACTAGGTCAAGTTGCATTGACATGATTGTTTTATAAAAATAAGTGTATGCCGCTGAGCATTAAAATATGTGTGTGAAGGTACACATGAAAATATATGTGAGAGGCCTAGTATGGCTTTTGATAGGCAAGTTAGGGTTTTGAAGCTTGCATATGTGAAGCAAAACCCAAATAGGCAAGCATTAGGTGAAATCACTAAGATGGATGAGCTTAGGAGCTAATGCCTAAGTCGGATTTGCATTGGGATAATACCTAAGTTGGATAAGGTTTGAATCCTAGTATAAGATGGATTAGTATTAGGCTAAATGCCTAAGACGCGTTAGCATTAGGCTAAATGCCTAAAACGCATTAGGTTTAGTATTAAAAGGTAACATGCACAAGTGTTGTGCTAAAGAGTAAGACGCACAAGTGCTATGCTAAAGGGTAAAATGCCTTAGTTTTGAAGCAAATACTAAGACGCACGAGTATTGAAGCCATACTAAGACGCATTAGTATTGAAGTTGTACTGAGACAGACAAGGTATGTGTTTACCTAAGCCGGACTAGCCTTATGGCTCAAACTAAGACGGACCAGGTCTATATCTTAACAAAGACAGACAAGATGTATATTTATGCTAAGACGCACATGGTATGTAGCTATGACTAAGACGCACAAGTTTTGAAGCCAATACTAAGACGCATTAGCATTGAGGTTAGTACTAAGACGCACATGATTTGTGCTTGAGCCTAAGACGCACATGTGTTTGTGGCTATAGTAAGGAACATTATTTGTGGTTGTACTAAGACACACAAGTGTTGTGCTTATACAAAGACGCACATGATTTGTGCTTGAGACTAAGACGGACAAGCAAGTATTTCTTAAGTCATAAGATGGACAAGCTTTGTGTTCAAGCGAAGCCGGACACAGTAAGGGGGCATCAGCCCCTTGGACTTGGACAAACAAGGGATCTTTTTCCATCTCGAATTTTTCTTCTTCTTTTAGTGAAGGAATAATTTCATGAAACTTTATCGTCAGAAAATTCAGATTTAGGGTTTTCACTGAAAACGCTGTAAAATCTTCATACTGAGTCTGTTTTCGATGATCTACAACAAATTTTTGATTCCCAAACAACCAGATATATCTTAAATCGTAAGTATTTGATCTTTGAGTTCGTTCAGGACCTCAAAAAGACGAAACACACAAAAGTCATGAAGAATTCAGAAATTTTTCAGTTACGACTTAGTTGAATGTTTTGATCATATCACTTAGATCGCTTGTCCGAGATGTGATTTCTTTATGTTGTAGAGGATATTCATACGAAGATATTGGTATATAACTCGTCTCTAGATTAATCACCAGTCGCTCCCAGCTAACGACGTTGTATAGGGCAGTACATAATCGCATGTGACATGTTTGATGTAAAAACGCATTTTTAGGTCTTTGGACCATTCGCTTGCGTCTTGGCCTTGGGTATTAGATAATGAATCTTTACTATTTTACCTTTGACAAAAATCCACCATCTACACTTTGATATGGCAAGCTTTTTATAATGAATCTCTACTTTCTTCAAGGAAGAAATTATTCGATATCTAATAGATTTTCTTTGATTGATGAATTGCTCAATAGCTTCCGCAGAGTTAACAGCAAAACTCTTTAGGTTCTGGGTGACAAATAGCACAAAGACAAATTTCAGAAAAGGATGAAGCAACATTTTTTTATTAGAACCCAACCTTTTTCTTTGTGAATAACTGATTTCCTCTCAAAAATAAACTTCAACAGCTTTAGCAACATCTTTTTCCGTTACACTTATAGTTGTAGGTACCATGATTTTTGAAGTATAAAAAGTTTTAAGGAATGATAAAAATCTATAGTGAAGAAGATTTCTCAACTGGAGGAAGATACGTTTTAAGGAAAATGATTTAAGTGGTAAATAAAACATTCCAGAACTTTCCGCTTTCCTTAAATTGGGTTCAAAACTAGGACGTTCTGAAACCTTCCATCATTTCTAAAAACGAGTTAGAGCACCCGGTTTTGGAGCCCGTACTAATTTGTCAAGATGCAATACTTGTACTAAGGTAAATCACAATTAACGAAAACAAAATAACCTTTTTTAGAGAGGAAAAATCACAAGTTTTAACAACATGTTGTACTAAGATAAACGATGTTATCCAAAATAGTTGAAGGCTAATTTTACTAGAAAAACTATTTAAATAGACATTCCCCTCCAAGAGTAACCTAAGTTTAAATATCAACATCATGATTAAATATATTTATCTAAGCGCATGAGCTTTTTAGCTTGTTATGAAGCTATCCACATGGATCTTATTCTCGACTCTTGCCTTAAGAGCCATAGGAAGGGAGAATGCTTCATATAACATAAGTAGTCTTGATACCCACATTGAGTCATTGCATTTTGGACTCACTATTAGAAATGTGATAGCAACTTGAGTCGAATTTTATTTAGTATGACTCTTAATTATTTAGGTGCGTAGAAGACAATTATGATAACCGCATCGGTTTTTAATGTCATAAAGTCATTTAAAACAACATATCACATAATATCTTGAATATGGATTCATCTCCTTGGAGCAAGAAGGCTAGAAAAAAAACGAGATGATGATTATTGTCTTCCAAAAAGATGTTTGAATGTATCAAAAAAATTATTCTAGGTACGATGTCAAAAATTATACTATGATCACACCAAATCACTCGGTATAGCATAAAATAAATCCTTAAAACTTAACACACATCAAGTTTGACCTTGACCTCAAATTTGACCACTGAATTGGGCTACTATTGGTGATATCTAGACATGTTCTTACTAAGATTAAACTATACACTAAAAATCATGATTACTATTGTCAAAGAATTCATAGATGTAATAGTCAAAGAAGTCTTCTTCACTACAGAGAGTCATGTCAGATAAATTAATTGAGCTTTGAGATTAGAGATTAGAGAGAGTTTCTTTTGATTTGGCAAGCTTTTTCTAATGAATCTATACTTTGTTCAAGGAAGGACTTACTCGATATCTAAGAGATTTTCTTCGATTGACGAATTGCTCAATAGCTTCCTTAGAGTTATTAGTGAAGCTCTTCAGATTTGGGGTGACAATAACACAAAGACAGGTTTCAGAAGAGGACGAGGCAACATTTTCCCTATTAGAACTTAACATTTTTCTTTTTGAATAATTGATGAGGACGGATCCATTGACAGGCTCCAATCTTACAAGATCTAACCATGTTGTCCAGCCTTTGGATGTACCAAAACTAATGGTCAAGATTTAGTCCTTGAAACTAAATTTCGGGTCAACCGATGACCTATTTCGGTAACTTTTATTTGTCTGGCCGATTTTCTTTCCTCTGCCATGTTTTTTTCTTTTTCAATTTCCAATTGTCATTTATCATCAACCCCTTGAAGTAGACTAAACCAAATACAATCACAAAAAAAATCAACTTAAAAAAGAGGAATCAATAAATTATTCAAAATTTTCAAATAAAAATAGTCCATCAAAAAGTTCGGATTAAGGAAAAAGCCTACATGATTTAGAGCGTCCACAATCATGCGATTATAAGGCTGATTAAAGATCAAAAGTGATCTTTAGTCCGAAAATTTGAAGCGCAGTGGATCGATTATATTTAGTGGATAATCGCCGAAATCCATTGTAGTTGACTAGAAATAGGAAATTTTCCTGACTAAAACCTGTTTAGTCAAGCGGGGTCGTAGTGTACCGCTTGAGGCTAAGCGGTGTTGTAGTGATTCGTCCAGAGCCAAGCGTTATCCTGGGACAATGCTCAGAAATACGGGCGGTAAGCTAGGAGTACGCCTGATCAAGCGTTATTCTGGGAGTCCGTCTGATGAAACGGGATACTAGGATCACGCCCACCACCAAGCGTGACGCTGGAATACCGCTCCAACTGAGCGGTATCCTAGCATGTCGCCTACCATCAAACGTGCTGCTAGCACTCCGCCTATACTTAAGCGAGGCGCTAAGACGTCGCTCGCTTCTAAGCGAGGCCCTAGGAGTCCGCCTGGATGAATTAAGTACACTAACAGTAAGATAAATGTATCATTTAAGCATTGTATAAGAAAATGAATTATGTGGGCTTAATACATTAACGTGTTCTTAACTAAGCTAAGTATAATGGATTAGTATTGTGATACTTAAGCAAATTAATGGATTAGTATTGTTAAACGGAATAGTGTTAAGCTAATGTAATGGATGCTAAACATATTGTTATACTTAAGCAAATTAAGTAAGACCCAGATCAAAAAAAGTAAGCAAATTAAGTAAGCAAATTAAGTAAGCAAATTAAGAAAGCAAACTAAGTAAGTTAACTAACGAAGTAATGGAGCGGTACTCTAGTGCTCCGCTTGGGTTTTCTAGGCGGGGCGCTAGGACACCGCCCGTTCCATTCTACTCACATGTTTTGTTCGCACAAGTGCAACTCCTCCAGGCGCGTTGCTAGCCCTTCTCCCCATCAGGTGTTATTCTGGGATATCGTTCGTCTCTCGGGCGTGGTCCTAGGATACCGTCCAAAACCAGCGTTACGTTAGGATTCCGCCCCAACCGAGCGTTACGCTAGGAGACCGTCTCACGCAAGCGTTACCCTAGGATTCCGCCCGTCTCAACAACCGCTACGCTGGGACACCGCTCAGCAACAGGCGCATTGCTAGAACACCGCCCGACTATACACGGTTGTTCTTGGGCCGGACCAAAGAATAAAAATTTTAGTCTTTGATCTTTTAGTCTGATCGCATGATTGTAGATGTCCTTAGGGTCCCTAAAGTTTAACACACTTTTGGTTGATCATTTTTTTTTCTTTTAACGTACTGCCAGTTCCATTATAAGGAATTGATTGTATTTGTAGGTGAAAATCATCCATCAAACATGATAACCATATCTCATGGAATTTTTGATGAACCAAAGTCATATGGATTTTTATTCTTTAATTAAATCAGTCATACCTCTTTTTATATAATTATTAATCAATCTTTTTCTTTTTCTTGAAGTAAATCAGTATTTATCAATTAAATCAATCATACCTATTTTTGATAAATCTTAGGTAAATTAAGATTTCAATTTTGCTTTTATCGTTCATAATTTGTTCTTTGAATTCATTTATTGCATTTAACATCTGATCTGGTTGCGTGATATTAAATAAGATTTGAGAAAAAAGAAAAACGAAATGTTCACAGAGATTCAAGAGGAGGAGAAAAAGAGAATAAGTAACAAAAATATACAGAGAATAAACAGTTGAACATGCTTAAAAAAAAGAATTTTTTTTTAATGGGTCTTCGGTTAACCCGGAAAATAGTAACTTCATAGATTAAATCTTCGTCATCAGTTTTGATACATCCAACGACTGGACCATATTGTTAGATTTTGTAAATTTGGAGTCTGTCAACGAATCTGTCCTTATAATTGATTCCCTCAGAGCGTCCACAATGGGACGACTAAAAGGTGGAGTAAATATCATCTTTATTTTTTGGTCCGTAAATGGTTGGTGTAGTGGAACGAGTGTATTTGATATTTACTCCGAAAAAACAACTGTAGCAGAGTAGATTTGGGAAAGATTCCGGACTAAACATGGTTTACTCGGGTGGGCTCGTAGTATTCCGCCTGGCGTCAAGCGGCGTCGCAGTATAACGCATGGAATGAAGCGTTATCCTGGGATAACGCTCAGAAACACGGGCGGTGTAGTAGGAATGCGCCTGATCAAGCGGTATACTAGAACTACGCCTGATGAAACAGTGCTCTAGGCTCACGACAGGCGCAACGCTAGGAAGCCGCTCAGTTGGAGCGTAATCCTAGGATACCGCCTACAATGAAATGAAGCTCCAGGACTTCGCTCAATATAGGCGAGGCGCTAGGACGCCGCTCGGTGCTAGGGGCGCTCCTAGGAGTCCGCCTGGTTAATTCCTGGTTAATTTTTTACCGTTGTCAACGGCTATAATTTGTATTCTGATACACCTATAAATAAATGAATTTATATCTATCATTCCCATTTCAGGTCCACATCTTTTACATTTCATAGAAAATTTATAATCTATCGTTTTCATAATTATGGCCTACGAAAATTTTAGGCTTAATGCAGAGAATTTTACCCTAGAGGAAGATTTATCCCTATGTCGAAACATAGTATTACATTATCCAGCAAGGGGTCATGAACGTCGGATAAATGGTTCAATGAGCATGCAATGGTTAGAAGATATTCATGCTAACTTTTGTAATGAAACCGGTAACCCTAATAACCGGAACAGAGCAGGCCTTTTTTTTCGATATGTGGAAATCACAAAGGAAGTACTAGAATTTTCTTCTTTAACCGCTAAGGTGAATGAAAGAAGAATTAGGAATGAAACTGATGATGAAGTTGTTGCCAGATCTCTGGAGGAATGGAGAAGATGGAAACGTTCAGATTTCAGGTACCAACCTCATTTCGAGATCCTAAGGGTGATGGAAGAATACAATCCTTTTGTGTTGATTATTCTCAGAAGATGTGAAGAACGTCGTCCCGGGCGTCATACGACCCGTTAAAGGTTTGATAATAGGTTTGCTTAAGTGTTTAAGTGTAATCTATTGATTTATTATATTTCATCTCCTTTAATGTTACGCGATGTATGCCTTTTCGATTCAATAAAATGATTGTATGTTCAACTGTTTTACAAAATTAATTAACTAATGAAATGTGGCCATCTATTAAAATATATTGATAATACATGAGCTACCGATTACAACCAAACTCTGACAAAAGTTGGAAAAATTCTCAAAATCGGTGGATAAAGTTAGCAGTAACTTCCGATTACAGTTTGGACTTAATGAACTTGTAGCTTTCTACAAATGTGAACTCTTCTCATTTTTACTGATAGTAGTGCATTTTTGCGAGATCCTCATACACAAGCATAGGAAAAAAAAACATAATTCATCAAGTTTACTATGTTGTTATTGGAAGACCAAACAACTTAGGTTAAGTAAAAGATACTTACAAATTGTTGGATCGACAAGCCTAAATGGGTGGGGTTAAAGATCCGTTGTTGTATAGCTATATAATCAGCTATCCCTATTCGGATAAGTTGGTATCTATCATGAATTTGTTCAAGAGATCTTTTCTTTGGATTTCTATACTCTCGAGCATATTGGATGTAGATCCTCCCCCAAAAGGTTTCAGGTTCAACCTTTCTAGCTATTACATCTTCACGTAGGGTTTCGTTATGCCATGTTTTGGTTATAGCCAGATCTTCAGTTGAGTCAAATGTTGCCATGTTTGTAGGTAGAGTTATGAAGTGAATTACAAAGAGGAAATGAGTAAATGAAATTTGTAGAGTGTATGAAACTAGGTGTGTGTAGTATTTGGTTGAGAAAAAAGATGTATTTATAGGATAATTTCGAAAACTAGTCGTCGATTGTACTTTCATTGTAAATAATTGCACAACCCATTTTTCCCTACAAAGAGAGAGACTTAACGGCCAGTATTTTTTTTTATTATTATTATTTTCAAACACTTACTACTTAGCATGAATTTTCTCTAAATATATAATTGTTCATGAATTCTTTCATAAAAAAAAATAACATGAGCTAATAAGTAGAGCTAAACTCACTTTCGCAGGCATCGCGGCTACACTTAGCATGTGCAGCAAGCATTTAAACCCCTAGGTGCCCCTAGCGGCCGAGTTGTGTCTCGGGCAGGTTTAATAGATATTTACCCACAAAACCTATCCAGAGGATTTACAAATTTTTAATCCTCACCAAATCTGACCATAAGTGTTCGATCAAGTCATTTTGCAAACGAATATGAGTATTCTATGTCGAATACTGCACGTCGGCGTTGGTCCTTTCCCATTCTCGAAAGTTCAACTGTGTTGTGTCTAGAAATATTTACCGGTGCACCGTGGCTGCGTTGATCATACTCATGCGGCCAATCACCGGGTAAACGTTCATCCTCCACTATCATATTATGTAGAATGATTACAGTCTTTATTATATATGCTAGTACGTCAGGATTCCACATTCGTGTTGGTTGCTTGATGATTGCAAATTGATTTTGCAGTACGCCGAAGGCTCGTTCTACATCTTTTCGGCAACCCTCTTGCCTAGCAGAAAAAATTTGTTTCTTCGCCGAGTCTGGATGTTTAATCGACATCACAATAGTAGTTATCTCCGGGTATATTCCATCACCAAGATAGTACCCCATATCGTACTGATGTCCGTTGACAACAAAGTTCACAGCCGGTGCTTTCCCGTTGATAAGCTTTTTGAAAATATATGAACGGTTCATCACATTTATATCATTGTTAGAACCAGGCATACCAAAAAATGCATGCCAAAACCACAGATCATATGACACCACTGCCTCCAGGATAATACTTTCACTACCTTTGTACGCAGTGTAAGCACCTGATTCAGCCGATGGGCATTTATCCCATTTCCAGTGCATGCAATCAAGACTACCTAGCATCCCCGGAAAGCCCCCTTCCTTTTTCTCAGCAAGAAGCAGTTCAACATCACGCTTAGTTGGTGTGCGTAAATATTCTTTCTCGTACAGATGCACTATCGTCTTACAAAACCTACGAGTTCCTTCCAAAACTGTGGTTTCTTCGATCCGTAAATACTCATCTATTGCATCTGTAGCACATCCGTAAGCTAACATTCGTATTGCTACAGTAATTTTTTCCTGAGGGGTTAATCCAAGAACACCACAAGCATATCTTTTTTGAACAAAATACATATTTACAGCTACGACATCTCCCAATATACGGTTGAATAATTCTCGTTGCATTCTGAATCTTTTACGAAATACATGAGGAGGAAACGTCGGGTTTCTGCAAAAGTAATCTTTCCACAGAAGTTTTGCACCGTCATCACGTAATCTTGGTATTTTGATACGAGTTTGAGGTCAGTTCATACTTGAAGCGATCAATCCCGTAGTGACTGCTTTATTATTTTGGCTTAATGCAAGTAAACCTTCGTCTGATGAGTACATACTACTGTTATCATCATCACACGATGAAGAAGAAGAAGAAGATGAAGAAGAAGAAGAATGAGGAGGAATAGAAGAACAAGAACCATAGTACTGATTGCTATTTTGATAGTATGTCATTTGCTTTTTGATGTTTGTATTTTGGGTTTGTATAATTGGAGAATCGAGTGTTCAATTTATAGGTAAATTAAGATAAGATTTTGAGTTTTGAATTGACAATACACGGTTGGTATGTTATTGCAAAAACAGAGTTGAGGCAAGTGGGGTGGACAGACGAAACAGAGTTATGAAATGTCGGTTGACAAGACAATACCAAATGACCAAAACGACAAAAGTTAGAAAAAAAATTCAGAGTTTTGAATTGACAATGCACAGTTGGTATTTTATTGCAAAAACAGAGTTGCGCCAGGTGTGGTGGACGGACGCATCAGAGATATGAAATATCGGATAACAAGACAATATCAAATGACCAAAACGACAGAGGAAAAAAATATTCAGAGTTTTGAATTGACAATACAAAACTAATATAAAGGATAAAATAAACGATTATAAATGTAAGAAAAATAATTTAAAAAGACAATTCAAATCTGAGAAAAGTAAAAGTTTTTTGTTCAACTAACAATTCAATGCTAATGAATTACTACTCTTCCGTATCTTGATTCTTGGACGCCGAGCGCGGGGGCATAAACGGAGGAAAAGATGGTCTGGAATTATAGTTATTTGATTGCATTGTTGATGACGATCCCTGACCCATGGTGTTCCACATCGGTGGTGGCATATTCTGAGCATACGTGCCAAACCCAATGGGTGGTTGTTGTTGATAAAAATGGGCAAGCTGTGAGTTCAACATGTTGTTTTCATGTCGTAGACCCTGTATTTCTGCATCTTTGGCAATGAAATAGTCCATCTTCTCCTTAGTTTCATTTAACGTAAATTCACGAAATTCGTGGGTAAAATCAGACAACTCTTGAACTAAATCATAAGCCGCGACATATGATGAAAAAAATGAAATCAAATTCTGAACCATTATTGTATACTAAAAACAAATTTACATTGTTTTGTTGTATACTTACGTATGGTAGCTGTTGTGGGGGCGGAATGTGTACATGTTCACGACGACGTTAGATGTTGTGTTTAATACGGTCACCAGCATAACCGTACGTTTCAACCTCCCAATCGACTTCCATGGCATATTTATACAGGTTAGTCACATGTCGCCAATACTCCATATACATACCATAGTTCACGACACGTACAAACTCACTTGCAGGGACCAGACAGTTTTCGCTCATCTCCTCAACCACCTCGTCGCTGAAGTTGGAAATACAACTAGGGCGGGTTGCTAGGAACGCCCCATCTTGGATTGTTCTGCCTCCAACACCGATCTCCGAGATACATGTTATTCTTTATCCATTTGAATTGACAATAAATAAATAAACCAATCAGTTAACTGAAATGCAAAGAAAATAAAAAACATTCCAATGGAAATAAATTATAAACTCATGGTGCCTAGACAAGAGAATATTGACCTTTTCCCTGAGAGCTCTACATCTTTCTGTCCAATTTCAGATTCCAGGACCATGGTCGCAGCTTCCCACGGTTGTCAGGTCACATCGTCTACAGACAACTGATTCAGAGAAGTCCTTGAACGAAGAATGTCAATACTCTTCCTCCGGCTTCCCGTCCACCGACGACATCTAGGCCATTCATTTTCACTTTCAGGCGAAGGGTTCTTTGGCCGAAAAATACCCAGATATTCGTACCCCCAAAACTAGAATGTATTGACAACCAATGGAATACATAACTGAGCAACAAAAAAAAAACAATTTAAAAGAATTATAAATAACATTAACAAATTTACCTCCAAAATTTGGAAGGGTCCGGCCAATGACTTTTGTCCCCTGCCAGATGCGGCGAGACCGGAATACAATTTAGAAAATGCAGGAGTACCCAGTCATATTCGTTAACTGCATTTAGATCCTCAAAAGCAGCTAACCATCCAACATCATTATAGGTTTTTGTATTTGAAAAGAAGAACTCACCCAAAACGTACATATAAAACGCTCTGGCCTATCTATCAGCAAGTCTACTATCATCGTTAGCCGCGACCAATATTTGTGGATCAAAATATGTGGATAAAAATTTAACCGTAATTGCATCTGAAAACCACTGGTAGGGAATACCTTCTCTTTTACAAACCGCACTATCTTTAAGTTCAGGAAAAATATGCTCCCGGACATATTCAAATTGGAACTTCCCTGAGTCATAAGGAATACGACTACCAATGCCAATACTAATTCCTGTCAACATTACCCAATCAAGGGGTGTGAACCCAAGCTCACCAAACGAGAAGTGAAAAGTGTTTGTTGTATCCCAAAAACGCTCAACAATATAGTCAATAAGTGCATGGGATGAATCTACTACATCTACGGTAAGTAATCGGTCCCATCCTCCCTTTTCAATAATATATTTGGCCCTAGGGCTATGTTTAACAATACCTTGGTAGGTCTGAAGGACCGATTTGGGGGAACCACGATGTGAAAACTTGAATTTGGCGTCGCTTGAATACGTTATATTGGTGGAGGCGTGACCCTCAGTATCTTCCACAACTGTATAGTGTTCCAACCCGGGAACTTCTACCGTTTCTTCAATAATACGGTCTTCTTCTGAATCTTCGACTATTTTAGTCTTCTTGGCCCTCTCTTTCGGCCAACGAATCTGGACGTCAAACTGCTCGATATCTGGCAAACAATTCATACAACATTGAAAATCAAGAGTAATCCCCACAATGCAGAAAGATAAAAATCTACAATAATCAATAAATCAAGGAAAAACATAATAATTTCATAATTACATAAGTAATTATCTAATTACATAATCATATGTACCAACATACAAAAATCAAACATTCATGAACAAAATTCATCATTAACAAAATACTTCAATATCAATGCCCCAATTGTACCAAATATCATCAAAATTCCACAATTATATACTTCCATAGACATAGGTTTTAAAACATAAACATTCCAAATTCCCAAATTTTCAAGACAATCTAGTCAATTCATCAAAAAATTAACCATCACCCAACTCAAATTAAACAACAACTTAATCAATTATATCTTCAATTCAACAAATTATCATCAATTTTTTGTACTCAATTTACAACATTCATAAACCCTAAAAATTATCCCTATTCCATAATTACAATTTCTAATAAAACCTAAATATATCAATTTCATAATCACATGTTTAATCATTCAACATACATAACCAATTTAACTAACAAAACATAATAATAAAACATACTCTAAATTTAATTTACAAAACAACTATAGTTTACAAAAAAAAAAAAAAAAAAAAAACTACCT
>JAJJMC010003936.1:11618022-11641218 GCA_023531435.1 Papaver californicum
AAAAAAAAAAAAAAAAAAAAAAACTACCTTGATTAGCTTGGATGTTTGAGAAAAGCTTAAGCGGAGTCTCAAAATCATAGCGGGTCGTTGGGATTTCGTTTGGGAAGATTAATCAGGGTTCAAGAGGGGAGGCAGAAGAGGGTTCGGTTGAAAAACAAAGGGTTCAGGAGAAATAAAATAGGGTTCGGCTGAAGAAGAAGCAAATGATAATGGGGCGGGCTGCTAACATCTCGCTTGGAATTCCAGGCGGGGCGCTAGCACACCGCCCGTCCCATTCTACTCACACGTTCGAGTCGCACAAGCGTAACTCCTTCAGGCGTGTTGCTAGCCCTTCGCCCCATCGGGCGTGATTCTGGGATACCGCCCGTCTCTCGGGCGTGGTCCTAGGATACCGTCCAATACCAGGCGTTACTTTAGGACTCCGACCCACACCAAGCGTTACGCTAAGATTCCGTCTCGCGCAGGCGTTATCCTAGGATTTCGCCCATGTTTCCAAGCGTATCGTTGGGACACCGTCCAACACCAGGCGCATCGATAGAAAACCACCCGACTATACACGACTGTTCTTGGGCTAGACCAAAAATTAAAAATTTTAATCTTTGGTCGTTTACTCTAGTCGACCCATTATGGTTGCTCTCATAAAGATAAACTTCAATAACTTTAGCAACATCTTTCTCATTTACACTTATAGTTGTAGGTGTTGTGATTTTTGAAGTGTAAAAAGTTTTAAAGAATGACAAAAATCTATAGTGAAGAAAAATCCTCAAAAGGAGGAAGTTACCAGAACCTTCCATCGTTTCCAGAAACAAGTTAGAGCACCCGATTTTGGAATCCTGCTAAGGTAAATTAATATTTAGATCAGAAATAAAAGAACTATTTTTACATAGTAAAAATCAAAAAATTTAACAACATATTATACTAAGATGAATGATATTACTCAGATGGACTTACCCATTCCCTATCCTTCAAAATTTCCTCCACCTCTACCTTTGCAGTATCTGCAATATTCCACAGATTTGAGGTAGCTATATGTTATAGACAAAACATAGATCATTACTACTTAATAACACTGTTTCAACCCCGATAACATGATTTAATGATTTTTTTTCAAAAACAACCTTTAGGAGAGGGATTGAGCACATTTCTTTAATCGTGCCTTTAGCAAATGTCAAACTCTTTAGCCCATTCAACCACCTAAGATACCAAATGATGTGCTGAGTCTGGTGAATATAGCAAACAGCACATTTCTTTAATCGTGTTCTTGTCATTCAAATGTGAAATTGATGCTTTTCGTCCCAAATTGAAGGGAAAAAAAACAAAGAATGAAAAGGTGCAAAGTACTTGTATTTGTTAGGGCCCAAGAGGCAACAAGCTGGAAAGAATATGAGAAATAACTAAGACACGTTTGGTTTAGTTCCTATCCCTATGTACTCATGGTTCGTGGTATTGGGTATCCGTATTATATCAGTACTCACCATGAGTTCTTATCAGTCGATGCATATTTGTATCCACTTATCCACTGCTCAAAGATTATAGTTTATCTGTACTTCCGGGTACTTATTCCATATCAACCGATATATACCATATCCATACCATAGCATCCTTATCGCCCGATATGTATGGATACCACCTGATACTAACTGATATAGGATTAAAAAGGCATGTAAATATTAGGGTTTGCTCAAGTTTTCTCATTGCTTATTTGTTTCCAACATTCACTTAGGTTTTCTTTATGATAGAAATATGACCACTCAAATCTAATGTAATAAATTTTTTAAATTACGATATTTTTGGTTTTAATAGTCCAATCAAATTTTTATAACTTATCTATTGTACATAAAATATAATTAAACATCTAATATATAAAAATTCAATACGATGGATGACATTACATTAATTAGATAGAAATCCACAGTTCCAACATATAGCGGTTAGTGATACTCAGTTTTAGCTAGTATCTAGTTGACATGAGACAGAGATAATTTCATTACACACTGAAATGAGAGAAAAATTTGTTCTTATATTACAAACTTGATGTAAAGAAGATAACGGTAACTCAAGACTCTGTTAACAGCTGTAAAACATACACCTGACAGTTACATAAGACAAATGAGTGCTTAGCACGTGTATTTTGTCAGTTACAGTTATTGAGTAGAAAGCTAAGTAAACAGAGAAAGAAAACATAAAAGAGTGGTGCAAAATGTCACAGAACTATCTTCATTGCCCTCCCGCAAGCACAACGGGCTTGAGCACCTGAAGCTTGGACTTTAAGAACTCAAACCTTGGGGTAGACAATCCTTTTGTAAAAATATTTGCAACTTGAGCATTTGTTGATAGATATTGAACCTGCAATGTATTATTGTGAACCAACTCCATGACAAAGTGAAAATCAATGACCTAGTGTTTCATTCTACTGTGAAAAACAGGATTTGAGGCTAATGCAATGAAACTCTTGTTGTCACATAAAACAAGAGGAGGATCAGAAACAAAAACATGTAAGTTTCTTAGGAGATTACATAGCCACAACACCTCAGCTGCAGTAGCAGCAAAAGATCTATACTCAGCTTCAGTACTTGATCTAGCAATTGTTGCTTGTTTCTTTGATGACCAGGATATTGGATTACCACCAAAAAATATACAATAGCCACTAGTAGACCTTTTTGCGTTAGGGTCTCATGTTCAGTCAACATCAGTATAACCTTACAAAGATTGAAAACCTTTCCCAAAAAAAAAAAAACCATGACCAAGAGTGCCTTTTACATATCTTAAGACTCTTTTTGCAACTTGCATATGGTATGTAATAGGAGCATGCATAAATTGACATACTTGATTCACAGCAAAGCAAATTTCTGGCCTAGTCCAAGTCAAGTGCTGTAAAGCACTCAGTATGGACATATATTCAGTTGGGTTAGAGAGAAGATCACCATCATCTTTATTAAGCTTGAAAGAGTCAGTGCAAGGAGTAGAACAAGGCTTGATTCCCACTAAGTTTGTCTTCTCAAGCAACTCTAATGCATATTTTGTTTGAGACAAAAAAAATCCATTTGTTGATCTCTTAACTTCTAAACCAAGAAAATAGTGCAACTATCCTAGATCCTTGAGGGGAAACTGAGTTTGCAGTTGACTAATAACATGATTGTAAAATGAGGTTGAACTACCAGTGATAATTATATCATCAACATAGACTAACATGATGGTAATTTTAGAATCAACATAATGAATGAAAAATAAAGAATCAACAAGAGATGGTTTAAAGTCTAACTCCAGAAGAGCATCTACTAACCTTTCATACCAAGCTCTTGGAGCTTGTTTTAAGCCATATAATGATTTTTGTAGCTTGCGTACATAATCAGGATGAGCTGCATCAACAAATCCTAGTGGTTGAGTCATAAAGACATCTTCCTTGAGTGAGACATAAAGGAAGGCATTACTAACATCAAGTTGCTTAAGAGTCCAGTCTGAATTTACTGCCAATGAAAGAATGAGCCTTATAGTGGTAGGTTTTATAACTGGACTGAAAGTATCTATGTAATCAAAACCTTCAAGTTGATTGAAACCTTTGGCAACAAGCCTAGCCTTGTATCTGTCAATAGTACCATCTGCATTTTCT
This sequence comes from Papaver californicum, assembly GCA_023531435.1. NCBI lineage: Eukaryota > Viridiplantae > Streptophyta > Magnoliopsida > Ranunculales > Papaveraceae > Papaver > Papaver californicum. Next base: position 11,621,633 of record JAJJMC010003936.1, read on the forward strand.
TTAATTCTAAAGACCCACTTGCAACCAACCATATTTTAAGAAGGATGTGGAGGAACTAAGACCCAAGTGCACCTAAGGCATTTTTCTCATTGTGTAGAGAAGTTTTCCACTTAGGACACGTATATGCTTGTGCAAATGTTTTGGGTATTGGAGAAGGAACATAAGACATATAAGTTGTAGGTAATAAATATTTAGTAGCAAGAAAAACCTTAGGTTTGGAAATACCATTTTTGGATCTTGTGGTCATTTGATGAAGAGAAGTATCAGAAGTACCAGTAGTAGGAGCTTGTCCAGCATCAGTTATAGATACAACATTAGAACCATTTGAAGCAGTAGATGTAATAAGTGCAAAAATCAAGTCAGACTCAGATGTAAAGATGGAATGAGAAGTATTAGAAGTAGATGATATAGTAAATGAAGGAAGAATAATATCCTTTGAAGTATTTGAGTATGGTGGTGTAGATATTGCATATGGAAGCATTTCAAGAGTACAAGGATATGATAAACCATTTTCAATAAATGGAAAAGCATTTTCATTAAACTCAACATGTCTTGAAAGATAAATCTTACTAGTTACCAAGTCAAGACATATATAACCCTTATGATGATTATTGTATCCTAAGAACACACATTTTTTGCTTCTTGATTCAAGCTTGATTTTTGTGTAAGGCTTGAGCCAAAGAAGACACAAACATCCAAAAGTTTTAAGAAAAGCATAATCTGGAGCTTTCTTGAACATAACTTCAAACGGTGAGATCATGTGTAAGGATCTTGTGGGAAGTCTGTTAATGACATAGTTAGCTGCAGTAAGAGCTTCAAACCAAAACTTATCTGAAACCCTAGATTGAATCAAGAAATCTCTAGAAATTTCTATAAGATGTCTATGTTTTGATTCTTCCACCCCATTTTGTTCAGGTGTGTTCGGACATGTGATCTCATGACCAATACCATTATCAAGAAGAAATGAACTTGATTTATTATTGACAAATTCTCCACCACCATCAGTTTTCAATATATTTATTTTAGTTGAAAATAAATTCTCAACAAAGGCTTTGTAATGAAAGAAAATAGTCTTGAAATCTGATTTAGCAGGAAGTGGATATATCCAACAAAATTTACTAAAATCATCAACTATATTTACATAGAATCTGTAGCCTGATACAGATATGATAGGTGCAGGACCCCAAACATCTAGATGAAGTAACTCCAAAGGAGCATTACTAACAGAACTAGATATCATGAAAGGTTGCTTATGGCTTCTATCAAGCTTACATTCATTGAAAAAAAGAGGTTCATGTAGAGAAACAGGTAAAGACGATTTTCTACAAACTTTATTCATAGTTTGAAAAGAAGGATGACCAAGCCTTTTGTGCCAAATTACGGCTGGAGTCTTGACACAGGACAAAGCAGTATTGGTAGTTGAGGAAGATGGTGTAAGCTGACAATGAAGAGGATATAATCCTCCTTTACTGAGTCCCTTGAATAGTGTCTTCTGAGATAAAAGATCTATTTGCCACAAAATCATAAGGAGTAAAAGTAAGAGAACAATTATTGTCTCTAGTGAATTTGTGGAGAGAAATCAGATTTTTTGCACATTTAGATACATGAAGAACATTTCTTAAAGAAAAAGACTTTTACTGAAGAAGAAAATCTGAATTACTAATATGAGAAATGACCATACCTTCACCGTTAGCAGTAGCAACCTGAGCAGTACCATCATAAGAACTAGCAGGTTCCATATCATCCAAGTTATATGTGAGATGGTTAGTAGCACCAGAATCCATGTACCAAGGATTTTCACCAAGAATAATGGCACTATCAAGCATAACAAACATATTTTGTGGTGGTTCTCTGCCTTGATATGCAAAATTCATCCTTTGGTGACATTCTAAAGTTGTGTGACCAACTTTAGAACAGATTTGACAAATAGGACGATTACCAGAAGATGTAGGAGTATTTGGTCTTGGTAACATAGATTGATTAGGAGTTGAATTTATAAAAGTAGTAGATCCATGAAAACCACCCCTAAAACCAGAATTTCTACCACGGGAATGGAAACTAGAATGAAAAGTAGGTCGAAAATTTCTATAGTTACCTTGATAAGAAGTAGAAGCAAGAAATTCCTTTGATTCAGCCTCAGATCAAATAGAAGCATTTCTTTCAGAAATTAGTATCTCTTCGCTCAGAAGGAGATTGTGAAGTTCACCAAAGGTAACTGGAGGAGATCGAATCCTAATTGAAGTAGAGAAGACATGATAATCTGAACCAAGACCACCAAGAACAGTTACTAAAATACCATCAAAGATTTTAGATCCACACGCAGCTAATTGATTTGAGAGTTTCTCAATATTAAAGATATACATAGAAACTTTAGAAGATCCTAATTTCATGTTTTGAAGTTGAGTACGTAACTGAATAGCATGAGCTAAAGAAGAAGCACCAAATCTTTTCTTCAGATTATCCCATAATTCCTTTGAGGTAGAAGAATCAGAGACATGAACAATAACATTTGCGGAAATAGAAGCATTCAACAACAAAAGAACGCAAGTATCTTTCATCTTGCCAAAGTGAGTAATTTTGATTAACAGATTGAGCAGCTCGAGTTCCAGAAGCAACAAACTGTGGAGGACATGGATTTGATCCATCCACATAACCAAGAACATGAAATTTACGAAGAACTAGAGTTATCAAAGACTTCCATATGAGATAATTGTCTTCCTGAAATTATGTTTGTTAATATGTGAAGAGGAACATATGTAATCAATAAATTTGGTGGATCAATCAAGCGAGACATTGTTTGATATTGGTTTATTAGAGATGAAGATGAAGAAGAGATCAGAGATTTATGATGAAGATTAGCGGAAAAAGATCGCAACCTGAAAACCAGAGATTATGGTTTTCAGTAGGATAACATAGTTGACATGAGAAAGAGATAATATCATTACACACTGAAAAGAGAACAATTTGTTCTTATATTACAGACTCGATGTAAAGAAGATAACGGTAACTCAAGACTCTGTTAACAGCTGTAAAACATACACCTGACAGAGACATAAGACAAATGAGTGCTTAGCACGTGCACTCTGTCAGTTACAGTTATTGAGTAGAAATCTAAGTAAACAGAGTGTAAGAAAGAAAACATAAAAGAGTGGTGTAGAATGTTACAGAACTATCTTCATTAGTATCAACGGTACCACCGAGTTTTCACCGAGATAAAGGTGTTATAGTTCCATATGAAACGAGACCGCAATCCGAAATTCACTGCATTGATGGTATATGTACCAGTGAGGACAACTAGTGTTTATATTCACAGTGTTCATTAACACAACACAAGCAGCTCAGAAGGAATTACGGGGCATTCCCCATGCATCCTGCAAAATGTCCTTCACTTTTCTAGTATGCTCCATATTATGCAGATTTGCGCTTGCTATCTGCCCTAAACGAGCATCACTACACCAGTTATCAAACTAAAAGGAGATCTTCTCACCATCACGGCATCACCAACCACCCATGTCACATCCTCTTCCACAGTTGGGGTGACCCCTTTAGGCCCGGGTCAAATGGATGATTTTCCGTATAATAACCAGTCCATCAATCATGTGCTGTCTTTATCAAATGGCAAATTCTTTAGCAAATTTAATCACCTGTCATACCAAACGGTGCGCTGTCTTTAGCAATTGGCGAATTCTTTAGTCGTGTCCATGTTTTGATGCTTGTTGAAATAAAAAACAAATGAAGAGAATAAGACGGTGCGCCCAAATTAAATTGGCACTTGTATGAGTTAGGGCCACCACAATTTATATATAATCTTGCTAGTCGAAAGGAAATAGTCAATTCTGCATTATGATTTATAATACGACGCATTGACTTCCCAAGAGGCAATAAGCTGGCAAATAAAATTGGTTTCGTTCCTACTGATATGTGTATATATATCCTTTTCCCCAAGTATGTCATAGTTGCGTAAATTATTCATCTTCATAAGGTATTCTTTCTTGATCACCATTCTTAGCTAGTTCGATTCGACGATGGGGAGGAGATGTTCGGGATTTTGTGGACTCTTTGCATGTTGCGCATGCAGTTTGTTTGGAATCTTCCTTTCCATAATCAGTTTAGGTTTTAGTTTTTACCTCTTTTGGCTTTGGTTTCGTACTTCCCGCCCCTCAATTTCGATCGAGATGTTTGAAGTTCCAGCTCTCAACAAGACTTCATATGGAACCTCCAATATCATCGATCCAACCATAACTTTCGATCTTAGATTAAAGAACGAAAACTTAAACGAGGGTGTTTTTTATGATACTGTTAACGTTACTCTTTACTATTACCATGCTAATATCTCAACTTTTTCACCAATTGGAAATATTTCAACACCTGCATTTTATCAAGGGTTTCACAAGAAAGCTCATCGTGTTGAGTCAATCCCAAGTTATGGGGTTCCATGGAACATTGCTAAAATGGAGGTTTTAAATGGGAGTACAACGACGTTTCGAGTTGACGTGGATACGAGAATCAGGTTTAGGTATCTGCTTTTCTTTTTTTGGTCGATAAATGGACAGAAATATACAATCGAAGTAGGAGGTAATATTACAGTCAATGATCAAGGTATTAAGTCTGTCGAGAAGGGTTTGAGACTATCTGCCAACTGAAAGGGCTGAATCTTGTTCAATCTATCATTATTTTATTTTGATCAAGCTTGTTCCATGTATTTTTCTTGTATCTGTGATGTTCTTTTGCTTCATTTCTTATGTAAGGGTTTGTCGGGTAACTGATTTGTAATTTACAAGGTATATAAAATAAAGCAATTTCGTTGTGCAACCACCTTTTCTTTTGCATCTTGTGTCACTACTTCATTTGGCTTTACCTAATTTCGTTGAATGGCCATTCAAATTACTGGAAAAGAAAATCCAAACTAGGGTCAGTGTATACCCTTCACCTCAAGTTTCTACATCTGTTGTTGAACCTTACAAGTTACAAAAGTGTCTTTCAACTCATTCTCTATTGGAACATACTCATGTGTCTGTACATCAGCCGAAGGTCCCTTGACAATAAAAGACCTCCTAGGCTACTACTTCCATCAACCTTAACAGGCTTGTTTCTCAGGATATTTCATATTTAACTGCATCACTTAGATTTGATGGGGCCTTGAATGTGGAAGTGACAGAGCTCCAAACCAATTTGGTTCCATATATACCTACGTATCTATTTCATGCTTCCATCATATGCGCCTGTAACATAGCTCAGCTGAGAAGGCTTTCCATGAGCAACTTTCAGTTACTGAAATCACCAAACCGCACCGTATTTATGTCTAAGAAACGTCAAGATGATTAAAACTACAAATAAACTTGTAAAACTAGTTAAGTTTTATGGTTAGAATGGAAGTTTTATTTAACAAAATGAAAGAATTTCTCTTACAAACTTACATGGCTACACAACTATTTTTAGCCGACCACAACAATTATACTAACAATTGGTTAAGAAACAGACTGACAGAGTAATAGTCTTACACATGTAAGGTATAGACTAAACACAAACAGGGTAACCGAAAATATTAAAAACACACACAAGTAAACTAACAGCAGACAAAGTGTGCTAGGCACCCTTATTACCGCCTACAAGCTGAACTGGGTTGCAGCGTAAGCATTCAACTTGTCTTTAAGAAATTGAAACCTTGGCCATGAAGAGACTTGGTGAAGAGATCTGTTACCTGATCTATAGTGGAAATATAAGAAAGATATAATGTCTTTCCCTGCATTAACTCCCTTATGAAATGAAAATAAATAGCAAATGATTCATCCTAGTATGAAAAACTGGATTGGTAGCCAATGACAATGAGATGATATTATTTAAAAAAAAAGATGGGGTAACTGACACAAACACATGAAGATCCTTTATTAATTGGAAATCCATACTAGCTCAGCAGCAGATTGTGGCAAAGACTTGTACTCAGCCTCAGTAGAGCATTTGGCAACAGTGGCTTGCTTCTTAGATGACCATGACACATGATTGGAGCCAAAAAAGATGCAATAATCTGGAGACCCAGCCCAATCAGTACCACTGTAACCTTGAATAGCAAGAATACCTTTTTGAAATATATACTTCTTAATTTGCTGCTGCCAGATGAGTAGTTGTTGGACAATGCATGAACTGACATACTTGTTGCACAGCAGAGCATATTTCAGGTCTTGTCCAAGTCAAACACTTGAGGGAACCAACTATGGACCTATATTTTGTTGGATTGGATAATGGGGCACCATCTGAAGCACTTAATTTTTCCTTAGGGGGAGCAAGAGTGTTGCAAGGTTTGGCACCTAAAAGATTGGTCTTAGTTAGCAAATCAAGTGCATACTTGGTTTGACTAAGAAAAATTCCCTGAGAATTTCTTTTAACCTGCGAACCTAGGAAGTAATGAAGATCACCCAAATTCTTCACAAGGAATTGTTGATGGGAGAGTGAATGACAGATTCACAGAAAGAAGAAGAGCTACCAGTTACCAATATGTCATCCACATACACAAGAGGTATAGTGATGGAATGACCTTGTTTATGCACAAACAAAGAACTGTAAGAAGTAGAAGCATGAAATCCCATTACTTGCAGAGCTGAAGTGATTTTGTCATACCAGGCCCTTGGAGCCTGCTTAAGTCCATATAAAGACTTATGAAGCTTGCAAACATATTCAGGGTTGTTTTCATCAATAAAACCTGGAGGTTGCTGCATGTAAACCTCTTCATTAAGACCCCCATGAAGAAAAGCATTACTAATATCAATGCCTTTTTGTTGGTGCAAACCTTTAGCAACAAGTATGGATTTAATTACACTTGTTAGAGAACCATCTGAATTTGTCTTGACTCTATAAACCCATTTACAACCAACAATGTTATCACCAAGTGGAGGAGGAACTTAGACCATGTGTTTGTGCCCATAAATGCATTATACTTATTAACCATAGATGTTCTCCAGATACGATCCCTGTTTGCCTGATTGAATATAGATGGAGTAGAAGGTAAAGTTGTACACAAATAGGCTTCAGAGATAGGATATCTTGTAGCCAAGTAAGATTTTGGATTAAAAATACCATGTCTACTCCTTGTGTGCATAGAATGAACATTAACAGATGAATCGGCAGAAATAACAAGCACTTGAACACTAGAAACATTAGGATTGATGTCAGAAGTTGTAAGATCACTAGGTGTAGTAGATGTAGTAGAAATGCTTGAAGGTGGAATAGTAATGAGACAAGCAGGTGAAGTGGAAGCATCATAACCAAAATCTGTAAGAGTTTGAGTGGACAACTGATTGGTAAGAGTAAAAAAGGGAAATTCTGCCTCATTAAAAATAGCATGCCTAAAGACATATAACCTGCCAGTTTTGGGATCAAGAAACCTATAGCCCTTTTGATGAGAGTTGTAACCCAAGAAGACATAATGAATGTTTCTAGGTTATAGCTTATTAGATGTATAGGGTATTAGCCAAGGAAAACAAGAACATCCAAAAGTTCTTAAGAAATGATAATCAGGTTTGATTGAAAAATCTTTTCAAAAGGAAAAATAAACTCAAGAGATCTAGTGTGCAATCTATTAATAACATAAATAAAAGTAAGAAATGAATCTAACCAATAAGAAGCAGGCAAGTTAGCTTGAATTGAGAAATTTCTGCCAATGTTAGAATGTGTCTATTTTTGGCTTTTGCTACTCCGTTTTGTTCACTAATGTGTGAACATGTAACCTCATGCCTAATGCCATGCTGAGAAGTAAAAAGTTCTAGCTCTTTATTCAGAAATTCTTTTTCACCATCATTTCTACTAGTCTTAATGAACTATAATTGTTTTTTAACATGATCTTTAAAGAACATAAACACTTTTTTTACGTCAGATTTGACTTTTAAAGGGAAAATCCAACAAAAAATTGAGAAATCATCTATTATAATAACATAATAGTGAAAGCCACTAAAATGAATTACAGGTGAAGGACCCTATAGGTCCATGTGCAATAGCTCGAGAGGCATACTTGCATAACTATTAGATAGACTGAAAGTGAGTTTATGACTCCTACCTAATTAACACTCCTCACAGAACAAAGGAGATTTTATTGTAGATGGTAAAGATAAAGTAGTGCAGATCTTTTGAAGAGTACCAAAATAGGGATGAGCAAGACTTTTATGCCATATAGAAGAGGACACTGTGACAGCAGAGGGAGCAAAAGATAGCATGTAAAAATAGATTGGATAAAGACCATTCTTATGTGGTTCTTCCAAAATAGTCTTCCCAGTGTGCAAGTCCTTCACAACAAAGCTAGATCTAGAAAAAGTTATAGAACAATTGTTATCAGTTGTAAACTTGTAAACTTACAACAAGTTGTTATAAGCATAGGGACATGAAGTACTTTCTTAAGAATAAATGAATTACCTGCAGAGGACTGATATGAATCTCCAACACAAGAAATAGTTATTGTGTTGTGTCTCCATTTGCAGTTTGAATACAATCAATACCATCATAAGAAATAGAAAAAGTATCTAGTTGAGAAGGATCTGGTGTAAGGTGGTTGTTAGCACCACTATCAGCATACCATATGTGGATTTTTTCCAAAAATATTTGTAGCTGCTAATATATCTTGAATGTTCTGTGGTGGTGGCTAGCCTCGGTATGCAAAATTCATACGATGATGACATTCAGTAGCTAAATGACCAAATTTCATACAGATTTTACATTGAGTACCTTCTGTATGTGTAGGTGGTGGTGGTGGTACACTAGATGAACTAGGCATAGTTCAAAATGGTCTTGGTGAGTAATTTGTGAATCCTCCTCTAAAATTTGGATGTAGGAGTCTTCTTCCTCTATAGTTGGGACTATGTCCACCTCTAAGCACATAAGACTGACTACGATTGAATGAGAAATTTCTAAATTGAGCCAAGAAGGTCTTATTTTGAATTTCGTGCAGAAAAGATTTTGTGTTTTCAGAAACCACAATTTCTTCACTAGCAAGAAGATTGTGAAGCTCTATGCTTGTAACTGGAGGATTTCGTATGAGAATTGAAGTAGCAAAAACATGATAATCACTATATAAACCAGATAGAATCTTTACAACAAGTTCACCATCACTAACAATAGATTCTGCAGCTGCTAGAGAATCAGTAATTTTCTTGATTTCATTCAAGTAAGGGTAATAGCAAGGTTACCTAGTTCGATCGATTGAAGTATTTTCCTTAATTGAATGACATGGTAAGCTGAAATATGAGAAAATCTAGCTTCAACATTTAACCACAACTCATTTGATGTATTAGCACCAGCAAGATAAGGTATGATAGTGTCATAAATAGTATAGTTAATCCATAAAATAAGAGTTGAATCTTCATCTTTCCAATCTAGATACTTAGAATTAACAATAGTTTGTCGTTTGTTGGTGAATTGAAGTAGACATATTCTTGATCCATCAATCAAATTTGTAACTCGATATTTTTGAAACGATGAAAAAATTAGTGTCTTCCATGTAAGATGGTTGTCATCTTTTAGTTTCAGAGGAATGACACTAAGTAGTTTATTAAGAGGAACTTTAGAAATTGATCTAACATTTTCCATGATTAAGAATAGTAAAAGATTACCACAGGAAAGAATAAGAAAGATGTGATAAAAGCTTGCTGAAAAATGTCTAGTAAAAGATCAAGAACAAGATCTAAAAAACAAGATCTGAACGATTGTAGAGAATCAAAATACTAATAAAGATTTTTAGGAAGAAGATGAATTTGAGCTTTGATTATTGTAGAAAGAATAGATGATGAAGAAATTTGAAGAAAGGAGAATTCTTGATAATCATTTTAAGAAGATTCCATTAATTGAAAAAGAAAAATGGATCGAGCAATGCTCTGATACCATGGGGACTTTATTTGATAAAATGAAAGAATCTCTCTTACAGACTCACATGGCTACACAACTATTTATAGCTGACCACAACAATTGTAATAACAATTGGTTAAGAAATAGACTGACAGAATAATAGTCGTACACGTGTAAGGTGTATACTAAACACAAACAGATTAACAGAAAATATTAAAGGCACTCACAAGTAAACTAACATCAGACAAGGTGTACTAGGCACCCTTATTATAAAACATTGAATTCATTTGTAATCAACAAGAATTAATTGTTTATGGTTACACGATTTCTCGGGATTCCCCTAAAAGGAAACCACTAGAATATTGTATGTAAAACAAAAATGCAATATGAGGTATAAAACTTTTAACTTAAAACTTAGGTCAAAAAGTATTAAAAGTGTCTCTTATATAAATATTAAATATCAAAATTGTAAAAGAGCTCATGTTCGAATCCCAGTCTAAATAGGTTCCAAAACTTGCCAAAAACACACCAATAGACCATGCCCGTATATAAAAATTTAAAACCCACAAATTTTTGTGTATGGTTGGTCAGGAATGGCTGACTATACCTCATCATGGTCGTTCAGGAGTGAACGACTATAAATTACTTCGGCCGGTTAGGAATGACCGACTAGAAATTTTTTATTTATCCCGGAAACTTGCAGCGAACATGGACGGTCAAGTATGGACGACTACACCCTTGTTTTGTCGTTTAGGGATGAACGAAAAAAACTTTTCAGACACTAATTCGTGTCACATACACTGGGATACTTCCCCCAAGTACTACATTTTGTTTCGATCAAAAAGCTTCAGTTCCCTTGATTTTGGATGATTTAACCTACAAAATGACATGAACACAAAAAGCATAATAACAAGTAGAATACAAGAATTATAACTAAAGAAAGCATGTAATTGATACTAAAAATATGTAATTTTATGCACCTTTCGTGTTATTGTTAGATGGACTTAGTATTCTTTGTTCTTTAACCAACTATCCGATTTTAATACAACTCGTTACAGATCTTTATACAACTCATTTGTTTTTCATTTACAACTGATATATCTTAAAGATCTTTCACTCCCTGTATATATACTGAAGTAGAAGAGGTAATAATATTATCTTTTAAAGATACCTTAGACACAGATATTGTCAATTTACCTTTTGGTAGTTTCATAAAGACGTAATAACTGGGTCAGTGAAAACATATTGCTCGGTCAGATAACTTGATGGCTCTATGGAGCTCTTTCAAATGTTCCAATTTAGGTTGTCTTCTTATTAAACCTGCAAAGTTGTCGTAAATGACTGATATGGTAGAAGAAAAAACTACTCTAACAATTTATCTATTTCGAACATGCATTACCAAGCAGGAATCATTCTGTATACAAACCAAGAAACGAATCCATTTCGAATCCACTCGCATCAACAAAAATTGAAACAGCCAGAAGAAGAAATAAAGAAAATTTACCTCAAAGTCCACTCTGCACGAAAATAAGGATTAATTCCAAGTTGAACATAAAATGCTGCATTTTGAACTGTTATGATCCTAACCAAATCGTATCTCCCTTCAAAGTAATATCGAAAGAAAAAATAATAAACCACACAGGACAAAGACATTAAGCAGTACAAACATACACATTTTCACAAAAACATTAACACTTTCCAAAACCCACAGAAACATCAAAATTCAGCAATAACATCCTTCATAGAAGAAATGGAAAAAGTAAAAACAGTAAAATCGTACTCCCATTGATATTAGGTAGAAACTATAAGTTATAGGAGAAGAATCTCCATTTTAGGTTCTTCATTTATTCAAAGGTAGAAGAAACTAATTTGGGTGATTATTTATCCATTTCATTTATGTAATTGTGTTTGTTTCGATATTAAGCTTCCGCATCTCATCATTAAGTCTTAGTTATGTAAATTCTTTATCATCATAAGAAGTTCTTTCTTAATCACCATTCTTAGCTAGCCAAAAACATCGATGAGGATACGGTCGGAAATAGCTGGATGGTGTGCATGTTATTCATGCTGCTCAGTGATTAGCATCTTCTTATCCCCGTTCAGTTTGGGTTTTGGTTTTTTTATCAATTGGCTTTGCTTTCGTACTTTTTTCCCCTCGATTTCGATCAAGATGTTTCAAGTTCCAGCTCTCAACAAGACTTCCTATGGACCTTCAATATGATCGATCCAGCCATAACCTTCGATCTTAGATTAAAGAACGAAAACTTAAACGAGGGTGTTTTTTATGATCCGGTTAACGTTACTCTTTAGTTTTACCATGCTAATATCTCAACGTATTCACCGATTGGAAATATTTCAATATCTGGATTCTATCAAGGGCATTACAGGAAAGCTCATCGTGTTGAGTCAATTTCAAGTTATGGGGTCCCATGGGCTAGAATGGAGGTTTTAAATGGGAGTACAACGACGTTTCGAGTCTATGTGGATACCAGAATCAGGTTTAAGTATATGCTATTTTTTCTTTGGTCGGTAAATGGTAAGCATTGTAGAATCGGAGCAGGAGATAATATACTAGTCAACGATCAAGGTATTAAGTCTGTGAAGAGGGGTTTGAAGCTACTTGCCGATTGAAATGGAGGAATGCTGTTCCATCTTTGTTTGCTTTGCTCTGTGAGATTTTTCTTTGGCTCTATTTTTTTTTTTTGTTATGCAAGGGTTTGTTCAGTAACTGATTTGTAACTTACAAGGTATATGCAAGAAAGCAATTTCGTTGTGCCACCCTTTTTCTTTTGCTTCTTGTGCCACCACCTTTTTCTGGGTTAGATGTCAATTTTAACTTGACAGAAAGGAAAGAAATCTAGAGATGCAGAAAACTTCCTTAAACTGCAAGTGAAGGGAGTCTACCTTAACAACTCGTACTGCTTCGCTTCGCACCGCATTAGGTTCAGTTAGAACCTATTGCATATCAACAAATTACAATTTAAATCTGTTTTTATTTCAAGACAAAATTGCTACCTATAGTTGTTTACCCAAACAAGCCCCTCTAAAATCAACCAATTTTATCCCACTTATTGGGACAATTACATGCACCCGATGCTAAAAACAACAAACAGAAACTAAAGATTGCTGTATCATTGGTTTAGCCTGTGCCTGTGTCTCGGTCAACACTGCTTAAGAATTTGCTGGTACAAGGGTTTCTAGCTGTATTCTTTAGGATTTTCTCTGTTTCGAATCAGTGGAACACCATCCTCTCTCCAAATTATCCTATCTTCACATAGTGCCTTTGTAACCTCCACGTACAATTGATGTTCCTGTAACAAGTGTGTTCAAAAGTGAAAACTTTATGGACAACATAATCATTTGACAATATCTTGTTTCAAATTGTTGATTTTTATTAGGGAGAAATTTGTTTAGAATGCAAAATAGACACAAGTATTAGATGGTAAAGAAAGTATGAATCTATTTAGAAAGAGAATACCTCACGGAGAACACGTGCAGCCAATTCCTCTGCTGTGTCATTTGCTAAAACAGGTACAACTCTTTGAGCAAGGATACGACCAGTATCAAAATGTTCATCGACATAGTGAACAGTAGGACCTGAATACCTGAGAAGTAGAAAAGACGTCATATAACCTTCTTATCACAAAAATAACAAGTCTAAACGAAGTAAATAACCAATTTCTTTTTTCTGGGCATAAAAGTAGCTAAGTAAAGAACACGGCAGAAACTCGTTAAAATTATCCCTAGTCAATAAAACCATTAAGTCTATAGTACTACCTCCGTTTCAGTAAAAGTGATAGTAACACTTTTGCTGAAACGGAGGGAGTATTATTTATTGCATGAAAGTTCATAACTCCCAAACAGAAGAGCAGTTCGAAAGATAGTGCAGATGCTTTAAATTGCAATAGATTGGCCAGGGATTTTGTACTCTTAAGCAATGTCGCCAGATCTATTCCTTAGATAACCAAATGTGAACATATTAAAAAAATGGACAAAGAAATTATAAATTAAATTTTACCTGGCTCCAGAAGCAATAACAGCTTGATGCACTTTCATACCATAGTAGCCTTTGCCCCCGAATGCTGGAAGAAGCGATGGATGGATGTTCAATATAGATTTTTCATAGGCTCTAATCAACTCAACTGGTATGAGCTTCAAATATCCAGCCAAAAGGACAAAGTCAACCTCAAATCCCCTGTTTAAAAATAGAACAACCATTCAATTGGATGTTAAATGATCTGTTTAAGTAAGAATGGAAGTCCACTAATAAATATTCTAGTCTACACTAAGCCTATCAGAACAGTTATAACAAGGACAACTCCATTCAAAGTATGTTTCTCTTTATCATTTCAAATTATACTAAATTAAGTTGTTTGCCAAATACTCGGTGTACAAGCCTAAATTTTGGTATATACTTGGCAATCCAAATTACATAATAAGTAGAAGAGCTCAATAACTTGAAATCTTTAAAATGGGCAAACGGTTGCAGTGGGTTTGGCTGAAACTCATCAACTGGAGTTCCTCCGTACAAGTACACTATACAATTAGTGTACCTGATAGGAATATTTCCTTCCCGTACATTAAAGTTTACATGTAAAAGTTCCTAGGTTTGTGATTCGTTTAGGTTTTGCACAACAGTTGCTCGGGCGAATGAAACTATTTGAATGATTTTGGTCCTTCATGATACATAAGTACATAGGTAGGCTGGCTGGCCTTTTAAAATTTCAATCCAAACAATCATCTGACATCTCTACTTTCAACGAAACACAAAACCAAGAGAAGAACATCACCTGAGAGCAGTTACAAGGACAGCCGATGGTAATCCGTCAGGTACATTTGAGGTTTTGGGGAACAAAATCGGATGTTGTTCTTTCTTGCATATTCAGCACCTCCACAATCTGCTCTTCGTGAGATTTACAGTTCAAAAACAGTCAGAAAAACCTTAAAAATATCTTAAAATTTCAATGTCTTTGTGTTTATAATGTCAGGTGATATTCTAACGGTAAGCATTAGTAAAAATTCTCGGAAACATGCATCACTGAGTCACAAAACTACAACACAAAATAAGCTGAATGTAGAAGAATTAATTAACATGAAGGAGGGAGGGAAAGAGTTACCGTGTTTGTTGGTGACAAGAACCACAATATCACCATACAGAGATCCTTGAACAGCTGCATCATGAATTGATCTAAAGTTTGATCCTCCACCAGAGACAAAAACAGCCAACTTTTTTCTTTTAACCTCAACTAAGGAATCTTCCTTAGGAACACAAACAACATCCTTTCTAACACTGTTTCTGCACAGCAATCTCGTTTGAGGTCTTACACTTTGTGAAACACACGTAGAATGATAATGAGTTGTTAGATGATCAAAGTTTGGGGGTTTACTGAAACGTACAAAGGAAGTAACTCTGATTTTCTCGAGTATTGGTTTTGCAAATATTGTAGGGAACTGAGAGGTCAAACTTTGGGTCTCCATTGATACTCCAATGATGAACTTTTGGCTAGTCACTCTGTGAGTAGCCTAACCATATATTCCAACAATCCCTATTGTAAAACCTTTGTGTCCAATCACATACTATGCCATTATCTTCAAACCTGAAGATGGACCAAGGAATTGAATTAGGGTTCAAGACTTATCCACAGGAACTTCGACCAATCAAGCAGTGTAAACACAAACGTATTCAACGAATGAAAAACACAAGTTCATCATTTTCAAGATAAAAACACAACAGCCTGTTTGGTATAGATTTTTTACATAATTCTTTGGAATTATTTTTAAACAGTATTACTGCTACTATAATAATGGTGAAGAAAATAAGCAGTACATATGCATAAGCTGAAGAAAGTACATATGAATTTTGTTGGAGTTGGAAGATTACAACAATAATAATGAGATGGAGAAGAGAATAAGCAGTAGATCAGAATGTTATGATATGGTGATGATGCCACCAAATTGTGCTTATTCTCTTCTAATACCAACATTAAAACTAGTACTGCTACGGGTCTATTCCAATACAAAAACTCTTCCCAGGCGCAAAACGAAAATTGTGAGTTTCTATAAACAACCACAAATAGCTCCCCACCATAGAAATTAGGAAAAAACAGGAATGGACACTTAACAGAAATTTCAGAGATTTAACTTTAAGCAACCCAGGTAGTTTGACGGTTGGTCTGCCTGCACTTTCTAAACCATACTACATTAGTTGAATACATAATTGAACAACCAGATTCTCTATGGTGGATCTACTTGTAAGTATTAGACAAAAAAATGCAGTGACGCGAACTGAACAGATTTTCAGGAGATTATTCTGTAGAGGTACACTTATAGTTACTTTAACTAAAATGTATATTCAGTTAAATGACTACAACAAGCGAAGACTAGCTTCTTGGAGCTAATGATCACTAACAAAACAAAAATTTAAATGCAATTCCTGCCACCCACAAGCTTAAGTAACATAGATACATAAATGGTTATGAAAAGATAAGGGACTAGACGGCATAGTGGAAACAATTCCCAGGCTCAGAATGCAAATCATTGTAATACTCATGAACATCCCATTGAATATGATTTAGACATTTACAGCTCCAACATAAATAAGGAGCTGTGCAGCAGGGATATGAAAAGGCAGACAAAATACAACTCCTAGACCTCCTAGGACCCAATCCCAACAAACTAAAAGAAAATCATGTACTGGTCCAGTCAAATCCGTTATCTGTAAAATAAGAGATAAATACGTCTAAATGTTTGATAATCTTATTGACTAGACCAGTAATTTCATACCACATTCGAACATATCTTAATTAAGAAATACTACGATTTTCATAATCTTATTCGGATAAGCAAAAACAGAAATCCATATTTAGAAAAATCAAATTGCAACAAATGAAAGACACAGTCAGCAGAGAAATTGACTAAAATAACTTACCTTGTTGCATAGAAAGAGAAAATCGTTCTTAAACCCTAAACTATATAGGCTCTTGAAGCTTCGATTGATCACAGGGATTTTGAAAGAAAAATCGAAAAAAGAAGCGCTTCTCCCTCTAGGGCTTATCTCCTGTGTAAGTTATTTCGCGCCTGAAAGGAACCCTCGGAACCTTGGGTAAATAATTGGTTAGAGTTGGTTTTCGTTTAGGGATTTATAGTTTAGAATTGGTTGTTGATGGAGTTGCACTATGAACATATGCCGCTTCTAAGGGTTAGTATCGAGAGGGAAAGGGATTTGAACGGAACGAGAAAGTAAAAAGAACCAGACAGCTAAAAAAACCAAAACTTGGTGATGTATCGCAATATGTAACAGCCATACTCGACTGGCTAGTCTGAGACCTTCCAAAATCATTTTGGCCCTACCATTAAAAAAATAAAATATTATTATTATAAAATAAATTATAAAATCTTTTATCCAACTATTTATATCAATGTCTAATTTACCTTATGATTAATTAGTATTAATTAATTCAATTAGTGGTTTTTTAATCGTATTAGTTATAAAATCAATTAGTGTTAAACTAATCATTAAAACTAGCAAAAATCTCAACAACAAAAAAAATAATTTTTTTTGAAGTTAATCAACCCAGAATCGTTTGATACGAAGGATAACGTATGCCGATTCTGGGTTGGTGTTCTCCGTGATTGAAGAACACAGGAATCGGTGGATGTTTACATTCACAAAGGACGATTTCAACAATCTTTATATGTGAGTGTTATTATAAAACGATTCTGAGACACTTTCATAAATGACAAATTTTATTCATAGTCTAGGATATTAGCGCATTGCATTATATAGTTTAGGATATTAGCACATTTCATTACATGATCTAGTACACGTATTATTGAAGCTCGCACATTAATACATCATTAATGAACCTCCGAGCATGTTGGTTTAACACGGCGTATTCCCTCTCGTGCATGAACATCCTTTCCCCATTTCGAATTCGTCATAGGCTATAGATCGTTCGACCTGAAATTAAATCGATCACAAATTAGTATACGAATATCAAACGATGAGAGAGGGATAAACATGTCGAACTACTCATTTTCTCGCTATTAGAAGCTTGAGGATGATGCTCGTGAACCTTTCTTTTAATTTTACGGAACTCTTGTATTTCGCTTTTTATGATGTAGAATTTAGACGCTACGTCTCTCCATTTGCGATGGTTAAGGTTCCTGGTGCGGTCATAGAAGAATTCTTTGACTCTCTTCCAAAACATCGAATAAATTTCGAACGGATGTTCATGGAAGACGGGAATGAACGACTTGACGAGCTCCAAATCTTCATCTGGTTCCCATTCCATTTCCCCGACTTTATTTGAGTAGTGTAGGAAGTGGAAGTGAGTAGAAGGTATAAGTTTGGGGCAAGTTGTGCCAGGGATAGAGGTCTTTGTTATATAGAGGAAGTCCCAACGGCTATTGTTTTTCAAAAAACTCAAAATTTGGGTGAAATATTCTGCAAGAATCGTTCGTTACGTAAGTACACGTCGAACGATTCTAGGTTATCGAAAATGTCAAAATCTAGGATTGCTGGAATCGTTATATACATAGCTCCACATCGAACGATTCTAAGATAGAAACAACAACAAAAATTGGCATGTGATTAAACCTTGGAATCGTTCGATATGGTTGTCCACATCGAACGTTTCTATCGTCAAAAAGCAACAGAAAGTTTTTTTTTCTCCGCTTAAAATCGTTCTTTACAGATGCCAACATCGAACGATTCTATGATAAAAAAACACCTGAAATATTGGCATTTCCTCTACTTAGAATCGTTACATATGGATGCCCACATCGAACGATTTTATCGTTAAAAAACAACATAAAGTTGGGGTTTTTTCTCTACCTAGAATCGTTCTATATGAACATTGATATCAACCGATTCTGAATACCTGGAAAAAGTTCTGGTGTTTCTGTTTAGAATCATTGGATAGGTTTTTCCACGTCGAACGATTCTGGCAATAAAAACATCCAGAGTTGCAATGATAAATTGGACCAAATTGTAGTTCTTTTGTCGCGTCTTAGCATACACAAAAATTTTAAAACCAAATAAATTCGTTCTTTCATAAACTAATAAACTTAATTATCCATATGTTTGAATCTGAATGAAAAATATTAATTAAAGACATAATTATCCAAAGTGAAGACCCATTAGTTTGAAAAACAAGAAAGCGTTCATTCAACCACATCACCGTTTTCCCCACGACCACCTCGACCTCGTTTGGAAGGTCCTTGTCCACTGCTTGATTCGCCCCGAGCATCCTTTCTCACTCTTGGTTTTTTTGTTGGCGCTGGTTCTGCCGCCTCCCCAAACCTAGCACCAGCTTGTTCATCCTCCATAGCCTGGTATTCTTCAATCTTCGCCTGATTTGCCAAAACATGTTCTCCTCTTCCGGTACACATTTTTGCTTGGTTGATCATGTACGTGATTCGTCTTCTCTGTTTTCATTTCAAACAAAAAATAAGTTACAACTCATTCTAAACCCTCTTAACATACCATAAGAGACCACAACATGTACCAGAACATCGAGAGCTCTATCCCGGTCCTTGATGAAGGTCCTCTCGTCTATTCGTATGACACGAGTGTGAGAAAAATTAAGGCACCACGGCATATACGTCGGTATGGCTTTAGCATCGGAGATCGCATGACTACCCATTTTGCATACATTAGCCGACCTATTTTCCCAAACAGTTTGAGTTGGTAAAGGACTGTGTCAATATCGTTCTCAAGGGAATTACATTTCTCCTTGTTAAATTTTAATTTGACTTCA
>JAJJMC010003936.1:11641228-11746201 GCA_023531435.1 Papaver californicum
GGAATAGTAAGACAAAATTTTAACTTCAACACTACACCCCTTGAATTACCTGGAGAAGAGCCATATTCCCTGCGACTTGGGTCATGTCTATCCTGGTACACTGTCTCATTTCATTCAATAAGTATGCAAAGCAAGCAGAGCCCCAAGAGTACTCGATGACTTTCTCCAATGGTTGAACTAACTGGATGTAGTTGGCATTCACCCGAGAATCGGAAACATCAAGGAAGATAACGGATCCCATGATGTAGAGAATATATGCGGTGGCGGTAGCATTGATACGATCCGCGGTCAGCTCACCACTTTTATGAAGACGTAGTGTTCCCGAGAACTCATCCCTAAGGTGGCTGAAATGGAATATCCTCTGTTTTTTCTCTTTCACCACCGTCATCTCCTTGGTGGTCTTGTTCGCATCCCAAACAAACACCTTAGAGGTGAACTCGTAGATGTCCTTCCAATGTACCTCATTTTGGTAGTTGGGCCCCCTCACGGCTTTACCTCCAATGCTGAGACACGTGATCAACTGCACATCATTTGGGGTTATTGTCTTTTCTCCAAACGGAAGATGAAAAGTATCTGTCTCCGCGTAATATCTCTTGAGGAAGGCAGAAACAAGGAGCTTGTCATACCAAACCTTGGAGTTATTCACTCCATACATCAACCTCGTTCCTTAGACGATCTGTTTGACTTCAGGTGCTTCTCCATCCAGTGGTCATAACTCCATTTTGTTGAATGACGATTGGTGTTTTAGAAGACACACGAAATCAGTGTGATCCTAAATGACAAATTAGAAAGTGCATCAAGCTTAAATAAAGGTAGAATATATAGACAATAAGGTTGAGATACTTATCATGGTTGCACAGATCCCAGCTGCCCAACTATACTTGTACCCCTATAGCAATTGTCCTCTGTCACCCGGTAACCCATGAATGGGCTCATTGGGACCGTGACTTAACAAAATTAAAGTCGTTGGCAAGTATGCTCCCTTCTTCTTCCTTCCTGGCGCTGCATATTTATCTCTTTCTTGTTCTTGTGGTGGTTCTTGTGGTGGTCCTTTATCTCCTCGTTCTTCTCTGTCATGGCTCTCGCTATCTTTCTTATCACCTTCCTCTTCACGTGGAACTCTATCAGAATCTATAACAGAAGAAGAAAAAGAAGAGTCTTCTCTTTAGTGTTCCTCTTCGGTCGGTTCATTGACGGAGACCGGTTTAATTTTTCCCGTCGAACCCCTACGGTGTCTAGTCGTCAAGTTCTTACCATCCTTTCGACGGGGTCCTAAGCACTCGGGAGAAGCAAGATCATGTTTTTTCTTAGGTATCTTTTTCCCTTTGGTAGCATTTCCCTTATCCCTAAATAGTACGACAACATACAATAATCAACTTTAGGAATTCCAAGACTAGAATCGTCCAACACGATAGACACGTATCCGACGATTCTTAACACTATAATTCTAGAATCGTTCTATTTTTGTTTTCGTATCCAACAATTCTAGGCTAAAAAACCAACAGAAATTTTGGAGTTTTCTTGACAAAGAATCGTTCGATAGGGATGTCCACATCCAACAATTCTGATAATCGTTCAGTTTCTTCTCTAGCCAGAATCGTGTAATAGTAATGGCCACATCCAACGATTCTGAGAAATATTCAGTTTCTTCTCGACCCAAAAGCGTTCGATGTTCGTGTCCACATCCAACGATTCTAGGTCGATGTTTCCTAACTTTTCAATTGTGCTGGAATCGTTCGACGAGGGCATGAACAACAAACGATTCAAATTTGAATCGTTCGATATGGACATGAACATCGAATAATTCTGGTTTTCACAGAAACCCGAAAATCAAAATTATCAATTTTTGAGTGTTTGCACGCGATTGAAACCTAATTTAGAGTGATGGAATGATAGAAAAGTACCTGATTCGAGTCATTTGTTGTATTGAGCTAAGAGTTTCTTCGTCTTCCTCCTTTGTAACTGTTTTGTTCTTCTTTTTATGTTTAATTGCTTCTGCAATTGCTGGATTGCTTCCACTAGGTAGAGTTGTTCCTTTAGAGTGATGCTTCATTCGTCTTGCCATTTTTGTTATATAGAAAAATCGAACGATTAATTGTTTTTTGAATCACCGATTATCGACGATGTTTTGGTTTGAAATAGAGAAGACGAGGGAGAAGAGCGAAGAAGAAGAATCTTTTGATGAAGAAGTTAAACGAAAAATAGGTTAGAGTACTTAGTATTAGTAATTGGGTTTACTTTTAGTTTGTAATTTTATATTTTTATAGAGAGCAATTTAGTATTTTTGCACAAATTTAGACACTCCTTATCTAATATTATGAATCTACACTAAATTGTGTAGGACCAAAATAATTCGTGTAGGCCCCATATAGCCAGGTTTAATATCCGTATTTCTAATAACGGAATGGATATATTCTAATAATTGAATAGATCCTTTAACTTAAATTTCACCATCAAGTATACGTGGATGGGATGGTTGATTATAACTCTCTTGTTCGGTAACTGATTTGTAAGTTCATTGTGCCACCCTCCTTGTTTGCTTCTTGTGCCACCATTTTATTTGGCTTAGCTGCCTTTTAACGACATTTCATTTTGATTAATTTTTGATAAATCGGAATTACATACCTTTGTATCCGTTTTAGCCTAAAAATAGACATTTTCCGAGGAGAAAAAAAAGCAATGAGTAGAACTGTAGAAAAACGCGAACACCAAGCAAACCATAAATCTGGTCCCTGGGTATCCTAACTACTATCTAGTTGCGTGGAAATCTCGACCGCCTTCAGCAGGCCTGACTGACTGAAAATTTCACAGGACTACTTTTGCAATCATGATATGGCCACAGTACCTATTCTCGAGCAGCCGAGCTGGCATAGAGCGACTCTTGAAGGAAATTTGAGAAGAAAAATGATCCCCATGCTCCAAAGCAAAACGAAGCATTTTCTGGTACCAATATGATAAGCCGGGTTACCACTTCAATCATCACCTTCACCACCAAGGGAAAACATGTAAAATTATAGGAGACATGGCTTGATATAAACAGTGAGGGTCATGGATCAATGGGTCTCACGTTTTCAAATCGGTGATCAAATCGCTCACGGCATATACCAAAAAAATTAGTAAAACAATAGATATATGAAATCAACGCCTTCCCTTTGGGTAAGGTTGAAAGAGGTCGTGAGTTCGACCTCACCCATTCCTAAATGTGGCTTTGGTTATGTAATAGATCTAGGGCAGTGTTGTAGTTTGTACTAAAGATTAAAAAGCGTAGAGCATAAAAAATAAAATAAAAAAAGGAACTAATAAATATTCGGGACAGTGTTTTATACGGATTGAGAAAAGTGGACATTTTAAATACGAAGTCTCAGATAATGACATTATTGGGATCCGCCCCTACCCACGTGGATTAGCAGGGCATATATTTTGTGTGTGTTGTTTTTAAGATCTTTATTTTTCTCGGTTTGTTTAGAGTTTCTCCAATGGAATGTGTGTGAGGATAAATATTTAAGTCCACGTAGGATATACATTCATTTTCTCTAAAATCTTTTTTCAATCCTAACTTTTTTAATCAATGTATAGATGATGCGGCTTAGTTTTGGGTTGACATCCTCTAGGTGAATGTCTAGAACTAGTCAGCTTTTAGTTAATTAACTTGACTTTAATATACTAAATAACCATTTTTAACTCCAATTAAATCTAACAAAATCTTATGTTAGTAAAAATAAAATTTATACTAATCAAAAGAAGAAGTCCAATACAATACCGTTGGAGACGGGTTTTTTTCTCCCTAATTTTAAGGAAAAAAAAGGTAAGAGGATGTCTTGTTTGTGTTGCCACATAGAAAACACACACAATGACCATTGGAGAAGCTCTTAGAAATGCTATTACATTCCATATTCTCCTCCCCACTCTCCTCCTTGATGATGTGTCATCACATGTCGCTAGCTGAGTTGGACAAAAATTATACTCTCTCCTTCCACGAGTGATGTTTTGCTTATTATTATTTTTTCTCGGCGCTTTTTTTTTATCTTTATTTTTGTTTTCTCTTTCTAATTTTATATCTATATGTTCCTCCTATCTTCACAGTTCACACTCATAATTAATTTGTGATCCCTTTTAGTTTACATTTTTCTCCATCAACAAAACCTAATGAAAATATTAATGAAAAAAGACTGTAGTTAAATTAGAACCCATATTTGGAGGATACCTCCACAAATTGGGGGATACTAACAGTTATGTAGGGTATAATATAGGCTGAGGGGGTACTTTATCATATAAAAGAAAAAACACTAAAAATCTAATTCAAGTATCCCCTCTTTTTCCCAACTGCCGACTCCTCTTCTCTTTTTATATTTTTTTTTCTTTTCTTCACTCATAACAGTCGGCATTGCTCGATTGTTGAATGTAGTATCGACTGCAGAAGTATAAGGTTATTGTGCAGCGTTGAAAGGATTGGATCCAGTAATGAGTATAAGGTTGTTAAACTCAATTATAGTCAGAATTATCTTATAACGCAATGATTGATTTTTTTTATTTTATTTTTGAGGTTTTCTTTTTGTACTCAATCATCTTATTGATTTGATTTTTCATTTTTTTGTTGATGGAATTTTTTGATTAAATTTTTACAATTTTTATTATTATTCATAGTATTTTTACATGGTGAAAACTGAGTGTATGAACTATTAATCAGGTTTTAGAGGGGTTAAGAATTTTTGGCAACAAAATTTGATTATGATTAGATTATGATTCTAGCTAGTTTTAAAAGAATAATTCTCTCTGAACTTTGTTGATGCTTACCAAGTGTAGATTCTGGAAAAATAAATATGTTGTATTGGAACACAATAGTTCATCGTATATTTTTTTTCAAGTACATATTTGAACTTTGAGATACATATTTGGAGCCTTAACAATCATATGTTATCAATAAAGGAAGCACTTAGAATTGTGATTTAAGTTTCTCAATGTCTTTATCCATTTACTATTCCAATTTATGAATATGGATTCTTTCTAGGTACAGTCGGCATTGGTTTGTATTTAAAGCAATGCCGACTTTTATTCCCCACTTGGGGGATACTCAACGCTAATTTAGCTATTGCCAAAATTATTTGGATAAGGGGTTCTTCAAATTACTTCATAATGTTTTTTTTTAATATTTCCCAATTTATAAGAGTATTCCCCAATTGATGGTTCTTAAGTTATCAAAAGATAAAGAAAAATTAAAGATCATGGGTTTTTGTTAAAACTTTTAGAACCATCATCAAAACCCATGATTTGTAATCCTAATAAGTTTTGCACTTACTAAACTTAGTGTGGGTATTTGTTTTTTTATGCGTTTTATCCATAAATAGATCTGTAATCTTTGAAATCTTAGGGAAAAACAAAATACAAAATACATATTAAAACCCATAATATGAATCGAAAACCTAATAAATTAAAACTTTCAAATCAATTCAAAACCTCAAGTTACAAATCAATCCTTTAATTTTTGATTCGTATTTTTTCGGTTAATTATTTTGTTTAAAAAAATAAATCAATTATGTGGTTTCAATTTAATTAACATGGACTTGAAGTTCTGTTTTGATTTTTTTTTTTTCATTCTGATTGATTTCATTTAACTACGAGAAAGAGGGGAGGTTGAAGAAGAGGAAGAAGGTGGAAGAAACGAGAAAAAAAAAACGAAAAAGAAAAGGAAAGGCTAAAGAGATGAATGAATCATGTGTGTAGTACTCTAACTTTTTTTTTTTTTGTCTTTTGTACACATTGGAGATGACATATCATCGGGGAGGAGAATACATAAATATTTTAGGAAGAAATTTATACTATCAGACTAAACGAAACACTAATAGGATGTTTGGTTCAAGATTTTCAAAGCCAAGAAATTGGATTATGGGGTAATCCATTTCCTATAATTGAATTCCAAGGAATGGATTCCTTGATTAACAAAATTATGTTTGGTTGGGTTAATTGGATTGCATGGTAATCCAATAATCCAAATCTATAATATTACTCAAATATCCTTGCTATTTGAAATTCTAATACCTATACTTAACTACTTCAAAAATTCAAATTTTAAAATTTTAAAATTAGACACTACTCAAGAGATATGGGGATCATTTATCTTGATTGGAATTTGTATTCGATTGTAATTCCTAACATAGACTGCATGTCACCATTGGAAACTGAAGATTTTATCTGGAACAAACAATTCCAGGCAATGTGCTATCTACTTTGTTCTCCAAAAATAAAATAAAAAATCTATCTTGTTCATTTCAGGTGAAAATCTTATCTTTATAGTGTCAGTAATATCGATTGGAATGAAGACACTGAAGTCTGAACAAATCGATATCATTTCAAATAACCAAGTAGGGTTTTTTTTTTATCAATGCTCTCTAAAAGACCTGACTACCGAAAGATGACAACCTCATAGTTTCCTATATTCCTGTAAAAATACAAATTTCAAAACCAAAACACATTCAACATCAACAACAACAAGCAACTGCTCTTGTAGGAGGAATCCTTTCATCAGTTGCAAAGTGGAACTCTTGAGACTTCTTCACCTGACGTTTTTGAATTGCAGTACATACCCAAGCCACCTTTGATCTCAAAAATCTGGTAAAAATTTATTTAAGCTCGTAAATGCTAAGAATAAATGTTGTCCCAACCTCAACTGTTGGCATCAAAAACAAAAGAAAAGTAACCCTTCAACAAATAAACAAAGAAAAGTAAACTGACCTTTTTATTCAGTGGCTTATCTTTTCCAGCTCCTCTTGCTCAAACTCCTGAGAAGTCTTGACACAGTAACAGTATAAGGTGAAATTGAGCAACGCAAGCTAATTTAAAACAAATCAATGGAATAAAGACATGTGTCTTCTCAACATCACTATACAACATCATTATACAATACCACCACCACCACCAGTTATTTCTCTGCATAACCAAACAACCTCATCACAAGAATTTCTCTACTACAACAAGTTCTCATGAAAATGGTGGTAGTGGTGCTCATCCTATTTGTCTACATTGATTTCCTAATTACGACAACAACATGAGCACAATAATAAAAGTACTGGAGAGATATGCAGTCACTATCAACTTTAAAACAACTTTATTACTAGCAGAAGCATATATTATCAACCGTTTAATACTTATATAGGTGGGCGGGAATGTTATATTGTTTCGAGATGAGGAGTCGGGGTTCTGTAAGCTTGTGGTGGGTCCACTAGTTCTGTTGATAAACATGAAATCAATTTCTACATTCAGAGACCTAAATAACAACAGTTGAACAACAAGTCGAGTGAGCATTAGAAGATTAACCAAATATTTGCAAGTCTGGCCTTGAATTTTGGGATATTCGCCATCATCTCTTCCTCAAGCTCGACAAATCTTTTCACTTTCTATGAGCGAATGCAATTAGTTGTTTCGAAGTCAGGTCCCATGGGCCTGGTAAGAGTTAGTTTAGGCTTGTTCTGAAGAAATAAAGTTGTATCATCCTAGAACAAAGCAAAACAACCAACAAAGATACTAAAATAAGTTCTTATTAATAAATTGATATGAATTACAAAAAGGAACTGATTGATTACATGTGAAACAGAACTATTCTTGAAATGCAGCCTCGTACCCCTTATCTTAGATTGAAATTTCTTAACTAACTCCGTAGTTGAAACGAAAGGAGCTGATGGTTCCCTAACATAGACCTACAAGAACATAGATTTTCAATAAATCAAAACGAAAGACTAAAATCTTGAATATTCTGAACACAAATTAGCAAACTGGTTTAAAACTTAACCTTTTATCATATTTATGTGTTGTTTTGGTGGTAGTCGAGGAGAACACATTGCTTCGGCTACTCCCGGCTTTGATTTGAGAAGTATGTTTTGGAGAACAACATTTAAATCTGAAACAAATATTTAAGTTAATACACTTGTCACATATTACAGCATAACTAAAATGATAACTGAAAACCAAAATTAAGCTATGATTGTGTTCCTTAAGCTATGATTGCTCAAAATTAATGATTTAACTTACAGATTCTAATAATCCAGATAGGATATCTCATAGATTTAAATTATATGGTCTTAGAATAAGTTTATTTATGCTCAAAATCAACGAATATTTACAAAGCAAAGAAAAGGAGAGATTCAATCAAATTAGTTCGTCAAGAACTTAAAATTAGGGTTAGAAAAATTTTAAGCTTGAAGATTAAAGCAAGCGCATTAACTTAATGTTAGAAATTATAAACTAAGATGAAATTTACCGGTTCAACAGTTAATACGTTCGGATTTGCATTTGTAGTTTCATCACTTTCAACGATTTTTATTCTAGGTTTAGGTTTAAACAAGTTGCAATCGAATTTTGCTAGGTTGAGAAAGAGGGAATTGAGTTTTAGGGATTTGGAAACACTGCAATTTAATAGTGTGAGAGATTCTTTTAGATAAAATGAAGACCTAGATGAAGATTCTGCCATGAAAGAGGGAAATCGAGTTGGTGTTTTTTCTCTCCCATAGAGGGAACCAAATGAGGTAAAATTTCTTCTGTAGATGGTTTTGATAAAAAAGGATACTGTTGCCATTTCATATAAAAATTATCCTGAATTCTCCGGAATCGAATTCAATTCCACTGTTTAGCCAATGCAATCGAAAATAAAAAATTTAGGGGAATCTAATTCCCGAGTAATTCGATTCCGAGCGAATATAAATTGTTTGGTTCGGAGAATTAGGTGGATTCCCTTGCAATTGAATTCCCAACCCTCCGATTACCCCGAATCAAACGCGGTATAAATATACTGTTCTCGAGGTTTATTAAATTCAAATGGGGAAAACCAACACAAAAACTGATGCAATAATTGCCTCCACAAATTTATCAACCCCTCCCGCCAAACGAAAAAAGAAGATAAACCTCCAACCTGAACTCCTTTCTTCTCTCATTATATCATTACTCTTTATTTTACTATTTTCTTTGTATTCTTGTTGTTTGTTTTATTTTTCTTGTTCTCCTTTCATTCATCTTTCAGGCATATAATCACACCAAAACCCAACACCGCTCAAATATACACAATTACACGACAATAACCTTTCAACCGCTAAAACTCTTGAACCTCAACCAAACACCATTGCATTAGCCATGAAATATGGGAATGCATTATTCATAAAGAATGGGTGATAAATAGGGAAATCCAATAAATAAGCAACAAACCAAACCAGAATCAGAAGCCCTTAGCAACCACTGCCAGCAAGAAACTAAGATGACATGATTGATTGTAAGGCAAGCTGTTGCTGCGGCTGCAAAGAGGACCAGGTTTGTGCCAGAAGGGCAGGTGGTAGTGTCTGCTGAAGTTGCCTTAACAGATTAATCATCCGGCTGGAAGTTTGATCTGTCGCCAAATCCTTACCAGCACATAAAACCTACAAGGGATTTCAAAAAAAAAGTGTATTATGACAAGTCTTGAAAAAAAAAGGAGAACAAGATCCAAGCAACAAAACCTATTAATTAAAGCTAAGGTGTAAGACACTTGTGTACGATTTATGTGCACATAAAACCAGCCTAAGAACTGACGAAGGAGATAATTACTAACTATGGTTACAATGTCCCTCATGAGAAACCAGCCTAAGAACTGACGAAGGAGATAATTACCAACTATGGTTACAATGTCCCTCATGGGCAAGTTAAGGCAAGCAATGGTACCAATGAAACCCACACATAAAAGAATATATACCTCGGCAAAGACAGTAACAATTTTAGGAAGAAATTGATTATTCTGGCCTAGAAGCTCACCGTCTAACCTGTAAATACATGAAAATGTGGAACATGAATCAACTGTAAGGGAATTCAAAACCAAAAGGCACCACGATAGATACATGCTTAAGTTATAAATTTAAAAGACCACGTCCTCACCCCTCAACCATCGAACAAAGCTGATCATGTACAAGTTTGGCCTCAATTAGATCACCTTTGATGGGTAAGCAACTTAACCAAGCAGGAACTACCTGCCAAACAATGCAACAAGACTTCAGTCAATGGATGGAAGAGAACAGGTAGCACCAAGGCTGTCTATTGTGAAGAGCTTTAGCAGACGTGACATTAGTGTATAAGATACTATGGGAAGAGTAGATAGACTCAGACATGGTAATAAGCGAAAAACTCTTTCTAAATTGTAGAGAGTTTTTGTAATTCAATTCTGAAGTTATCTGTCCATTACCTAAAGGCGGATCAAAGGAGCTGACATTTAACACATCAGTATCTTAACACCAGTAACAGTTTCGATCAATATTGACAAAAAAAATACATAATTAACAATATGCTAGGGATTAATCAATTTTAGGATTTTGTAGTTACTAAAGCATAACAACAAACCAAGAGCAAGATAACAAATACACGTAGACAGATAAGTCATATGAGTACGATTAAAATCATTCCCTCACTATTTAAATGAGAAGAACCCACCAAACCAACATAGAGCATAGAGAAATGATAAAAAAAAATTGTTAAGCTAATTTAGAGTGGAGAACAGAAGAAGATCGGGTCGCATATGAATACGACGAATTGCGCAACACAATTAAAATCAAAGGAGCAGCCAAAGACTAGTACCTGTGCTGCATCAATACTATCACGATGGTACCGGCATATTTTCCCAAGAGCTGAAACAGCATTGTCATATGCCATTACATTCTCTGAAGATAGTGCATTAGGATGCCATATCACAACATTTAGCCTGGAAAGGGCCTCTGGAAAGACAGTACAAATCAGTATACATACAGAGAAACCACATATTACAGCTTTTTTGAATTTTATTAGTGTGCAGAAGGAGAAAACTACCTCCCACTAGAGGCTTAAACCCAGATCCACCAAACTCTGAGCAAACACCCACTCCATAAACAGCAGCCTGAATAAAATTTCCTATCAACTGGGAACCACGAGAGAATAAAGAACGAACAACCACAACTGTATCTAGTAACAAACAAACCTGACGAACATCTGAATCCTCATCATTGCAAGCTTCCAGTAGGAAAGGAAGATAAGTATCATAGTATCTGTTTCAATGAAGTGTAATAAAATGAAAGAAAATATAATCTCTATGTCAAAATAAACATAAGGGAATGCATACTTGAGAGCTGCTTCATGGCATTGTTCAGCTACATCATCAAAAATGCAAATAGCTATCCTTCTCTCATCGGGTGTTTTATCCTTACCCTGTATATCAAAAGCATCAGAAGCAAAAAAAAAATACATATACAATGGTTCGCCTTCATATAGGTTAAAGTAAAATTTGATCAGACAGCAACCTGGTCAAAATCTGTGACTGATTCTATGTTTGTAAAAACACAGAGAACTCAATGTGATTGAGGTGTTTTAGTGAATAACCTACCAACATAGGAGTTACGTATGACGAAAGCTCGTCAAAGAAAGGCAAGAAAGAGGCCTTGAATGTTTTAATTAAAGCACCCAGCAAATTACCAACCTGGATAAAGACATAGCAGTGTAAGATAAGAAGCGAACACTAGACCTATTAAAACTAGAGCTACTACACCAGGAGTCTGAAATACAAACTTGATCAAACACTTCTTCTTCTTGCTCGTTTTCTTCTTTGAGCAACTCCCCTTCCTCGGCATCAAAATCCTCTGCCTTGGACCTCTCTGCCAGGTCTCGTTTTCTAGTTGAGCTAGCAGTGATCACTTCCTTTATCACATCCACCACAGTTCTAACTTGGCTCTGATCAAGAAGCGGACCAGAAATCTGAAATTTGGTCGTAAAGACACAATGAAATAATTAGATTTGTAAGTAAAGTTACAAAAAGAAAATACAAAATAAATAAATAAATAAATTATAATCCCAATACAAGTAGGTAGTGTGATAATTGTGTTTAAACACAAATAACGACAATTCATGACGACTTGATACGCATAGAACAAAACAACCAACATCAAATAACTAAAGATTAATAATCAATGAACACTCTGACCAAATGCAACAGCAAGACACTAGAATCCTGCAGACCTTCGAGAAGAGATAAGACTGAAAAAGGATGAGAATGATGTTATTGCCGATATAACTCGCTTTTGTACTCAAGGGGGGTGGAGATAGTATCTCTCATGGTCTATCATTAAATGGTGTTGTTCGTAGCTGCGAAGTCACTGGTATGATACAGAGTAAGGTGTTGTTTTAGTTAGGGTTTCTTGTACAGCTACCTTTAGATTTTATACAATTTACCTTATTCCTCTAAAAAAAATGAACAGGTTGATGTGTTTCTGGGTAATTGTAATCGTTTATACACGAGATAGACTGATATGCACAAGGGTAGATAACAACGTAAGTAAATACATAAAGCACAAGTATCAATCCCGTTCCCATGCAATATATTTGGGTCTTAATGTGAAGCAAATATAAAATAAAATAAACCTCAACTGTAATGACATACCTGCACGCATTCACTCAACGCGTCCAACATACATGCACAGATATCTGACTCTGGCTCCTGCAAAACCAATTCCAATTCACATAAACTTGAATAAACCGTTAACAGATAAAATTTGGATTGAAGAAGGAAACGGCTTACGAAAAGGGACAAACAATATATTCAAAAACAGAGTAGTAGGATGACCTTGTGTAGAGCCTCCACCAAAGCTGGTACAATATAGTCAGACAATTGCTTAACATAGGTTTCATTACGACCTTGTGCTTGCCCCTTCTCTACAGCTGATTTAGCCGAACGTAGTAGCTCCGGCATAGCTAGAAGAATAGAGTACAAATAAAAGAAATACTAGATGGCTCAAACACTAGAAAGTAGTCATAAAAACAAATAAAGGACAATAAGAAAGACTAATAAAGTAATACCTGAAACAGCTGCCCTCCTAACTTCTTCATGGAAATAGAATTTCAGAAGTGGAACTAAAACAGGAGCAACCTGCAATTTTCATGAACCATAATTGATTAGGTCATTTTGGTTACAAATATGGAAAAGTGAATTGTAAACGGAAACCAACCTGATCAATCCATGGATAGAAACCCTCTTTCAATTCATCCACATAGCAGCATAACATGTTGCACGCAGTAGCTTTCTCCTCCAAGACACTTGTCTTGATTCCGATCCTTTTATCAACACAAATGCATCCCTTATATATGGCGTACAAGACCAGAAAATACGAAGCAAAAAAGCTAGTTTTTTTGAGAAGATTGTCAGAATTCACTCATTTTCCTCACTCACAGACAAAAAAAAATTATAACTAAGCAAGAGGACACAGAAAATAGATAAGAAATACACATATAAGATATGAGCAAATCACTTCTACTGAAAATTTGATACAACTGGATTGAGCAAGGAAGTGGTGTTGAAAACATGTATTCTCGTCATTGATAGTCAAGACGGATCAAGCCAAAACATTTCCAAGCTTCAATTAATTAACTCAAGTGTGTAACACCCAGGAAGAATAAATCCTTGGAGCCCTTACTAGAAGAACACAAAAATACTCAGCTCCTTGTTAAGAACAATGGGACAAAGTATTATTGGCCAATCCAAGGAACAAAGAAATCAGTACCTCTTCCAGTTCTATGTATAAAACTTTTGGGGTAAGTTAATAAGCGGTACGAAAAAGAGAGCAACAAGGCTGTTGTAATAAAAGAGCAGCCAATGGCTAAAAGCAAACCTGTCATCATCTGATTGATCTATATCATCATCTGAGTCTGCAGAAGTAATGGTTAAATCAGGTTTAAGCTGAGCGGACTGAAGCAACAGGGGCATGACAACACTCATGTAGGGGAGGAAATCCTGTCCTAGGCACTTGCAGAGCCTCGCCCATGCCTGCATTAAACACAAGGAGTTCAATTTCCAAAGTTGATTAAACTTTTCAAAAATAGAGTACACGGTCCCCAGCTGTATTTAAGCAACAGAGGCGTTGATCATACCTGTAGCATGTAACTTGTTGTGGGATCATCTGTATCCATCTGTGATCCTTGCAACGTCATAAGAACTTCCATCACCTTGTATTAGATAAAAACAAAGATGAAATTCATTACAAAAACAATAAATCAGAATATAGCAGAACACAAAATTCGACCACTACAATCAGGTAAATAACTAGAATATTACTTTCTCTTCTAATTGATAATAATAACATGAACCACACTCTCAGGTTAGAGGATAAAAGGAAGAAGATATGGCTGATGTTATTTTTAGTTTCTTTTAAGTAGATGTTATAACTGTTGGGTTTTAAGTAGACTTGGCTGAGTATAGAAAAGAATATCAGAGATAATGAATGGGGTTTTACATAGTGAGTTGGTTTAGGACAGGGTTAAGAGTTTCAGACTATCATTGTTTGACCTAAAGAAAAATATAACCATGACTTAGCAATGACGGACGCCTGAGGAGAAGTTGATAATGATGGCAATGCCTGAGTGACACCCAAAAAGATACACAGTCCATCACTTTGGGCCCTAGGTGAACAGCATCAAGGCAGTGGAGATGACTCATGGCAAAAGTAATAGTGACTTCTAGTCAGCACCTCTGGGCCAACTCGGAGCACGAAAACTGGATTTTAAGGTTTTAAGTGTAAAGTTGAGGAACACCTCAAATTAACATGTATAGAATACAAGTCGAGAAAGGACTTGAAAGAAAAAAAACACTTGGACAATAGAAGTAGTAGACCTACTCATATGTAACTTTAAATTAAAAAAAAAAATGAATAAGTGAACAACAAGGAGCAAATGTTTCAATCAGTCATCCTGAAGAAGTATGTAATGTTTGA
Source organism: Papaver californicum (assembly GCA_023531435.1). Classification (NCBI taxonomy): domain Eukaryota; kingdom Viridiplantae; phylum Streptophyta; class Magnoliopsida; order Ranunculales; family Papaveraceae; genus Papaver; species Papaver californicum. The sequence goes on from JAJJMC010003936.1 coordinate 11,655,961, forward strand.
CAGCCTGTGGGAAGGCAGAAAACGGTCAACTACCGATGTTTGAATGCTAGCACTAGGGCATACTTGCAAAGATGTACGCCACAGAAGTTCATGGAAGTGTTAGGGATACAATGCTTAAAAGAACCTGGAGTATAGTGGTTATTATAGACAGCTAGAAGGGAAACTTGTTTAAGATGAATGCCAGGTTATTAGGATAATGATATTGGCAAAGTTAAAAACTTGATGTACCTGCTTAGCATCATCTCTGAACTTCTCCTTACCAACAGCCATACCAACCAAACTAATGCATTCCATTGATTTGGCACGGAGCATGCGGTTAGACTTGTCAGTCGCATTCAGCAAGATAGCTTTGAGGTAAGGCATAACAACATCATAATACTTCTGGAAGTGCTCCTACAAGATGCACAAGCATATGTTTACCATAAATGTCATAGAAAAACATAAGGTACACAGTGGAGAAAGATTCCAAGACGTAACCTGTGACGAATCAGCTACTGATGCGAGAGCTGTCAAAGCTCCCTCTTGAACCATTCGTTTTCCACCCTGAATAAATACACATAGACAAACTTATTATTCAACCTCATTTTCTTTGAGGGGTGGGAGTAGAGTGGGAAGTTAAATTCAAGAATACCTGTAAGAGGACTAGCAATTTGCTTACTATCCCATCTAAATAAGGTGTTAAGATATCTGAGGTGCAATTTTCGCTGAAATTGAGTACTGCGGAAGCACCATGGGCCTGTAGCAACATAGAACATAACAAAAATAAAATAAAATAAAATAAAGGATGATGCTTCTTATATAGCAACTAAAAAACAAGAATTTGCAGGGAATAGAACTTATTATTGCAAATACTTCAAGTTGGTGCAGAACAGACTGAGCAAAAACAACTTATTGATAAGGTACGCCAAGCAGCAATTTAAAATGACTAACAGAAATCTAAGAAATAATATCACTTTGAAACGAAACTATATCAGTTGAAAAGCCACTAACTTGTACTCGAGGACTCTGAAAATCATCCATAGCTGATGCAAGAGCTGGTAGCACCCTTTGATGGTACTGTACTTGTAAATCAGGACCCAAATCTGTAGACAATTGTCCGATTGCATTGATGGCTGCCCATCTCACACGAGGATGGGGGTCTTGGAATGAGTTCAGTATCATGTTCACCACTTGCTCCAGATTTTTAATCATTACCTAAACCATAGTAGGGCAGAGGAATTACAAAGACATAAAACACTGGAACTTAGGGAAACAAAAAAATATCTTGCATCAAACCAAACAAATGTAGTGACTTAACAATGAGCACTACACAAAAGCAACAACAATAGACTTCAGCAATAAACTATGTCTATTGACCAATCGCAAGAACAATAAAGTAGCCTAACTTTTCAAAAGGGACCAAAACACAGACATCAAGGCCAACTTATAAAAGCAGCAACCTGGGTAAACATAAACATTAAAAAAAAAATGGAATAAAGGAAATGGGGTTTTAATACCTTTGAGCAACCTTCAGCTATTTGAGCAAGAGCGATAAGGGCTGCATGGTGTTTTTGCCATTCTGTTGCAGATAAAAATACTGGCAAAAGCTCGGAAGCAACAGGAACAATAGTATTCCCTCCCATCGCCATCGAAAGTCGATCTAGACACTCCTGTGCAACTCCATAATTACTTGTTTCTCCAGCATCCTCATCATCTTCATTATCAGCATTATACCACAGAGGATCGTCCTCGATATCCAACAACAACTTCATCAAAATAGCAAATAATCTACTAATAAATTGTGGTAATTTCCTCATCATCCCAGGAGCCCTTTCCCTCGCCTCAGCAAGAGTAATCACGAACTCAATTGCAAGGTGTCTAGTGCCTTCTTCCAACGATTCTGCCTCAGCAATCTGCAACATAGATCCCACCACATCAACCAATTGCCGCCTTAGAAATTTTGGCTCCGTTTCAGCCAACTCAATTAGCAACTCTAGTGCTTCTTGAGCAGTCGCCTCTTGACCAGAGTTCAATGCCTCCGTCAAAGTTTTCATCATCACTGGTAGAAGATCTTGAAACTTATCCCTATCAGCCAGACTAGTCAAACACTGAACAAAATTAATTGAAGCTCCAAGAGCAGCGATTCGAACATTGGGATTTGAGGAAGAAGCCAAACACTGTAAAAAGACACTATGAAGAGTATCGATATGAGGAATTAGGGTTTCACCGATGTACTGTGACAACTGGGCAAACATCAATAGGGAAGATTCTTGAAGACGTGGAGTATTAGAAGTCACACACTGAAACATTAAAGGGAGAAGCTCTGGCCATTTGTTTTCAGGTAAAATACCAGCAGCAAGTTCAGAAACTGTATCACATAGCTTCTTTGAGATTTGTTTTGCTTCTTCCATTTGAACACAGATTAGAAGTTGAGATTTAATTGCTGATTGTGTTGATTGCGATAGACGTGGCCATAAGTAAGAATCATCACGAGTAAGCTGTTTACGAAGAAGAACTGCAGACATACCTCGAATTTCAACATGAGAAGAATTTTGAAGAACATGAGCAAGTTTAAGTGAAAAGGCGTCTGGATGATTTTGTTTACAGAGATTGAATAGTGTTTCAGCTTGTGACCTTTGTTCGTTTCCTGCTGACATAAGATGAGAAACTAGGGTTTCAAAATGAGTTGAATCTGGACCTAAGATTGCAGCAATCTGTGCTTGATGAATCAATGAATTATCTGAATCCATTTTTTGAAAATGAATTAGGGTTTGTTTCCAATGAAGAAAGAAGAGAGAAATATGATTTTATTACAGGGCGCACTGTTTTTCCTCTCTCTTTCTCTTTCTCTTTCTCTCCCTCACACCAACTCTATTGTTGTAAGAGAAAGAGACTGCAAGGGTTTATGAAATTATTATAGACAAGGTTTTAGCGTGGATTTACCCATCCTGGTGGCTGGTGACTATGATTCAGTACATCTGTACTCGTACATGTAAAAATGGCATCATCATCAAGGATTTGGTCATCCTTTGACTCTGATCTTGACACGTGTTAGTTTATTAATTGGTGTTGAGATTACGAGATGCACAGGATCAAGTTGGTTTTATGATTTTTACATTTTTGGAGGGAAAGATAAAATGGGAATATGCGGGAGTGTGAGCTGGCCTGGGGGTGTGAAGATGAGATCACGTGAACATTGATTTTATCCACGTGACATTGATTATACTGTCACCAATCGTAAGACAGTAGACATGATTAGATTTGGCAGTTAAATAACTAATCAATGAAAAATATCTGTGGTGACAGTAAAACTTAACAGATTTGCACGGGATAAACGGGATCTTACCTCGGAACTGTCCTAAATAGTGCTTTGTCATTGGTTATTACTAACTCAGAACTTACAAGCCCCGACCAGGAGGACTGGATAAAACAACATATAAAGATATAGGCAAACAACAGCTCTAAAATGGCTGAAAACCACCCACTAAATTATGCTCCCCAACCTTTATGCTCAACACCTTCCCCACCAGCAGCACAATATGAGAGCAGAGGTATGTTAATAGACCTGGACTTAGCTATCCATAAATTCAGCTTGTTTAAAAACACCACTGGAAGACTACCCTCTGAGATTTGAAGTTAAAAACATTCTCAGTTACTCGGTAGTTAGTAATCCATGGACAATGTACCCCCAGAACAAGAAATACATGGGCAAGGCTAGTGCGTTCTTTCAAGTCTAATTTCTTCTTCCTTTTTCTATTTGTAAAATCCTAGAACTGGAAAAGGGTAAAGCTCTGCTCCAGGAAGTAGCACACCAATCACCAACCCCGAATCATTCTCGTTATACGCTAACTTCTTCTTTTTATCACATTCTCCTTTTCATCAAGGTGATATGTGTCTTTAAAATGATTAATTATAAAAATGACACCCCTTGTTTCTTAAGGAAGTTTGATCCTTTAACTGGGTCTAAATCCTTTATAATGGAATATGTCCTTACTCTTGTGGGATAATGACTATGTCACTATAGCCTAACTTTTTGGGGTATTTACATTAAGTCCCCTGACTGTTTGGTTAGGCATTCAGACTATCCAGCGGATATATACCCCAAAAATATTTTGGCGTCACATCTTTTTTTTCTTGTGATGGTCCCCAAGTTGTCGCGCATCTAACAATCTTCCAGTCTTCCTTGACTCTTTCTAGTTTGTTTCTTTCTCTTTTAGCGGGACTTAGTCCCCATGTGTTTACATACCGGAAGTCCCCAATCATGGCAATTTTCATCCATGAGTCTCATTTGCGTGGAGTAGTTATACCTCATACCCTCGTATAATGGTGTTGTGAATTAGTGTTACTGCTAGTGCTTGTATCAGAGATCCTCTTCATGTGGCCATTTAGATGTTATTTAGTCAAGGCATTATGGATTTGTCAAATGGTCATATCGGTTAGATGCCACTTGTTGTTATTATTTTATGATTTCAATACAACTACCATGTTTACGCTTCTATATAATTTATCGTTACGGTTTGGAAATTAGTCCCCGACTCCCTAAGTTGCAACTTTTATCTGATGTCAAAGCTAAACAGTGATCAACTTCTTTTCTTGTAAAAGTTGTACCATGATTACTGGGCGACTAAGATGAATATGAGATAAATCATCCAAGGGTGCCTTACCAAAGACACGAGATTCTTAATCTCCATCTATGGAACGTAGATATCACGTAATGTGAATAAGTAGTCAACCTTTGAATAGTTATTATGTTATGGCGTGTATAAATTTAAGGATGGGTCGTACAAAAGAAAAGTCGCTTTTTATATATAATTCAAGTCATAAAATTGAACTACGCGAGTAATCGTGTCAACACGAGATATTTTCACAAACATGTGTAGCATCAAAATTGATGCCAAGTCTTGGCGGTTGATAGTTGTAGTATAGGTATGTGGGTCTAGAGCTTGCTGACTACGACGCATATAGCGCACTTAGGTGAAGACTCGTTTTAGGCGCTCTATTGAGAGACTTTGTTGCCTTTTCACATTGATTTTTTTCTTGTTTAGGTAAAATCAAGAAGTGATTAGCGCTCTAGTAAGAGATCCAGCCGCTAACTATGGCACATATAGCCCATTAAGGTGAATTTTTTTTCCTTCTCGCACTCTCAACACTCTTTGTCCTCAAAGGTGGTGCATGTTTTGATGATCTACTCACACTCGCCTCATATAAATCTTACATACACACGCTCACTTTCATGAATAGGTGGACCTTATTAGGCTTCATTCCCTTGTCACTTGGAATAACTTTGTGGCTAGTTTTTAAGTCCATCAAGTCGCTACACACATAGTTTATTTTTTTCGAGAATGATTTTGTTGCGCTGGTTAAGAGTTGTTATAGCGCATTCCAAAAGGTATTCGGTTGAGTACACCTTACACAAGTTTGTTCAACTCTTATTTCATCGTAGGTTCCTGCACTAGTGGCATGCTCTTAAGTAGTTGGTTTTGATCGGTCATTAGATATAAAAAAAAATTCATGTGCGTGCGTGTCAAATACACCATTATTTCACTTAGCTGACATGTTTGTTCATTGTTGAGGGCGTCGCCTTGCCTTGCCTTGTCTAAAATACAGAGGGTGTACTAAGTCATACAACAAGTTATGGCATGTTTTACGAAAGGAGGAGCTTTAAGAATAGGCGATCATACTTGTTTAGCGTTCGAATCGCTTGGTAGCTTTCCGTTGTTGTTTGTGGAACATGGAATCGGTGGCATTTTTTTAAAAGATTCTCGTTACGATACGATTCAGTATTAGTATCGTTCTTGTTATGAAATTATGCTCCCAACACCGTCATCAGTCATGAGTTTTACGTTTTTATTCTTAGCACCCTCATTTGTTCACTTGTCAAGAGTTTTTAGTTAGTCACTCTCATTTTTTTATTTTATTTTTAAAGAAGAGCTTTTAGGTTCTTTCTCCATCACAGTCTTTAAGTAGCGGTTGTTTTTGTCGTATTTCAATAAGTGTTTTAACTTGTTCCCTCTTATTTTTGGTGTTTGGATGTAGACGGGGTCCCCTCATCAAGGAGTGCTTCTAGATGATCATAACCTTTAATCCAAAGGAGCAATTAGTCGCTCATCACCTCAATCTGGAGGGAGCTTCTGGCTACTCTCACCTCATTCTGGAGGGAGCTTCTGGCCACTCTCTCCTCATTGTAGAGGCATTTTTTTCATATTATCCACTCACCTCATTCTGAAGGGAGCTTCTGGCCACTCTTACCTCATTCTGGAGGGAGTTTTTTCAATTAGCCACTCACCTCATTCTTGAGGGAGATTCTGGCCACGTTCACCTCAATATGGAGGCAATTTTTTCAATTAGCCACTCACCTCATTCTGGACGGAGCTTCTGGCCACTCTCACCTCATTCTGGAGGCAGCTTTTTCAATTAGCCACCCACCTCATTATGGGGGGAGCTTCTAGCCACTCTCATCTAATTCTGGAGGCAGCTTTTTCAATTAGCCACTCCCCTCATTTTAAAGGGAGCTTCTGGCCACTCTCATCTCATTCTAGAGTCAGTTTTTTCAATTAGCCACTCACCTGATTCTGGAGGGAGATTCTGGCTACTGTCACCTCATTCTAGAGGCAATTTTTTTTTTTCAATTAGCCATTCACCTCATTCTAGAGGGAGATTTTGGTCACTCTCACCTCATTATAGAGGTTTTTTCTTCTTATTATTTTTTGGCATTATATTTTGCCACGGACACTCAAAGACGCATGATCGCTATTGTTAAGTATATAATCATATAGTAAGAATCATGAATAGTTTAATATTAAGCATGTATTACCACTGTTTCACAACTATCTTTGGTACAGATGAACTCATCTCTGTTATAAACCACAATGGCTAGCTTGTATGACTATTATTATAGTAATAGAATATTGGTCTGCCTTAGCATTTGAAGTTTGGAATCAGTGAGTGGCTGATTGGCTGTAGCAAGTACATGGACATTCAAGGTGATGTGCATGCTTAAATCAAATGTGCAGGTATGCAAGTATTTCTAATAGTTAAAGCTAGACATACGAGATTCTTGAGTCTGTTTTGGTTTCGCCTAGCCAAGGTTGATACAGGTGGTGATACTTAGCTTTATTTGAAGCTAGGACTAGCTCTTTTGCAACTTGAGTTCTCCGTTGTTAACTTGAAGGAATGTTCATTTGTAGTGTGCAGTTCCGGTATGCAGTTTTATGTGGCTCTCTCTTTTGGGAATCAATGAAAATAACCATCAACATGATTTTGTGGATTTATGATGCAGTTGGATTACATTTTAACAGTTCATAGCTAAAAAAAATAGAACTTGAAATTAACAGGTATCGTGCATCAAGGAAAGGCCTGCGAAAGCTTGGTATTGTCCCCATTATTAGCTTTGAAAGCTTAAATGCATTAAGAAAAAATTTCAGAGGTATATATATATATCTATGTGTGGGTTGTGGTTGAATAAGTGATTATATGGGATATCCAAAATTCTCAGACATCAAAGATGCACATCTTATGCAAGTGTGTGCCAGACAAGTTCAGATGCTTAGGGATTTCATTTAATTTTAAGAAAAATCAAAGATTCCAATGTAAATGTTAACTAACGATCAAGCAAGGGCAGTGCGAACTTATATTTATGCTAGTCAGTAGTGAAATAGTTGCTCATAGGCGTTCGTAAGTTGGTGTAGCTTGTGATACTTAGTTATTGCTAAAACTTGAGCTCTCATTTTACAGAAGGGTTGCCTTCGAAATCTACAAGCCTTCTATTTTCTTAGATAACTACTCAAACATGTTCCTGAGATTTTTTGTTGCTCTCAAAGAGTGTGATCCAGAAACATCGTCAGGTTCTTCGCGATTAACGGTAGCGCTAATATAGACATTTGAATAGTTTTCCATGAAACTGAGAGAGTTTTAATTAGCTTTCATCTTCAGTTATTGTAATCATATTATTTCAATTAGCCATGAATCGGCTCAGATGTTCACTATCATCAACTTCAAATTTTGTAAATGACATTCAGGGGTCAAGAGATAAATTGCAGTAAGATGAACGTTTATTAGTAAATGTTAATGTGTCGATTTTGACAAAAGATACATCATTCATAGGGGATATCATCATGGAAAATCCGTCAGCGCTTGATTTGAGCGACAATGAAGCTTACTAAAGGTGTGCAAACATCAGAAAAGGAGTTCTATCAACATATGTATCATTTTGAGCCTAAGCATACAAAGCAATCAGGGTCTAAACATTCAGTTGGAACATTTCATCCATACAGTGAGTTAAGTTGGTAAGGAAGTACTTAGCTTGAAGTAGTGCGAGGAATGCAAAATAGTAGCTATCAATTAACATGATTAGTGAATGTTCGCCAGTATATGATTCATTTTGTAAACAACATTCATAGCATTAAAAGCTTAATTCCAGGAATGCAAATATTCAAGCCAAATCATTGATTATTAATGATATCCTAGAGTTTAACAAATTCATGATCATGAGTTTGCGAACTTAAGATGTGTAGTTGAGATATATATTAATTTTAAGATATACAATTGCAAATAGATCTCTTATAAGATTGACATCAAGATTAAAAGATAAAATTCAGCCGCAACGGTAAATGATTTTAGTTTCTACCAAAATCAAAGACAAAGCTTCGAGTTGAATTTCATGCCAACAAGGTCAGCAGGGACGTTGCATAGAGCTACTTGCGACTCTTAAAAAGTGAAGCTCCCTTAATGGGTGAGATCAAAATGAGACAACGGTTCCTATGAATCAATCTCAACTTAGAATAATCTGCATCATGCTGTTGCAATTGGAACTCGTAATTTTGGATTAACAAGCATTATAAGATGAATAAAGGTAAAAGTATAAGCATGGCAGACATATTGAAGGATAAGATTTTGAAAGAGTTGTGTTACTTATCTTTTAACACATCTTATTGCACTTGATTTGCAGCTTACACCTTGGTGTGTCCTGTGGTAAATGTCACCATATAGCCTTTTTAAGTTCTGATTTGATTTCCTTTTAACCAGCTACTCTCTATGACGATTTTTGGAAGACCTGTTGTGCTCCGAAGTGGGGTTTTGTTGATGCTTACTTCTACCAAGATGGTGCAGCTGGTTCCACCTTTATTGGGCGTTCATGGGACTGGTTTTGAAAATGAAACTGAACATTTCACTTGTTGTTAGATTTTAGAAAATTTAAGCGAATGAAACTAACAACCAAGAAAAGGTATAGGTCAAATGAGATCTAAAATTGAAAACAATAAAATTTAGATCGAATTGATGGGTAATATAGATAAAAGTTCACTTATTAAGAATCTGAAATTTAATTTTCTGTCGAAATCAAAAATAAAAAATTAAATTAAATTTTCAGATATGACCCCATACAAATTATGTGAAATTTTTTGTCAAATTTTTTTCTAAAACTTTATCTCAAATCAAAGATTCAGATGAGATGATGGACGATTAAAACTCTGATCATGAACTAAATCTGAAAACACAACTTGAAATCAGTTTTCAGAAGTATCAATTTTAATTCAAATCGATAAATCAAGGCTTTCGATTGAACTAAAAAGGGTAAGGAATAATTAAACTTATCGTTCAAATTGATTTTGATTTTGTTGGTGAGTATTTAGATTCAACTGTTGATGACGATTCTCATCGTCTCCTCCCACATATGTAAACAAGTCTTTAAGAACGAATGTTACCATGTCTTTTATTTTAGATTTTACAGGTCGATTTCAATTGAAGTTAAACTGGGTCCCATATTTTTGATGCTTAGGATTAGGTTTTGAAAATGAAATTAATTTAATTTTGATGTTCGAATTTAGGGATTAGGGACTGAACCTCGCTGTTCATAAGAAGATCATGATTCATAAAGATAAATGCGCTGGTGAATTTGATAGTAGTGGTGGAAAGATGATTTAGAGGTGGTGGTCGCTGGACCAAGATGGATCTGTGTGCTAATCCTGAAAGCAGAGGCCAATGAAGTCGTCAAATGTAAATCCTAGAACTGGAAAAGGGTAAAGCTCTACTCCATGAAATAGCACACCAATCACCAACCCCCCAATTCTCCTCATTGTACACTAATTTCTTCTTCTTTTTATCACATTCTCCTCTCATGTAAGTGATATGTGTCTTTGAGATGATTAATTACAGAAATGACACCCCTTATTTCTCAAGAAGTTTGACCCTTTAACCGGGTCCAAATCCTTGATAATGGAATGTGCCCTCACTCTTGTAGGATAATGACTATATCACTGTAGCCTGACTTTTTAGGGTATTTACACTATTGGAGGTCTAATTTCCTATACTAACACCAGAATTCACAGTATTCCCACCTTGTATAATAGAAGTAATTCTATTTTGAATTTTGTTAGCTTCCCTCCAGAAGCCTCTAGCACAATAATATCTTTTAAAAGGACACTGGCATCCTAAAGTCACTGTTAAAGAGGAAAGGGACTTCGATTAATTCAACAGACGGACAAATTATAGTACGCTTTAGAAAAGGTGAAGGCCATGTCAAACATCTAGGACTGACGTGATTAAGGAAAATAAACCAGGAAAATAAAGTTCGGGACCAAGCACAGCAGCTTGTCGGTTGGTATTCCAAGCCAATGGAACAAAATTGGTTGGCTCGGGCCCCAAATAAATATATTGCAGACTTTAGATTCCAATGAAGCTAATACTAATTACACTCAATTACAGATGCAACTTCCATGTATATTAAATTCCACGCCTAACTAAAACATAATCTTTTTTAGCTCACCCTTTTAAGGTACACCATTTTACAATTAAAAATACAAATTATTGAATGATACAATCACTAACAATCTAAAAAGTATAAAGGAAATTATTTCTATTTAAGATAATCATCAGTTTGTTCAAAGTGCAATTTCTTGAGGTGCAAAATTGGAGAATAACTTCATTTATCAGTGTCGATACTTTTTTTTTTTTTTTTTTTTTCTGATAAATACCAGTACACCATAACTATTGATCTGCTTTTGTTATTGTACACATGGAAGTACAGAAGAATGTGAGGGTAAGGTGCTATTAGTGATGCGACAAACAAAAATACACCACTAATAGTTTGGGTTCAGTAATTACTCATGTTGGTATGCAATGTACGAGTGAAAGCCCTCACTGGCTACCTAGGAGATTTTTCTGAACCCTGCCAAAATACCAAACCAAACAGGATTGCAATTGCAAGATATGTAACACACCGGAAAGAATGATACTGAGAATAAAATACATTATGTGAAAAAGAATGGGGTAATAAATTGGGTAATGGACTACCAAACCAAACTCCGTACTTTCTATGCAACAAAAGACAGCAAACAGGATTATGATGAGAGAATCGATTGCAACACAAGCTGTTGTTGCGGCTGCAATGATGACCATGTATGTGCCAGAGTTGCAGGTGGTAATGTCTGCTGAAGTTGCCTCAAAAGATTAACCATACGGCCCGAAGTCCTATCTGTTGCCAAATCCTTACCCGCACAAAGAACCTATTACCCGATCCGCACAATTTAAAAACAACTCGACAAGATGATTGGACAACATGATTAACTACGAGATATAATTATATTAAAATCAAAAGGAAATATAAATGGCTAACAGGTGTAGGAATAACCATGTACACCCACATAAAGAGAATTTACCTCAGCAAAAACCGAAACAATTTTAGGCAGATATTGATTATTAGGGCCTAAAAATACTCCATCTAACCTGTAAATAAGTGATAAAAGGAGATATGGTCCTATTAAAACATAAGGGATACTAAGATATCAAAAGCACCAGGGGAACAGAGACAAGTGAGATCAAGAAAAAAAGCTTCAGCTAAAATGTTGTAGACATAGAACAAGATAATGCATGTCCTTACCCCTCTACCATTGAACAAAGCTGATCATGAACAACTTTAGCTTCTATTAAGTCACCCTTAACTGGTAGGCAACTTAACCAAGCAGGAACAACCTGCCAAACAGCACAGAAGAGTTTCAACCCAGGAGCAGAAGAGTTCAACACAGGTGACAGCCATGATAACACATCATCTGGCGAGTTACTGCACTCCTATAAAGAAAAAACCAAAGAAGTTGACCACTTATTCAAGTGGACAACCAATATTTTAAGCAGAAACAGGGATTCAAACAAACTGTCAGAAAAAAAACATTCGAAATCATGTGGGAACATAATTGTAGGTTGTGTTCAATAAAGCATACAAATGCAGCAGCATATGAATACAAATGCATAAAACCTAGAATGCACAAATCACTACGAGTACATCAAACGCTACGATGATCTTAATATTAAGATAGTACCAATATAAATCCAGGGGTCTAGTAGTTTCACCAACATAAACAGAATACGAAAAAGGGTGACAAAAAAATATAGCTATATAATACAAGTTCCACCTGAGCTGCATCAATACTATCACGATGGTGCAGGCATATTTTCCCAAGAGCCGAAACAGCATTGTCATATGCCATTACATTCTCTGAAGACAGGGCATTTGGATGCCTTATCACAACATTTAGCCTGGAAAGGGCCTCTGGAAAGCCATTAAAGTCAATATACATTTACGGAACTTGTTCAGATTCGAAGTGTTAAAGATGAGCAAAACAAGTAAGCTACCTCCCACAAGAGGTTTAAACGCTGATCCACCAAACTCTGCGCAAACACCCAGTCCATAAACAGCGGCCTGGAAATAATTTTTATATTCAATAAGACCCATATGAAAACAAAAAGTAACAGAAAACTTTAAAAAACACCTAGTAAAGACCAAACCTGGCGAACATCTGAATTCTCATCATTACAAGATTCCAATAGGAAAGGAAGATAAGTATCATAATATCTGTTTCAACAAATTGTATTATAAATAAAATGGAACAAAACACAATCCGTATGAGCGAACTAACATGTTAAAGGGTAGGCATACTTGATAGCTGCTTCATGACATTGCTCAGCAACATCATCAAAAATGCAGATAGCAATCCTTCTCTCCTCGTCTGTCTTATCCTTACCCTGTACATCACAAACATTGAAATATGTATAGTAAATAAAAGAACTCGACTTTAGATAAGTACATCAAGCAAGGTAAAAATCAGGCGAATATCACTGGTCCCAGAAACTACAATAGCCTTTTCAGAATTGTCATATATAGTATCGAAGAGGTATTTTGTTGAATAACCTACCCACATAGGCATTAAATATGACGAAAGCTCATCAAAGAAAGGCAAGAAAGAGGCCTTAAATGTTTTAATTAAAGTGCCCAGCAACTCGCCAACCTGAATGAAGCAAAAAAGAACTATGAAGTGTGAAACAGAAACACAGTTTAAACTAAAGCTATTTCACTAAGAGTTCAGAAAACACGAACTTGATCAAACACTTCTTCTTCTTGCTCGTTTTCTTCTTTTAGCAACTCCCCTTCCTCTGCATCAAAATCCTCTGCTTTTACCCTCTCTGCCCTTTCTCGTCTCCGAGTTGAGCTAGCCGTGATGACCTCCTTTATCTCATCCACAATGGATCGTACTTGACTCTCATCAAGAAGTGTTCCAGAAATCTGAAAATTTCAATTTGCTGTTACTAAAAAGGTAAAAATCACCCAAAACTTTATCAAACAGAAAAAATAATAGAACGATTTTTTGTTGTTGGAAGAAACAACAGAATGCTCATTCTCTGTTGGAGATTTGGATGTAGGTTGAGCTGAGCACATGATCAACATAATACACATGGTGAATCTTCTTCCGATGATGAAATGAAGCAACTCAATCAAGTGACATGTCTTTTCCCGGTATAAAACTATTAGCAATGACACTATGATACCCAACAGAAAGAGAGAACAGACATGGAATCAATGAGGAAAGACTATTTGGTAGCACAGTTGCTGTTGAAGCAGAACCCATGTTTGTAGTCTAATAAGACTATAAGAACTTAATGAGTTGCATCTCTCTTAGAAGTCTGTTTAGAATTTCGGGTAGATGGTATCATAATCCATACATACAGTCTAGCGATAAGAAGCAACCTCTACTGAAGAGCATCAGTGACGCAGAAAAACAACATAATTTTGCAGAACTTCCAGAGGTGATGACCAATCCAGAAGTAAAAGAATATGCATAATAACACTATCTCTAATGGTGTTGATCAATGAGAAGAAGCAAACTCTGCTGAAGAACATTAGTGATGAAGAAAAACAACCTGATTAGAAGAACTTTCAGAGGTGATGACCAATCCAGAAGTAAAGAATATGCATAACAATGCTATCTCTAATGGTGTTGATCAGTGAGAAGCGGGAGCTGCTAGTATTTTCAGCTCAAGAAAGTGAAACAAGGAAACCAAACAATATACCGTTTTATGTTCATCCACGCCTAAACTGAATGTCAACTTAAAAATCACAAGAACAAATTGCACCCACATGCTTTAGTTTTTGGATTTTATCAACATCAGTAGATATGTCATACCTGTATGCATTCATTCAAGGCATCCAGCATACTTGCACAAATTTCTGTCTCAGGCTCCTGCAAAATCAGTTGCGATTCAATGAAATTTGAATAACAATTTGGTAACAACAAAACTGAATAGATATTGGAAAACATCAGACCAACAGAGAACGGGATCTTTTCAGTAAAAAGAGGAAACAAAAAAGAAGACCTTGTGCAGAGCTTCCACCAAAGCGGGTATAATGTAGTCGGACAATTGCTTCACATAGGACTCATTACGACCTTGAGCTTGCCCCTTCTCTATAGCCAATTTAGCAGAACGTAGTAATTCCGGCATAACTTGTTGAATAGTACATGCCCACATTAAGAAGCAACAATTAAAAACAAAAAGGAAAAGACTGGATGGCACTTCGCACATCAGCAATGCCTCCGCAACACAAGAAAAAACCCATTAAAGGTAAACGATTCAACAAAGATCATGTACCTGAAACAGCAGCCCTCCTAACTTCTTCATGGAAATAAAATTTAAGAAGTGGGACCAAAGTAGGAGCCACCTGCATTTTAGATCAAGAGTTAAGATTATATTCAAGTCTGCTACAAACCATAAATATCGAAAATCGAAAATGAACAGTGCATCCAACCAACCTGATCGATCCATGGATAGAATCCCTCTTTTAGCTCATCTGCATAGCAGCATAACATATTGCATGCAGTAGCTTTCTCCTCCAAGACACTTGTCTTAATTACAATCCTTTTATCCCCAAGGGTAATTGTTTCAATGCTGCAGACAAAAGAACAGTCACTTCAATATATGGTACAAAGCCAAAAACCCATAAGCAAGAAACTAACGTTCTGGTGAAAATAGCCCTGCAGAAATAGTGCTTATGCATTTAGATTCAATAAATTCTAGTTTTGCTGGCAAGAAAAACCTTAATAATGTTTATTAAATCTCTTTATCCAAGATAGTGCTTGAAATGTATATATAACTCTTACACAGGGATCACCCTTATTTCCTTTTGCAAGCAGAACTGTAAAAGCTCAAGCACTGTCCCATATCTTTTTATGTGTGCGAAGAAAAGAAACACTAGGAAGAATGTGCGGTTGGCCAGGTTTGAGTATCTAACATATCAGGTATAACAGTACAAGTGTAACTAAATGAACTCAAAAACAGGAAATTCTCAACAACAAAAAAAGGAGAATTAAAAAGTCCAAAAGATTTTGCTGTACTATTCAGCTTGATCAGAACTAGGATATGAAATACTACTCGCCTTAAGAACAGGAGCACCAAGAAATATCCATCATTAACTACAAAACGAAAAAAGGAACCCAGGTATCTCCCTTTTCCAAACTTCCACGTTGAACATTTATAGTAAGTTGTAAGCACAAACGATAATTAGAGCAAAAATTCTATAACTTCAGCAAACTATCTTAAGCATGATAACAAGATGGTTGTCTTATGAACTTCCAGAAACAAAAAGACAAACCTTTCATCATCTGATTGATCTATATCACCATCCGAGCCGGCAGAGGTAATGGTTACATCTGGTTTAAGTTGAGCAGATTGAAGCAATGGAGGCATGACAACACTCATGTATGGGAGAAAATCCTGCCCTAGGCACTTGCAGAGTCTCGCCCACGCCTACATTATGTTTAAGGAGTTACTTTTTCAGCAATAGAGAAAAAATCAAGAAACACTCGGTTCAAGTTAGATAACTGAAATGATAATTCATACTTGTTGCATGTAACTTATAGTGGGATCATCTGTCTCTAACTCTGATCCTTGCAATGTCATAAGAACTTCCATAACCTTGCATGAGAAATAAAACAACGATGAGATTATCGGAGAAAAACAAAAAACTAAAACAAGAGTCCCAACCACTACAATTAAATAGTATATGTCCTCTGTAACAATGACAAAATTATGTGTCTGCCTCTGCCAGGCACTGTTTGTAGGTGCAGCCCGGGTGACTTGGTTTAAGCCTTTAAGGGGTTCTACTGAACCAGGTGCTACTGTCTCTGCAAAGCATGCGTGTATAAGCTAAATCATAGCTGGCAAATTACACATTCATGCATACCTGCTTAGCGTCGTCTCTGAATTTCTCCTTACCAACAGCCATTCCAACCAAACTAATGCATTCCATAGATTTGGCCCGTAATATGCGATTGGACTTATCAGTCGCATTCAACAAAATAGCTTTGAGGTATGGCATAACAGCATCGTAATATTTTTGGAAGAGCTCCTACAGTTTCCCATACAATGTCAGACACAGACGTCAGAGGGAATATAAAATAAAGCTGAAGCAACAACTAAAAGGTACCTGTGACGAATCAGCTACTGATGCTAGAGCTGTCAAAGCTCCCTCTTGCACCATTTGCTTTCCATTCTGGATTTATCAAATTGCGTAACATTATTGTTCAACCTCATTTTCATGGGAAGAAAAGTGAAAATTTAAAAAAAGGATACCTGTAGGAGGACAAGCAATTTGCTCACTATCCCATCCAAATAAGGTGTTAAAATATCTGGTGTGCAATTTTCGCTGAAGTTGAGAATAGCTGAAGCTGCATGCGCCTGGATAAATAGAAAAGGTAACAAAACATATATGAAGAAGGGGCTTATTTTGAAAAGAAAGCAAGGATATAAGTTTTTTTTCGGATTTTACTTTTAGCAAAGGGTACTTGATTAGTTGTTCAAGGCATAGGACTGATCACTGATGTAAGATATATTCGCTAATCTCCTACAAGCTACTTAGGAAAATTTACAATTATGAGTCAACTCTGGACCAGGATATGGTCCAGCTCTGATTTCAGTGTTTTGTTGGAACTTGACAATTTGAATACATGCTTATTTTGCAAGTCATTGAGTTTGAGAGGAAGAGATTATATTCAACATGCCACATTTAATTATCCATATACTTTTCCAAGCCATGTTAAAATCTAAATATGGCTGGAATCTGTAGATTACTTTAAAAGCCATTACTAGCTTCTTTCGTTCTATTGATCCCCCTCACACACATCCAACACTAGAAACAGTTTTAGCGAAAGGCATCAGCAATTAGGTACATCAAGCGGCTACAATTATCACAAGTACTAGACAGGTATTAGCAACAAACTAATATTCAAGGGCCTCTCTAAAGAAAAAGAAAAAAGTCGATAATCAACTAACTTGAACACGAGGATTCTGGAAGTCATCCATTACGGAGGCAAGAGCTGGTAGCACCCTCTGATGGTATTGTACTTGTAAATCAGGACCCAAATCCGTAGACAACTGTCCAATTGCATTAATAGCTGCCCATCGTGCACGGGGATGAGGATCTTGAAATGAGTTCAAAACCATGTTAACCACTGGCTCCAAATTCTTTATCATTACCTAAACAAGAAAACAAAACAAGGAGTTATGGAAGCATATTACAGTAGTACTGAGAATAAAACATGCAAAATCAACCCAACTATCTAAATAAGATTTGTAATATAAAAAAAAATGAAAAAAAATACACATTCGACAAGAAATAAAAGGTTCAGCAACTAAAGAAAGCTTACAGACCAATCACCAACAAGAACACAATAAGCTTCATAATCAAAACAAAACACAATACCAAGAAACAAGCCTATACTAGATTCACCCAGCATAAACTTTATTCCTCAACAATAATGTAAGCATATAAAGCCATATAAATCAGAGTGGTTGAAAGATAAACGGATGTCCCAAAATTCAAATACTTAATATCTTACTATATCAAAACGTAAACAAAGAAAAAACAGAGTTTACATACCTTTGAGCAACCTTCAGCAATTTGCGCAAGCGCAATAAGTGCAGCATGGTGCTTTTGCCACTCTGGTGCAGCTAAAAACACGGGCAACAGCTCAGATGCAACAGGAACGATTGTATTCCCTCCCAACGCAATAGAAAGTCGATCCAAACACTCTTGCCCAACGCTATAATTACTAGTCTCGCCAGCATCCTCATCCTCAGTCTCAGGATTATACCATGCTGGATCATCCTCGATATCAAGCAACATCTTCATCAAAATTGCAAACAACCTACTGATAAATTGTGGCAATTTCCTCATCATTCCAGGCGCCCTTTCCCTTGCCTCTGCAAGAGTAATCACAAACTCAATTGCAAGGTGCCTAGTGCCTTCCTCCAATGATTCTGCCTCAGCAATCTGTAACATTGATCCCACAACATCCACTAGCTGCCGTCTTAGGAATTTTGGCTCTGTTCCAGCCAACTCAATCAACAACTCAAGCGCCTCTTGGGCAGTCGCCTCTTGACCAGAATTCAATGCCTCAGTCAACGTCTTCATCATGACTGGCAAAAGATCTTGAAATTTATCCCTATCAGAAAGGCTCGTCAAACACTGCACAAAATTAATCGAGGCTCCAAGTGCAGCAATTCGAACATCTGGACTAGAAGAAGAAGCCAAACACTGTAAAAACACTCTATGGAGAGTATCAATGTGAGGAATTAGGGAATCTCCAATAAACTGAGCCAACTGAGCAAACATCAATAGAGAAGACTCTTGAAGACGTGGATTGTCAGAAGTAACACATTGAAACATAAAAGCAAGCAATTCTGGCCATTGATTTTCAGGTAAAATACCAGCAGCAAGCTCAGAAACTGTATCACAAAGCTTTTTTGAGATTGATTTTGCTTCTTCAGTTTGAACACAAATTAGAAGATGATTCTTTAGGGATGATTGTGTTGATTGTGAAAGACGAGGCCATAAGTAAGAATCATCCCGAGTAAGTTGTTTCCGAAGAAGAATTGCAGCCATAGCTCTGGCTTCAAGATGCGGAGAATTCTGAAGAACATGAGCAAGTTTAAGTGTTAAAGCATCTGGATGATCTTGTTTGCAGATATTGAATAAATTTTCAGCTCGTGACCTTTGTTCATTTCCTGCTGCCATAAGATGAGAAAGTAGGGTTTCAAAGTGGCTTGAATCAGGACCTAAGATCGAGGCGATCTGAACTTGATGAAGCTGCGAATCCATTGAGATGAATTTAGGATTTTCGACTGATGACGATGATGATGAAGAAGAAGAAAGAAAGGATTTCAATGGTGGCGCTTTTTTTCTTTCCCTTACCAGTCACCGCTGTTGTACGAGGAGAGAGAAAAGAGAAAAGAGGAGAAAGTGTATACGTTATTACGAGGTCAGCCAGCGCCCAGCCGCATGTCAGAAGGGTGCACCAAATTGCTAGAACATATGGCTAAATCACCCTTGTACACCATCTTGGTTAGTCCTTTAACTAAATGGCTAGCCTCCCTTTCCTAGGATTTTTTTCTCTTTGTCCCTTTCTTAGAATTCTTTAGAATTATGTAGATATGTGTGGATAAGGATAGAAAACTCTATAATTAGATCTTAGCCACACACTTGTAAAGATCTAGGCCATACTCTAGAATTCTCTAGAATTGTAAAGATCATCCCCTTACTAGTATAAATAGGGATGCTCCCTTCATTTGTAATCATCCAAGTTTGAGAGAGAAATACACACATACAACTTTCATTCAAGTATTCATTCTTGTTCTTGAGTGTTCATAAGTTGTTCTTGAGTTTCTTGTGAGTTTGATCTTGAGTTGGATCTTGAAGTTGTGTTAAACTTCATTAGGGAAGGCTTACTTGTCTAGTAAAGGAATTCTATACCAGTGCCGCACGGAGGAAAGTTGAGGCGAAGGACAACCCCGTGACAACTGGTATCAGAGCTTTGGTTCATACTACTCTCGGTAAGATCTCTCACTATGTCTTCAGAAGCTGAACATACTGTTATTACTAACGTTGATGTTGAGAGGACTCAGAAGACAAAGAAACAACGGGATAGGTCAGTGGACCCCCGTATCGATGCTCGTGTTGGATCGTTGGGAGAAAAGGTGTCTCCCACTATGGAGATGGTAGAAAAGATGAACATGGACTTTGAGGAAGCCATGAATCAACAAAATGCTACCATTGATGACTTGGAGAAATCAATGGAGGTCTCTGATAGACACATTTTAGTGTCTAATTTGCACCTTAATTTCTAGTGAGTTAGTATTCGATTTTGTGTCTATTATGTGTTTTATTGCTTTTGTAGGTACATTAGAAGAATAAAGATTTGTGGAAAAATTGGCTCAAAAAGTGTTCAAGGCACCCGGGAAAATGGATCAAGGCACCCACACTTTGGATTGGGGCACCCTTGGTTCGGGCTGAGCTGGATCGGGTCAACCCAGCGGGTCAACCAGGCGAGTCAACCCAGCGAGCCAGCGAGTCGACTCGGCCGATCCAACTCAGCGGGAATCGCCGGAGTTTCAACTGTGTACGCTGTTTCAATTGAGTTATGGATTGTTCTCTTCCAGATTGTTCCACACGCTAGAAGATATCCCATACAAGTCAGAACCATCGAGAAACAGCAGAGAAATCCCGTAAAATCAGTTGAAAAATATGTATATGGCCGGAATTAGGTTTCGATTCGGTTTGGGGTTTGTGGGATATTCTAGAGAGTTCTATTAGGTTTAGAACTCTCTCTAGGGTTTCTACTATCTATAAATACCAAGAGAAGCCAAGAGAATCGGGTACAAAAGCTTAGAGAAGATTTTAGAGAATTCTGGTCACTATTCCGTCACCGCCGACGAGCTGCTGCTGCACCGGCCGGCTGTTCTTCATCCATCACTGCCGGAGAAGAAGACTCAGTAACATTTATAGTGTTGCTGATTTGAATTTTCCTGTTGTCTATTGCTTCAAACCATTTGTTGCTTAAACTCTTCTGTAACAGCTGAACCCTCTCCTGTAACGCATATAAGCGTATCAAATCAGCTGTTACAGCGTTATTCAACCTTGTAATCAATATTTTGAGCAATGAAATCAACTTTTGAGCAAGTTTTCTTCACCATGAGCTAAGTCTATTTACTGGGATGATGGATAAGGTAATTTTCTCAATTTTATGTGATTTAATTATTTTCTAATAATTATTTATAATTCTTTTATCATTAAAATTGCATAGTTTTGAATAGTAAAAACGGTTTTCTTTCAACAGTTGTGCTTTTGCTTGATGGATTATGCTTAGTTAATTAATTTTGATAGTCCATGCTTGTGATTTACCTCTGTCTGTTAGCATAACAAAACCAATTTTGGCAATTATTTGGGCTTCAATTAATTTAAAAAGAATTATCTGATTAATCACATAGGTTGTTAGAATTACCTGATTCCTGGTACGTTTAAAATTATTTAAAAATCATAGTTAGGTTATTTAGTCTTTTTCTTACTCCTGGAATTTTCTAGAGTTAGTTTAAATCATTATTTTCTAAAATCATCACCTTCACAAGTTCGAGAATCGAACCTCTTTTTACCACTATATAAAATCACATCAGTCTCCTTTGAGGCGTATCGGAACGAGATGGGTACACATAAGCATGATGCTGCAAGCTCAAATTGATAAGCTAAAGACCCAGATTCGAGGAGGCACGGTTCGTGGACCATCAAGGGTGAAGGTGTCGGAACCAAAGGAATACACCGGTGCAAGGGATGCTAAGGAGTTGGAGAATTTTCTGTGGAACATGGAGAGGTACTACAGGGCCACGGTTCTTGATGATGAGCAAGAATAGGTTGACACTGCGAATATGTACCTGATTGAAGATGCACTATTGTGGTGGAGAAGAAAGTATACAGAAATTGAGAGGGGAATCTGTTCCATCACTACTTGGGCAGAATTCAAGAGGGAGGTCAAGGCCATGTTCTATCCAGAAAACGTTGAGCACAAAGCTCGGGACAAACTTCAAAATTTGAAGTGTTCAGGTACCATTTCTGAATATGTCAAACAGTTTAATTCCATTATGTTAGACATATTAACGATGGCAGACGAGTACCACTTCTACCACTTTAACCGTGGATTACCTCGTTGGGCTTCTATGGAGCTACAACGTAGAGGTGTTACTGACTTGTCCACCGCTTTGAGCATCGTTGAAAAACTTGATGACTTTTCAAACAAGCCTGATCAACTTGCCAAGAATAAGTCATCCAAGCCATTTCAACAAGGAAAGGTGGGGGAGACAAGAAGAGCTATCATGATAAGCCACAGTCTAGCCGAGAAGGGTCCAAGTCGAATAATGGGTGGAAAGGCAAGCAAGATAACCGTACGAAGAAATGCTTCATTTGTGGAGGTGACCATTTTGCTTACGGTTGTCCCAAGAAAAATATGTTCAACACCTTGATTGCGGAACATGAGGAGAAGGCCGAAGACTCACACTTGGGAGTCATTCGGTTGAGTGCAATCAAAATCCAGCCTAAAGCAAAGCAACCAGCACCAAAGAGGATTACGAACAAGGGACTTATGTACGTGGACATAAGTCTGAACGAGCAAAAGACCAAGGCCATGGTCGACTCGGGTGCGACGCACAATTTCATCTCTAAGGGAGAACTGACAGGTTGAAGTTGAAGGTCGAGACAGACTCAAGCACAATGAAGGCAGTAAACTCAGCAGCCATACCGGTCCATGGAGCGGCCAAGGGGGTAGACATGAAGGTTGGTGCATGGAGAGGGACTACTGACTTTATGGTGGTGCAGATGGACGATTTCAGAGTTATCCTTGGGATGGAGTTCTTAGATCGTGCCAAAGTAGCTGTGGTGCTTTGCCTTGGAGTAGTCATCATTAGTGATGAGAAGTCCCCTTGTGTGATCTTAGCCACCTGGAACAAGGAGACTTGCTCAGGTGCATTGTCGGCTCTACAACTGAAGAAAGGAGTTCAGAAGGGAGAACCAACCTTTGTAGCAGCCATTATGGAGGAAAGT
This sequence comes from Papaver californicum, assembly GCA_023531435.1. Classification (NCBI taxonomy): domain Eukaryota; kingdom Viridiplantae; phylum Streptophyta; class Magnoliopsida; order Ranunculales; family Papaveraceae; genus Papaver; species Papaver californicum. The sequence goes on from JAJJMC010003936.1 coordinate 11,679,125, forward strand.
GAAGAACTGGACGAGGTCATTCCGTTGGAAGTGCAAACGGTTTTGCATGAGTACCAGGACGTGATGCCAGTCGAGTTGCCCAAGCAATTACCACCTAAGAGGGAGGTGGATCATCAGATCGAGTTGGAACCTGGAGCAAAGCCTCCCGCCATGGCCCCATATTGCATGGCCCCGCCAGAGTTGGAGGAGTTGAAGAAGAAACTCAAGGAATTATTGGATGCCAGCTACATCCAACCCTCTAAGGCCCCTTTTGGAGCCACGGTGTTGTTTCAAAATAAGAAATACGGAAGTCTTCGGATGTGCATTGACTACGGAGCCTTAAACAAAGTCACCGTGAAGAACAAGTACCCAATTCCCAGAGTTGAAGACTTGTTTGATCAGTTGGGTGGTGCTCGATATTTCACAAAGCTGTACTTGAGGTCGGGATACTATCGGGTCCGAATAGCAGAAGGGGACGAGCCGAAGACCACATGTGTTACGAGGTACGGAGCTTACGAATTTTTGGTTATGCCTTTTGGACTAACAAATGCTCCTGCCACATTTTGCACTTTGATGAACAAGGTCTTTCACCCATATCTCGATCGGTTCGTAGTCGTATACCTTGACGACATAGTCATATATAGCTGCACTCTGGACGAACACCTCGAACACTTGCGGATCGTGTTCCAAGTATTGAAGGAAAACTATTTATATGTGAAGAAGGAGAAATGCTCATTCGCTCAGCCCAAAGTGTCTTTTCTTGGACATTGGATAGGTGATAGACAGATCTGGATGAAGGAGAAGAATATCTAAGCCATCAAGAAGTGGGGACCTCCTACCAAAGTGGCTCGGTTGCGGTCCTTCCTAGGACTTGTAAACTACTACCGAAGATTCATCGAGGGATACTCGAAGAGGGAAGCACCACTTACTGACTTGCTGAAGAAAGTTAGGACTTGGACGTGGAGTGAAGAATGCCAAGCCGCTTTCGATGATCTTAAGACCGCGCTTGTGAAAGAACCAGTCTTAAGATTACCTGATCACACTAAGCCTTTTGAAGTTTATACTGATGCTTCCGACTTTGCTATTGGTGGAGTACTTATGCAGGAAGGACACCCACTAGCCTTTGAGAGTCGGAAGTTGAACGATGCAGAACGACGTTACACGGTGCAAGAGAAAGAGATGACCAGTGTCATACACTGTCTTCGGACATGGAAGCACTACCTTCTTGGGTCACACTTCATGGTCTTCACTGATAATGTAGCTACTAGCTACTTCCAGACTCAGAAGAAGTTGTCTCCAAAGCAAGCAAGGTGGCAAGACTTTCTGGCCGAGTTTGATATGAAGTTCGAGTATAAGCCAGGACGTACCAACTAGGTTTGATATGAAGTTCGAGTACAAGCCATTGAGCCGAAAGCGGAACTTGCTAGTCTTGCCTTAGAACGTGTAGCTGCTATCACCAAATTGTCTAGTACCATTCCGGATCGTGTACGGGAAGGCTTGGAACAAGACTCATTTGCAAGGAGTCTCACCCATGCGGCGAATAAGGGGAAGACTCGTCGGTTCTTGTTGCAAGACGGTCTCTTATTCACACATGGGAACTGGATGTTCATACCTAGGTACGGGAACCTGAGGCGTGAACTAATGCACGAGTGTCATGACACCCGATGGGCAGTCCATCCTGGTCAGATAAGGACATTGGCCTTGTTGGAAGCAAGTTATTACTGGCCAAAGATGGAGGATGACGCGGACGTTTATGTTCAAACGTGTCTAGTGTGCCAGCATGACAAGGTAGAACACAAGAAATCAGGAGGACTTCTAGAGCCATTACCAGTGCCAGATAGACCATGGGAGAGTTTATCGATGAACTTCATCTCTGCCTTACCCAAGGTGTATGGTTTGGGATCAATCTTGGTGGTGTGGACAGGTTCAACAAGTATGCTACCTCCATCGCTGCACCAACAGATTGCACCGCGGAACAGGCTGCCTGATTGTTCGTGAAGTACGTGATCAAGTATTGGGGCATACTAAAGATAATAGTTAGTGATCGCGATCCAAGGTTTACTGGGAAATTTTGGACAGAGGTGTTCAAGTTACTTGGGTCCGAGCTTAACTTCTTTACAAGCTTTCATCTTCAAACAGATGGACAGACAGAACGCATCAATGCATTGTTGAAGGAGTACTTGAGACACTTTGCGAATGCTAACCAAAGAAATTTGGTGGAACTTTTGGACGTGGCTCAGTTTTGCTACAACCTGCAGAAGAGTGAATCATCTGGTCACAATCCATTTGAGTTAGCAACATGCCAACAACCGTTAATGCCACATACACTCGCTGGAGGATATAGAGGAAAGAGCCCTGCTGCTTTTCAGTTCACTAAGGAATTGCATGAGAAGCATGACTTGGCCAAAGCATTCTTAGAGAAAGCCTCTCAGCGTATGAAGAAATGGGCGGACGAGAAAATGAGACCCGTATCTTTCGAAGAAAGCGACTTAGTCATGCTGAAGTTGAACCCACAACAATTCAAAGCTTTTCGTAAGGTACATAAGGGACTCTTTCAACGGTACGAGGGACCATTTCGCATCATTAAGAAATTCGGGAAAGCATCTTATAGATTGGAGCTGCCAAGTCACATGAAAATCTATCCCGTCTTTCATGTTAGCTGCTTGAAGCCATACTATGCAGATCAAGACGATGAGTCTAGAGGAATAACGAAGAGGGCTCTGTTCAACATTATTACCTATCTAGACAAGCAGGTTTCAAGTATAGAGTCACACAGACGTGTCTCAAGAGCAGGCTGAGTTTATAAGGAATATCTTGTTCGATGGAAGGATCAACCAGACAGTGAAGCCAGTTGGGAACACGAAGACTTACTTTGGAAACACAAGGATCTCATCGAAAAGTACAATGCAACGAGGACGTCTGTGAATTAGGTGGGGGAGAATGTCACAAGGGTGCACCAAATGGCTAGAACATATGGCTAAATCACCCTTGTGCACCACCTTGGCTAGCCCTTTGGCTAAATGGCTAGCCTCCCTTTTCTAGAATTCTCTTCTCTTTGTCCTTTTCTTAGAATTCTCTAGAATTATGTAGATATGTGTGGATAAGGATAGAAAACTCTAGAATTAGATCTTAGCCACATATTTGTAAAGATCTAGGCCATACTCTAGAATTCTTTAGAATTGTAAAGATCATACCCTTACTAGTATAAATAGGGATGCTCCCTTTATTTGTAAATCATCCAAGTTTGAGAGAGAAATACACACATACAACTTTCATTCAAGTATTCATTCTTGTTCTTGAGTGTTCTTGAGTGTTCATAAGTTGTTCTTGAGTTTCTTGTGAGATCTTGAGTTTTGATCTTGAAGTTGTGTTAAACTTCATTAGGGAAGGCTTACTTATCTAGTAAAGGAATTCTATACAAGTGCCGCACGGAGGAAAGTTGAGGCGAAGGACAACCCCGTGACACGCAGCACTCAAATGTTGCACCACGAAACCAAGGGAAGGCTCGCGAGAGTAGACTCTGGTCTCTAGTCACTCTACTCTATTCAACCACAGAGCTAGTACCTACCATGACTCTTCCATACCCGTATGACTTTCTTTTTTCTTTTCTTTTTTTGGATAAAAGACTTGAAATATATTGATTATCTATGTAGTACATACAGGTCTATTTTTTTTGTCGAAAGTAGAACCAACTTTCTTTTTACATATATCTCATTCAATATGAGATGAAATTTGTTACGAAGTCTTGACTCATACTGTTTTCGCCAATTTATCTGTTGTTTTATTATTTTTTCTATTTATGTATTGGATTTGTGCTTGAGAAAGCTCCTTGAGACTTGCTATAATTTCGCTAATTGTGTTTTCTGTTGCTCATTGTTGATTAGCCAGATTATTTTGTATGGAATCCACGAGTTGGTTGCAATATATGAAAATCCTTTGAAATAATATTACTCATCAACCAAGAGCATGCTTTGAGTAATGCTATTGCTTCTGCATGAAGTTTTGATGATGCCCAACATGATCCGGCTCCAATATGCATAAAGGTTTATGTATCTACGGAGTATAGGAGGAAGGCATAACCCATAAATAGATCTTCTTCTTGAAAAGATGAATTGCTGAAAATAATCCAGTCTGTATCCCCTATCGATTCTATATTTAAGCCCTGTTTTTTTTTCTATTTTGAAGTATTATATCTGAAGAAATAGGGAAGTTGAATGTATCCTCCTAGAAGAAATTTGTTATTTGTTCTGTTACTAGAGCTGGGGAAGGATTTATTTTTTCAAAAATAACTGAGCATTTATGTTCCAGATGAACCAGAGAGTGGTGACTATTTTGTTAGTTGAAGAAGCATAATAGGGGACAAAATCTAAGAGGAGACCTAATCACTAATTGAATTATATGAAATGTCGATATTTCCGGATAAGAGAGAAAAGTAGAGCCAGATCGATCTAAAAAAGGCATAATCTAGAAAAAAAAGTGTTTTTCATTTTCTAAGGCATTTGATGAGCATAAAGCACAACTAAGATTAGTTCCAAAATTGAATTTTACAAGATGGTTTGTAGTAGGAAGGGCTCTGTTGACCAATTTCCATAGGAATAATTTAATTATTAGGATGGCTTTAAAATTCCAAAGCTTTTTCCATGGGAAGTTCGAATCAACAAAAGTATTATTAATTAGATAGTTATAGATATTTTTAACGGAGAAATTTCCTGATGGATGGTGTTTCTATTGTAGTTTATCTGGACTATTTATATTTGGGGTCAAAGCAAGAATTTTTGTTTTAATATTCTAAGGGAAGAGGTTGTGTACTAACGATGTATTCCAGTGTCCATCATCTGTGATTAATTCATTAACCATTTGTGGGATATTATCATCCGTATTATCCGGTTAAGGTATATTATCAATATCTCATAGCCAAGGATCATCTCAGATATTAGTGGATTTTCCATCTTTTATTTCCCAAATAAAGTTGTTTTTTATTATCTCAAGACCTTTTTTAATGTTTGTCCAAATCCAAGACAAATTAGATTTCTCTTTAGATTCAAAGGGATGAGAATAAGGGAAATATTTGGCTTTTAAGAATTGAACCCAAAGGCTGTTTGTTTCTAAAAGGAATCTACTAGCTAGTTTAGTTAGGAGAGCTATATTAAAAAAATAAGTATTTTTTATTCCTAAACCTCCTTTAAATTTGGGTTTGCAAAAAGTTGACTAAACTCTTAAATATCCCCCATTTTTTTTGTTTATTATCTTTGTTCCACCAGAAATCTCTTTGAATATGGTCAAGTTTATCTAAAATTGTTTCAGGTAGAGCAAGACACTGCATTTGATAAGTGGGATAAGATTGTAATATAGATTGAATTAGCATTGTTCTTCCAGCTTGGGAGAGGAGTTTTGATTTCTAACCTTTAAGAAAGGAATATTATTTTTGGAGCAGAGGTTCAAAATTTCCTTTTTTATTTTTCATAAAAAAATAAAGGAGTAGACAAAAAAGGGACTTTTAGGATTCTAGCAATAATTTTACTATGCTTATGATTGAATCGTAGGACTGAGAAAAATGCCAGATTTTTTAAGATTAACTATTTGTCATGTAATTTTCCCAAAAAGGTTGAGGATTTCAATAAGTTTTTTTGCTTCTCCTAAATCAGCTTGTGAAAAGAAAACAATCATCCGCAAAGAAAAGTTGGGAAATGGTAGGTGCATTTTTTATTAATTTTGATACCATGTATTTTCTTGTCTTTTATAGCTTTATCAAGGAGTCTAGATAGGATTTCCATGTAAATAAGAAATAGATAAGGTGAGAGAGGGTCACCTGGTCTAATTCTTCTAAAAGCGTGGAAAATAGCCCAGGTGATTCCTTTAAGAAAATAGAATAAGAGGGGGTTGGTATGCATTACATAATGAGGTTAACCCATGTTTGATTAAATCCAAAAGCTAAGAGCGCATCTTTTAGAAATGGTAATTCAACTCTATCAAAAGCTTTGGATAAGTCTAGTTTTAAAGCAATTTTTTTTTTCGCTTTTGAGGTTTACATGGAGTGGATTAGTTCATGAGCGATGATGATATTATTTGCTATTTGTCTGCCAGAGAGAAAAGTCGATTGATTAGGAGAAATGAATTTATTTAAAAGAGGCTTTAATTTGTTGGCTAAAATTTTAAAAATGATTTTGTATATTGCATTATTAAGACTTATGGGTCTAAAATCTGATGGTGTTTGAAGTGTATTTATTTTTGAGATTAAAGTTAGATATGTAGCATTGAGTTTTTTAGGTAAAGAACCAGATTCAAAGAAATTATGAATTTGTTCAGGTCCAAAAATTTCCCAGTGAGCTTTCAGAAAGCCCGGTTGAAAACCATCTGGGTCTGGGACACCCCAAGGATTCATATTTTTTAGAGTATTCCAAATTTCCTTCTGAGATGGTGATAATATGATTGAATCGTTTTTAGATGGTAAAATGCAAGGTTTTATAAGCTCTGATAATTGGTAGGAACTGTTATAAGGTTGGGAAGTGCTAATATTAGAAAAATGTTGATTAAGAAGAGAGTATAATTGATCTCTATCATGAATCCAGAGACCATAAGGATCTCTAAGAGCGTTAATAGAGTTAATTCTTTTTCTATTTGAAGCTATAACATGAAAGTATTTCTTGTTTTGGTAAAATTCCTTAAAGAGTTTATCTCTTGAAATCTGGTGGTAATAGTTATTTTTTATTTTGTACCATTTTCCTAATTCAACTTGAAATTATTTTTGTTTGATTAATCTTAAATTCGGGTTATTTATTTTATGAACATTCTCTAATTTAAGATTAAGAGATTCAATATTATTGTGAATATTACCAAAAGTTTTATGGTTCCAAATAGATAAATCCATTGAGAGAAGTTTGAGTTTATTTGATATATCCAAATCTGGGTTTTTAGTGTTGTAAAGGTTCCAAGAAATTTTAACTAAATATGATAAAGATGGGTGGGTAATCCATGCTTTAAGGCAACAGAACGGTTTTTGATATTTTTTAAAATAGGATTTGAATCTAGCAATAGGGGAGTATGATCTGAACCTACTCTATCTAAGTGGCGTACCTTGGTGTCTGGCAACAATTGGATCCAATTGAAAGAAATTAGACCTATGTCTATTTTTTCATTGATGTTGGCCTTGCCTTGACAGTTATTGGACCAGGTGTATGGTTCTCCTTCATAGCCAACATCCTCCAGTCCCAAAGAGTCAGTTATATTTTTGATGAAAGATCTGTTGCTGGAATTAACGATGTTTCCTCCCTGCTTCTCTGAGAAATCCATGATAAAATTTAAGTCTCCAATCACTAGCCAAGGATTTGTAATTTGGCTACCAATCTGTTGAATATATGACCATAGCTCAAACTTTTTATCTGATTCTACAGCTCCATATATACAAGTTAGTTCTACTGGAGATTCCTTTATCATTAAATTAAAATAACACACATTAAACTTAGATGAAATTAACTCAATATTATAGTTGTTATGCTAGGCGATTGCTAATCCTTTTGCTAATCCTTTTGCTTTCCTATATTATCCATTATAACCCTCCATTATAACCCTTTTTAGAAGGAATGATAAATCAATCACTGAAATGAGATTTTTTTAGAAGAAGTTCAATTTTTTGAATGAATGCTTTTGTTTCAGATAAAAAGTTTATATCATGGTTATGAAACTGACGAAGATGATTCAAATGATCTTTTGTGGTGGGGGAACCAATTCCTTGAACATTCTAGGATAATAGTTTCATATTGAAGAGAATAGAAGTAAAGAGAACTAAAATAACTTGAAAGCACTAGACAACTACAATGTAAAAAAAATAACAAGAAAGGAAAGAAAAATGAAAATTAATAAACACCGGGAAGGAAACTATTACAAAAAAACTTCACTGAACAAGGAATTTAGGAGAAACAAGAATAGATAAGGATTTGAAAACAAAGAAAAAGAAACAAGAAAAGAGCTAACAACACAACGAAGATATAATAATAACGACTAGGATTGAATATAATGAATGAAAGAATAAATCTTCACATAAATTAAATTGGCAGAGGGTTATAATGGATAATATAGGCTTAATAGATAACCAGAGAAACAAAAAAAGGAAAAAAATAGAAAAACAATATCAAAATAAGAAGGATAATAAGAAAGGAGACAATATCAAAATTAAAGATAACAAGAGATGAAGAGAGCAGAAACTAGAAAGGGAAAGAGATATGAAGTTAACCTGCGTCACAGAAATAATTAAAAGCAGAGATAGAGATGTTAAACTAGAAATAGATAATAAAGCTTAACTAATAAGATATTGGACCTTTAAAAACAGATTAATAAAACAAAGACCATGTTGAACCAAAATAAGTAACTACAACAGGTTAACAAAACAAAGATTATGCTGAACTAAAATAAGCAGCTCTCAAAAGATCAAGCAGAGATGGGGCTGACCCAGGTACAAAATTTCTCAAGAGCACTAGACATAGGATCTAACAACATGAAAAGACAGCTAAAAGACATACTAACTAAGCAAATAAAAAGCAAGTACAATGAAACAACACACAAAAAAACAAAACATAAAAAAAATGTATTCAGGGATCCATATCTTTTCAGTAGTAAGTCCAGAGAAATTCAAAAGCCTGGGGGTTGTTGTTGTTGTTGAACTGGTATGCAGAGTTGATATCATTTGCATTAGATGAAAATCCTGGACCTGAGAACCATTGATAAGGGTATAATAGGTTGTTTCCATGGTTTTCTATTATGTGAATGTCCTTATAAACTTGAATATCCTCTAGGTAGGGATACCATGCTAATCTGGCTCTTTTGGCAAGGGGAATAGGGTCATCCATTGATAAATATTGTCCCAACATGGTGAGAGATTGGCCCAAGGAGCTTGGAAAAAAGATAAGAAATTGTTGTCATACTCCCAGTAGTTTAGGGGATAATCAAAGAGCATTCCAGGTCTTGCTCTCTTTAAGTAAGGGTTTAAGAACATGGGACAGTCTTGATTGAAGTGGCGATGAGAATATGAATGGTTCATCATTGACTGGATTGGATCATTAATAAGAGGGTTAAAAGGTAGAGCTTCATGATTCATGATGTTTGGCTGAAGGAGAGGGTTAGGATTGAAAACAGGTTCAGATATGTTAGACATAAGATGCAATTTATTGCTTATAAAACTCATTGTATCTCCATTGTAATTAGAAAGAACAACTTCAGTTTGTTGAGAGCTTGACCCATTAGATGATAAGTTGTCTTCAATCTCAATAATCTGATTGTCTGGGGGGTGGGGGTGGGGACTTGTTGGTTCAAGACCTCAACAACTACTTGTTGATTAAAATCAAGAGGAAATAGTGCATCTGCAACATCTTGTTGTTGATCAGCTTGCACCTGTGCATGAGAAAATGTTATACAAATCCTCTAACTTATGCCCAGTGAGATCACATAAATCACAAAATATGAGTAGAAAATCATGGAATTGAAAGAAATCCAATTCACAAGACCATCATCATTAGTAGCTTGAATGCGAAAATGCAAAAGCTTTCTGAATCTAATCCTAGCTTTGACAACAATAGAGAACCTACCATCAGGGTTAAGATGAGGTAGTTCAAAGCAGATGATTTATCCATGCAAGACATGAATTCTCTAAGCTTCACACTAGAAGTTTGGTCAGGAAATAAGTTGTGAATAGTGATAAAAAAGAGTTCATCAGTGGGGAACCAATCAATGAGATTGTCAGACCTTTCCCACTGCTTAATGTTGAATAAATCTCCAAAAACTCTTGGAGAGACTAAGGACAAGATTTTAAGCATTTAAAACTCGAATTGGAACCTAATGATAAATATTTCAGGGCTTGCTTTCCTAACAGAAATGCCCCCATGAATCTTCTATTGAAAAAGCAATGCATTTTTGACATCATGACAGGACTTGTCTCTAAGATGCACAGATTTACCAATTATGCAATGGGTCCAAAACAAGTGAGTGTTTTGGAACTGAGAGGGTATTATTTCACTCACAGAGAAGTGACGACCATGACTTAAGTTAAGAGAAGTTTGAAGAAGATTGGTAAGTTGATTGACATTTCCATGCCAAGGAAAAGACATGGTGATACAACAACTCAGACAAAAATACAAACGAAGATCAAAGGAAATATTGATAGATAGCTTAATAAAACAGATGAGAGTGAAAGCTTACCAAAGGATGGAAACAACAAGAGTTGGAGACAGAGATTTATAGAAGAAAATTTATCCATATCAAAACTAAAAGTGAAGACTAGATACATTATCTTGAACAAAAAGAAAGGTTGATTGTAAAGTTGGTTAAGCATGCTGTCTAGAATCGATGAAAAGCTAGAATAAAAAGATATTATAAAGAATCTGCATAACAAATAAGCCAAATGGAGATAGAACAGGATAAATTGGACACATGTGATAAAAATTAGAGAGAGGGCATAAGTTAGAGAATAAGCACTACTCATGCAGAAATTGAACCCCATAATCGATAATAATCATTACCTGACAATTGCAGAAAAGACTTCCTTTTGGTGTTATAATTAGCCGCGCATGATAAAACCCATTTAAATCTTGATGAATTCCCAAAAGTTTCTCTTCTCGAAAAACTGCAAAAAGGCTCGAGATAAAAATCATCTTAGATCTGACAATATCAAAAGTGATTTCTTAATTGAGTTTAAAATTGTATACAATTAACCCCCTTTAATCATGAAGATCTCCATAAATTATACTTTTCAGGAATAACAAATTAGGCTCGATATAATATTCATTTTAGATCTGATTTTGATTGCAAAATTTCCAACTGAATAAATTAAAATAGAACAACAACAACCCCATGATAAATTCTTCTAAGAAAATACAACCGAATCCATATAAATCCCTGAACCAGGAAAAATTATCTAGAAGAAATCATTGAGATGAAACAGAGAGAGAAAAGGAATTTTAGGGTTAAAAGAATTAGGGGGGAAATTGGTTTTTACATGGGAAAACAAAAGTGCATGAGAATTGTGTTGATTATAACTAGAGAAGCCAATTGATGACCCGACACCAAGGTCGACTCAATTTGAGCATTTCAATCTGGTCCCGCTCGGCTTGGCTCGGTTCGTTGGCTAAACAAACTAGGTTCAGATTTCCAACTTGCCATAAGTGGACCTGTCATTCAAAGGATTGGGCTAGGGTCAACCCGTAAGTTTTTTATGATATCGTCCATTTTAGGATTTCATGTATAACTCAAAATTGTTTTCCTTAAAGTTATCATATAGGTTGTAATTGTCTCAGAGTTTCATCTAATTACTCTCGAAGAAATTTACATTTATAACAATTAAAACTATATTAACCATTTTAGATCTAAATACAAACTTTCTTTTTACACTCAAATACACTAACATATAAAAATTGGTGATCAAATCCTTGATATAATTTTGATTCATCAATTGATTCACATTTATGAATACCCATATCAGTAAAATACAAAGACAAATCCTAAAAAAAATTAGTTGATTCATTATATCACCAACAAAATACAAATAATTATAAATGTAAAAACACATAATTGTAAGCATATAGACACATAAACTTGATATAAGATGAAAGAAGCTGGTCTCGCCAATGTAGATCGGTTTAAATAAAGGGATAATGATAGGGCTGCTCTTCTTGGACTAAGAGAGATGCTATACTGGTAGTGGAGATTAGTATATAGATGTAGAAAAATAGAAATGTAATAGGCGGCTAACCTATATGTAGCATATATATTTTGACATTATGTAAGGTAATATATAATACTCCATTTGTCCCTGGAAAATGGGTCATTTTGGTGTTTGCATTATTAAGAAAATAAAAATAGAGAAAAAAATTAAATATTTTTTCCAATTATGTCATCATGGATAATAAAATAGTTAAATTTAAAAATGACATATCTCATAAACTATGACATATTTATTTGTAAATTTTATATCGTTGGAAAACATTTTAAAAAACTTGCACAATGAATATAACCATGACTATTAAATTATACATATTCTTTAAACTAAGATTTAATAACAATATCCAATCAATAGGGTAATTTTGGAAATGTTGTTTTGTTAATTTAATGTTATGTATCAACTTTTTTGGGACAAAAATGTCAAATGAACAATGTAGTTAATATCGGTCATACCGGTCGATAATATCAGAATCTATCGTGTATCGGTCTTTAACCTAGACGATACGCAAAATATCGACGATATATGATTTTTCCGATTATAGTATCAGTTGTATCGGACCGGTATATCGGCCGCCGTGTCGGCTGATAATATCGAAAATGATACAAATGTATTTATCATTAATGTTTTTTTTGTCTTTTTGTTTTAATTTTTCTTTCCATACAAATTCTATGTTTAGGGATGTTAGGTTATCAAGTAAAACTAGCTTAATTGAATTTTACATTATAAATGCCTTCTATTAAAACTTTGAGTAGCATAATGCACATCAACCTATATAAATTATAAAATTAAAAAATTAAATGTATATCGCCGATAATATCCGATTTAACCATTTATCTAGGTGTATCATACCTTACCGATATGATATTGATACACGATACTAATTACTTAGCAAATAAATAAACCCATTTCTCTGGAAAAGGGAGAGTATTAGGTAGTATATAAGCAACAAGGGTGCTCCAGAGTGACGGTTATGTTGTTGTTACAATAACTCAAATATGTTAGGTTCGAGCCTTAACAACGACGTGATTTTTTAGAAGTTCAAATAATTATATTTCCATACACTATTAAATCTAGAGTCAACTTGTTGACCCGTCACGGACTCACGGGTCAACCATAACCCTATCCCTTGATAGCTTCAATTATAACCTCCCTGTGGCTAAGTTATCTCCAAGTGCAAGACATCTCTTGAATGTTGATTTAATGGCAGTTTACATTTCATTTGTGCATAAAATCTTTGAGAAAAAATAGATAAATATTTTTTCTGCGAAAAAGCTCTGCAATGATTTAAAAATCATCTTCAAAAAACATACGGTTTTTCCCAATAAGTTATCGGCAAGGGAGTTAACTATTTACTATTTATAGGAGAGCAAATTACTCTAAGAAAAGGTTTATTTCACCAAGTCATGTCTTAGTCAAAATGTTTCATCTCAATTCCAGCTTCTACATAAGCACATGAAGAAAAAAAAACTTAGGGAAAATGCAGTCAAAGATAAGCGTTTTTCGTCTTTTTAATACCCGACACATTACAACAGCTATCATATAAGATGATTTCTAGTGAACTAATATGCATTTAGTTTTACGATTCATTTAGAAGGATATAAACTAGGGTACATTAATTAAATACCCCTAAAAATAGATCTTTTTATAAATATCTCTATAGAAAATAAATATATCCCTTATCTTTTAAAAATATTATCCACTTAAAAATAAATTATTTTAATATTGTCAATAGTATAATTTTTTATTTATCTATTCCCTATAATATTTTTATTAATTTCAAAAAACAATTAACATTCTACCACCATCGCCATTCCACCAACACCAACACCAACACTACACAAACATCACCACCACCTCCATTATACCACCACCACTACCACAAACACCACCACCGCTGCCACCACCACTCTACCACCGCTCCATAAACACCACCAACACCAGCTCCATTCTACCACCAAAACTCTACCATCACTCTACAAAGACCACCACCACTGCACTGCCAGAACTACCTTTAGCACCACCACCACCAACTTAAGCCAAGTTGACACCCAAATTAGAAATTCAGAAAAATAAAAATTATGTTGTTGACATCATAATATAGTGTCAACAAACCCAAGTTGACACCAAAACTGAAAATTCAGAAAAAGTTTTATTGTTAATATTAAAATCCGGTGTCAACAAACCCAAGTTACCACCAAAATTAAAAATTCAGAAAAAAAAAGTTTTGTTGTTGACATCATAATCTGGTGTCAACAAACTAAAGTTGACACCAAAATCTGGTGTCAACAAACCCAAGTTGACACCAAAACTGAAAATTCAGAAAGAAGTTATGTTGTTAAAATCATAATATGATGTCAACAAACAAAAGTTGACACCAAAATTGAATATTCAGAAGAAAAAAAAAATGTTGTTGACATCATAATCTGGTGTCAACAACCCAAAGTTGACACCAAAATTAAAAACTAAGGGAAAAAATTTATGTTGTTGATATGATAATCTGGTGTCAACAACCCAAGTTGATACAAAAATTGATATACTCGAATGAGTGAATCTAGCGTGAATCGAACACACATCTTCTGACGTAGAGTCAGTCGTGCACCACAGATTCGTTTAGTATAGGTACTTCGATGTTTCTACAGTTCAAGTGTAAAGAAATTAACAAAGTTGATTATCATTTCCATAATAAACACGAATGAGCAAATGACTGTGCCAAAGTTTTACTTGTGCCATAAAGGAAACTTCATATTAGAAGTGTAATTGTACATGTGAAACCTATGAATTAAGGATCACACAAATGCATGAACAACTTGTGATTACTAGAAATGAACATTTAACGGTAGAAACAAAAATAAACAAGTATTAAATATGTAACACAATAGATCAGGGAAAGTGGTGGAAGTAAATAGGCTAGTGGGAGTTATCAGAAAGTAATATTTAGGTCTAGAGTTACCAGAAAGTAATATTTAGGTCTAGAGTTACGTAAGCAAATACGTGGTTTGGTTTAAAGAGGAGGCCAAAATTTGTGGACATCATCTGTCAACTACCTAACAATGCATGGCATAGTTTGAACCATCAAATAGTTACAGAAAAAACAAGAACCATTACTCTGTTAATTAAGGAAAAGTAAGTTATTGTTTTTGCTTTTGTATATTTCTTTCTTACCTCTTCGCCATATTTATCATCTGGAACTCCAAATGCAACAGCTTGAGCAACATCTGGATGCGACAAAAACACTGCATCCACAAAAACACTGCATCCACTTCTATCGGTGATATCTTCTCCCCTGTTTAATAATCATCACAATTAGAACAAGAACCAAAAACAAAACCCAAAAAGACAAAAACACATAACAAAATATACAAACAATCGCTTAATTAACTGCTAAGCAGGACATATAAATTGCACCGTTGAGCTCGCTTAATTAAGAAACCAATGTTTTTCAGAAATTCTCAAAATGAATTCGTGTGCGATTTTAGTCCCACAAAACAGTACGCACGTTAAAAATCTAAAAATGATTTCATTAGAAGTCTCTATAAGGATGGTTAGAAGGTCAAATCACTCATCAATGCAGTACAAGATTTGTCGAAAATGAGGTTAGCATGTGTCATAAATATCGTCTTTTTGCTCGAGAAAAAAAAAATCAGAACATTATGAACTTCTTAATCAATGAGGTATATATATAATAACAAACGAGGAGGTAGAGAGAGATTTATAGAGCAAACTGAACTTCCAACATGTCGAAGCTATTGACAAAGATCCAATCAGCTTCTTCTACATTTATAAACTGATTCAAAACAAGCTCCAAGTAAGCCGGGTATGTTCCAGGCACACCCAAGAAAGAAGGTAAATCTGACACCTGAAGAGGTATGTTAGACCCATTGTTAAACCCATTGCTAGTTCTTCCAATCATGTCCGTCAATACGAGAAGCTTGATAGCCATAGAGGCTGAGTTGAACTTAAGACAAAAACATGAACACATAACAGAAACAGAACAAACTTACGGTATTCAGCTATAATTAATCAAACCAAATAAAAACAAACATAATACAAATAACGATTTTCAAAATTCTCCAAATCCCTATAATCCTGTTCCTTCTGCAAAATCCAACTTATGCAAGATTCAAATCAAAATAAAAAAAATGAAATCTAAATCTAAAACAAAACTAAATCGGACCTGTTTCAGAGATGAATCAAAAATCTCAAGTTCAATTATATTAAAATCTAGTTGAATCAACACAATAATCAAACTTCCAAAATAATCTATGTAACCAAAAAAATGAACAAACAAAACTGAATAGATCTTAAAATCTCTCTGAATCTAACATGTAAATCAGATATATATATATATATATATGAATCATCAACAAAAAATTACCAATTAGAAAAACGTAAGAACTCGGATCTGGAAATTTGATCTCTCAATCTGATTTGGAGAATAAATCTTCAAATTAAAATGAAAAACAAGGTCAAGAACAATGACAATTGTAGATTCCTACTGCTTCTGACGATTATTTTGAAGAATTCGTTGATGATTTCACTGAAAAAATCGATTTACAGACTACAGTATATGATTATCTTTCTCTCTCGACGACTCTCTCTCTCTCGACGATTTTATCTCTCTATTTCTCTCAACAGAAACATAAACAGAATTTATTACAAATACCAAATATATGGAAGGGTAAAAACGAGATTTAATTTTATTTGGGATGGTATTTATAAAATATATATGGGTATTTGTGAAGGTCAATAGATAGTAGGGGTATTTGTTAATTCCCACTATAAACTAATAGGGTTAAACACATCTTATCTAATCCCACCGATCCAAGATGATTCAATTAGGTATTTTAGTTTGAAACAAGTATGGTTGTTCACATATTATCCAATCCAAACGGATCCAATTAGGTATTTAGTTTGGATCGAAAGTGTGATGTCGTAAATCGATTAAATTAGATTAGATCATGGACTACCTAGTGATAACCCGGCCAAATATATCTAATATTCAACTGTGATTATCGAAAATCTGGGGACTTTGGGATCACAAACAAAAGTGTATGAAATCCAATAAAATATATTATCTTATCGTAAATCGCCTCACCATAAAAGTGAAAAACAATCAAAGTAAAATGAAATGACACAAGAATTTATGTGATTCAATCAGTAAAACTATTTACATCCAAAAGTAAAATAATTGGATCCATTAATATGATCATATTTACATCTATACAGAAGAAAAGAGAAGAGAAATAATCTATACCAATGAGATGACTTCATATAAATCATAATCATGTTAATCATGAATCAAATGAACTAAACAATTACATAAATTTCATACCTAAGCTCTTTGCTATCACTTCAATGTCTTCAGTCTAATTTCTCTTTAAATTTTCCAACCCCTTCTCATGTTAATGAGCTTGGTATTTATAGTTAAACTGATGGAGCCCACCAATCTACCTTTCTACCTATTTATTCTTATCCATTCTTGGTGCGATATGTAGTTCCGCAAAGTCTATTTGCAATTTCCCGCAAGGCCTAATCGTTCCTTCCGCAAGTCTTAGCCTGCGTACTGCTTGTTTCCCGTAGTTTCTTACGGATTATCCCGCACTTCTTCTGCGGTCTTGTAGTTAAGTTATTGTTTTGGATTAGAATGACTGTTGCGATCTTATTTGAATCATGACATGTTTGACACGTAGCTATTTAAAGTGATTTGTCATGCTTTAATTCTTTACGTTCCGCTGTCGATACGTGTCAGTCATGCATCGATACTCATTATTACTCTTTATTGTGTCAGGGTTTCCCGCAACATGTTGTCAGTCGAGCAATTAAAGCCGTCTGTCTTGATCAGTGCACTTTACTTTCCCGCTACCTACGTGTTGGTCAGGCAGCAAAGCTATATGTTTTGTGCAGTGTGCCTTACTTTCCCGCAACCCACGTGTCGGTCATGCATTAATGTTGTCAGGATCAAACTTTAAAGATTTTGTAGCTGTCAAATCAACGCTTTCAAAAGATTTTGTTCCAGTGTTTCTCGTCTCATCATAGCTCGTTACTTCTCCAATAGTTTTTACCCATGTGTACTTCAGAATTTATTCTCTTACATCAACCTTGTATTTTACTTATAATTTCATCATATTTTATAGTTGTTCATATAAACGGTGGCTTAAAAGCTTTGTTGTGTATTTGTTACTTGGAAATTATATTGTTGACCTTCAATTGTAAATGATTAATCATGATGGGTGTATGCAACATAAAGCTTTTCTTATCTTTTACATAAGCCATATTCCTCCTCGATTTTACAAGATGTATCGGTTTCGAAGTTTCTTCTTTAAATTCTGTTGTTGGTGTGTTTTTTTGGTCTTAGAGGTCTTATTAGTATCTGATGGTGATGATGATGGTTTCAAAAATTCAAATATTTTTGTAATAGTCGTATTGTTCACAGGTTCATTATGATATCACTCAAATTAATTTTTCATAAAAGAAATTGATTTTTTCTTTATTGAAGACTTTATACATTATGTGGCATTTAGAGAATATTACAACTTAGCACTGCTTTCCTTTTTATTTTGAAAATTTTGAATTCAAACCAAGTTTACACCCTCTTGTTTTATGTTGATTATTCATGATTCCTCTTACCTTTCATGCAAATTTATTACTTGAAATCATATTGTCTCCATGCTCTTTGAATTCTTGTCTTAAAATCACTATAAATAGCCTTCATACCATTATAATCTTTGCATATGTTTACTACCCTTTTACCTTACAAGTATTCATTTACATGCTTGAACTTCTTCAATTTCAGTTGAATCTTTATAATCAATTCAATCTATGTTATTAAAGGCGCTAGCCTAGGTGACAAAGGCACACGAAACGTGAAGGAGGCGCCTCGTCAGTGAGGCGCCAAAGGTGCAACGGGAGCTACTACCTTTTATTTTATTTTTTTCTGGTCGCCTTGGACATCTTAGGCGCGCCTAGGCGCTAAAGGCGTGAGGCGAAGGGCTTGACACCTCGTCTCGCCTCACGCCTTACACAACATGGAATTCAATCTTATACCCTGTGTTATATCTATCTTTTTTCATTCTGCCTGATCTTTGGAGCGGTAAGGTTGCTAACATAACTCAGTTCCTCAATTACTCCATGAACCTGGACCCTGTAAGACAAATGATTTTCTCTAGTATACTATCAGATATTATATACTCAACTCAACAACTTGGGAATAAGTTTTTGGTTGGTGATTTTTTAATAAGATGTATTGTTAACTCTGTTGATGTTAAAAATGCCTTGATACCCTGTTTGAGAATTGTCAGAACGGTTTATCTGTAAGGAGGTTTGGCTTATACTTTTATCTGATTATATTCGAATTGTATAATTAAGTGGTTAGAGTTAAGACAAGAAACTAGATTTATCTATGGGGATTTGTTTATGGTGCAGCTATGGGAAGAAAGTTAGAACATTTATGTTGTATCTCTAACCACTAAAGATTTTGAAGTTAGTCTTAGTAACCTTTATCCAAAAAAAATCTGATATGGTGAATGTTATTAATTATGCTGCAAGACTGGGTGAACTTATTGCTTACCATACCCTAATCCAAGAATCTAAACGAGTACGTTTAACGAGGGTAATAATCAAAATTGATGTAGTGCAGACTCTAAGGTTTGGTGGTCATGCTGCAAAAGGTGAAAATGGTATGAATTGGATCGATTTTGGGATTCATAAATTTCCTAGATTGTTCAGATCTTATTGTATGAGATTAGGTCATATCAAAGATGATTGTATGTGAAAAGGATAGGGTACTGGTCGTTTTAGAAAAGTGGTAAAAATAGTTCGTTCGCTGAGACTTGTGAAGATTCATTTTACACCTAATTTTGATTTAAATTAGAAAATAAGTAAAAGATTTTGACAATATTATGAAGAACTGGAACTCAGGATTCCACCAAAACCACTTCTGAATAATTTCTACAATGATTCTTTAACAATTATAGCTTTGCTGACTATGTTTCTTTTCCAAAAGTAAATTTCCAAAACATTAATTGTAAATCACAAGCATAGCGCATCAAAAGCTCTTAAGTCTCAGCATACACCATCAAACAAAATCACAACTAATTAAGAAAAATCATAAATCAATTGAAATCAATGCAAAAGTTATTAAGAATCAAAAATAGTTACCATTCATTCATTTATGTTTTTGAAAAGAAAAACTAAACCCTAGTTTTCTATCCGTGAGAAGTTGCGTAGAAAATTGTATCTAGGCTCCCCTTTATATAGGCTTTAGTAACCCTTTTGATCCTTATCCAATTAGGAAACCTAATCTCATTAAACTCTTCCACTTCCTTTTGATCCTTATCCAATTAGGAGACTTAACTTCCTCAAAAACCAACAAAAACCCTAATTTTCACGTCAAAGGCGAGCCCAAAACGCTCTTCTTATTTCTCTTCCCGCGCAGGACCAATAAGGTCCAACAGATAACAAATCCAAGTTGGTTTCACGGTTTTGCTCATAACTCCTTCATACGAACTCGGAATGACCTCTTTTTTTTGCGTTGGCTTTGCCTTTCAATTATATACAATATGAGAGGTAGAAATCCTGGAATAGACTGAGTTCCACTGGGTCTTTAGCAATTCTTCCTTGTAGCTCACGTTCACTTCTTTTAGAGATGTAACCTAATAAAACACACAAATTACAAAAGTAATAATAATACAAGGTAATCCACACAAAATCTAGCAAATAAGTGTAAGAAAATGATACTTAAAATATGTAAACTATGCACTTATCAAATTCCCCCCCACTTGCCTTTTGCTAGTCCTCGAGCAAACTATATATCCTAAACTAACCTAAGGTAAAATATAACTCCCTTTCATTGAGGACATGGTCACACTTAGCATGTGTAAAAAGCCTTTAAACCCCTCCAAAAAAATTTCGGACTGTAATGTAGTTGAGACCGAATTAACCCTCATAGCAATTCAGCTTCAGTCATGCTCCTTATGTATCTTGGATCTCGCAAGACCATACACACTTAATTCTTATAGGTGACGCCCTATACAGGCCTAGAAGTTGCTTCATCCGAAGTGAAGACTTTAACTAACATGCATCTAACACGTATCATATTGATTTCCTTCGGATATATTTCAATCAAGGTAATAAAAATTTGTTTGCTTATGTGGGATCCTTAAGAGAAAATAAGATATCAAGCAAACGTCAACAATTCGGATAGCTTACTTACTTCAAAAGTTTATAGAGATGCCTAATTGATTCTACCTCAGAAGATCAATTTAAAACAAGTTTAGATATCAATCTTGTGGAATTACAAAGTCTGCTATGAATAACACTTTGTAATTTCTATCAATCTTAATCCCTAACCAATAATTCTTGAATGGTCGTATAACAGAAGAGACAGACCTTATAATAGACAAGAACTACGAAGATCAATATAAGATTTCGGATACCAAGAACTATCAGGTAAAAGATAGTCTGACCGAGCTTCACGAATTCCTTAGTGAAGAATTTAAAAGTTTTAACCTATTACAGTTTCATAAAGAAACCTAGGTCTTTAGAGGACGACTCTAGCTGCAACTAAAATACATCATGCTAGGATTGAGATTTTAGGTTTCATATACTCCTATATTTATAAAGATGAATTAGTCTAGATTGCATAAATTCCAAGCAATTGTTTTCTTAGGGAAAAAGCAAGTTCGTGAACCAGTTTCCATATTTACGAATTACTTTGATCCCAAATAATTATTTTCTTGAGGACAAAGCAAGTTCCTGAACTAGTTCCAATGTTTACGAATTACTTTGATCCAAAGAAAACTTAACTTCTCAATATAGATTGATTCCACATAATGGAAACCATGTAAGCATGTGAAATTTTTCCTTGAGTTACAAAGAAAAATGTTCACCTGCGTATTTGTCGGTTTAAAGTCCAGCGCACAAAAACTAGCTTACAATGGACCAAGTAAGGTCGTGAACCATCAATCAATATTGGAGTTCAGTAACACCCAAAAACACGCCAGTTCGCGAACTAGATAATCAATTTGCGTCCATGTAATATTCAAAGTGTAAAAAACCACCTTGAAAGTGTGTGGTTCACAGATTGAGAAAATCAGTTTGTGAACATAAACATATTCAGAAGTGTCCTGGAACATACCTAAAAGTATACCATTCATAAACTGATAAATCAGTTTTTGAACGAAGAACTTTTTTAAAAAGTGTTTAGGAGCATTAACTTTTCTACCAGTTCACAAAATAAAAAATTAATTTTGTGAACCATCTCACGAACTGAAAAATTTGTTTGTGAACAAGTTTATGAACTGAAAATTCAGTTTGTGAACAAGTTTGCAAGCTTGGAACTTCATGATATTTTAGGTTTATATTTTCGTAGGCAAAGCTTTTTGAACAATAAATTTTTCTCAACCTCAAAAGAGATAAACCTATGAACATTACTCAAATTCATGTTTTGAAAATTTTCAAGTACAAGCTTTAACTTGAAACTTCTTCTTTGAAATCCATCAATTATACTAAAGCTACACGATATTGTCTCAGTAGATAGAATGATATAAACAATGAGTAAATAGGATAGTCAGTATTCACATACCTTTGTTAATGAAATCCTCGCAGATATTTTCGGTGTTCTTCAGTCTTAAGTTTTTAATCTTCAAGGGTTATCCGGTGAATTCTGATACTCAACTTCCATGCTTTGATCCTAGTTCGAAACTGACTTTAGTAGACTATAAATCAAGATATAGTATTGTTCATCTAACATTGAAAACAAGCTTGATATACCCAAACTTGTGAGTTTGACCGAGTGATGCTCGAACAATATTAATCTTTTCTTACTAAATCAACGTTAATCTGCAACAGGTCATGGCTCTTTCACCTAATGAAAGTCACCACCATTACAAAGACCAAGATATGAATAAATAACTTTTTAACATAAACATAAATAAAGTTGATATTGTTTGGAGTTTAGACATTTTGGTTTCATCTGATCCTCTTCCTGAAATCAATATATCTGATTATGATTAATTTTTTGGGAGAGGTAAGCCATCCAAAATCGAAATCGAAACTTTATATAAATTTAGAGAGAATTATCTCAAACATGATCTTAATAAGGCACATAATATGATATTATGATTCCGGATCGGTTTACGGATTTAAATATGGATCTATATACAAATATCGGATCAGTTATCTTTAGTATAACCCATAATTTTGATGGGACCACAAATGTCAAAATCTAAAACAACTAATTCATTTAACCATGTATTTTACTTATAATTTCATCATATTTTATAGTTGTTCATATAAACGTTGGCTTAAAAGCTTTGGTTGTGTACTTGTTACTTGGAAATTATATTGTTGACCTTCAATTGTAAATGATTAATCATGATGGGTGTATGCAACATAAAGCTTTTCTTATCTTCTACATAAGCCATATTCCTCGTCGATTTTACAAGATGTATCAGTTTCGAAGTTTCTTCTTTTAAATTCTGTTGTTGGTGTGTTTTTTTGGTCTTAGAGGTCTTATTAGTATCTGATGGTGATGATGATGGTTTCGCAAATTCGAATATTTTTGTAATAGTCGTATTCTTAACGTTCTTTACATTGTTCACAGGTTCATTATGATATCACCCAAATTAATTTTTCATAAAAGAAATTGGTGGCGAGTACTTGATGAATGTAGCATGCGCAGTCAAGGAAGAACCAACTTCACCTGTTACGTTCCAGACCTTGCGGAACATAAATATTATACGGTGGAAAAATTTCATGCTACTTATGCGGACAATGTTGCCGCAAAGAATTTCAAAAGATGGAGTGTTGGCCCGAACCGCAAAGGTGGTGAGGGGTTCCTTCTGTTAGCGGAAATTGACAATGCAAAGATGAAGTATATTCCGGTGACAACGCGTCCTCTCAGGAAAGGATTCGGGAAGATCACGACTACAAATGGTACCACACCCCTCTTGTTATTGAGGGTCCATGGGTTTTTGGGTCCGCTCCCAATAACGTAGCTTACGATCTTCTTACTCGCTTCAACGGTTATTTCCCTTGGCGATTAAATTTTATTGATTCAAGTTCGCACTTGTCATTGAGGTACTTAGATTTTCTCTTCTTTTTATAGCCACAAGTTGAGCCGGAAACTGTATCGTTGGTTGATGATGGCACACAAGATGATGCGAGGGTAAAATGCAAGGCCGCACCCCTTGCTGAAAAGGTATTACTTTAATCTAACGACTTCTTATATCGCTTTAGAATTTCATCTAATGAATTATTGTGGTGCATCTATAGGGTCAGAAGAAAGCAATGGGTGCACCCCGTGCTTCTACAGATAGGGAAGAAGGTGAGATTCATGATTCTACTGTTCATCTTCCATTCTCAAGGGGTGAAGGAAGCTCTGCCGCGGAAAGACAAGAAGAATATCATCATGTTCTTCTTCAATTAACGAACTTTGAATCTGCGAAACAAGCTGGTGCCGCGGAAGGGATTTCACATGCTGCCGACGATGTCTCGCACCAAACTATCGTTCTCGATCCTTCTTTTTATCTTCAATTCTTGCCTCTTCCTGGTGATGAGCCGCTTGAAGCCGCTTCTGATGAAGATGACTCAACTGATGAAGGGGATCGGAACCTTCAAGAAGATCCCATAATGAGGTGAACCCGCAAACTCATGTTGCGGAGGTAAATGAGTCAGCATTTACTATTTCGACGAGTAATGTGCCTTCAGATACTATAGCTGGAGCTGGTCCTGCCAGTGTTAATGCTTCGGGCATGGCTGCTGCTAATTCAGTTCAGCCAAATTGGGAGTTCCCGCAACCAAGCAGAGAAAGGGAAATTGGCGAGACCTCCAAACTCTTGGATAAAGAAGAAGAAGCTTTTCGATGGTTCATGTCAAAGAACCTTCTGTATGTTCCTTGTAATTTTCTTCCGGTGAAGTCGGATAGCTCTTCGGTTTCCCGGTTGCGTAAGTCCATGGAGGCTGCTCCATATGAAGCAGTTAGAGATGATTGGTTGAAAGATCAAGGTGAAGCCGTCGATCCCTAATTTCGCATCACCGAACCTTCTTCTCTTGTAAAAACTCTCTCACTTGCGGACGAACAGGTGTATTCTTTTCCGCAACAAGCTCTTCTACATGTATTTTAATTGTTTTTCTTTGTTTTGATTTTTTCTTATCATTTTTATTTTGATCGTAACCTTAATTCTGCAGCTTGGACGAGGTCAAAGTGCGGCACATACCGCATATCAATTCTACAAAGCGCGGTCCACCATGATGGAGTCCCGATTTAGAGCCGTAGAAAATGACGCTTTAGATTTGAAACGGGAAAATGATGCGCTCCGCCAAAAAATGCTTAATCTTCAGAACCAAAGTTTTATTTTTTCTCGCAGTTACTTTTTTCTTATTTTATTTCTCTTGTTTTCTGAACTACTTCATAGGATCAGCGGGGGATTCAGAACTTGTATCTAGGATGCAGCATAGGATTACACAGTTGAGAGATCATGTTGTAAAAGTTAATAATGAGAATGTGGAGATCAAGACAAAATTCAATGATATTGTAGATAGTCATGTTTCGGTTATTCGGAAGTATAATGAACTAGAATCACAATATCGGCTTTTATTCGTGGAAAAAGTTCGCAAGAAAGTAGAATTTGATGCCACTTTGCTGTGGACTAAAGGTTGCGTTTCTGAAGCACGGGCAATATATGAAAAATTGGAAGAAGAGAACCGTAAGCTTTGTGTGGAACGACGGAATATCCTTACGGGATTTTCCCATTCTGGATCGTATCATCATTCACAACTTTCTTCGTACATTGCTCAGCTCATTGAGGACAGAGGCAACTCTTCTGCAGAGGCTTATGCTAAGGGAAAAGCCCTTTCGGATGCTCAAGCTACGATTCTAAATTTATTCTGATTCTGTTCTTCATCGCGAGAGCGATATTCTCCGGCTGCACAAAGAAATTTCAAGATGCACATCTAAGTTAAATCGTCTGCGGATAATGAAACAGAGTTAACTCAGTGTCAACATCATCTCGAACAACTCAAATCCGATTACAACGAGCTTTCGAGAGAATATGATTTCCTTGACATTACGAAAGATGCAATGGGTCGTGAAATTGTAGAGTTTGAATCCCTCGCTAGAGGTATCCTATTTGATCATAAGCTTAAAATTCAATATTATTCCCGCATTGATTAATCCGTTACTTTAATTTCAGGTTTTGAAGAAAAATTTAAGGACGCAACAACAAGAGCTGCTAAGGTTGAGGAAGAGCTTGGTGCCACAACTACTAGGATAAAATAACTCAATAGGTAACTTGAGCTGTCTTCTGTCAAAGTTAATAATGCGCAAACTCAGCTTTAGCTTACCTCTACAAAAGCCAACGAAGCGCAAGATCAACTTGAGCTTTTATGTTCTAATGATAAGAGTGTTGAAGAAACTCTAAAACATGAGGCTGCGAAGAATGAAAGCCTTGTTCGGGATTTAGCTGCTGAGAGAGGGAAAATAAACTTTTTGAAAAGAAGAGTCCAGACATGCGAAACTGAAGGAAATCAATTCAAAGTGGAGATTAAAAATAGAAAAGCTTATATTGAATGGTTAAGAGTCGAAGCTAAAGCTAAAATTGCAAAAGCGGTCAATAACACTCTTGACCAAGTACAATGTCTATCCCCAATTTTACAAATGGCCAAGGGTTGAGCACCGAATTAAGTTATGTTGCGGGAGCTTTTATTTTTTTCGCATAGCGCTGGCATTCTTCACACCTTTTTACCATGTTTTCCGCATCCTTATGCATAAATGACCAATAATATCCCTGTGTTTTTGCCTTTAATGCCAGTGATCGTCTTCCACTATGATTTCTCGCATCTCCATAATGTATATCCTTCAGAATTCGCAACCCTTCCTTTCGTGATAAATATCGAAGTAACGGTCCCAAAAAAGACTTTCGGTAAAGAATTCTATCCCGCAACTGATAATTTACAGATTTTGATTGCACCTTTCTTGCTTCTTTAGAATTTGCGGGTAATATCCCATCTTGCAAATATTGATGGACTGAAACTCTTCAATCTTCTCCAGTTAGGTCATTTTCTATTTTTTGTGGGAAATTTGCATCACTTTGGATAGTTGCATCTTCAATATCTTCCCTAATTTGTTCTTCCATATTTTCAACTGCCCACAACTTGATTGATGGTTCATAAATATGCCCAATATTTACCGATGATGTATTTCGATCCTTTATCATTGAAGAAATAAATGCTAACGCATCAGCATGTCGATTCTTATATCTAGACAGATGCCGAAAGGTTATATTTGGAATCTGAAGCGCCAGTCTTTGCATAAGATTTTTATATTCTATCAGGTCTTCATCAAGCGCTTGATATTTTAATTCAACCTGTCGAATTATTAATTCTGAATTACTTGTGAGTCGGACATCGCTTATCCCCAACTCAATGATGAGTCTAAGGGCGTGAACCACATCTTCATACTCCACTATATTATTTGTATGTTCATCGAACTCTAGTCGGAATGAATGTATCATTTTATCCCCTGTAGGGGTCGTAACTACGATTCCAATTCCCACACCTTCTTTATTCCTGGCTCCATCAACAAATACTTCCAATCTTTAGGGATTTACAGAATTCAAGATATCCTGAGGGTCATCATCTTCAAATCCGGACAAACCTTGAATTTCGAAATCATCGTCCAACGGAAAATCCGCAAGGAAATCAGCCAAGATTTGCGACTTCTGTGCAGTTTTTAATTCGAATAATATGCTGAATTGTTCGAGCTGTGCATTCCATTTTGCTATTCTTCTGACTTTTCCTGCATTCTTCAATACTGAATCCAATGGTGCTTTGCTTGGTACCCGTACATAATGTGTCAGAAAATACGTACGTAATTTTTGGGTAGCAAACACCAGTGCTAAGATTAATTGTTCAATTTTCGTATAATTTCTTTCTGCGGGGTTCAAAGTATTACTGATATAATACACGGGTTTTTCAATCTTCTCATTGGTCCGGACTAGCACTGCACTTACTGCGTCTTCGGTCGTCACAATATATAAGGCCAAAACTTCTTCAGGCTTTGGTTTTTGCAGTGCAAGTAATGCTGCGAGGTAGACCTTGATAGTTTGGAAAGCTTGCTCACATTTCTCATTCCATTCAAATTTATTTTTCTTCTTTAGAATGTCAAAAAAGGGTTTGCATCTCTCCGAGGATCTTGCGATAAACCTGCTGAGTGCGTCCAAGCAACCATTTAGCTTCTGCACTTCTTTAACATTCTTTGGAGATGGCATATCTACTATTGCCTGAACTTTTGCGGGATCAACTTCAATTCCTTTTTTGGTAAACAAATACCCCAAAAACTTCCCTGAAGTGACCCCAATAATGCACTTGTCAGGATTGACCTTCATTCTATATTTCCGCAAGGCTTGAAATATTTCTTTCAAATCTTATAATGATTTGTTGCAAGTTTACTTTTTACTAACATGTCAGCCACATAAACTTCCAGATTATGGCCTATCCATGGCTTAAAAATTTCGTTAACCAACCGTTGATATGTTGCTCCTGTATTTCTTAACCCGAATGGCATCCTGGTGTAACAGTAAAAACAACGTGGAGTAAAGAACGCAGTGTGCTCTTGATCTTCTTCAGCTAGTGCGATTTGGTTATATCCTGATTGTCCATCCATAAAGGATAAGGCTTCATGACCTTCAACAGCGTCCACCAACTGATCTATGCTGGGGAGTGGATAACTGTATTTCGGGCATGCTTTGTTAAAATTGGTGAAGTCCATGCAAATTCTAACTCCGCCGTTCTTTTTTGGTACAATCACCATGTTGGAAATCCAAGTTGTGTACCGCACCTCTCGGATGAATCCCGCATCCATGAGCTTTTTTAATTCTTTTTCAACGAACACATGATATTCGGGCGCAAATTTACGTATGCGTTGCCGAAAAAGTGTAGCTTCGGGGTGTATATGTAATTCATGTTGTACAATGTTTGGGTCGATGCCTGGCATGTCCTCATTCTTCCATGCAAATATGTCTACAAAATCTCGAAGTAACAAGATCAAATTTTGTTCCTTTTCCGTTTCCATCAGTGTTCCAATCTTTATCCACTTGGGAAACTCTTCCGTTCCAATATTAACATTTTTGGTTTCCTCTATTGGGGTAAATGTGGGTTTGGGAGCTCCTAAAAGGGAGGGAGCCCCCCTTGGTTGCTATACTGGATGATTTCTTTGGTCTACTTTTGATGTGCTTCCCTTTTCTGTAACATCTTCACTTGTTTCATTTATAGCTTTTCTTCCCACTGTCTGAATCATATACTGGTCTAGGGCATCTTCTTTAACCTTCATTTTGCGTTCTTTCTTCTTTTTTTGTTGTTGCTTTTGTCGTTCTTCATTCATGCGAACTTCAGCTAAGATGCAAGATTTTGCCTTATTTTGATCTCCTCTATCTCCATTTCTCCTTGCGGTGTTGGAAACCGCAAGTACTGGTGATACGTTGAAGTTACTCCTTTCAACTGATGAACCCATTGCCTACCGATGATAGCATTGTACGGAGATGAAGCCTCCACTATACTGAATTTTGTCAAAATACTTATCGGACCCGCCGCAACATCAAACAAAGTTTCCCCTTCGGTTTTGAAGCTAATCCGTTAAACCCATAAATTGTATAGCATGAAGGAGTTAATTGATCATCTTTTAACCCCATCTTCCTTATGTTCCATCCAGATACAGGAAATATAGTACCAACGGATCGTTGATAAACCTCATTTGCAGAAAAAGTTAATGGGGACGCCATCCATCCTTCCCATGACTCAGTAAATCTTCCCGCAACCTTGAAGACTTCATGATTGCGGACTCTTTTATGCGATTTTTCATTGAAAGTTGCACTCAAGGATGATTGATTTGACTCAGAATATGTGATCATGTTTGTAGTTTGATTATTTTGGGGAATATTTACAGCTTTTCCCTTATTAGACCTTGGTAGTGGATCATTTGATTGAATGAATTCTTTTAACTCCCCCGTATCAATCAACCTTTGCACTTGCATTATTAAATTCCTGCATTGGTTTGTGGAATGACCCCGATAACAATGGTATTCACAATACTCCTTATAATTCTGTGTATGTTCTGGTTGTTGTTCTTTTGTCCGCGGCCACAGAAAATCTGGTATGTTTTTTATTGCATTTAAAATTTCTGAATAAGGAATATTGAGTTTAGTAAAAATTCGCTCCTCAAATTGTTGGATAAATTTTCTTCTTTCATCCATCTTAGTTCGCTTTGATTCATTATTTAGAATTTTTCCCGCAAACATCTTCCCGCATCCGGATGATGACTCTATAGAATTGGCTCTTTTTGCATTCCCTTGTTGTTGTGATATTATTCTCGGATGTTGCCTCTGAATGTCCTGCAATCTTGCACATTTTTCAATGATATCTCTGAGATCTCCTTTGCTTTTTAGATTTGTATTATGGATATCAACAAAGTGTTGGCTTTCCCGATTGGCTATTCCCCATTTATAACTATTGATTGCGACTTCTGGGGTTACATCCCCAATTTCTTAGCAGATCGTTTGCCAACGATCTGTATAATCTCGTATGGTTTCTTCTGTTGATGAGGCAAGTGAGTACAACTTGTCCATTCCTGCATCTTCGGGCCGATTATACATATATGCTTCTAAGAACTTGCGGGTCAACTGTGTGTAAGAACTTATCGACCCTTCTGGTAAATTGTCATACCACGGCAAAGCTATTCCTTTTAAACTCGAAGGAAAAAACCGGCACATAACAACGTCATCTTGTTCCCAACGTGTCATGGTGCGATTATAATATTTCAAATGAGTCGTTGGGTCTTTTGTCCCGTCGTAGCATTCGAAAAGGGGAATACTACATTCATGCGGTATTGTTGTATAAGCCAGGTGTGGCGCCAATGGTGTTCGTCTTGCTTCCTTTAACACTTCTTCTAATCTTCCACCCTCTTTATTCCTCAAATTCTTTATTTCTTCTCGCATTAATTCCATGTCCTCATAGCATTTTTGCCACTTGTCATTCTGCAACCTTGATCTATCAAGATTGTATCTGTCTGACTCATTCTGCTGGCGCAGGGGTTGCACCACCATTACTCTCTGATCTCTATTAACTTTCATCCTTCTTCCTGCGGGTCTGCTGGAGCTTGCTTCTTGCCTCTGTGTTTTGTTGTAGATGGTTCCGCACCATGCTGGGCTCTTTCTTTAAGTGCTTGATTTTCTTTGGTCAAAAGTGCAATTTGTTCCGCACAAACTCGTTGTTCCTTTCATATCGCGTCCATTTCTTCCATTAATTGTTGAATGTGATCCATACTGTTTTGAGAATTTTCTTGGGATGAACGACTAGATGAGTGGTCTTCAGAATTATTTATATGCTTATTACTGGGTTCTTGCTCTTGTGACCTTCTCGTCATTTCCCTCTGTTGAGGAGCACCTATAGCATTACTATCCTGATTTCCTGAATTGGCATCTTGATCTTGCACGCTTCTATGTGACACTGCCCTCATTTGTGTATATACTTTTCTGTTGATGTAATTTCTTCTTAACTCAAACTTGTGTTGTTGTAGGGATTTCTTGTCCAGTATTCTAAAAGAGCTCAGATAATAAATTATGTGTTTCAAAAGGTTTTATCACTCTCAATAAATTTGCAACACAATTTGGTTGAAAACAAATGGTACATATTACTACCAAGCTCAAACACTGAATTAAAAATTTATTTCACTGATCTTTGTAGGTATCAGAAATTTAGTTGAACATAAAAATTTATTTCACTGATCTTTGTAGGTATCAGAAATTTATTTCGAGAAATAAGGTATAAACTAGTAAAAATAAAGAATATGATCATAACGACCAAATTCATATATTCATCAATTGACTCGTTTAGAATAAAATCATATATACAACTTTTTCATATGAACCTAAATTATTGCATTTTAAAGAGAAAAATTTCCAAATAGAAAACGACTCAAAATTTTAACAACAAAACTTTGTCAGGTAGAATAAATTCTTTATTCAATCCCTGTTACTAGCGCCAAATTGTGATTACCGAAAATCTGGGGACTTTGGGATCACAACCAAAAGTGTATGAAATCCAATAAAGTACATTATCTTATCGTAAATCGCCTCACCATAACATTTTGAAAGTGAAAAACAACCAAAGTAAAATGAAATGACACAAGAATTTATGTGATTCAATCAGTAAAACTATTTACATCCAAAAGTAAAATAATTGGATCCATTAATATGATCATATTTACATCTATACAGAAGAAAAGAGAAGAGAAATAATCTATACCAATGAGATGACTTCATATAAATCATAATCATGTTAATCATGAATCAAATGAACTAAACAATTACATAAATTTCATACCTAAGCTCTTTGCTATCACTTCAATGTCTTCAGTCTAATTTCTCTTTAAATTTTCCAACCCCTTCTCATGTTAATGAGCTTGGTATTTATAGTTAAACTGATGGAGCCCACCAATCTACCTTTCTACCTATTTATTCTTATCCATTCTTGGTGCGATATGTAGTTCCGCAAAGTCTATTTGCAATTTCCCGCAAGGCCTAATCGTTCCTTCCGCAAGTCTTAGCCTGCGTACTGCTTGTTTCCCGTAGTTTCTTACGGATTATCCCGCACTTCTTCTGCGGTCTTGTAGTTAAGTTATTGTTTTGGATTAGAATGACTGTTGCGATCTTATTTGAATCATGACATGTTTGACACGTAGCTATTTAAAGTGATTTGTCATGCTTTAATTCTTTACGTTCCGCTGTTTGCAGAGTCGATACGTGTCAGTCATGCATCGATACTCATTATTACTCTTTATTGTGTTAGGCTTTCCCGTAACCTGTTGTCAGTCGAGCAATTAAAGTTGTCTGTCTTGATCAGTGCACTTTACTTTCTCGCTACCTACGTGTTGGTCAGGCAGCAAGGCTATATGTTTTGTGCAGTATGCCTTACTTTTCCGCAACCCACGTGTCGGTCATGCATTAATGCTGTCAGGATCAAACTTTAAAGATTTTGTAGCTGTCAAATCAACGCTTTCAAAAGACTTCGTTCCAGTGTTTCTCGTCTCATCATAGCTCGTTACTTCTCCAATAGTTTTTACCCACGTGTACTTCAGAATTTATTCTCTTACATCAACCTTGTATTTTACTTATAATTTCATCATATTTTATAGTTGTTCAGATAAACGTTGGCTTAAAAGCTTTGGTTGTGTATTTGTTACTTGGAAATTATATTGTTGACCTTCAATTGTAAAACATTAATCATGATGGGTGTATGCAACATAAAGCTTTTCTTATCTTCTACATAAGCCATATTCCTCGTCGATTTTACAAGATGTATCAGTTTTGAAGTTTCTTCTTTAAATTCTGTTGTTGGTGTGTTTTTTTGGTCTTAGAGGTCTTATTAGTATCTGATGGTGATGATGATGGTTTCGTAAATTCGAATATTTTTGTAATAGTCGTATTCTTCACCTTCTTTACATTGTTCACAGGTTCATTATGATATCACCCAAATTAATTTTTCATAAAAGAAATTGATTTTTTCTTTATTGAAGACTTTATACATTACGTGGCATTTAGAGAATATTACAACTTAGCACTGCTTTCCTTTGTCTTTTGCAAATTTTGAATTCAAACCAAGTTTACACCCTCTTGTTTCATGTTGATTATTCATGATTCCTCTTACCTTTCATGCAAATTTATTACTTGAAATCATATTGTCTCCATGCTCTTTGAATTCTTGTCTTAAAATCACTATAAATAGCCTTCATACCATTATAATCTTTGCATATGTTTACTACCCTTTTACCTTACAAGTATTCATTTACATGCTTGAACTTCTTCAATTTCAGTTGAATCTTTATAATCAATTCAATCTATGTTATTAAAGGCGCTCACCTAGGTGACAAAGGCACACGAAACGTGAAGGAGGCGCCTCGTCAGTGAGGCGCCAAAGGTGCAACGGGAGCTATTACCTTTCATTTTATTTTTTTTCTGGTCGCCTTGGACATCTTAGGCGCGCCTAGGCACTAAAGGCGTGAGGCGAAGGGCTTGAAACCTCGCCTCGCCTCGCCTCACGCCTTACACAACATGGAATTCAATCTTATACCTTGTGTTATATCTATCTTTTTTCATTCTGCCTGATCTTTGGACCGGTAAGGTTGCTAATATAACTCAGTTCCTCAATAACTCCATTAACCTGGACCCTGTAAGACAGATGATTTTCTCTAGTATACTATCAGATATTATATACTCAACTCAACAACTTTGGAATAAGTTTTTGGTTGGTGGTTTTTTAACAAGGTCTATTGTTAACTCTATTGAAACCTGGGCGATGCTTACGACGACAAGAACATGATTTGAAGGATTTAATCTAAAGTGTACTTCAAAACACGCTAAGAAATCTGGTTAGTTATATTTAAACTACTGCTTAACTGCCTTGGCATATATTCGGTATGATAATAAAAATTAAGCAACAAATGATATAAATCCACCACCAAGGTACGCCATCTTGGTATCAGATTCACCAATTTCCAGACACCAATGTACGCCATCTTCCAAGAGTATGCTCTGATCATACTCTGGTTCTTCTAGATTCTAATCCTATCACTGAAACAACCCAAAAGCCTTTCAGATGTATTAGATCTTGGTTAACCCACCCATCTCTTCAACCTTTTTTTAGAATTTTTTTGGAACTTTCTTAATTCTGAACACCCTGACAATAATATTTCTTCTAAACTTAATCTTTTCGCTATTGAACTTGCTGATTGGAACAAAAATATTTTTTACAACAAACATAAAAGTATTAAAATTTAAAACTAGAGAAATTACATAAAACTCATAACTCAAAATTTACTTTGGATAAACAAAAAAAAAAATTCAAGTTGAATTAGGAAATTGGTATAAAATAAAAAACGATTATTACCACCAAGTATCTAGAGAAACTTTTTTAAAATAATTTGACCAAAATACGGAATATTTTCATGCTGCAGCATCAAAAAAAAAAAGAGTTAACGCTATAAATTCTCTTAGGGACCCTTCGGGACTTTGGTTGCATGATAGAGATCAGATTAACTCTCTCATTCTTCAGCATTTCTCTAATATTGGTACTTTTCAATTCTCTGGTAAGAATATTAACATATCTGAATTTATTGAACTTGTATAACTCAAGATGAAAATGATGTTATTATTCAAATCCCTTCTCAAGAATAAATTTGGAATACCTTAAAATACATAAATCCTTGGGGTGCTTCGGGTCCAGACGGTTTTCAACCCGGATTCTTAAAAGCTAATTGAGAAATATTTGGTTCAGATATTACGAAACAAATTCAATATTTTTTTAAACATGATAACTTTTCTCATGAGCTTAATTCTTATTTTATAACATTAATCCAAAAACACCTACTCCTCAAACTCTGACGGATTTTAGACCGATTAGCTTAAATATTGCAATTTATAAAATCATTTTTAAAATATTAGATAATAGATTAAAACCATTTTTAATTAAATTTATATCTCCTAATCAATCGGCCTTTTTCCCAGGTTGTCAACTCACTGATAATATTATAATCGCTCACGAACTAATTCACTCTATGAAAACCTCTAAAGTAAAAGGTTTCTTAGCTTTAAAATTAGACCTTTCGAAAGCTTTTGATCGAGTAGAGTGACCTTTCTTAGAAAATGCGTTATTGGCCTTTGGATTTGATCAATTCTGGGTATGTCTAATAATGCATTGCGTCATTACTCCCTCCTTTTCGATTCTCCTTAATGGTTCCCCTGGTCCCATCTTCACCTTATCTTTTCTTAATCTGCATGGAAATTCTTTCTAGACTTGTAGAGAAAGCTATTAATGAACGTAAATTATCAGGCATTAAAATTAATAAAAATGCTCTAAACATATCTCATATTTTTTCCACTGATGACTATTTTCTCGTCACCAAAGCAAATTTAGGAGAAGCCAAAAATCTTCTTGAAATACCTAATAAATTTGGGCAAATAACGGGTCAAATGGTCAATCTTAAAAAAATTGGGATTCACCCTAAACACAGTAAAATAATTGCTAAAATACTAAAGGTCTCGGTATTAACTAAAAATGATAAAATCTTGGTACCTGATGCAGATCAGGAGCGTGTAAAGATGATAATAATCGCAGCGGAATAGAATTATTGAAAAATAACCGATAAAATAGATAGAAATTGATAGAAGTTAGTTGATCTTCAAAGAGATATCTTAACATCTAGGGTTTATCTAGACTTCGTTAATTCTACTATAGATGTGAGATTAATATTCAGACTTCGGGGTAAACCCAACTATAAATAAAAATAAAAATTAATAAACTCAACAAGTTTAATGAAAATAAAATAATTTTAATTAAAAAAAACTCCCTTAATTTTCTTTTTTAGAGCTCCTTATATAGATAACTTATACTAAACAAACCCTAAACTTATCAAAAACCTATAAACTTATTTCCCAAGGTATCTACTACCTTTAGGCAACTTTCCTAACTTATTAAAACTCTTAAAAATAAACTTCTAGACTCTTCTAAAATTACCCTAAATAATAAATCCGAAAATTAATAATTTTTCTACTAAAAATAACATTAATAAAATATAAATAATAATAATAAAATAATAGATTTATTTTCCATAAATCTCTCTCCAACCGGTGTTGGAGAAGATTCGTCCTTGAATCTTGCCGGTACCATGTTCTGCATGTGTAACTCGTTTATGACAATCTTCATACACATGAATTGATGTTGTAAAAAAATAATTTATGCACCGTATAGAAGCATGAGGTATGATGGAAGCCCAAAACGGATCTTCATAAGTTGATTCAACAAATTTTATCTTGTTATGGTAGATATGAGAGACCATTTGTGTATCACAATAATTAAAAACTAGCTTACTCTCGGGCAAAGACAACTAATCAATATCAGGAATTTCTAAATCAATAAGTTTATCAGGAATAAATGACTCACCATGAAACTCCATTAAATCATGTGAAACTTCTTGGGACTGTTTTCTTTGTCAGAAACAGGATGTTCTTCGCCTTTTTGAGAAGAAAATTTCATATCCTCCTCATCATCGGGATATTTATCAAAGATCGGAGTTGTATATCTCTCAACAATAACTTGATTTTGTGCATCATTATCATGATGGCAAAACAAGTCTTCAACATCGTTATCTGCACTATTATTTTCTTCTATAAGCGAGCATGGTTTAGATCGAGATTTTAGTGAATTCTTCAAATAACATTCTATCACTTCCAGAATCTTCTTCTTTAATTTGATCAGATATTCACATCTTCTCGGATCTCGTCTTGCTGATAATTTATTAACCCTGAATACTCTTCTTAGTAACATCTTATTAACCTTATAATCAAACTTTACGCTGACACCAACTGATGCAGATCAGAAGCGTGTAAAGATGATAATAATCGCAGCGGAATAGAATTATTGAAAAGTAACCGATAAAATAGATAGAAATTGATAGAAGTTAGTTGATCTTCAAAGAGATATCCTAACATCTAGGGTTTATCTAGACTTCGTTAATTCACTACAAATAACGACTATAGATATGAGATTAGTATTCATACTTCGGGGTAAACCCAACTATGAATAAAAATCAAAATCAATAAACTCAACAAGTTTAATGAAAATAAAATAATTTTAATTAATAAAAAAAAACTCCCCTAATTTTCGTTTTTGGAGCTCCTTATATAGATAACTTCTACTAAACAAACTCTAAACTTATCAAAAACTTATAAACTTATTTCTCAAGGTATCTACTACCTTTAGGCAACTTTTGTAACTTATTAAAACTCTTAAAATAAACTTCTAGACTCTTCTAAAATTACCCTAAATAATAAATCCGAAAATTATAATTTTTACTAAAAATAACATTAATAAAATATAAATAATAATAATAAAATAATAGATTTATTTTCCATAAATCTCCCTCCATCAGTACCCCTTTGTTCTTTGAAAAAAATAGAAAATAAAACTTTGAACCCCTTCTTAAAAAATACAATAATTCTTATCAGGGATGAAAATCTAAACTTCTTTCTCAAGCAGATAGAACAGTCCTTATTCAATCTATTTTACAATCCTACCCTACTTATCAAATGCAGTGTCTTGCTTTACCGAAAACAACTTAGATAAACTAGATCATATACAAAGAGATTTTTGGTGGAACAAGGATAAAAAACAAGGAAAAGGTTTTTATTTAAAGGCATAAAAGAACATTTGTAAACTAAAATCTCAAGGAGGTCTGGGAATAAAAAATCCTCACAATTTTAATATAGCTTTGCTAACTAAACTTGCAAGTAGACTCCTTTTAGAACCAAATAGCCTCTGGGTTAAACTTTTAAAAGCGAACTTTTTTCCCAATACCCAACCGTTTCAGTTAACAAAAAAATCTAATCTTTCCTGGAATTGGACTTGTATAAAGAAAGGCCTAGAAATCATAAAAGAAAATTACATTTGGAAAATAAAAGATGACAAAGCCACCAATATATGGAGTGACTCTTGGGTTCCCAACGTATCTAACATACCTCAATCCACTAATAATAGTAACTATGTTTCCCAATATGTTAATGAGTTGATCTCTCAAGAGGTCTAATGGAACAAATCTCTTATTAAGGACATTTTCCCAGCAGATATCCAAACAAAAATTCTTTCCCTATCCCCAAAATTAGATAGTTCCGATATTTTAAAATAGAAATACCATCCTTCATGTTCATTTTTTGTTAAGAATATTTATAATTTTTTAATAGGATCAACTAATAATAATGTTAATTTCTCTTGGAAATTTTTTTGGAAACTTAAAGTCATCCCTAAAATTAAACTTTTTATATGGAAATTAGTGAACAATACACTTCCTACCTCCCATCGGCTAGAAAAATTTTCTTCTGAAATAAATCCTTCTTGTTCATTTTTCTCTTCAAATTCTGATGAATCAGAGATCCATTTATTTTTAGAGTGTCCCTTCTCTAGATCAATTTGGCTATTCTTTTTGCTTCTACTTGGAAATATTAACCTCCATAATATCTTAATAAGTAATTGGGTCTCAAATTGGATAGAATCTCCAGTTTACTCTGAACATACCAATAAAATAGCTACCATTTTATGGTTTATTTGGAAACACATGTGCGCAGTTAAATTTGACGAAATTAATTCATCACCTAATAGTTTAACTGAACAAATTAATAAATTCAGACAAGATGACTCAATCAATTTCAGTACCTCTTATATCAACACCCCCACACAGAGAAAACCACAACCTACCAATTTTTTCCCAACGGAAAACATAGGAAAATCGGATTGGATCATGTTCACTGATGCCTCTTTTAAGGAGGAAGACCTATCTATGGGATTTACTTTTCTATTATACTCAATAGGCACAGAATCCTTTATGCACATTGAAGCGGGATTAGGGAGTGCGGCATCATCCCTTCAGAGGCAATTGCTCTTCTTATGACGTGCAAATAGTTAAACAGTAACACATTATCCAGCGTAACAATTTTCACAGACTGTAAGCATTTAACAGATACTCTTCAGCACGACGACACAATATCTCAATGTCTAGCCGAGAACATAATCTGTCAAATCTCCGATATTCTTACAGATCTACCTCAATCCCAAATTCAATTTATTAATAAGAAGAACAATAATTTGGCCGACAAGATGACAAAGGAAGCAAGGATTAGAAGTTTACAACAAATCTCTTTACACATTCAACAAAATATTTGTAAAAAAGATATTTTTTTTAAGCTCGGTAAAAAGAAGCTAGATGATCTAATGTACTATTCAAATTAATTTAATAAATTACAGGTTTTATAAAAAAAACAAAAAAAACTCAGTCCAACAATTGTAGAGAGAAAAACAGACGATGGATGAATTGGCAAACCATGCAATAAAAAAGGAGTCAACTATAATATTTTTCAACTATAATATGGGTTTTCATTATGCCTTTTTTTTATAGAAAATTATATTCGAGGACTCCATGAGAATTAGTACACATATTCGTATAATTTATTTTCTAATCTGACAAAATAATTTATATTTTAAAGAAAAATCAAATTTTTCTACGAATCAAAGATTTTGGACAAATTTATCAATTCTTAAAATTGAGCTTATGTTTAGTAATAATTAACATTTCGTGACTTGAATTACACAAAATGTATTTTTATTGTGTTTCCTTGCTGTTTTGTCTTGAACTTAGCTATAATCTTAAATAGTTTAGCATTATTAAATATCAAATTCTCATCAGATATGTTGAACTGGCGTCCAATTCAATACAAAACTGGCTTAATTGGAAAGTCGGATAACCCCAAATAGGTCTCGTCTTGGTTTGTTTCTATGAACACCCTTAGTATATTGGTATGTTTCTCTTACATCGAACACCGTTATGCAATGAAGAAAAGACCTGACGATGCAAAGGTTGTCACTAAACTCACTACTCTTTTCATTTTTAATATCAGGATATTGTACGTATTGAAATACAAGGAATATGTGAAAGCATTTTAAAATCCCAGTGAATTTGAGGGCTAATAAAAATTATTTAGGGACTATTTTTTTAAATTCATCCAATGAAAGAAGTTAAGGAGTGATCTAGGGGTATGTAAAATTACCATAAAACCTTTCATTAATCTAATTATTACCAAAAAACCTTTCACTAATAAAACCTAAACCTAAATCTATTTCACTCCACTTCCTCTCAAACTACCGATTCCACCTCCATTTTTCTCTTCTTCTCCTACCGATTACTCTTCAAACTACCGATTATCAGAACTTTTCTTCTCATCTTCAACCGAATAATCATAAACCAATTCATCGTATAATCGTAAACCAATTAATCGTACTTACTACAATCCAAAGATGCCTCGACAAAAGCAAACTAGTCGTCAACCTCCTAATATATATTGGCCTCATTTTAACGAATTAGTAAGAGATCGAGAAATTGTTCAAGAACAAAGCGATGAACGCGATGAGGATGAAGTAGACACGGAGCCCGAATACGAAAATTTCCCTCTCCAGCAGTTGATGGCTCCAATAAGATTAGGGGTTTACCATAATTTATGTTTATATTGCTTACATCGCATGAATTACTAACTAGAATACCAAGGGTTTTAGGTTAGATTGCACAATCGGTAGTTTCGTGGTTGTATTAAACTACCGATTGTGGGAGTGTTCTTCACTGCTCATGAAGATCATGCACAATCGGTAGTTATCTTTAGGTTAAAACTACCGATTGTTCTTCTGTATAAAAATTTCGTAATAATCGGAGTTTTGTATAGGCTTAAACTACCGATTGTGAGTGTTCAGTGAACCTCAAAAACACCCATCACAATCGGTAGTTAGATTTAGACATAAACTACCGATTATTCTACTGGATGCAAAAGTAGTAAGTAGTGATAATCGGTAGTTTCGTTTAGTGTTAAACCTCCGATTGTGCTAGTTAGTGAACCTCAAAAACATCGATCACAATCGGTAGTTATTTTTACACTTAAACTACCGATTATTCTACTGGATCCAAATTTAATGATAATCGTAGTTAAATTTTTTATGTAACTACCGATTGTGCGTGTGTCCATAGAATTTTGTGTTCCCATTTTTTTATGCACAATCGGTAGTTAAGTTGTTTTTTATACTACCGATTGTACACAATCGATGGTTACATTGTTTTTTTGACTACCGATTGTTAACAATATGTTGAGTTCAATTTACTTTGTCTACCGATTATGTATTGAAATAATTATTCTTTATCTTGTATCAAAAAAAGAAAAAGGCGTTCTAAGCAACGGCACGATCCAATTCTATCGGGGCCTCGTCGTGAAGGCCCCGATAAGAAGGTTACCGCTAGTGCTAGACGACAAAAGAGCGCTAGCCAAAACGAAGAAGGAGGACCAAGTGCTCCACAACCTCAACACTTCGAAGGAGGTGGACCAAATGCTACCCAAAAAGAAGAAGAAATTGGTACAAAGAAACAACCAAGGAAGAGAGGAGGACATAAGGTCCCCGACTCTCTGAAGATTAAGGGTGTACGACAAGGTCAAATCCCCGGGCTCCCAAGAGAATGAGGAGATCTATTGTTTGGCTACAAGGATTCTTGGGCCAAGGAAATCTACTCTACCGAGGTAAAAATTATTAAACACCATTCTTAACATATTGTATTTTTATTCGTAGAGGTGTTAACTTTTATTCTAATTGTTTTTTAATTCGTCGTCTATATTAGGACCATTCTAATGCGGTCCGTCTATTGAAACCTACTGTGGCACGACTCGCACCATACAAGATGGACGATTGGCCGTTGGGCGGTGAGTGTCTTCGGTTCCAGCAAATTATACTGAGCTCGGGGCTATCTACGGCTGCCGAAAACTCCATGTTAAAACACGACCGTGTGTCGATATCGGCATTCATGGAGCGTTATTATCCAGAGACCGATACTTTTCGCATGCCGTGGGGAGAGATGACCATCACTCCTGATGATGTGCTGCAGATTCTAGGTCTGACCGACCATGGTACGGCGGTCAAGTTTGATTATGTGAAGCAGTTAAGCTGGGACCAACTTTATGCTTTGACCGAGAAGTGCTTTGGCTGGGACCGAGAGACCTCTAACGAAGAGTTTCACCGGTGCGCTAAATACAAAACCAGGCAATTTAGTATGGTTCATCTGATGGAAAGGTTCATAGGCACCTTGAAAAAAGAGGAGGCCAACCCAGAGTTCAGCGATGACCAGGTCAGAGCTACAGCCACTGCATATCTACTCTGTGTTTTGGGATGTGTGATTTTCCCCAATGCTAGTGGCAACCGGGTGGACGCCAACCTTTTACAACTTTTGCATCCCCTCCACAAAGTTCAAGACTATTCGTGGGGCACCGCATGTCTTGCGTTCTTGATGGAAGAGATGAGAAAGGCATCCCGGGAGCAACTAGCCAAATAGCCGGGAATGTGAGCTTACTTCAGGTATTTTGGTAACTCCATTGATGGTTTGATTGTTATTTATTTTTTCTTCTTTTAAGAATCAATTTTCTCATACTTGGTTTGATATGTACACTAGGCCTGGATATATGATCACTTTCCGTCCCTCGAGTTGGCGAGAGAGAACCCTGGATGGAAGAGAGGCAATACCCGAGGCACAAAATTCATCTTTTCGGGCAACCATTCAAGGATCAAAGAGCAGGAGTTGATTACTTTGAGGAGGAAACTAGACTCCATGGCGTCGAAAGATGTATGCTTTGATCCCTACAGGGAATACCTAACTAATGGTCATATAACGCGAAAGTCTGAGTAGGCGTTCTACTATGGACCCTTGTGGCATCCAACTGGGTATGTCATGTACAATGCCACAAGGGTGGTGCGTCAACTAGGTTTTGTCCAAGAACAACCTTGGAGTCGATTCAGGGTCAGGTTCGAGCTGGACGTGGAGAATTGTGTTTGTGGTAAGGACTCAATCACAATTGTTTACTCTGGTAACCCATCGGTTGAATATTGTGAGAACAGGATGCAATCTATGATCAACCAGGGGAGACCTGTCACCCGAGCTGATGAAGCAGATCCTGGCTATATGGTATGGTACCGGGAGCATTCTCATCTTCACGTTATCCGTGAAGATAAAGGAAAGAGCACCAGGGTGCCTGAATATAGGTTCATCATCAAAGACAACCCGTCGGGATATGAAAGGCTGGTACGTATTTTTATTTCCTTTTGATTTTAGTATACGTATTGTTGAACCTGAAGCCGATGTTGTTCGTGCTCCTATTCCTAAAACCAAAAGAGTTAGGAATTAAGTTGTAATCGTTAAATTGAAGGATATTATTTTAGTGTTTAACATTTCTGGTTTGAAGGTTTCCGATTTGAGATGATTATATATACTTTTTTTTAGTTATCATTTGATTTGCCATCGATTTATTTTTAACAAGTTATGTTCTTCAAATTTTACATGTACAACCGGTAGTTAGCGGGTTTGAACAAACTACCGGTTGAGTAAATTCATTAGTAATCGATAGTTTAAGAATTACTTAAACTACCGATTATGTACATTCAGCGACAATCGATCGTTTGTACAAAATTTTAACTATTGATTGTGAGTGTCTAGGAGTTTTCAAAAATTTGGATTTCCAATTTGGGGCTACTAATCATAATCGGTAGTTTGTACAAATTTTTACCTATCGATTGCGAGTGTCCAGGAGTTTTCCAAAAATTTCGATTTCCAATTTGGGGCTAATAATAATAATCTGTAGTTTAAGAATTTTTTAAACTACCGATTGTGTTTGTACAAAATGTTGAATTTTTTTAAAAAATCTCGATTTCCAATTTGGGGTTACTAATCATAATCGGTAGTTTAAGATTTTTTTAAACTACCGATTGTAATTGTACAAAATGTTGAAATTTTTTAAAAAATCTCAATTTCCAATTTGGGGCTACTAATCATAATCGGTAGTTTAAGATTTTTTTAAACTACCGATTGTGATTGTACAAAATGTGGAAATGTTTATAAAAATCTCAATTTCCAATTTGGGGCTACTAATCATAATCGGTAGTTTAAGCTTTTTTTACACTACCGATTGTGTTTGTACAAAATGTTGAATTTTTTTAAAAAATCTCGATTTTCAATTTGGGGCTACTAATCATAATCGGTAGTTTAAGATTTTTTTTAAAAACTACCGATTATGCCAAGACAAAATGTTGAAATTTTTTAAAAAATATCGATTTCCAATTTGGGGCTACTAATCATAATCGGTAGTTTAAGATTTTTTTAAACTACCGATTGTGATTGTACAAAATGTGGAAATCTTTATAAAAATCTCGATTTCCAATTTGGGGC
The DNA here is from genome assembly GCA_023531435.1 of Papaver californicum. Lineage (NCBI taxonomy): Eukaryota > Viridiplantae > Streptophyta > Magnoliopsida > Ranunculales > Papaveraceae > Papaver > Papaver californicum. The sequence goes on from JAJJMC010003936.1 coordinate 11,723,650, forward strand.
TACTAATCATAATCGGTAGTTTAAAATTGTTTTAAACTACCGATTGTGCCAAGACAAAATGTTGATTTTTTTAAAAAAATCTCGATTTCCAATTTGCGGCTACTTATCATAATCGGTAGTCTAAGATTTTTTTATACTACCGATTGTGCTTGTACAAAGTGTTGAATTTTTTCAAAAAATTTCAAATTCCAATTTTGTTACCGTTGATCAACGGCTATAATTTGTATTCTGATACACCTATAAATAAATGAATTTATATCTATCATTTTCCTAATTCAAATCCACATCTTTTACATTTCAGAGAAAATTTCTAATCTCTTGTTTTCATGTAACTAGGACCAAGTCTAAAGTAACAAGGAGTGGAAGAATTTCATGAGATCAATGAGATTGATTAATTTGAACTTCTATGATATGTTTTGTTTCGTTTAATTTAGATGTTTTTAGTTTTTTTAAAACATATTTAATGAACAATATGTAGTAAGTTTATTTGAACAAGTTTTTCTCCGGATGTTGAAATAGTATTACGAAGTTAGATGTTAAGTAAAATCGACATATTCGATAGATAACTATGTTTCTAAACTACCGATTACGTACAATCGGTAGTTATTTATTTCTCGTGCTACAGATTATCCACAATCGGTAATTATTTATGTTCACTAACTACCGATTGTTGCAATAAAAGTCCTAGACAACAAAACCATTATAATCGTTAGATAAAATTGATCTTTAAACTACCGATTATAAAGTTAAAAATTTTAAAGTTTAATTCATTATATGTTTACAATCGGTAGATAAAAATTTTCAATACCTACCGATTGTGAAAGATGAAGAGTTCAAAATTTTGGAAGTTTTGAGAAATTCAATTTACCGATTGTACAATCGGTAGAAAAATATATCACGATCCTACCGATTATACAATCGGTAGAAAAATAAATCATGACCCTACCGATTGTACAAAACTAAAACTCGAAAAATCAATCTAAAACACTCTCGATTTATAATCCAAAACTAACTCAAATAATTTTCTAATAACCAAATTAATCAACTAACTAATCAAAATTAACACTAATTAAGCAATGATAAATTAGCCATTATAGAAAATATATGGATAAAGGGATGTATTGAGATTACTTCAAAATAACCTTATTTTGTCTCATTAGTCGCCCCTAATTATTTTTTGTTAGCCCTCAAAAAAATCAGGTTTAAAATAAGCAAAAATGCTACCAGCATCAGGTGCTTTACTGTTTTAGTGCACATAAGTTGGCACGCGACCACACCAAAATCAAGAAATCTCTCAGAAATATACACAATAGCTTGTATCGCTTCACCCGCACGAAGGAACCTCAACCAAACAGGACAACAGTTGCCAGAAAAATGGAAAACCGATGGGAATAGAATACAAGTGGCAAAAATAATGGGTAACAGACACAAACAAACCAATCACAATTTCTCTGCGACCAACCCAGCAAGGAACTATGATGAGAGCATTGATTGCAACGCAAGCTGTTGTTGCGGCTGCAAGGATGACCAGGCTTGTGCCAGAGTAGTAGGTGGTAACGTTTTTTGAAGTTGCCTCAATAAAACTATCATACGGCTGGAAGTTTGATCTGTTGCCAAATCCTTACCCGCACATAGAACCTAACATGAATCCCAAAAATTGAGAAATTTTAGATATTAATATATCAACTGTTCTTTTCTTTTTTACTTTTGGTCAGCTGGATATAAAAGAACTATATAGTTTATGATATCCCTAGTAAATAACTTTAGACTAGTTTGCAGCAGTAAAAATATGTAGTATCTAAGGAGCATTTACCTCCACAAAGACCGAAACAATTTTAGGAAGATACTGGTTATTAGGTCCCAGAAGTTGTCTATCTGACCTGTTAATATATGCCAATTGAGAAATTGAACCATCAACAAAATACACATTAAAACAAAGAAACACACTACCATTGGAATAACAAGAAGTTGGATACAGGTTATTAAAGAAATACAAATGTGAAAACGATGTCCTTACCCCTCGACCATTGAGCAAAGCTGGTCATGAACAAGTTTGGCCTCAATTAAATCACCCTTGATTGGCAAGCAACTTAACCAGGCAGGGACAACCTGACAAAAAACAGAACAACATGCATATGTAAGTTACTGAATTCCCACACTGATTCCGTCCTATAGTAGAAATCAACCAATCCCGTTGACCAAACATGACTGGTCTACATAAAAAAAGGCACTTATGAGCCGAACAACATAGCTGACTGAAGTTTTTGTGTCATCAAAAAATGCACTCAGGCATCAGCAACTACAAAAGTAGAATATGAAAACATAACAAAGACAAATGAAATCATACGAGAAGGACCAAACCCTTCCGTGATCTTAATTAGCAATCACCATGCTTGAAGAAGGAACTCAGATTCCTCTTCACTGGGAAGTGCATATAGGAGTATGAGCTTGAAAAGTCAGGTAATGAAAGCAAATGACCAAGAATATGAGCCTCAAATGCAACTAATACCTGAGCTGAATCAATACTGTCACGATGGTACCGGCATATTTTCCCAACAGCTGAAACAGCATTGTCGTACGCCATAACATTGTCTGTAGATAGTGCATTTGGATGCCTAATCACAACATTTAGCCTGGAAAGGGCCTCTGGAAATACCAATACAAGTCAGTACGCTTTTCTTTTTTCTTTGTACAATCATTTGTTATTGTTCATATTAAGAACCCACATCCAATAGTTTATAGAATGTGCAGTAAAAGTATGTTACCTCCCACTAGAGGTTTGAACGCTGCTCCACCAAACTCTGCACAAACACCAACTCCATACACAGCAGCCTGAAGATAAAATATCATATTATATGAGATCCACATGAAAAGAAGAGATAGAAACTGCCACTGGACTCAGTAAAGAACGAACCTGGCAAACATCTGAATTCTCATCGTTACAAGCCTCCAATAGGAACGGAAGATAAGTATCATAATATCTGTGTCGGCAAAATGTAAAATAAATAAATTTGAATAAAATGTAATTTCAACATTCAAAATTGAACCTCATAAGATAGTGCTTACTTGAGAGCAGCTTCGTGACACTGCTCCGCAACATCATCAAAAATGCAGATAGCAACCCTTCTCTCTTCAGCTGTTTTATCCTTACCCTGTATATCGGAAGAAGCAGACCATAAAACAGATAATAAAAAAGTTGGACTCCAAATAAGTGCAAGGTACAATTCAGGGAAACTTCGATAATGTCAACACTACTAATTCAAATGGCCAAATAAGATACTTCAGGTGTCTCTAGTAAATAACTTACCCACATAGGTGTTAGATATGACGAAAGTTCATCAAAGAAAGGCAGAAAAGAGACTTTAAATGTTTTGATCAAAGTGCCCAACAAATCACCAACCTGGATGAAGAAAAGGAAAAATACATGATTAGAAACAGAATCATGTTTATTCAACTAAAGCTACTAAAGTAGTGACCAAGAGCACTGAAAACAAACTTGATCAAACACTTCTTCTTCTTGCTCATTTTCTTCTTTGAGCAATTCCCCTTCCTCTGCATCGAAATCCTCTGCTTTGGTCCTCTCATCTCTTTCTCGTCTTCTTGTTGAGCTAGCAGTAATGACCTCCTTTATTGCATCCACAATGGATCTTACTTGACTCTCATCAAGGAGTGTTCCAGAAACCTGAAAATGAGAAAACTGTTAGGATACAGAACTTGAAATCAAACAGATTCACGTAGAACAGCAATAAAGAAACTTTTATGCTAGAGACTTAAATCCAGTCACGTAAATGCATTCAAAATTCAAAAACCGGTATCTGTAACAGTAAGATACCATATGGATCCTAGAATGGACATGCAACCACCGACAAAAGGTTCTTTGGGATCCTAGGCAAATCCATGTCAGTTAGCAGATGTTTGTTCGGAAACTTGTTAACATAGTGCCAGAGACCCAGAGATGCTGCCCAGCAATGGGCTGAACTAGGCAATTTGTAACCCTGTTTTATTGTTTTCTGATGGGAAGGCACCATTTCTATAATACTGTTGATAGATGTGTGTGTGTCTGGACACCGATAATCTTTGAACTATAAGTGTAACACCCCAACAAATTAGACTTAAACTAGTCAGACTTCAGGCCGACGGGTTAAAAATGGAACTATCTTGGTTTATTATTTATCTCTCATTTAATACAAAAACATTAACTAAGCTGCTGGATTCAAATATTACCAAAATAAATAACATGCACAGTTCTTCCCAAGGTATTAAACATCAAGATTGTCTAAACCAAATTAAAACAGTATCTGATAAATTTTAAATATTCTTCTCGGAAATATTAACTTTTTCCCTTATGCAGTAAGCTTACAAATTCTGCTTACTGTGAGAGGAAAATAGTATAGCAGAGAAGAGTACTTATATATGACATGGGGCCATTTTGGGTAGTTTTTCATGGATTATGTATATTTTATTTACTTGGTAGTTTTGTTTTCTTATTTAGTATCAGACTGACATGTCCAAAAATTGTTTTAAAAAACGTTTCGCTTCGCGCCAAAAATACACCTTGATACCCGCGCTTTGCTCATAGGTTTAGTATGTTAGTTTTCTTTTGGGACTATAAAGCCCAATAAAGGCCATAGACGTTTGCTTAGCTTTTCTATAACTTAATAATATTTAAAATCCTAAAAACTAATTTTTCTTAACCTCATCCAGCCACTTGTTTTGACGTTTCTTCTTCCTTCTTCCTTTTTTTTTCTTCTGTGATCTTCTTAAATATTTAGTCATGTCTAGCCAAGATAGAAAGTCTACGAAAAGGATGCAGCATGGAAGTATGTTGACAACTTCTTAGTTTCCCTTACTATGTTGACAGCTTCTTAGTTTTTCATTTACATTTATAAGTATTTATATATAAGCGCTTTACGCTTTGCTAGGGTAGTGTCTCACTTTATGCTTTGCTAGGGTAGAGTATCGCTTTACGCTTTCGCTTTTTAAAACACTGGTCCAAAATGGTGCATTAATAATTTTTTAGAGCAGACCATGTCTAAAATGGTGCGTTAATAAAGTGTTATAACGTTTGGTGTTTAGTGTGAAATCTGAACTTTATCAAAAACAGTTACAACATACCTGTACACATTCATTTAATGCATCCAACATACTTGCACAAATTTCTGTTTCAGGCTCCTGCAAAACCATTTGCATGTCAAATAAACTTGCATAACCTAATTAACAGCCAAATGAAAAGAAAAACCAAGGCAATGGACCAACGGGGTCAAAAGTGTTACTGTTTTAAAAATAGATCAGTTGGCTGACCTTGTGAAGAGCTTCCACCAAGGCTGGTACAATATAATCAGACAATTGCTTAACATAGGTCTCATTACGACCTTGAGCTTGCCCCTTCTCTACAGCTAATTTTGCCGAACGTAGTAGCTCAGGCATAGCTGAAGTACAGTGTATACACAAATTTCGAATCAGACCTTCCAGAAAAATGACTATGACTAGATGGCTTACACAAATAAAATGCTCTTTAAACTAAACCAGTAAAAAAGACACTAAAGACAATAACATAATGAGTGATGCTAATACCTGAAACAGCAGCCTTCCTAACCTCTTCATGAAAATAAAATTTTAGTAGTGGAACTAAAATAGGAGCAACCTGCAAGTTTAAAAGAGACGTACTTATACTAGGTATATTAGAGAGACATAAATGGTGAGAATGAATATACTGGGAACCCTAACGAACCTGATCAATCCATGGGTAGAACCCCTCTTTCAACTCATCTGCATAGCAGCATAACATGTTGCATGCAGTAGCTTTTTCCTCCAACACACTAGTCTTAATTCCAATCCTCTTGTCTCCAAGAGTAATTGTTTCAATACTGCAGTAGAAATGCATTCCTTAAAAGCAAAGCAACAAGACTTTTCATTGAGGTATCTTGCCAAAATTTACCCCTCTCTCCATTCAGAGCAATTAGCCTTTGATAAGTAGTGTTTAAGAAAAAAAGATCCACAGAAAGAAACAGAAAATACACACAAACACACGAGTGGTTACGTGCACTTGATCCAATTTTTATGAAACTCCGTCAACAAGAATTATTTATGTCATTAACTCCCGGACAGATCAAACCAAATACATATTCTAAAGATTGGTCGTAGTCAAATCTATGTCATCTCCACAAGGCTATTAATATGCTTAACTCCACCAATAAACCAATAGCACAGGCAATACACCTATCAAATAGGAGAGGTTCAGTTTTTCTATCTGAACTTCCAAAACATCTTGCAAAAACCATGAGCTGCATCACAATTCAGAACAGATGGTTTTGCAATCTAATGGATACAAGAAAATAATGGAATCTAACTCTAGATGGAGGGTTAAGTATCTTCTTCTCCAGCTTCATAGTTGATATGGTAAATGATGAAGATGAAAAGTGAAGAGCAGGACATACTGTCTACTAAATTATCAAATCATTTCAAGCACGAGTGACTGATCAATTATAATAAACTTTCAAAAACGAAGAAAAAACAGACCTTTCGTCATCTGATTGATCTATATCATCATCCGAGTCTGCAGAGGTAATGGTTACATCAGGTTTAAGTTGAGCAGAGTGAAGCAATGGGGGCATGACAACACTCATGTAAGGCAGAAAATCTTGTCCTAAGCACTTGCAGAGTCTCGCCCATGCCTACAATTCGAAGATGAAGTATTATTTACATTGTTAAACTATTTACAAAAATGTACATGATCTATGTAAGATTAAGACAACTACAATGAAAAAGAGCATACTTGTAGCATGTAGCTAATTGTGGGATCATCTGTATCCAACTCTGCTCCTTGCAGTGTCATGAGAACTTCCATAACCTTGCATGAGACAAGAAACAAAGACAATATAACAAAAAATAAAATTAAGAAAAATCAAAATCTACAAAGAAGAGTTTGGTATAAGGATATCCTTAATCGTTGAGGAAACATCAAAACGAGTACATATGTGGTAGTCAGCCACATTACAGAAAGCACTGGCGAAAGTGACTTGCGAAAAGCTCCAAATGAGGACACATATAGTGCATACAACTTAAGTTTTTATGTTCCTCTTTTTGCTTTAAGGATAAAATACTGATGATTAAGGATCAAGAGACGTGGCAAAATGATTAAGGATAAAGAGATATGACAAAATGAAAATGTAAAACTGCATGTGACTGCCTCTGTAGCAGATGGATGGTAACCATGGATTGCCACCATAGCGTGTTTCCAGTGAAGTTGATCACCTTAAGCAGTTGGCCAAGTGCAGCTTGGGAAGACTGCTAAAGAAATATAAATAGTTGCAGGGATGGGCAGAGGGGAACCCCTAACTTTAATAAAAGCCATACACAGCATAATAAATATCTAAATATATGTACTACCTGCTTAGCATCATCTCTGAACTTGTCCTTCCCAACAGCCATTCCAACCAAACTGATGCACTCCATAGATTTGGCACGGAGCATACGGTTAGACTTGTCGGTGGCATTCAACAAGATAGCTTTGAGATAAGGCATAACAGCATCATAATATTTTTTAAATTGCTCCTACAGATGCACGTAAAACGTCAAGAAGAGACAGATGCCACAAGTGAGACATAAGATAACAGAGGAAGCAGAATCCATAAGGTACCTGTGACGAATCAGCTACTGATGCTAGAGCCGTCAAAGCTCCCTCCTGCACCATTTGCTTTCCATTCTGCATTGCAGACATCGAATGACCTTATTTTAGACATTTTCATGGCAAAAAAACAAAAAAAAAACGATAAATTAATAATATGGCTTACCTGTAAGAGGACAAGCAGTTTGCTCACTATTCCATCTAAATAAGGTGTTAAAATATCTGGGGTGCAATTCTCGCTGAAGTTCAGGACAGCTGAAGCAGCATGCGCCTGCAAGAATATAAAAATAAGAAAGAGATATGGAGAGAAAAAAAAGGTATTTCATATGAAGAAACACACACATTGAAAAACACAACAAAATTATCATTACCACCACTTGAGGGAGCAAACCCATTACAAATATACAAGTAGAAACTACCTGAGTGTACAGACTTTGACAGTATGAACCAATTGATACAAGTCTACTTCTGGTTTCAGTATTTATAAAATTCCTGTAAGGATTGGAAGTCACCAATAACCCCCTTTATTGCTCCTCTTACGGTTTTTACTTGTTCTATTTATTTTTTTTATTTGATATTCTGACAGTCAAAGTCTCTAAACAACAGAAATAGTGCCCGATAGAGTGATTATAAAACTATTCCATGTAACCTCCTACTTCATTCAAATTTCTTTAATCAATAAATTCTTTTACAAGCTATGGCTTGTGCTTTTCCATCTTACATCCCTTACAGTAGTTAGTAAGAACAGCTATGGAAAAAGTGAACTAGTGATTAGGTGACACCGAGTAGCTGAAGTTTTGAGGGAAATTTGCAAGGAAAGAGAAATAGTGTGATAATGAAAACTGCAACCAAAAAGAAAGAAACAAGTCAAGAACCCACTAACTTGAACTCGGGGATTTTGGAAATCATCCATGGCTGATGCAAGTGCAGGCAGCACCCTTTGATGGTACTGTAATTGTAAATCAGGACCCAAATCTGTAGATAACTGCCCAATCGCATTAATAGCTGCCCATCTAGCACGAGGATGAGGATCATGAAATGAGTTCAAAACCATGTTCACCACTTGCTCCAAGATTTTCGTCATTACCTGAACCAGAGAAAGAAAAGAAAGATATTGTAACACAAAACACGATAGCTGAGTGAGAAATGCAGTTGGAAACACATCCGCCTAAGAAAATAAACAGCTTACAGAAGAAACTACATTTTCAGAAAATAGAACCAACATGTAAACCCAAGAAGCTTAACATCTCCAAACCAAACAAACACATCACTACGTCAATAACCAAAGCCACCCATTATAAACCGATCCCCAATAATTTAAACTTCAAAAACAGTGATATAGAATGAATGGCTTCTAATACCTTTGAGCATCCTTCTGCAATTTGAGCGAGAGCAATAAGGGCAGCATGGTGTTTTTGCCACTCTGATGCAGCTAAAAACACTGGCAAAAGCTCGGAAGCAACAGGAACAATTGTATTCCCACCCATAGCAATGGAAAGTCTATCCAGACACTCTTGTCCTACGCTGTAATTGCTAGTCTCACCAGCATCCTCCTCTTCTTCGGTGTCAGCCTTATGCCACACCGGATCATCCTCAATATCAAGCAACATCTTCATCAGAATCGCAAACAATCTACTAATAAACTGCGGCAATTTCCTCATCATACCAGGAGCCCTTTCCCTCGCCTCAGCAAGAGTAATCACAAACTCAATTGCAAGGTGCCTAGTGCCTTCCTCCAGTGATTCTGCCTCAGCGATCTGCAACATAGATCCCACGACATCCACTAGTTGCCGTCTTAGGAATTTTGGCTCTGTTCCAGCCAACTCAATTAACAACTCAAGCGCCTCTTGGGCAGTCGCCTCTTGACCAGAATTCAATGCCTCGGTCAACGTCTTCATCATCACTGGCAAAAGATCTTGAAACTTATCCCTATCAGAAAGACTCGTCAAACACTGCACAAAATTAATCGAAGCTCCAAGTGCAGCAATTCGAACATCCGGATTAGAAGAAGAAGTCAAACACTGTAAAAACACTCTATGAAGAGTATCAATGTGTGGAATAAGGGTATCTCCAATGTGCTGGGACAACTGGGCAAACATCAATAGAGAAGACTCTTGAAGACGTGGAATATCAGAAATAACGCATTGAAACATGAAAGGAAGTAATTCTGGCCATTGATTTTCAGGTAAAATACCAGCAGCAAGTTCAGAAACTGTATCACATAACTTCTTTGAGATTTGTTTTGCTTCTTCATTTTGAACACACAATAGAAGTTGAGATTTTAGAGCTGATTGTGTTGATTGTGAAAGACGAGGCCATAAGTAAGAATCATCCCGAGTAAGTTGTTTCCTTAGAAGAATTGCGGCCATAGCTCTAGCTTCAACATGTGGAGAATATTGAAGTAGATGAGCAAGTTTAAGAGATAAAGCATCTGGATGATTTTGTTTGCAGATATTGAATAGAGATTCAGCTTCTGATCTTTGCTGGTTTCCTGTTGCCATAAGATGGGAAACTAGGGTTTCAAAGTGAGTTGAATCAGGACCTAAGATGGCAGCAATCTGCGCTTGATGAAGCTGAGAGGAATCCATTGAAATAAGGTTTTTTTTTCTTTTTTCGGATTGTTGAGAGGATGGATGGATGGATATTTGAAATATCGATGGAGGCGCTGTTTTTCTCTCTCTCTTACCCAGTAGAGAGTCTTCTCTGTGTATGAGAGAGAAAGGAAGAGATGTTGAAAGGGTTTTAGTATAGGAGGAGTAGGTTTTTAAGCGTGGACTTAAATCCAGTTAGTAGTAAATATCCCCTACTTTTCACTGTCGAATAACCTTATCTATCTCTTTTCACTCGGGCCAGAGAACACTAACATGATTGATTCCGACAACGTGATCGACACGTGGATTACCTAACCCATGTATACTGTTTGGACTGGATTGGTCCGGGCCGAAGGTGTACAATATCATCGTCAAGGTGATGACCGAGAGAATCTTGGAATAAAAGGATATTTTGGAGGGAGAGATATTTGTTGTTGGCTACCGATGTTTCTTTTTTTTTTCCTGTGAAACTTACTTCTAATCAGGCTTAGGGCTTTTCTAGCATTGTATCTGCGAAATACTTTACATAGGGGATTTAGTGTAGTGTTTGTTTCAGTATGTAAAGAACTTAGAGTTTGGGAGTCTAGAAGGTCCAGTCTTAGCATCCAACCATGCTGTCAGGGAATATAATTTAAAAATCTAAAATAGTCGATGTAGTATAACTTTTTTAAAATAGTACTTGATAATATAATTTTATCGTTAAAATAATAAAATTTGATTTATGTTTTTAATGCTAAAATCATAAAAGAATACATTTTAAAAATTCCTTTAAGCATTAATAGGTCTCAAATAATATATTAAATAATAATATTACAAGAAGTAAAATTCTTTAAAATTCAAATCAAGTTGTATTTCATCCCTAGTAGTTCGTAGTGCACCCAAAGACCCGGAGTCACGTTGTTGTATTGCAACATGAAGTGTGATTAATACTTGGAGTGCCTATATTTGTACTATAATTAGACAATAATATAATATCTCTATAAAATTAGTTGATAGTGTATTTAAAATATAATTATTATTCAACCACCAAGCTAGGAATTATTCTTTAAATTAATAATATACTATTTAACTATAAAATAATAAATTATTATATTATCGATAATATAATATTTCTTTAAAATAATAAATGTTTTTGGTCCCAAACCTATTATTTTATAGAAGTTACACTGTAGTATCACTTAGTTCATCAAATGTAATGTTTTTGATGATTCTGTAGTCTTCATCCACTTTGATTTGAGCTACTTGGTGAGCTTTTTAACTTCCAATTCGATTATGAAGGTCCTTTTCTTCCCTTGCGTTTTGAGGGCGACTCAAAAAGAATTTGGGTCGACTTATTTATACCCATCCAATAGATGTGGTTATGGGATAGTCTAATGGTAGGTAAAAATACCTATATACCCTTTCACTAATAAAAGTAGAAAACCTAAACTCATTTCATTTCATTTCTAACTACCGATTGTGCGAAAAAATGTCCTCGTGAAATTTTCAAAACCAATTCATCGTATCGTCGTTAATCGCCGTACCAAATCATCGTCGATATTTCAATCTAAAGATGGCTCGATAGAAACAAACAAGTTGTTAATTTGATAATAGTAATTGGCCAAATTTTGCTGAGAGAATAAGAAACAGAGAGATTGTTGAAGAAAATAGTGAAGAACACGAAGAACACGAAGATGATGATCTAGATACGAAGACTGATTCTGACAATCAGCCTCTCCAGAACTATCTAATGGCTCCAATAAGGTAAGCGTTTACCATTATTTGTGTTTATTTTGCTTCAGTTGAATGAAATCGTCAATAGAATTTCTAGGGTTTTCGTTGAATTGGTAAGAATCGGTAGTTTCGTGATTTGTTTTATCTATCGATTATGAAAGAATTCATCATTTCTCAAGCACATCGTCTATAATCGGTAGTAATATTTAGTCATTAACTACCGATTGTCCTCTGCACCAAAATTTACGCTTAATCGGTAGTTAATTTTTTATCTAACTACCGATTATATTAGATGGTTTCATGTAGAGGAATATAGTTTTCTACCAATCGGTAGTTTCATACAGGTTTAAACTCCCGATTATGAAAGATCGGGATCCCTCAAGCACATCAACTATAATCGGTAGTTAGAATTAGTCATTATCTACCGGTTGGCTTTCTGTACCAAAATTTAGGCTTAATCGGTAGTTACTTTTTTTTATCTAACTACCGATTATATTACATGGTTTCAATATGTAGTAGTTGTTAACTTACGATTATATTAGATGGTTTCAATCGGTAGATAGGTTTTGTATTTGACTTCCGATTGTTTTTTAATCGTTTGTTATTATGTTTATTTGACTACCGATTAGTATGTTCATAGCTTAGAGTTTTTTGTTCCAATTTTTATGCATAATTGGTAGATAATCTAGGTCCCGAGCTACCGATTGTTCACAATCGGTTGTTAGTTTGTTTATTTGACTACCGATTATATGCGTGTCCAGAGCTTAGAGTTTTATGACCCCAAATTGTTGCATAATCGGTAGATAATCTAGGACCCGATCTACCGATTATGAATAATCAGTTGATTTTTATGTACTTTTTCTACCGATTATGTAGTGATTGAACGGTGTCTTATGAGCTAATTGTTCTTTATTTTATTTTTTTAGGGAAAGGCGAGCTAAGCAAGCCCAAGATACAATTGTTTCGGGGCCTCGTCGTGAAGGGGGTAAGAAAGTAACAGCTAGTGCAAGAAGAGAAAAAAGCGCTAGCGGAATCTCTATCACTGAAGGAACTCAACCAAGTTTACAACCAAGTGTTCCAAGAGTTAGAAACCAAGAAGAAGGAGAACCAAGTGCTCCACAAGTTAGAAACCAAGAAGAAGGAGAACCAAGTGCTACTCAAGGAGAAGGACAAGGTACAAAGAAGGTAATTAAGAAAAAAAGAGGACATCAAGTCCCCGCCTCTTTGAAGATGAAGGGTATTGAAGAAGGCCAAATCCCTGGGTTACCAAGAGATGGAGGATATTTGTTATTTGGATATAAAGACTCTTGGGCTAAAGAAATTTATTCAACTGAGGTAATAATTATAAAACACCATTCTTAAGCTATTGTCTTTTTATGCGTAGAAGTGTTAACCACTATTCTAATTATTTTATAATTCGTCGTGTATATTAGGACCATTCTCATGCAGTTCGTCTACTCAAACCTACAGCTGCACCAAGAAAAATGAAAGACTGGCCGTTAGATGGTGAGTGTGAAAGGTTCAAGCAAATTATTTATCACTCGGGGTTATCTACTGCTGCCGAGAATTTAATGTTAGAGCATGACCGAGTATCGATATCAGCATTCCTGTAGAGAATGTATCCTGAGACTGATACCTTCCATATGCCGTTTGGAGAGATGACGATCACCCCGGATGATGTGGTGCAGATTCTAATTCTCGCTGACCATGGTACAACCGTCAAGTTTGATTATGTAAAGCAGTTAAGCTGGGAACAACTTTATTTTTACACTCAGAAGTGCCTTGGTTGGGATCGAGCGACATCCGACATTGAGTTCAACCGGTGCTTTCGTTACAAAACTAGACATTTCAGCATGGTCCACTTGATGAATATGTTCAAAGGCACCAAGGATAAATAAAAAATGAATTCAGAGTTTAGCGACGACGAAGTGAATGTTGCAGCCACTGCATATCTCCTTTGTGTTTTGGGATGTGTCATTTCCCCCAATTGTAGTGGCAACCGGGTCGACACCAACCTTCTACAACTATTGCATCCTCTCAATAAAGTTCGTTATTACTCGTGGGGCAACGCATGCCATGTGTACTTGATGGAAGAGTTAAGAAAGGTATCGAGGGAATCAACTAGCCAAATTGCTGGGAATGTGAGCCTACTACAGGTATTTTGGTAACTCTATTGATGCTTTGATTGTTATTTATTTTTTTCTCTTTTAAGATTCAATTTTCTCATACTTGGTTTGATATGTACACTAGACATGGATCTATGACCACTTCTCGTTCCTCGATTTGGCCAAAGAGAATCTGATATGGGAGAAAGGAACACCTAGAGGAACAAAATACATCTTCGACAACAATCGTTCAAGGTCTAAGGAGCAACAATTGATTTCTTTGAGGAGGACATTAGACTTGATGACGTCCAAAGATGTATGCTTTGATCCATACAAAGAAGACCGAGCTAGTGGACATATAGCGGGAAGTTATGAGTTGTCGTTTTATTATGGACCCTTGTGGCATCCCACAAGATATGTTATGTACAATGCCTCTAGGGTGATGCGTCAACTCAGTTATGTACAAGAAGAACCTTGGAGTCACATGCGTGACAAGTTCAAATTGGATGTGGAGAATTGTGTATGTGGTAAGGACTCTATCACAGTAGTTTACTCTGGTAACCCATCCGTTGATGATTGGAATAACAAGATGTAATTTTTTTTTAGACTACCGATTATGGAGTATGAATATTTTTAAAATTTGATAATTTTTTTAATTTTGAATTTGGGGCAACATATACAATCGGTAGTAAATTTTTTTTCTTAGACTACTGATTATGGAGTATGAATATTTTTAAAATTTGATAATTTTTTCAAATTTGAATTTGGGGAAACATCTATAATCGGTAGTAAAAAAATATATGTAGGATACCGATTATGGAGTATGAATATTTTCAAATTTTGATAATTTTTTCAATATTGAATTTGGGGCAACATATACAATCGGTAGTAAATTTTTTTTTTTAGACTACCGATTATACCTGTTGAGTACAATCGGGTTTTAATTATGTACCGATTAAGATGATGGAACCGATTGGTTTATGGACACATTTTACATTACAATCGGTAGTAAATACATCTTCTTAGACTGCCGATTATGGATTATGAAAAAAATTCAATTTTGAATTTGGGGAAACATCTATAATCGGTAGTAAATAAAGTTTCTATAATTGGTTAAATCGGAAGCTAATGGTGATCCAGATACTTCCGACTGTTTATATTCGTATGAACTTAGTGTACATATTTTCTGTTTACTCTTGTTACACCAGGCCTCGATAATTTTTTTTTTTTGTAAAAAAGAGTCTTTGGGACTCTAATCTATATAAGGAGGGTGACCTCTTCTCATTTATGCACCTCTAATACATTTTAACTCTCCAATATCGAAGTAATCATCTTCAAGATTAACGGATCAATCGTTAACGGTAGAAGTAGATTTATCACTATGTAGGCGCTATGTGCAATTCTATCCGAGGCGAGGAGAAGAACGTAGGCAAAATGGTGTAATGAGTATGAGTTATTTGGAGAGCATTCACGAACAATTGGAAGGAGTATCTCTTTCTTCGCAAAGGAAGGAGCGAGCTTCTTTCATGTCTCACCTGGCATCAAGGATGGCTCATTTATCTCGCAAGGCATAGAGGACGACTCCTTTAATATCTTGCTCGGCATCAAGGCTGGATCGTTTCATATCTCGTTCTGCATCGATGTCGTCGTTTCATATCTCTCTCAGCATCGAGGTCGGCTAAGTTCATATCTCGCTCGGCATCGAGACCAGTTTATTTCATGTCTTGCTCGATATTAAGGCCGACTCATTTCTTTTTGGAGTGAGTGGCTCTGACTTCTCTGTAGGAGTATCATATAATTATCTAGATTGGGATGGAGGCCGCTTAATCCATTCCCACTGCTGCAGTTATAATTGTCTGGACTAGGATGGTGGCTGCTTAAGCTATTCCCACTGCCAAGGTTATAGTTGTCTGGACTGGGATAAAGGTCGTTTAAGCCATTCCCACCGCCGCAGTCATGAATTTTGTGCTCATTAGTGTTAGGTGTTGGCTTGGTCGAATATGAGCGCTTTACCCTCTACCCTTCTTGTGACCCTCAAATAGAGGAGCTTTGCCCTTTGTCGCTCGTAATTATTTGTACTTAGTTGTTTGGTCGAGCAGGGGCACTTTGCCCTCTGCCGCTCTTGTGACCATTTGAATTTAGTTGTTTGGTCGAATAGGGGTGATCTGCCTTTTGCCGCTCTTGTGACCGTTTGTACTTAGTTGATTGGTCGAAAAGGGGCGCTTTTCCCCCTGCCGCTCTTGTGACCGTATGTACTTTGTTGCTTGGTCGAACATGGGCGATTTGCCATCTACCGCTCTTGTGACCATTTGTATTTAGTTGTTTGGTCGAACAGAGGCGCTTTTCCCTCTGCCGCTTTTGTGGCCATACTTAGTTTTTTTGTCGAACAAGGGCGCTTTGCACTTTTCCGCTCTTGTGACCGTTTGATGTGGGGTATTGGCTTGGTCAAACAGGGGCGCTTTCCCTATGCTGCTCATGTTTAGTTGTTTGGTCGAATAAGAGCGTTTTTCCCTCTGCCGCTCTTGTGACCATTTGTGTTGGGTATTTGGCTTGGTCGAACAGGGGAGCTTTGCCCTCTGCCGCTCTTGTAACCATTTGTTTGCATGTTTTGGACTAGATAAAGGCCGCTTAAGCCGTTCTCACTGCTGTAGTCATATTTACGTGAACTGGGATGGAGGCCGCTTAAGTCGTTCCCATCGCTGGAGTTATAATTATCTGGACTGGGATGAAGGCCGCTTAAGCCGTTCCCACCGTCGCAGTTATAATTATCTGGACTGGAGTGGAGGTTGCTTAAGCCGTTCCTACCGCCACAGTCATTGGTGTTGAGTGTTGTCTTGGTCGAACAAGGGCATTTTTCCCTCTGCTGCTCTTATAACTATTTATGTTTGTTTGGACAAGGGACGAGATGCCCATTGCCGCCTTCGATATTGGCGAGGTTTTAGACAGGCATGCTGCCGTTCTCTCGACTTGTTCTAATTTTTTGTGGTTAATTTGAAAAAAACAGTTCGAAAACAATATGATATTAGGGGGTGTTTGGTAAAAATTATCATTATCATTTATGATTATAGATAATCATAAACTGAAAAATGATTATGATATTAATCATTATTATAATTAATTTTAACAAACAATTTTTTGGGATAATTGATTATCTTAAAAAAATGCTCTTGAAGAGGAGAGAAAGGAATGATGATCTAAGAATATTTTTTTAGTCCATTATTGTTTTTTTATCTCTCTCTTGATAGTTTAGAGAAAATAAGAAAAAAAATCTAAATCATTTTTGTTACAAAAAATAATTGATTATGATAATTTTTATAAATGATTTTTTTCTACTTATGAAAATAATGATTTTTTTCAATTATGATTAAAATAATCAGTTATTATAAATTTTAACAAATAACTATACAATGGATTATGGGCTGGATAATTGATTATGAACTCATAATCCATTATAATAATGATTACCAAACAGTCCCTTAGTGTATATGAGGTTCCACGCGCTTTATACATAGTTTAAACAAGACGACAACCTATACATGCGGTTAGATATCGTACGCCTTCTAGATGTCTCATACCTTTATCAACTAGATACATTAGGTTGACGCGTACAATCATAACGGCAAGGTCAATACGTAGCGGAAATATTTTACAGCACAATGGAAGGCCCTAAGACTCAGATAGATCTGTAAGCCTTTGATTGCCTGGACTCTTTGTTTCAGGGAAAACAAAAGAACCTACCTTTAGTGGTTTTATAGGTTAACCCAATGTAGTTTATATAGGATTTCGGTTCGTACCGGTCGAGAGCGATACACTGGTACGCCTTTGTACTGAGGATATTTTTATTCCAAATATCGATAAATATCGGTCCACATATTTTATACCATAATTATTATATCAAACATTTTTTCTATATTGGACCTATTAAGATATAAAACTAGTACTCATTTTTCTAAAATACCATAAAAAACATGTGTAACAATTGAAAATCCTAGAACAATGATAGTGAATTTTTATTTTATTTTATTTTTAAATTTTATTTTATTTTTGATTTTTTTTTAATTGAAAACCGGTCGTATCGGTCCATATCGACCATTTCGATCATCTCGTACCGATCAATATCGGCCGATATTTTCGGTCAAATACCGTTCTAACAATATCAGATATTTCGTATCGAGTGAGATCCGATACCGATAAAATCGATGATATTTCGGCCGTACCGGTCGGTATGGACTACATTGGGTTAACCATAATACACGAGAATAGGAAATTCAATCTTTTGAATAAAACTGTAGCTTTGAGATCAAATATGGACACAAACGTGAAGGAGCACGTATAAATAAGAATATTATAAAAGGAAAACTCATCCATGTTATATTTCTTAAACTAGAGATATTGATTCAAACTATTGGGTTCCAAGTTCAACCAACATATGCGAGTATGTTAGATATAAGGTATTACTAGTATAACTACCTACAGACAAGTAGATAATAATTTAACCAGCCAAGCGGAAACTGAGACCAACCATATGTTTTAGAGATTTGCAGTCACACTAAAGTTCAGACTGAGAAGTTAAAAGTAGACTCAGTGATTCCTTCCACAAAGAAAATACTTACAGGATTTAGTAGAAGTTCTGGACTGGTTCTATCTTCGTAGAATAGATCAGAGGCATATTCTGCTTCTTAGCTTCTTTCGCTTATAGTCAGGATGGTGGTCTTATGGAGATGGGTTGCGCCGGTGGTGTTGTTATAAGTCGAGCTGGTGTTCTTTGGTATAATCTGAAAATGAGGGTGAAGCGGTACTACAATGACGATTTATAACTGCACTTATTTTACTAACAGATCGTAAGCTAAGATGAATTGTTACTAATCATGCAATTTGGACTATGCACCAGAACTAACTTACACTAGTTTTTTTTTCTACATGGTACAGATTGGATTTTTTTTTTTAATAATGACGAGATGCAAAATGAAAGCTACAGATTGGAAAGTACTAACACTAAGTCAAGCATAAAACAGTGTAAATGAAAAATGTAAACCAAAATACACAACTCATACAGCTCATACTGGTGTCGCCACCTCTTCCAGGACCGGAATGATTATCCCTGTCCGATGGATCTACATTCTTCCCTGAATGTCGTCGGGTACTCTTCACTTAACTCGGTAAGAGAAACTTAAAAATAATATAACCACACCACTACCGAATCTCCGATAACAGAAACTTAAAACTAATACCTCCTGCTCTACAGATGTTTACCGATACCTTAAATTCAACAAAAACCTAAGTTTTCTAGTCATACACAAACTCAAATCACCCCTCATATCATCCATTTACTTCATTAATCTCCATCATAGATCATCAATTTTGAAAGGCAATATTCCACTTTCTTTCGGCTGAAACACCGACGGCAACAACACCATCCACTAGTTTGTCATTGATCTTCAAACTTGCAAGAGGACTGGTGGTCGGTTGTCAGCCAAGCAAAATATTGATTTGAGTATAGTAATAAGAGCAAGTTCATTCCTCAGGGAGATATAGTTGTCAAGTTATTTGATTACTTATGTAAACAGGGGGTTTTGGTTGTAACTATAACTAAACTATACTAATTAAGCAAATTAATATGAATATCAAAGGTAAAGAATATTGGTTAGAGAGTTCATCTTCCATCTTCCAACATGTTATTAACTGAATCATACTCAACATTCATTCACTCTTAATATCAATAACCCTAAAGCATCGTATCGCAGGCTTACTCCGGTAAAACTCCTATTATCATCAAAGGCGCAAGAACCACTCTTGGAATCATTTTCAATGAATAACTTGGCGCAAGAGCCACTCAAGTTTAACCAAAGGAAAGCGATGGTATCTGTGATTTGAGGTTATTCTAACCAATCCGATGCAAGAACCAAACGGATTTAACCTAGGTCACACTTATACACATAATCGCATGGTAACATCCTGTCATTAACAACTATGTTATGCTACTTTTAACAAGGATATTTCGAAAATTTTGGATCTCAAACCCTAGTTTAGCTATAGATATCAATGTATGCTTATCTAATTCGTGACTTAAATAAACTAGCAATCAATCATACATGACGTTATAAATGGTAGAACATAAACGATATTGAAGAGATTATGAACATATGAGAATGAATACTTCAATAATACACATGTTTTCAAACTTAGGACTATATCTCTAACCAATAAGAAAGGTTTAGTTACCCATGAATTTATCAAATCCATGAAAAATATAGAAGAGAGCAAATAAGTAAACCCTAGAAATCGTGATTATCAATTGCAACCCCAAGCCGTAGCTCCTTATTCTCCAGTGTCTCTGTGTGTAGAATATAGGGTAAAAGATATCCTCCATCTTCTTAGAAGTGTCCCTTATATAGTACTTCAAATATAAAAGAACCCGTGCTCAAATCCCGTCAAAATAGGCTCCAAAAACATCAACCCATGCGTAAAAGATGAAAATCCAGACTAATATGAGTCTATTCGGCCAAGTCTGGCCAACCATATGCCCTCCTAGTCGGCCAAGTATAGCCGACTGCAAATTGATTATCTTCTGGATTTCATTCGGCCAAGTCTGGCCGACTGTTCTCCTTTCTAGTCGTTTGAGTCTGGACTACTACGCTTCTTCATAGTCGTTTGAGTATGGACTACTACGCTTCTTCATAGTTTTACGAGTCTGGACTACTACTATCGGTACGTTTCTTCTTTTGCTTCTAGATTTTAGTCGGCCAAGTCTGGCTGACTATACCTGCTCCTGCTCGTCCAAGTCCGGACGACTAGCTTCTGCACTTCGACTTTTCACCCATATCTTATTCATACGAAGTCAGAATGTCTAAATCCTTTCGCCTTTGGTTTCGTTTTCTCGTTCTCTTCAACATGGTGTGAATAAATCCTAAATTTGAACAAGTTCCACTTCGGATGATTCACCTAATAAGAGACGCAAAATAGAATAGTAATAATAATACAAAGTAATTTACATAACAACTAGCAAATATGTGTATGAAATGATACTCAAAACTTATCAGCCGGTATGCACTTATCAGCCGGTGACCAAGGCACCGCACCTGAACCAAGTTGCTTCTACCTACTATGCGTTTCACAATTCACAATTCTTGCCAAATTAACTGCCTTAGTACTATGGTTGTTGACTAAGCATCACGCGATGAGTGGTGCAGTACCAAATAATCACATATTTAAGAACAACAAGTTTCTTCATCAACAATTGAGATTCAGGAGACCTTCAGAACTGATTCTGAAAATAGGGAATCAAATTTCCTTGATTAGCTATTGCAATTCAAATATTGAATACCTTATTACTCCATTTTAACTAAGAACTAGTTTTCAATTAGAGCTATTGGAGTCATTCAAATACAGGTGTAAGTGCAGCTCAGATGGAAAATCAAAAGTAAATCGAACTCAAAATAATTCAATCGGTAATAAACATCAAGACGCGGTGACGATAAATCAGGAGTTTGACTTTGATTGACATTACAAATTGATAGATTGATCAAATCTCAGTTGTAAACCTTAAAAAAAATTGGTAAAATTTCTATGAAACTTTGCATTGAAATAAAGATAAAAAACGAAACAAACACAAATCTGAGTTTCAATTGTAAATTGAATGAGGAGTTTGATAAGAAATCAAAGCATTTAGAGGTTTTTTTTTCCTGACTTTCTGTGTAGTACATTCATATCTATAAGCGGTTTAAATATAAATAAACTTATCTTTGTTGTATCAAGTTAACCGATTGGACATTGTTCCTTGAGCTCCGATGATCGTTGATTTCATATCTAGATCTAGTTGGTGCTCCATTTAGCTGGTGTAGTTCTGTGTAGTCAGAGAGGGAGAGGAAGAGT
Source organism: Papaver californicum (assembly GCA_023531435.1). Classification (NCBI taxonomy): domain Eukaryota; kingdom Viridiplantae; phylum Streptophyta; class Magnoliopsida; order Ranunculales; family Papaveraceae; genus Papaver; species Papaver californicum. Next base: position 11,745,558 of record JAJJMC010003936.1, read on the forward strand.
GGAGCGGTTGGTTTTGAAGGGAGCGTGAAAAGAGAGAGGTGGCACTGCTACAGTTTAGTGACACATTTTCTCAATGGCCGCTTGTTCTGATTTTCATCGATGATGTAGTTTTAATAGTGGTAAATAAGATGATCGTTTCTCGAACTTGTGAAGGTAATAATTTTAGAAAATAATGGACTAAATCTAAACTAATAAAAATCAGGAAAATAAACTAGAGATGATTTTTATAAAATATGGAGAAAACCAGGAATCAGGAATCAATTATTTCTAACAATTTATGTGATTAATCGGGTAATTCTTTTAAATAAACTAAGCTCAAATATTGCCAAAATAAGTTTTATGCAAACAAGTAGAGGTAAATCATAAGCATGGGACATCAGAGGTTGTCTACCCAGCATGACCCATCAAACAAAAACACCACTACTGAATGAAAACCGTTTTTCTATTACGAAACTATGCAATTTTAACAAATAAAGAATTATAATTAATTAATTAAAAATAGACTTACCACATAAAATTGAAAGATAAACCTCCTCCATCATCCCAGTAAATAAACTTAGCCCATGGTGAAGAAAACTTGCTCAAAAGATCTTTTCATTGCTCAAAAAGTTGATTACAAGGTGAAATAATAGTGCAACAGCTGA
>JAJJMC010003936.1:11746211-11782340 GCA_023531435.1 Papaver californicum
TCTGGAAGCAACAAAAACTTGTTTCTCACGCGAATTGAAGTGCACAGTTGAATCAGGAGAATCCCGATGAGTTGGATCGGCCGATCCTGGGTTGACTCGCCTGGTTGACCCGCTGGGTTGACCCGATCCAGCTCAGCCCGATCCAAGGGTGCCCCAATCCAAAGTGTGGGTGCCTTGATCCATTTTACCGGGTGTCTTGAACACTTTTTGAGCCAATTTTTCCACAAATCTTTATTCTTCTAATGTACCTACAAAAGCATAAAAACACGTAATAGACACAAAATCGAATACTAACTCACTAGAAATTAAGGTGCAATTTAGACACTAAAATGTGTCTATCAATCGACGGTGGTGGTAGCTGAGACATGGAGGTGACTTAATATGATTATATACGATGTGAAAGTGAAAGTCTCCGTGTGTCAAAGAAAAGGGTGGAAATCAGTGTAAAAAAGTGTTGAATGACTTTTAGAAGAGAGGTAAGAAAGAAAGAGACAAATACGGGAGAAAAGAAATTTTATGGTGAAATGAGCTGTTGGGTTAGAGAGTAGGCTCCTACCGTGGCCGTCAAATGTTTTACCTCCTTAAGACATATGTCTTCCTTCTTTTTTATTATAAAACTGTCATTTTCTCCTTAATAAATTAACCTTGACTCTTTGTTCAACAATATTTTACTCCCTTGACCTCCCCATTCTCCTTATTACCCTTGGATATTGTATTTAGGGTCGGACCAAGCTCCCTTTTGGACCGGGTCGAGTCCCCAAGTCCTCATTCCCCTTGTGGACTTGGACCTACGAATTACGTAATGACCTTCTGGCCTACGTAGTGAATTTTTATGTATCAAAAAAGGACATCCATTTTCTTATAGATAGTTTTGTGTATTGTAAAAAAAGACGTATGGTATGTGTGTAATGGGTCGAACACACGTTTTATCGCAACTCCTCTGCTAGCAGATGAGAGAATTTTGCTTGTCCATCCTTTGAGTATAGCCTTATCTTATCTACAAGCAGTTCGAAGCATTTCACTATGGATTTATGGATGAAAAGAGGGACTCCTGGATATTTTTCTTCCAATTTGATTCGTCTCACTTTGAGGAAATTAATGATTTTTTGGACATCTATATTAGGAACCCTCTTGCTAAATAATATGCCCGATTTTTTATAATTAATGAGTTGTCCAAACCCACTGCTAAATGAGATCCCAAATCATCAACAAATTCTTGCACTCCTTGGTACTAGCCTTAGTAAAGATAAAATAGTCGTCTGCGAATAGAAGATGCGAGATTGATGAAGATATTTTATCGAATTTGACTCCTTGAATTAGGTTCCTATCTTTTGAATCTTTTACGACTCTAGAAAGACCGTCCATATAAATTATCAAAAGGTATGATGAAAACGGATATCCCTATCTTAACCCTCTAGTAGGTTTAAAAAACCTAGTGGGCGAGCCATTTAAGAGAACAACACTAGAGGTGTTTCATATGCATTGATGAATCATATCAATCCAATTTTTATGGAAGCCTAATTTTCTACGGTCTCGATTAGAAAAGCCCACTCTACTTTATCGAACGCTTTTGACATGTCTATCATTAAACCCATAATCCTCCTTTCGGTTCCGTAGTACGCATATTATGGATAACTTCATGTGAATTGTTATCTTCCTACAAGGGACAAAAGCCGATGTGACCTGTTTAAAAATGAATTTATTGTGTTTGCAAGCAATTTATAGATGATCTTTATGTTGTGGTGCATAGGGATATGGGTCTATAGTCCTTTGGGATTCCAGATATTCCACCATGGGGATTATAGTGATGAAAGTAGCAATCATTTATTTTAAGAGGAATTTGTACTCGAAGAAGTCTTAAATAAGTTTGGTTAGTTCATCTTTGATGGGAGCCCAATTTTTTTGGTAGAAGATAACCGAGAGACCATCTGGAAATTTATTGCGGTGCATTTCCATGATAATCAACTTGATTTCAAGTTCAGAAGGGGTCATAGAAGCTTAGCATTGTTCGACTCACTACTACTGTTGGGGATTAGATAAATGATTTCATCTTAGATGTTAGGATTAGAGGTGGTTTCCATCAAGGCGAAGTGGAAGAAAGTGTGTACGTTTTCTTGCCTATCTAATCACCAAGAGCCGTCTGGTTTCTTTGTTTCCTCTATTCTTGGGTTTCTCGCCTTGTGGGTAGTTGTCGAGTGGAAGTAACCAGTATTTTTATCTCATAGGAGGAGATTATTTTCAGTGGCCTTAGTTTTTCAGAAATCTTCCTCATAAGCGTACCATTTTTTTAGTTCGAAAATAAGTTCAGTAATTCTAGGGGCATTTGCTTGCATTTACAGGTTATTTTTAGTATGGTTCAAATTTTGGGTTTATATATTTAATGTTTGCCTATATATTTCCAAAATAATACCTATTCTAATTTTTAATATTTCTTAACATTTTTTAACCTTGACACAAACTTGAAAGCATTAGACTTATTTGTATCATATTCCCAAGAGTCCTCAATGACTTAGTAGCATGACGGTTCTTCCAGGTAGATACTAAAAAACTTGAAAGGCTCTGATCCATCCTTCCAACTAGGGGAGGTTCTAAGCAAAATTAGGCTATGATTTGAGCCCCACAGGGAAAAGATGGTACAACATGGCTCTAAGATATAAATCAAACTAACTTAATTTGACTAAGGCTCTATCTAGTGCCTCTATGAATCCATCGGGATAGGGAATTATTAAACCAGCTTGAGTTGAATAGGGATCTATCTATCCATGCCTCTATAAATCAACCAGGATAGCGAATCATTAAACCAACTTGGGTTGACTAGATCAGATGTTAGAGCATTATTAAAGTAAAAATAGGATAGGGATTTCCAAGAATAATATATTGTCTTGACTGCATGCATTGAGTATGGACTGGCTGCCCTAACTATTGGGCCAGTCAATAGAGAATATTATCCACAACCATTGTTATTTTGGAAGATGTTTCGTGTGATTGTTGGATATGACACGTTTTTTTTTTTTTTTATCTTTCGCGTTCACAAAATGACATAAATGTTTTGCATAAATGGCTTCTGTTTGAATATCTAAAGAATGAAATTTTCCCTCAAGTAAATTTCACAGTCAAAGACAATCAATACACTCATGGGTATTATCTTATGGATGAAATCTTTCCAAAATGGTTAACCTTAGTTCAAGCTTACCGTTATCCCCCCTCCCCATGGCGATTTGGGTCGTTAATTTAAGTATTTTAGCAGTAGAAAAATACATTTGAGGAAAGATGTGGAACAATCTTTTAAAATTCCGAAACGGAAGTTCGTTGTCATTTGTGGGCTATATCATGGTTTAGATGCTCCTGAAATGCATAAGACTATACTCGTTCGCATAACTCTTATTGGACTAACCATGTTCATCAAGATTTGAGGCCTGAGATTGAACCACAAAGAGGGCTACCTTCAAGGAACTATGCGGATATGACTAATCACATTCTGAACCAGAATATATATGACAGGTTAAAAGAAAATTTGATAACAGATCTTTTGGCCGAACATTGGATGGGTGGGTGGTGAGGGGGATAGTTTTTAAGTTTATGTAATATTAATTATTTTAAACATTGAAATTTTAATTTATTTTAAATTCGTTAGTAATACCAATGTTAATTTTTAGTTTGTGTGAAATAAATTTTGAAAAATGAAGGTTTGCGGTTTTCACTTGACCGAGCGGCCAAGAGTCAACCACTAACGACTAGTTTATCCAGTGGATCTCAATCAATACCTTATATATACCCAACCATACCCATTTCAAAATCACATCTTCTACACCAGTTTTTCACAAAACTTCTCTAATTCTCACTTTAATCCCTTTTCTACACCCACTCTCCTGAAATATGGTTAATCCTGAGTTTACTCTAGATAAAAATTTATCTCTTTGAAAAACTTTATAAAATATATTATCCGAAAAGGGTGCAGAACGGCGATGAAATGGTTTAATGAGTATGATTATAGGAAGAATATTCATGTAAATTTCTGCACTGACACCTGTAACCAAATAACCGTAATAAAAATGGGTTATTTTATCGATAACATATAAGTTAACGAATTTAAGGCTTTAGCTTCTAATGCTAATTGATTTCGCATGCGACGTAAAACTGATGCAGAAGTTATCATGAGATCTCGAGAGGAATAACGAATATGGAAATAATCAAATTTCCCAGTACAAAGTTCATTTCGACATCCTTAAGTAGATGACCAAATTCGACCCTTTTTTGTAAGGAGTTAACCAAATTCGAACAAATTTTGATGAATGAGTTGATCGAGGAGTCGTGCACCATTGTTAATTTCTTTAAGGTTTTTTTATATAATGAGAAATTCAATTAATGAAAAAACTATCACTTTATTCGAAACAAATAGTTTTATTTAACTATTACATTAAAATTAAAATAATTAACTAAATATTGTATATTATATCTTAATTTAGTAAATACTGATTTTAAGTTCAAATTAAGCAAAACTAATACATCAAATAATTAATGTTCTAATTCATTTTCATCATGATCACTGTTCGTACCTTCCTAAAACGGTATATGTAATACCGTATTTTTTCGTATGATGCATATTATAACATGCATCATTGCACGAGATGAAGCTTCATCCAAAGCTTGTGAAGCTTACTCAGGGATACATCAAGGTGTATATGCATCACTTGGATGGGTTACAAATTATGGATGCATTGATGATGCATCATCTCAAAGTGGTGATGCGCACTTTGCAAAATTGGTGCATCTACTTGGAATTATGATGCTAAGCTTGTCTATTGCTCAGAGATGTAACATTTTCCTATGTTGTTTACTAGTGGAAGAATTAGGATGTCATATGGTCTTTACCAAAAGAAACAACATTAGCGAATGTTGCTTACCAAGAAAGCATCATAGTGGTAATTCATTACTATGTTGTGATGCTTCCTCCATGAAGCATCACTATCCCTATGTTGCTTAGCGGAGGAAGCATCATAGGTTAATGCACTATTATGTTGTGACGCTTACTGGAGGAAACATTATTGTTCCTATGTTCCTTACCCAGGGATGCATCACTAACGTGGAAGTTGGCCCATGGTAAACTCCTCCCAAATACTTACATGCATAAATATTTACAAAACATATATAAGAGAGATATGTTGGTTGGGAATCGATGATGTTTACCCAAGGAAGCATCACTGACGCTTTAAAGCTTACCCAAGGAAACATCACTAATGCTAGCTTGCATAAGGAAGTACAATTGTCCCTATGTTGCTCACCGGAGGAAGCATTATGATGCTACAACATCATTATGTTTGTCGCAAAAGCAAGTGGAAGTTGGTACATGACACCTACTGACCTACCCTCCAATTCAAAATATATAGAAAACACTTAAGACATATATAGGGATGGTGTATTGGTTGAAGGTATGAACTGTAATACATCTTTATACGGTGTTTCCTATACAATGGTGCATACTTGATGTCAAAGCATCACTATGATATGTAACTTTGTCGATGGAGCTTGAATGTTGTGAAAGAATTTTTACATCCGTGTTGCTCACCCGAGAATACATATTTTCATACTAAGTGGCATTTAGTTATGTACAACCTTATGCACATCTTGTGAAAGTCACTTGGCTTATATGGACTATGATTTGCTTGGCCTTTGGCCTTGCGACGAAAGTTGGAAATTGTAGGTGACCCGTTTAACACCTAAGCATATCCTTTCCAAACTATTGGCTCATGACGTCAATGTTGGCTTTGTCCTAATAGGTTTAAGTTGCTTGTTCCATTAGAGATGACTCTTCGGATGAACTACGATCTGTACTTGATCCCTTCAAAGTACGGGTAGGGTACGTATGCATCCGCAATGCAACACATTAATGGTCCAACACTTTGTCGTTCATATCATTTAATTTGGACGTGATTGCGGTATTTTGATAACTCTTATCTTCCGGCTCGGCAGTGCGAGGCAAGAGATAATTGTTGTCACACTTGATGAGGTAGTTGCAGTTGATGTGATATTTATCGTAGACCGCAAGAGCGCGGTTGTTGATGAGAATGTATGCAAGTACGGATCGTCTATAAAGACTAATTAATTGCTTAACTTACAATTAAATTAAATGCTATTTTTTTAATGAATTAAGTAAAAATAAATTTAAACTATAAAATAAATAAATATAGAGAATAGAAAAAACTAGGACTTAAAGACTCCACCACTATCACAGTTATTAGAGTATTGGAGCTACTTTTTATAATATTTTTTAATTATCACTCAAGACGATTTATGACACGATGTACGTCTTGGAAAATAAACCGTTTTTGACCAATTAATTTTATTCTCAAAATACTAACAGTCTTCTTCACTTAAAATATTGTCTTCTGCGAAAAAACATAAAAATCATAAAAAACAAGCATGAAAACATATAAAGAAACTATTATCAATAAATAAAAATAAAAATATAGAATAAAGAAGATGTATTCTTATTATCTCAATATGTTATTCTCTATTCAATAAGTATATTACAACTTACTAAACAAAAGTAAAAGGAAGATATGAGCACATGGAAACAATGTAGATCTCCACTAATGTTCTACATATTCTCTTCAATTTGTTTACTTTCTTAACCAATACAAGATCCCTCCATATTAATCCCAAAATAATCTACTCTCTCCAATTTCTATAATTGGAAAATATTCTTTTATTCCTTAATCTTGTACAAAATATTTCCCTATATTCTTGGTTATAGATGCAGTGTTTACAAATTCACCAATAGTCTATTTACTAGATGCTGATACATTACATCAATCTATACAACATGGATGGCATAAGCCTGGCTGCTGTACCCTTAGAAAGAGCAAGATCAGTGCATATGTGCCCAGCATGGTCAAAACAGAGCTAATAAAAAAAGAGAATAGGTCTGCAATGGCTAGTCCATGGAAAGACTAAGGCCTGGACAATACTTGCAAGCATATGACGGATGCGAATGCATCACTATTTGTCAGTATGGGCATGTATGATGCGTGTCGTGAGTGCAACAAATTAATCTCCCACTAATTAAATAATAATATAGTGGTAGTAAGGATCGTTCCCACAGAGAGTTGTGTAATTGAGATGTTATTTAGATTAACAAAACTAGAATAAATAATTAAAAAGGGTTTTTGTGAATTAATTGAAAATAATAATAATAAAAATATAATATGAAAGAGATGATTAGGGAGTCCTTCGTCGTTACCAAACGTTGAATCAAGTAATATACTTATCTATCTTTAGTTAGAATTAATTATCACCTATCGTAGAATAACAGGTACGCTTTGCTATCCCCAAAACACCTTATATCACCGGATAACAGGTTCGTTTAGTCACCAGATACCCAACTGAGCCACCTTGAGGTTCGCTTACAAGATGTAACCCAATCAAATACTTTAAGGTTTGTGAATTTAAGTTTAATCCCAACAGTTAAACTCAGTACACTCAGTTCACTTATTGGTGTTGTCTTCACGCACGATTGCTCCACAGAATTCCTCTGCAATGTCTCACGTTTTCTACTTGTGTAGGAGGTGCTCAACAATTACAGATCTCTCAACTCTTTACTAGCATTAAAATGATCAATAGATTAATCCAATTGTACACTTGAACAATCTAGAAATCAATCATAAACCTTAGATTTAGTGAAAATAAATGATAATGATTAAAACTTCAAATAAACTTGTATAAATAATAAAGCTTCACGCTTAGAACATCGAATTCATCCATAAACAATAAAAACTAGTTACTCATGATACAAGAAAGAAGAAGAAATAACATGGTTTCCCCTTAAAGGGGTAAACCCTAGAATATGGAATAAATCTCCCTTCTCTCTCTTTGTATAACCTAGGTCTAAGAATTATGTGTATCTCTATATATATCAAAAGTACTAGAAGAGTCTCTTAAATAGATATCCCAAGTTGTATAGATGCCGTGCTCAGATCCTGGTCATACTAGGTTTTGGAAGCTCCAAAATATCATAAAAACCATCAAAAATACCTAGCTCTCGTATATGCCTCGATGACCCGACCCTATGAGAATTATGATTTCCTCGATGATTTGACCCGCTGAGAAAATTATTTCTTCCTGAATGTTATTTTCTCGGTGACTTGACCTACCGAGAATATTGTCTTTCCCAATGGCTTGACCCTCCGAGAAAATTATGAACTTGTTTTTCTTATAACTTCTTCATATGAAGTCGGAATGGTCTCATACTTTCGCCGTTGGCATCGGTTCTTCGTTCTCTTTGTGATGATGATAAAAAATCCTGGATTTGGGAGACTTCCATTTGATCTTTGGTCCTTCTTCCTTTGCAAGACTTCATTTCATGCATAATCTAACACTTTGTAGCTCCTTTTTGGATGATTCACCTAATAAAAGCATAAACTAAAAAAAAACGTAATATGCAATAATTCAAAAGAAATCTAGCAAATACTGGCATGAAATTGACACTCTAAACATGTAAAATATTCACTTATCAAATTCCCCTACACTTAGCTTTTGCTAGTCCTCGAGCAAACTAAACTAAACAATCATAAACTAAACTAAAATACAACTCCCTTTCGTTGAGAAGACGGTTACCCTTAGCACGTGTAACAAGTCTTTAAACCCTAAGTTTCCCTAGTGGTCGAGTTATAGTCTTGTGAGGGTTTACGAGAGGTATACCTACAAAACCTACTCCAACTTCAAAATCACAAGCATCCAAAGAGCTATATGGATATAAAGTTTCAGCACACTATTAATAAGAAGTTAGAAATGCCAAAGAATATTATTCTCGTGCTTAACTTTTGAGTTAGGAGAAAACCAACCATATGAAAGAATCCAGGTTCGATATGGATCGAATGTGTCGACTTCTGCCTCACCAATAAGGTTTTATGAAATTGCACTCAACATTTTATGGTTCTCATGTATGTAGGCAGGAGTGAATATAGAAATCCTGCACACTTCAATGGTGGGACGAAAAAGTAACCATCCGAATTATATGAAGATGTTATCCCATAGAAACGTGGGACGAAAAAAAACCCTTTTGTTTCTTCTATAACTTTGGGTCCACTATCCCGATCAGTATTTTCCTACCCCCAGAGGTAAAGGAAAGGTCCTTCCCTTTTGGGCCAGTTGTGGGCGAGGAGGGATTCGAACCCCCGACATCGTGGTTCGTAGCCACGTGTTCTAATCCTCTGAGCTACAGGCCCCACCCCGTCTCCACATGATCTGTTCTCGGGAGTACCATCAAAAAGGAACCTTTCCTCAGCCATTTCATTTCGGGTTAAGAAGATGTGGAAAACGCGTTTCTCTCTATAAGAAGGAAATCTACCACTATGCGAGGATGAGAACGTTTACTTACCTTCTTGTCCGATCTACAATTAGCACCACTCTCACAGCGTCCAATAGAAACATCTTCGATCTTCAACTGTTGATGATGAACTCTTGAACTTTTACAACTGTAAATCTTTTCCTTAATTCCTTGTTGCTTGAAACTTCTTTATAGATTTCTTTTCCCCACGGCCTTATTGAATGAATACAAAAAGAAATATACACTAAAGAAATGTAAAACATAATTTATAATTTATTTTATTTTTCTTTGTTTTATTTTATTTTTCCATTTTTTTTCTTTCTTTTTTCCATTTTTTTTCATTTTTTTAAAAACTTCAAAAAAAATACAAATGAACAAATTTAACTAATGTGGTCGTGAGAGAAGGACTTTACTACTTGATTCTTCACAATTTGTGTTGTCTTGTTATCATAACTTCATAAAATTTCACATCTTTTGATTTGTTTCGCTCTTGTACATAAGTTTTCAACATGTATATATAATTCTTCTCATTGTATTGTTGCTTTACTTGAATACAAAATTTTCTCTTTCTTGTACTGTTGCTTGTAAACCTTGAACGTCTTCAACTTTCATTCAAATTCATGATTCACCGCTTATCGTGGATGATGTGTTTCTATTGCTGCTTTGTCTAGAGAGTGGTGCCAACTGCAAACAAGACTACAAGATAGAGTTAGCAATTATGATGAAACCCTCATAATTGATGGAATTATCACTCAAGAGATCAAAAAGTAGTGCTGAAATTGGTGCGAGGTTGGGTAGCTCATCATTCTACCCAGAACATGCGCAAATGAAACACTCTAAACAGACAATTTAGGCAGGTACAAAGAATTGAAGGTTTGGTGCCTCACTCATATATGGGTAATGAATGATCATCTTCTCTAATACTGTATTCTTCTACCGGTGGTTTAAGTCCCTTTTTTTCAGCTCTAGCCTCTCAAAAACTAAGAAACCCGAATATAATTCTCTAATACTTCTAAATTCAGTTATTTCAGTAAGAATTCCGTATGTAAACTTAGCTACAAGTATACTAAGTAACTGTAAAATATCTAAAAGTTGGAGGTTTTCATGCAAAAACTAAAAACTAAAGCTAAAAACCCTTAGGTGTCCCTAGTAGACGAGTTATAGTCTCGTGAGGGTTTACAAGAGGTATACCCACAAAAGCTACTCCAACTATTCAAATACTCCAAATTCACATAGAAATATCAAAGATCATGATTCTCATGCTTAACTCTTGAGTTAGGAGAAAACCACCATATGAACGAATTCAGCCTCGATAGGCGATCGGAAACCACCATATGAAAGAATCCAAAACTTGTATTGTTTCGATATCATAAACTTCACTAACTCTCATCTTTTGATTCCCTTCGCTCTTGTACATAAGTCTTCAACATGTATATATAATTCTACTCATTGTATTGTGTTTTACTTGAATATGACATTTGCTCTTTCTTGTACTGTTGCTTGTAAACCTTGAACGTCTTCAACTTTCTTTCAAATTTTTGATACTCCGCTTGTTGATGATAATGGTGTTTCTATGGACCTGTTGTTGTCGAGAGAGAGAATGGTGCTAACTGCAAACAAGATTACAAGAGATGTTGTAAATTATAGCAAGTCTGATGGCACCCTCGTGATTGAATAAATAACACTCAAGAGATCAAAAATTAGTGCTGAAATTGGTGCGCAGTTGGATAGCTCATCATTCTACCCGAAATTTGCGTATGATGACACACACTCTAAATCACACTTTTTTAGAAAGATACAAAGAATTGAAGGTCTGGTGCTTCGCTTGATGTAATAGGTAGTCTCCACTAATGATTGATCAACTTCTCTAATACTGTATTCTCTCTGCACCTAATTTGCCACCGGTGGTTTCGGTCCCTTTTTATCAGCTCTAGCCTCTCAACAACTAAGCAACCCAAATATAGTTCTCTAATGCCTCTAAGTGACTATAAAATATCTAAAATTTAGAGGGTTTTCATGCAACTATTTACAAAAAGTTTTAAAAATTCTACCTCAAAAACCTATAAAAGTGAAGACTAAAAATCTAAATGCTTAACCACTCCTCCACACTTAAACTTTACATTTTCTTCAATATAAATTGACTCCTCCAATGTAAAATCAAGATGGGAAATCAAATAATGATACGGAAAACTAAAAAATAAATAAATCAAAAGATAAAGATAGAAATACGAACCAATGGGTTGCCTCCGCCTGACATTCTGGTTATCGTCCATACACCAACAATCTGAAAATCTGGGGATCCACCGAGACAACAATCTGCAGTTCTAATAACAGCTTCACAAAAACGTTAAGATAAGATACAAATATTGAAATTGTTATTTTATGGAAGTTTCCCCCTCACTTGGTCTTTTCTATACTTGGAAGTACATAAAGAACATAAAATAAGGGAACTTCTACGATTTCCCCTCGGTGAACCTGCACATGTTAGAATCAAACACATCTAATGGTGGATAATTTGAAGCAAAATAATTCTTAAGAATTTTGGAAGCACATATTCCTAACTCTAAGTGAGGTAGCTCCTTAAAAATATTTTCATTGGATGATGACGTGGTAGTGGGAATGAAAAAGGAAAGTGGTTTCTTTTGAAAACTATATAAATACTGGTGGAAGCAGATGGAAAAAGGGGGAGCCGGTAGCCGATAGTAAAATTAGTTTAGGAGTTTTCATTTTCTTTCTTCTTGGTACTTTTAGTATCATCTCTATTTTGTAATGGGTGGCTAACCTCTCTTCTGGGGTTGAAGATGAAGCCAATTCTATGATGTAAATGATTCAAGTGTTTTCTAATGAATTAATCTTTTGGGTTTAATTGTTTTATTAACTTCTCTTCATAGTAAGCTTTGTTCTTTATTGATTTTGAGTAGTCTTCGGCTACTGATCTTTAATAAGCGAAGGAAGTTATACCATTTTGATCTACAACAAAGGTCGTAATTATTATTTTAGCCGTAATATATTCCGAGACATGAGATTGGTTTCGATATTTTCTTGAGTTATAATATAATATTTTTAGAAGATGAATGAGTGATTTGCATATTTAATTAGGTGGAATCGGAATCCCTAGGTTTTTATGATATTATTTAGTTTTCTTAGATTTAATTAATATTTCTTATTTCTTCTTTTAATTTATTTTTAGCACTAATTTGTTTAATATCTAGAAACAATATTATCAATCCATGTGGGAATGAACCGTATTTACCGCTTCTACTTTGTAGACGTCGTGCGATTACGACCATAGGTTTTTGGCCTATCAATTTCTCGCGCCAGGGATTCAAAATTAATATTTTCGGTTATTTACAATTTTTGTGCTAATTAGGTTATTAAAGTTTATTTTTATTTTATCTTTTAGGTTTTACTTGGGTATTTTTCTTGTTTTTGTTGTGCAGGTGATATTTTACATTTATTGTGGAATTGCCTACCAAAAAAGGTAAGTAATATAACCCAATTTTTTTTTATTTTCATGATATTTTTTTTAGAAACAATTTGTATATCTTTTAGATTTTATTTTATTTTGTATATATAAAAAAACACGTGCACACACCAATTGTATCGTTAGACTACCGATTTAGGAAAATCCATGGAAAAGTAAGCTGAACCTGTGCCTTGGGCTTTATGGGAGTTACCAGCTGAAAATTCCACAAGCCTTAGCCTCGTACTTTTGACCAGTCTTTGACTGTAAATATATTTCGCTAAGGTAACATGAGCTTACCTATTTTAGTCAACCTTGCATTTGCATTTGCACCAAATAAATAAATAATAATAATAATAAAATAAATAAATAATGTCGAATTGGTATTATGAGGACCAATATAATGCATATCGACCTGAATTTCAAAATGAACAATACCCTTACTATGACCATTAGTATGGATAGTACTTGAAACCACTACCAACCCTCTGGAGGTTATGATTCATACCATAGTGATCCCAATTACTATTCGCACGTTCACCAGTCGTACGAACGGGTAAATGAGCAATATTATACTGAGAAAAATATTAGTTCTCTATCTTTGGAGGATTTAATGAAGCAGTTGCAACATAATACTTCTTATGATCAAAGTATTTCTTTAGAAGATTCACACAAGAAGTTGACTGAAATTTCACGTAAGTGTGACATTTTAATGGAGAAATTTTATAGGGATGACTTAGTCAAACAGATACCACATAATTTTTCTTATGAAAGTCCATCCTTAGAAGACTAGACCTATACTAGTGGGCAAGCAGGCTCTAGGCCACAGATCATTAGGTTCAGTCCCTGGTGATCGAACCTATTCCCTCCGGCGCTTTAAAGGAACTTCACAAATTCTTGATTTTTCATCCGATTATTGGAATGATAAACTCAATCAATTAGATGAAAATGGACGGAAGATGACACAAAAACTTGAAGCTTTAAGTACTAATCTCAGTGAACTTAATGCACGTTTGGATGAGGAGAAAATTGAAGATGAACAAAATAATGTTTCTGATTTTACCCTTGATAATACTGATAAATATTTACCTAATCTAGAGGGCGAGGTTAGAATTGAAAGCAATACTTGTTTAGATAAGGTTCAACCATCTTTATATTATTACGATGATGAAAATAGTATTGATGAAGAATTTGAAATTCGTAGTCATAATGACGAGGAAGTTTTCACATCAATTGAGCTTCATGATAATAATGATATTTCTAGTTCCAATCCTAATAATAATGATGATTATTTACATATTCAAGAGGAAAAGGATTTAACTAGAGATACCATTGTTATAGACGGTGAAATATTTCCTTGTTATTATGAAGACAATGATGGTTTAAAGGAACGAGTTTATCCTGAGTCTAGTGTGTCTGAGTCTGATTCAAAGACCATAGTCCCTGACGAAGATGATAGATTTGTAGAGAATTTGAATGTGAGTGAAGGGTACCCCACCTTATTATCACTTAGAAGAATTAGGTGACCATTTTCCTAAATCTGATTTAAAAATTAAGGAAACTGTGACTAGTTTTTCCAAGGACATTGACTATTCTAGGTTTGGGGGTGAATATGATTCTACCCGTGGCATACCTTTGACTCTTATAAAGGTCCCTCACTTGGGACTTGATGTTTGTGCCTTTACCATATTAAGAGATTATTTTCAAGAACTATTTCCCAAGCCTGATTGTGACCAAAATAAAATTAAGGTGTTAGAAACCCATCGTCTTGTTGATGTAGTTTACCTGGACCATAATACCATAATTGGCTTTGTTGTCCCACCAATATTTTATTTACCGAATGTGGGAATGTTTCATCTTCAAATGTGTCAGTTCTTAAATTTTGGAACTAAACCCAAATATTGTAGGAAATTAGAATCGACACATTTTTCTAAGAATGACCACCAATTTCATATATTCCTTTGTGGTCAACTCTGTGAGTCAAATATGATTGGCTCTAAGGATCCACAATTATTCCAATTATTGTTATGCGATTCGTAAATTGTGACTAATCCTTTTTGGTATGGCTGAAGACTTTAAACTTATCGCTCTATGGAGGCAACCCATATGCTTTTGGTACACAGTGCTGGTAATATCTTTCCATATCTCTTTTACCTAGTCATAATTACTCTTTGTTCATGTTTTCATTCGTTTATCTTTAGAACATCGAGGACTATGTTCAATTTAAGTTTGAGGGTAAGGGAGAAAAATTAAAAAAATTTAGTTGTACCAAAAACTCTAAAATTTAGAAACTTATGAACAACTCAGGATGACACTAACCATTCTAGGTAGATGGGAATAAAATTCTTGTCTACAGGAGTTGCCGTGCCCAACTAAATGGTATATTCATAAAAGGATAGAGCTCAGGTGTTAGAAATGACATGATAGTCATCACCATATCACGTTCTGTTTTTATTTTTACAACTTTTTATGTTTCTTTAAGTGATTTGGTGGGGCACTAGTATCGCCTTGTTGTCGCCAGGATGAAGTAGAGTGAGTGATTGAGATCAAGTCCCATTATTTTAATTAAACTTGACCAATAATTTAAATAAATAATAAAAAAAGAAAAAAGAAATTGACACTTGGATATCAATATGTGTGTGTTCTCCCTATCTCTGTCGCCTAAGCAAGCGTGGAACGCAGGATCCATGGGAACGATCATGTAATCTGCTGAAAAGGAGCATGCGCTTGGATTCAAATGATCCAATCATGTTGTCAAAAGTTTTTTTTTGTATATATTCAATAAATCAACCGCTGGGGTCCTTGTATATACTAGCTGAGTTGATATTAGAAGTAGGATTCAGACCAGTGGGTGCGTATCTCAATTTATTAGGGTTCATTTTGGCTTGATGTTCATATAAATATTCTGGAAGACACCATTCACCTTAGTCAACATGCGCACACTTCTATCTCCATATCCATCTTTTTAATCTATTCATGTGATTGTGGTATGTTAGATTCCGAGAATCGTGGTCCATTGTACGACTTTCTGAGTAGAGTTTTGTTTTCTTATATATGAATATTAGTACGTTTGAGTGCAAACTCGTGTACAACAATTGGACTCATATAGGATAATGACTCCCATAGCCAAAGAATTTTGTAGCCAACTAAATAGCATGTTTAATGTCTACCCTTAGTCGTTCACAAGTAGCTAGGATTTGGAGTAAAAGGTTTTGTGGGTACACCTCTTGTAAACCCTCACGACACTAAAACTCGTCCGATACGGACACCTATGGGTTTAAAGGCTTGTTGCACACGCTAAGTGCAATCGCGATGCGTGCGAAGTGAGTTAGGATTTTTATTTTTAGATTAATTTTCATTTTTTAGTTTTTCTCGAGGACTAGCAAAATGTAGGTTTGGGGTTGTGATAAGTTCTTAAATCTTACATATTTACTACGCAAATTTATATTTATTAGTTCTCCTTTTTGTACGTTTTTGATAAGTTTGGTTATTTTTTGCATTTTTTAGGAAATAAAGCTCGATGGACTAAAATGCAGAATTGTGCTGGTAAAATGGAGGAAATGAAGTGATTTAATGGGTTAATCCCGAAAGAAAAAACATGGAGATTATTTCATTGGACCAATTACTTGGATATGAGAGTGTGGTAGTATTCCACAACGTGTGTTGAAAGTGTGGAGACCATTTGCAAGATATTAATTATGATAAGATATTTGGAGATATTTGGTTTAATGAAGAAAATAAACAAAATAAAGAAAGAAATAAAGATTATGGAAAAATATTATTTTTTATGGTTGGAATTAATAAATAATAATATAATTCCTAAATTCTAACTGCATGTGGTTTACATTATTTGATGCGTGACACATTTTGATTGGAGGATTTTATATTATTTGACTCGTGACATATTTTCATTGGATGATGATGTGGTAGTGGAAATGGAAAAGGAAATTGTTTTCCTTTGAAAACTATATAAATACTGGTGGAAGTAGATGAAAAAATGGGGAGCCGGTAGCTGGTAGCCGATAATAAAATTAGTTTAGAAGTTTGCATTTTCTTTTTTCTTGTACTTTTAGTTCTTCTTTATTTTTTAATGGGTGGATAACCTGTCTACCGGGGTTGAAGATGAAGTCAATTCTATGATGTAAATGATTCAGGTATTTTCCAATTAATTAATCTTTTGGGTTTAATTGTTTTATTAACTTCTCTTCATAGTAAGCTTTGTTCTTTATTGATTTTGAGTAGTCTTCAGCTACTGATCTTTAATAAGCGAAGGAAGTTATACCATTTTGATCTACAACAAAGGTCGTAATTATTATTTTAACCGTAATATATTCCGAGACATGAGATTGGTTTCGATATTGTCTTGAGTTATAATATAATATTTTTAGAAGATGAATTAGTGATTTTAGCACCAATTTGTTTAATATCTAGAAACAATATTATCAATCCATGTGAGAATGAACCGTATTTACCGCTTCTACTTTGTAAGACGTCGTGCGATTACGACCATAGGTTTTTGGCCTATCAATTTCTCGCGCCGGGGATTCAAAATTAATATTTTCGGTTATTTACAATTTTTGTGCTAATTAGGTTATTAAAGTTTATTTTTATTTTATCTTTTAGGTTTTACTTGGGTATTTTTCTTGTTTTTAGGTTTTTGTCCTATCAAATAGGAGTGGGTCCGGATATACAATCATAAGTTTTTAGTTCCAAACTCTCTGACATCTGTACAATACTAGAAAACAACTAATTAGATTATAACTATCCTCTCATTCTCGCGATTGTTCACTTACATACCCGCTGTAAGGTTGTTGGCATGTATAAGAATAATCATAAGGTTCCGTAGGATATTGGTCGTAACCAAAGGATTGGTTTTGATTATACCCATCGTATGGTTGGTAGTTCTCATAAGACTGATATTGAAAACCATATTGATTAATCTTATGCACCGTACATGTGTAGATGCTGAGTTTTTGACAAGGGATAGTTGCAAGAACATAAAAATATCCGCGCATACTTGTGCGCATACTTCTGACTACGCATCAAAATATAAAATACTGTATTCCAACTTATAATTCGCAAGCGAATTGAGGATACAGTCTCTACAAAAGGCTACAAGCATTCTATGCTAACAATGTACTCTATAATCTCTACATAATAAGTCTCAAGCTCCTAGATGGGTTTCCCACCAGTATAAAGCAACTTGAGTCTTCTCTAAACAACTATAAACATTTTAAACTTTCCTGGTAGCCTCCTCAATAGTCACAATATTTATGCTATATCAAACTAGTCTCAAGTGGTATAAAATTCCACGGCTGAATTCCTTGAACTTGTATCGAGTGTGCATCGATGTTCTGGTAACATCTATTAAATTTGGGAATAGCTAATGCTTAAACCCCAAAATATACTCTAGCTTAACATTTCGTTCGCAATGAACTCTTCTCAAATTGCTCATCTGAGCTTAAATATGCTATCATAGCACTTTGCTTAAATATAAGCCACAAATCATACTCCACTCTTCTCAAAAGACGCATTAAACCTCTGAGTGAGGATAACCCTGGCGTTTTCTCCTATCAACGCCAAGCTAGCACCAACTATTTGGCTTATCACCATATTGGCGCTAGTTTCTCCACCATAGAACTAAAAGTACTAACTTTTCTAGCGCTAACCCTAGTGCCTAAGAAGCACCAACTAGCTTGTCATATCCTTAACTAGCCCATCTTGGCCGCTGAGGCCTTAGCTAGCGCGCCCCTGACCTAGCACCTTTGCCTGGCACGTCCCTTCCTGAACTTTTCTAGTGCTAACCCTAGCGCCTAAGAAACACCAACTAGCTTGTCATAGCCTTAACTATCACATCTTGGCCGATGAGGCCTTAGCTAGCGCGCCCCTGACCTAGCACCTTTTCCTGGTACGTCCCTGCCTAAACTTTTCTAGCGCTAACCCTAGCGCCTAAGAAGCACCAACTAGCTTATCATAGCCTTAACTAGCACATCTTGGCTGATGAGGACTTATCTAGCGCACCCCTGACCTAGCACCTTTCTATAGCACGTCCCTGTCTCAAGGTCCCTAATTCAGGCAGGTCCCTAATTCGAGTAGGTCCCTAATCCGAGAAAATCCCTAGCCTAGCGCATCCCTGATAGCGCCTCCCTTGGCTAGCAAGTCCCTATCAATAGCTTCTCATCTAACACGTCCTATCCTGCAACGTCCTCTTGGTCTCGGCCTCCTCTTGGTCCCGACCTTCTCTTGTCTCGGTCTTTTCTTGGTCCCGACCTCCTCTTGGTCTCGGCCTCTTCCTGGTCCCAGCGTCCTTCGGATTTCCTTGTCTAGAGCCTCCCTATCTCCAGCGCCTCTCTATCTCTCCATGGCCAATACGCCTTCATGCCAAGCGCATTCATGTTTAGCCACAATCGCATTAAGCACTAGCACGCTAGTGCTAACTAAAAGACTCAATTGAAGTGCTAACTTCAAGCCTTCTTGACACTAGCTTCCTAGCCTTAGTACAATTGATATTTACCAGAAGCCATAAATATTGGTCTCACTCGTGAGACGTTAGATATTATCCTTTTATATTTAAGAGCTAACACTTTCTTATTTGCGCTAAGTAGCTAGTGCTAGCTTTGCTAGCTACTTTTCTCAGAAATACACCTTTCTTCTCAATTAGGTCCTACATTGAGTCTTACACGAATTCTAATAGGTCTCCTTGCTTAAGGATCCCTCTACAACATTTGGCCTCAAATGCCTCTCAGACTTACGATAAGTCACTTCTAAGCTAGTACTTAGCCATTAAACATGCCATTTTACTTTCAAGAAAGTATATGACCACTAAACTTTCTAGACTCGACACTAATCAGTCTGACTATTAATCCAGTGAGTTGCACAACTTGTCTCACTGACTTAGCAAGTCATTTGGCTTGACTTGACTTAATCAAAACCATATTGGCCTATGACTCCAATATTTCCACGAGATATCAAATACAACATGGGGGGATTCTCATTGGGGTATTGGTCTGGCGGTCTACGGCATCGTGGGTGGTGATACCACCTCCACGAATAAGAAGGTAACAAGAAGTGGGCAGTTACAGAGCAGTTGAGAGTATGAGAAGTAGTGGTCAGACAGGTCTTCCTTACTTTCTGGGCACCACCCCACTACAATCTTCATAATCATCACTTCTCCACCTCTCCCTAACTTCTACGATTTACGAGAAATCAGTGTGTCTCCTCTGAATTATAAATAGATGATTCTCATTTATTCGAAACAAGACAGACAAGATACTCAGTCTGAAGAAACAAAACCTACAGAATTAGTGATTCCTCTCAGAGAATCCATTTTCTTCTTCATATATTATCACACTGATATTTTCTCAACCTTCTTTGCTTCCCTCCCCTAAGACCTACCCAAATCCTTTCCATCTTTGTAATTGAAGTAGGAAGTGAACGGCCATTTCTTGGTTTAGGCTCGTCCTATTCGATTTTGATCTCTCGAACTTACTTGAAAGTATGATTTTTCCGTATATTTGTTTTCACCCTAAAACAACATATTATTTTCGAATGGAAACATGACGACTCACAAGTTTTTTTTTTAACT
Organism: Papaver californicum; assembly: GCA_023531435.1. Taxonomy (NCBI): domain Eukaryota; kingdom Viridiplantae; phylum Streptophyta; class Magnoliopsida; order Ranunculales; family Papaveraceae; genus Papaver; species Papaver californicum. The sequence goes on from JAJJMC010003936.1 coordinate 11,766,585, forward strand.
AAAACCTAAAATAAAAATAAAATAAAAGTGATACTTATCACATGTTTTCAGAATTTACCTCCCGCTTTTAACGAGCGGATAACAACTTTAACTAGTTGTTAACACCACGAAAACCTAAAAATCTGAAAACACTAAAGAAAAACGTAAAAAATATTTAAACTACTAAAAAAAGCTAATTTTTTTTACAAATCAATTAATCACTGCTCCCTGGAAGCGGCACCAAAATATGATACGTGTCGTGAGTGTAACAAATTAATCAAAATATTTTCCACTAATTAAATAATAATATAGCGGTAGTAAGGATCGTTCCCGCAAATAGCTGTAAAATTGAGATGTTATTTAGATTAGCAAAACCAGAATAAATACTGAAAAGGGGGTTTTGTGAATTAATTAAAAAAATAATAATAAAAATTTAATAAGAAAGAGATGATTAGGGAGTCCTTCGCCGTTACCAAATATTGACTCAAGTAGTATACTTATCTATCTTTCGTTAGAATCAACTATCACCAACCGTAGGGTAACATGTACGCTTTGGTATCCCCAAAAATTCTTATATCACCGGATAACAAGTACGCTTAGTCACTGGATTCTACCCAACTGAGATGATAGACACATTTTTATGTCTAAATTGTGCTCGATTATCTATTGTGATATTGTTCGATTTTGTACTATTTATGGGTTTTTATGTCTTTGTAGGTATTTTTTGAGAAATAAATATTTGTGGAAAAATCGGCTCAAAAAGTCATAAAGGCACCCAGGAAAATTACTAAAGGCACCCAACAAAAGTTATAAAGGCATCCACCATTTGGATTACGGACACCCCTTCTTTAAATTCAAAATTCAAAAATGGCGGGAAAATTTCCCTTACGTGTGAAGAGATCTTCTGGATTGAGTTTGGGTGAGATTTTCTTGGAGTTACACATGGTTTCGGATTGGTATCATCTTGTTAGCATAAAACATGGATGGTAGTTGGTTAGTTCACGTAAAATAAGGGTATTCCGTCCACAGAAGAAAACAGGGGAAGAGAAATTCTCGGGGGAATTTGTGGAAGCTACGTAAGGTTTGGAAGGTGATAATGAGTTATCTGAATGAAGAAACAACTTAAAACACGTCAAATACAGAGTCCCAAGCCGTGAAAAATGGTTGGAAGTCCACCTTACATCCAAAAATAGAATCCTTTTCTATTTTGGATTGTCACGGGAATTGGAGTTGGATTTGGACTCTTCTTTGAGTCCTTATCGGTTAAGAAGGATTTCTAGGGTTAACTGATCCTATAAAAAACAAAGAGAAGCAAAGAAAAGATCATGCAGAGACCACCGAAAAAATTCCAGGAAGAAAAAACTCGCTGCTGGTCTGAAGAACAGGAAAAACAAAAGGCTAGAGAAAATTGTCATTGTTTCTGTCACGAATAGTTTCATATTTCTTCAGCGTTTAGAAACCGTACTTTATTGTTTCTGTTTACTTTTCTCTTCAGCCACACAGAAAACATTCTCTGTAACACTTATAAGCGTATCAGTTATTCTGTGTTACCTTTATTTCATCATTGTAAACACTTTTTGAGATATGAAAACTTATTTTGAGAGTGTTTCCAATATGATGAGCTAATCACCATTGCTGGAGCGACGGAGGAAGCTATTTTTTCAATAATAAAGTGGTAATTCTTATTTTATTTATTTTTTGCAATTCTTTTACTATTATTTGCTTTGAATTTAAATTGGAAAAAATGGTTTTTATCAATTAGTTGTGTTTTCTTTTGATGAGTCATGCTGAGCTTAGAGCTTTTGATGTCTCATGCTTTCGATTTACAACAATTATTTTGAAAACCTTACTTTGACAATATTTTGGATAAACTGAATATAGGAGTTGCAAGATTTTTATCTCTTGAAAAATTGGCTAATGGTGGAATCCTTAGTCTCAGTCCTTCCCATAATTTGAAATCAATTTTACTTTAATCTGTTTTTTAGTTATTAAAAATTAGGTTTAAAAATCGAATCTTTACAAGTCTGAGTATCGAACCTTTTACCACTATTTAAAAACCACATCATGATCCACCTTGAGGTTCGCTTACAAGATGTAACCCAATCGAACGCTTTAGGTTTGTGAATTTAGGTTTAATGCCAACAGTTAAACTCAGTACGCTCGGTTCACTTACTGGTGTTGTTTTCACGCACGATTGCTCCATAGAATCCCTATGCAAGGTCTCACGTTTTCTACTTGTATAAGGGTGCTCGAAAATTATGAATCGCTTAACTCTCTACTATCATTAGAATGATCAATAGATTAATCCATTTGTATACTTGAAAAATCTAGAAATCAATCATAAACCCTAGATTTAGTGAATGATAATCATTAAAACTCCAAATAAACTTGTATAACTAATAAAGCTTCACGCTTAAAACATTGAATTCATCCATAATCAATAAATACTATCTACTTATGATACAAGAAAGAAGAATAAATAACATGGTTTCCCCCTAAAGGGGTAAACCCTAAAATATGGAATAAATCTCTCTTCTCACTTTTTATAAAACCTAGGTCTAAGAATTATGTGTATCTCTACATCTCCACAAAAGTATTAGAAGAGTCTCTTAAATAGATATCCCAAGTTGCAGAGGTGCTCGTGCTCAAATCCTGGTCATACTAGGTTTTGGAAACTCAAAAATATCATAAAAAACCGTCAAAAATACCTACCTCTCGTATATGTCTCGATGGCATGACCCTATGAGAATTTTGATTTTTTCGATGGCTTGATCCTATGAGAAAATTATTTATTCATGAATTTCTTTTCGCGATGGATTGATCCTCTGAGAATATTGTCTTTCTCGATGGCTTGACCCTCCGAGAAAATTCTGAACTTGTTTTTCTTATAACTTCTTCATATGAAGTCGAAAAAATCTTATTCTTTCGTCGTTGGCTTCGTTTCTTCGTTCTTCTTGTGATGATGACAAGAAATCCTGTATTTTGTGCGACTTCCACTTGTTATTTGGTCCTACTTCCTTTGTAATACTTCCTTTCATGCACAATCTAACACTTTGTAGCTCTTTTTTAAATGATTCACCTAATAAAAACATACTAACGTAATATACAATAATTCACAAGAATTCTAGCAAATACTAGCACGAAATTGACACTCTAAACATGTAAAAAATGCACTTAGCAAAACAAAGGGTAAGTTGAAGTGGTGTAGAGTTATGTACGGAAACTACATTTCGAGTATCATGCTTGCAGAGCATATTAGGAAAGGAAAATCGACGTGTAGTTTTCTAGAGAGAAACGAAACTTTACGTCCTAGTAACTGCAATCAAAGTGGCACATCGGTGAGTTCTGGCCTGTGCACCGCGACGCTGGGGCCGGAATTTTCCGGTCTGTCACAGTACATGTGGAGAATATACAGATTTTGCCCATTTGGTTTAACATATTTGGCTTATTTTGGAAGCCCTATTGGCTTATTATAAAATCCCATTTGGTTTAACATATTTGGCTTATTTTGGAAGCCCATTTGGTTTATATAGAAACTGTAACGCCCCACCTCATTATTCTAGGTCGGCCGCCCTAAAATAGAAGTGTGGCACTACTCATGGGACAAAATAGCACATTCAAGCCTTCAAGCCAACAAATGTCAATTCGGCTATTATGTGAGTTCAAAGAAATAAATTTTAAGAAAACTGAAGGTTGCCCTTATAAACACAAGTTATAAATAAATCCATCATAATATTATCTTTAAAAATAAAGGGGTTAACTTCGACACGCAGGTCGATCGTTTGAAATAGAACAAAAAGAGTCTTAGAAGAAATCTAGATTAACGACAACTATAAAACCTCAGTTGTTTAGGCACCTTGAAAACGAAGAAGTTGCAGATCTCCGGAACCAGAGGTCGCTCTACTAGCTAAGTGGCTCCGCGGCTACTGTTCCCTGAAAAAATATAGTAAGTTGGGTCAGAGCCCAACTTAAAGTAGGTTCTCGCACCCTTATAATCGTTAAGAATGAACTAGCAAACTAAGGATTATGGAATCGGCCTTGAAGAGTTAAAGGTATTTTATATGAGTATCCGTTGGAAATATCAAAGTTGACGACTCAAACAGAAGTGAGAGTTTTGTACAAAATCACGCAAAACAATTGTTTTTAAAAAAAAAAAAACTAAAACATGTTTCCTACCCCGAAACTAGTCGATTACCCCCTCTAGTATTAATCTCTGATCGTTTGACGACGTATATCAACCCTCGTGTAGTCCACTTACTTCCCTACCGTGTAATAGAAAAGTAAGTGTTATCGACCCCATGCAAGATAATATGTCCATATCTTCTAGGCGAACCCTCCTCGGTCGTCGCCCAAGCACCCAGGGCGTCGAGCCAACTACAATTGATAAGAACAGCATGTATCCATATCATTTCTCGCAACAAAATGGATACATTAACGGCTGTCATTGTCACATGTTGATCGTCACCAACACGCTTGCACATTTTCCTTTAATCATTTCACACACATGACTACACACCTCTGTACATACACTATCACTACTCAACAAATCAGGAATTTATAATCTCTTATACATTTCTCACTACTAGAGTCTTAAACCTGACGATCAAAAGAAGAATGCTAACCACAGCATCAACTAAAAATATCACCTAAAAGTAGTAGACACCCACTCTAATCACACCCAAATAATCACCGACAAAACCCATCACCAGGCATGCATTAAAAATGTAGCAACATGAAGTACACAATACCATTCGGAAACCCGTGATACAATTCCAAGCTTACCGTATTTAAAATCGAAGCTAGGTCTCACCAAAATTAGCAAATAAGCTAGCTAGTTAATGTGTCGACGCAACAAGCTAATTTCTCGACACAACAAGTCTACACACAAAGATACGTATGAAGCGTCCAATTACCATGAAATGAATAGCTCAGACATCTAAAACCCCATACTTAATATCCAGAGGTACTTCATAGTTTACGCTATTTGACAATAAAGAAAAAAACATCACCCGAAAAGCTACGACAGAATCGTTCTTCCAAAAATCAGCTCCAACATGCTGTGTTCTAAAATCGTCACAGGCTTCATTAGGCATCGAAAATAAGCAAACAATAGCTCGTTGGAAACAAGATAAGTCCCTCTGCAATTTCATAGAAGATACTCAGGTCTAATTCAGAGTCTAGGTACTCCAAAATCAGCCGACAAAAACAGCTCACGTGCTGCCCTTCAGGAGAATCAGTTGCGACTGCCTATATTGAAATGTCTTTACACGCTTCATTATTGGTGAAAATAAGAAAAATGATACACCAATAGAAAGGTGAGACCGTTATCTAGAACTTTATAGTTTTATGCTAGACCCAAATCTATCGTTATCGTACCTAAGAATGCCCCTAAAGTTGTTGCAGTGTGACTACTAGCCTGTTTTCCAGATTTCCCACCAGTCACTGAAACACTCATATCGCTTTCAATTTAACTCCAAATGAAACAAATTATATGCCCCTGGAAAGATGAAAGACTCATCTACAATTCTAGTGTTTTAACCTAAGACCGAATCTCATTCTAACATGTTCAAAAGGTATCTCAAAAATACAGGTCTAGAAATGGTTGCCGCAGGCCTGTAATGATTGTCACAGGTCTGAAAATGGTAGTCGCAGGCCTGTAATGATTGTCACAGATCTGAAAATGGTGTTGCGGGGTGTGGCAGGCCTGAGATATTAAAGCCACAGGCCTAGGGTATTGCTTCTAGGTATTACTGGTTGGAAAACTCCTGTACACTTACTACACCGGCTGGTCTGGCTACACAATTAAGCCTGTGTAGTCTCTGCATGGTCAGGCCTAAATACAAGAACTCTATATAATTCTGTACACACTAAGAATGCCTAGACAAAAACTTTAGAGGTTCAGGACACTACTTACAAGTCCTGACCACCCTTTAAATCGTCACAATAACTGGAGCTATCACCTGAACGTTTAAATAAGTTGTCAAGAGAGCTAAAACTGAAACTCTTCTAAATCTGGCTACACTTCGAAGATACAGAAAAATAATGAAGTAATACCAAAGATACATATATAATGATATAGGGGCTGACGAATCAGGTCAACAAACAGAACTAAAGCTTTAAGTCCAATATACTCTAGCCTAAGTCATCATATATAGGACTAAGACTGATTTTTGTTACATGTAACTAAGCTTGTACACAGAGTTTAGAGAGGCAGAATTTTATGGTTACATGAACAAACAATCTTGATAATACAAACAATATACCAGATTCAATAAAGCCTAAGCATGTAGGCATTAAACAACATTCACACATACTCATCATTCCCTTTTAAATTCTTCATGCTTATAAAAACTACCTACCGTTAGCAAATCAAACTCAACAAGTATAAGGACTAGAGAACCTACTTGGAAAAAGGCGAAGATCGGATCATTTTTGCTTCCCCCTCAAATCAGACGTCTTTTCCTTTCGTTTTTTTTCCACAGAATCTAGGTTTTCCAAAACTGGAGAATAATAAAACGGGTCCTCTTTTAGTTTTGTTCTTCTCTCCTAACAAAACTCTAACTTCCCACTCTCATAACCAACAATTCCTATAATCTCTCACACTAATACCTAGTCTAACTCTAAAACGTGAGAGTTGGTTCTACAAAAATAACTACTCTAAGCCTAATACTAAGGACTACATAGTCTAGGATAAGAGGTATTACAGAAACCTACTTTATTATTATAGAAGCATACTTGGCTTAATATGGAAGCCTATTCTGGTTTATAATATAAACCCACCGGCTAATTGTGGAAGCTGATTTCTGGTTTATCATAGAAACCCACATGCTTATTATGGAAGCCCAGTCTGGCTTATTTTTAGAACCCCAATGGCTTATTATGGATGCCATGTATTATCTTAAAGGAAATTGACTTGGATCTCTTAAGATAGATATAAAATCTTGATAAATAGATACAGATGTTTCAAGATAAATACAAATCTTAAAGACATGGATATCTTTAGATGAATACAAAGTCTTTCAAGATGACTACAAATTTTAAAAAGATAAACATTAATCTCTTTGGATAACTATAAATTTTAATAAAATAAACTTAGATATTTTAAAATAGACATGAATCTTTCGAAGAGAGACATGGATCTTTGGGGGTTAGTTAGGATAATCGTAAATCTAGAGGCAATATATACAAATCTTCGTGGTTATTAAAAAAAACCACAAATCTTAAGGAGATATATACAAATTTGGGTGGTTATTTAGGAGAACTACAAATATGGCAACTAAATTTTTTTCTGCTTATAAATAGAGGCTAAAATCCAACTCAAAAGGTACATAATTTTTATTCCTTTTCTCATCTTCTTTACACCCCTGCATAAATCTCCAATCTTATTTGAGTGGCGGAGTGTTTTTGCAGGTACCCCTCATATTTTCATCAGAAATCACAGATCTCATCAACAATTCACAATTTTCTTTCATAATCATATCTTTCACTTGAGATTTCTAGAGGAAGTGAAACTACGACTGATATTCAGACTATTCATCACCAATCTCAAGGAGTGTTATGGTAAATATTTTTGCACCGACATCTTTTGGCACCAACTAAAGGGAGGAAATGATTAATTTTTACACAAAAAAAAGTTTCACATGGCAATATCACAAGCAAATCAATATGAAGAAATGGTGATGGAGTTCTAGATACTCAGAGCGCCGTTATTTGACCAATTCAGGGCGCCATCGTTCAGCCTTTCCAAGAAAGAGTGTAGACATCACTTTCGTCAACAACACCGGAAGCTCATTTTACGAAAAATTGTCCACGTTTGAGAGAAACGTTATTATAGTAAGACATTTTATTTTACCAGTAATTCAAATCTTAACAGTGAGCAAGAGGTTCGAAATCGTCACCCAAGTAATCGGAAAACTCTTCTTGAAACCCTTGCCAGTAGAATGTGCGCGTTCCTCCACATACTGAGCAAGATGACAATCCCCAAGTAACGCCTATCAATTTGGTTTTACGGGAACGTCACCAAGAATTGTAAAAACAAAACAAGCGTCTCAAAGTTGCGATAAAATAAAGAAGGGAACTCGAATAAGTAAATTGTTAAAATTTATCTGTCATATATATTTTTGTTACCTATTTATTGTTGTAGTGTTCACATTAAGAATCTTATGCTTGTCATAGTCCATCACAAATTTATCTTGAGAAAGACGACTTCTTATCATCTCACTGTTCATGAAATTCCGGTCAACTGCTCTTTGTTTCTCAGCTGTCCGTTGACGACCCATAAATTCCCCCATGCTAAAACCTTCAAATCCTCATTCTTAAGCTAATTTTTTCGCCAGTCTCGCTGTATGTACCCATAATTGTTTTCTCTTATTAGCATCAATAACATTTAAGTTTCCATTTTGGTTTGTTATGGTATCTGGTGAAGAAAATGGATTTCGTGAAATAGGTTGAGATGGTTGTGAATTTGGTGTTGAAGGAGAAGAAGTGTACAATGATCTTTCAGGTACTTGCCGCATATTTTCTAACAAGACCGGACTATATTTTGGAAACACTTTTGAGATATTGTAATAACTTTCGTATTGCTAATTTTTTTCCCCGTGTTTTGTGGTGCCGATCTGACGACACTTTCGTGTGTAATTTATGAAAAAAAATTCATTAAAGATCACAAAGAAATAAAAAATTTAATATTTAAAATTGGACATAGTGTATAATTCTTCTTACCACATCAACATCGCTTTCACCACTTTTTCGGTTTCGATCGGCTTGTATTACCGCTACTTGGGCATCGATTATAACAAAGTGATCTGACAACCCTACTGCATCACGGTTATTGATATTCATTGTTTGTTTTTGATAATTCTAAAATATGTTTTCCCACATGGTGTTACCTTGTATTTATGCACTATTAACATTATCTTGTGTAAAAAAGCAAACATAATTACTGCTAATGCATTCATCTTCGACAACGATAAATTTTCTACCCGAACTTTGTTCTTCTTTTGAGATTGAGGTTGAGATTGAGACTAAGAATCCATATTACACAAAATTAGAAAATGGTGAAGTGCAGAGAAGGTATGAGTGAAAATGGTGAATTTTGTTTTAGATCAGATGAAATGTGAGTGACAAATTAAAAAGTGTAGAGAAGGTCTGAGCTGAAATAAAGTTGAAGTTGAACATTTATAAGGGATGGATTTTGGAACATTGGATGATAAAACACTGAGCGACGCATATTTCATTGAGCAACCTAGAGTACGTCGTTGGCGACATAGATCTGATCGCGCGATCAAATCTCTACCGAGTGGTCAATACTCTATCGCTCGGTAGAGACTCTATCTCACATGACAAAATGGAAAATTGTCAATTTGCCACTTAATCATATAAATTTGTAATTTAGGTATATCCATAATAACACCATAAGTGGCAACTCTAATAATTTGCCAGACACATAGAAACCAACCTAAATCAGCTCTCAAAAAAAGTAAAAGTAAAATAGTAGTACATCATGCGATCCCTTATGGGCATCTATTATCTAGGCAGTTGAGCTTGGAAAAGTTTTTAGAACATAGCCGATACCAAAACTGTAGCCATAATATAGCCCATAACAAAATAGTGACTCATAGCCCAACATAGTCCTAGGAGTGTCAATGACTCAATGTAGTGATGTATACTGTCCTATTAACCATTTACGGCGTGTCTTAGCTAAGACCAGTGAAATTGCCAGTCTCAAAACTAAAAATAAAAAATAAAAATTCTATAATCAACCTAGCGTTTTTGAGGGCGATCAAAAACTAATTTGGGGCGACTAATAAAACAAAATAAGGTCATTTTGAAGTAATCTCAATACATCCCTTATCCATATATTTTTATATAATGGCTAATCTAGCCTTGCTTAATTAGTGTTAATTTTGATTAATTAGTTAATTAAGTTGGTTTAAGTTAGTGTTAGATGATGAATTTGAGTTTTAATTTTAGAATAGAAATAGATAGTGTGTTAGAGAGGAAAAAGAAGAAGAAGAAGAAGAAGAAGAAGAAGAAGAAGAAGAAGAAGAATTTTTGGGAAATCAAATTTTACCTAAATTCAATCACAAACATGGATGGGTATGAGGAAGAAGGTGAGATTGAACATGAAGAACATAATATTGAAGGTTCAAATATGTTTAGATACAATGATTTGGGTTATTTGTTAGATGATCCAAATTTTAGTGTGGAAGAAAACCTAGACGATGAATCACATCAAAATAAAGATAATAATGCATCAAAAAATCAGGTATTGTGTTAAGAAGCTCAAAACCCAATTTGTATGCGTTTATATGTGATCGGCAAAAAAAAAACATTCATTTTTGCATGCATTTAATTCCATGGACGTCCCATAATCGATAGTTTATGTTACTCCATAAACTACCGATTATACGTCTGTTCCAAAATAATTGAACAATCGGTAGTCTCGTGAAGATTACTACCTACCGGTTATATAAAATCCCCAAATTGATTTTTTTTTGAATTTATTTTTACATAATCGGTAGCTTAGGAAAACTTATTGACTACCGATTATGTTAGTCTCCCAAATTGAATTTTTTTGAATTTCTGTTTGCATAATCGGTAGTTTAGGAGAACTTATTATCTATCGATTGTGTTAGTCGCCCCAAAATTGAATTTCTCCAAACCTACAAATTTTTTATTTTGTAAACTTTATAATCGGTAGTTAATGTCATATAGTTACCTACCAATTGTATTATAATCAGTAGTGGTGTAACACATTAAACCTCCGATTATATGTGTACAGGACTTGACTTGATTTGTTCCTACAATCGGTAGTTTAGGAATACATATTACCTACCGATTGTAGATAATCGGTAGCACGGGAATATTATTAAGTGAACGTAATTAACTATCGATTATCATTGTCTAACTCATTTCTATTTTACGTAGATTATTGAATGGTTAATCATGTTTCATACGAGGGTCCTGATACTTCCCTAGACTATGAAAATAATTTGGTACGCTACCTACCCACTCTTAACTTGTTCTAAGAATGTATGTTACATGGTTAGGCTTATGATATTTGTTTTGTTATATGCGCATTAAGAGATTTGGAAGTAAGGCGGAGGCAAATGAATGGCTTCTCAACAAGGCAAAGGAGAAGATGTGCGTTGTAGTTCAGAACAATTGCGTGAAAGTTGATCGATTTGAAATAATTTTTTAGAGAGGTGGCGAGCGAAAGAGTCATATGGGAAAGAATTATAAATACATAAAGAAGACGGAGAGGATATACCGAGGTAATTCAAAGAAGATTGGATGCCCATTTAAGATTATCTTGCATAAGCCCGAAGGTAAGAAAGAAAAAGTATGGAAAATGTTTAGAGTTGCTAATGGTCGTCACAACCACGAAGATTCGAAAAATATTATTGGGCACGTAATGGTTGCCAAGTTAAAACCAAAGGAAATGGAGACGATGAAGTCTATGAGGACCGTAATGAAAGCGAATGCAATCCTATCTAAGATAAAGGAGGACGAACCCAACAACTTGTCTTTGTTATCTACAATTTATTCGGCTCTAGCAACGATCAAAAGGACGGAATGGGATGGTCGAATGGCTATGCAACAATCAGAGTGGTTAGTGGAGAAATACAATTACACGTTGAGAAAAGAAGAAAGGGATGGTAAGGTGATTCGTATTTTCTTGGCACATCTGAAGATGATCCAATTGGCTCAATGCTTTCATCAAATTTTGTTGATAGATGCTACTTACAAGACAAACAGGCACAACATGCCGTTGTTGAACATCACTTGCCACACTTCGGAAAAAAGCACATTTACGGTGGCTTGGGGTTTAATGGATGCTGGGAACGATGTGAGTTTCATTTGGATGTTGCAAACATTAAGGTCGATTTATAATGGCGAGCATTTTCCAAGGGTTATTGTAACGGATAACGATACAGCCTTGATGAATGCAATAAAGGTAGTGTTTCCGGAAGCCCGGAATTTGCTTTGCACGTTGCACATTCAAGGAAACATCAAATCCAATTGCAGACATCATATCCAAGCTAAAAAACGAAACAAAGGTACCAAGAGGTCGAAGGAAGAGGATGAACGTATTAGTAAACTAACCGTGGAAGAACGAGAAGAAGAGAAAAGGTTGGCCGATGAAAAGTGGGTCGAGGATGGAATAAAGTGGTCTTTATTTCTAAAAGCATGGGATAAGATAGTTTGGTCGATGACGGAGGAAGTTTATGAATACAATTTGAAGAACTTTGAGGATGAATGGGGAAAGAACTATCCCAAACCATTTAAGTATTGCAAACCACAATGGTTGGGACCGCATAAGGATAAGTTTGTGTTTACATGGACATATAAATATCGGGACTTCAAGAACGAGGCAAAAACATGGCAGAGGGGTCCCATGTCCGATTAAAGAAAATACTAGTCGGTAGCCAAAATGGGGTCGTGTCGGTCCAAGAAGCAATCCATGAGTTCACCGATCGTGACCTCACTAAGATTTATGGTTCTGTGGAAAAAAGTCGGCATAGATTCCCTTTGGCACATTTAAAACATAAAGATCTTCTAAGGGGTATAGTTTACAAAGTTTCTTGGTGGGAAATAAATTTCATGATAAAACAATTGGAGTTGTACAGAGATCATGATGATGAGACTATGGTTTGCAACTGCAAGACGATGATAGGTATTGGACTCCCGTGTCGTCACATGCTTGGAAGGTATATTGAAGTGATTGACATTAATGATATTCATCCCTTTTGGAAGCAATTAACTTTCACTCCAAGCACCCTGGCGGTTGATGGTGCGTCGTTCGTGGAGACGGAAATATTTACACGAATACTCGAGCGTTACTCTACGTCAAATGGGGCATAAAAGCAAATACGATGCACTATTTAGAGGAAGCCCTTCACCCCTGTCAAAAGATTGTTCAGGAACCAATGAAAGGAAAGGCGATGGGTAGGCCGAATACCGAAAAGCCGAGGTCAATTCAAAGAAAAAAGTTGAACGAATGATTATCTAGTCATCGTGACCTTTCTAGGTATGAACATACTGAAGCTGAGTATGAAGATTTGCCGGCTCCAGCGAAAAGGGGTCGTCCAAGGAAGGATCAAGGTGGACCAAGCTCACGACAATTCAAAGCTAAGGTCTCTACGATTCCTTCCCAACTAAGTCAAACCCAACCTATACACGATGAGTATTTGGAACAACTCTCTCTACTCATTATACTATTTGTTTTGTCCACCGACGATGTCAATGGGGATGACAATTGTGGTTTCCACGTTGCTTTGAAACAAATAGGAGACTTTAGTGAGGCGGTTACCGAGAATATCATCCTATGGCAATATTTAAGAAATAAGATGGCCGCACAATTGGAGGATAAAGAATTTTATATTGAAATGATGATACAAGGAGATAGACATAGCAGAGAACAAGAGTTCAAAGAGTTATATACTCGTGTAAAATGCCGAAACGGATTGGAGACAATCGGATCCAGGTATTGGATGGTAATGCCGATATGTGGGTATCTTTTAGCAGATGTATTGAACTGCGTGGTACATTTTTTCTGTCCTCCTTCATCAGGATTTAGTGTCACATTTACACCCACAAGGACGATATATGATGAGTCGGTCAAGGATAGACGAATCATTGTGGCTTTTGTTAATGACAATCATTTTATCGGTTTAAGTTTAACGGATGATTGTCCATTACCTCCATTGAGTAGGTGGTAGGATTACTTCCCAACTAACCATTGTAAGGAGTGGTTAAAGCAATACGAGTCCAACATGAAGTGTTGGGATCGTTTAACAAGCTTAGTAAAGGACGTAATTTATTTGAACTAGGATGGTGAATAGTTGATTTTGAATATATATTTTGAACATAAATGTATACACAAATATTAATACAATGTTTTGTGATCGTTAACAAAAAAAAAATTCATTTTTTGCATGCATTTAATTCCATGGACGTATTATAATCGGTAAATAATGGAGTAATATATCAACCGATTCCACCGTAATCGGTAGTTTAATTTTTTCTAAACTATCGATTATAAAAGTTGCCCCAAATTGCAACATACTGGACACTCATAATCGGTAGTTTAATTTTTTTTTTAAACTACCGATTATGAAAGTAGCCCCAAATTGGAAATCGCAAAATTTTTCAAATTTGCAACATACTGAACACTCATAATCGGTAGTTTAATAATTTTTTTAAACTACCGATTATGAAAGTAGCCCCAAATTGGAAATCGTAATTTTTTTCAAATTTCCAACATTCTGAACACTCATAATCGGTAGTTTTTTTTTTTAAACTACCGATTATGAAAGTAGCCCCAAATTGGAAATCACAAAATTTTTCAAATTTCCAACATTCTGAACACTCATAATCGGTAGTTTATTTTTTTTTTAAACCACCGATTGTGAAAGTAGCCCCAAATTGGAAATCAAATTTTTTTTCAAATTTCCAACATGTTGAACATGCATAATCAGTAGTTTTTTTTTTTTTTTTTTTAAAACTATCGTTTATGAAAGTAGCCCCAAATTGAAAAACGCATTTTTTTTTTAAATTTCCAACATGCTGAACATGCATAATCGGTAGTTTAATTTTTTTTTTTTTTAAACTACCGATTATGATAGTTGCACCAAATTGGAAATCACAAATTTTTTAAAAATTCTGAACATGTATAATCGGTAGTTTAATTTTTTTTTTAAACTACCGATTATGATAGTTGCACCAAGTTAGTGAAAGGGTATTTAAGTATTTTTATATATCATTAGGTTATCCCATAGCTACATCTATGGGATGGGTTTAAAAAAGTCACCCCTAAATAATTTTTAGTCGTCCTCAAAATGGCTAGGATAATCAAGGTTTTAATTGTCAGTCAAATTTGAGTTGTAGTTTTACATTTGAGGGTCAAGCTAACTTTCTCTTCAAGAAAGTTGGGGGAGAGCCCACCGATGGACAATATCTACATGCAACGAAATAGTCTCCCTGCCCTCTCTCCCTTTTCAGAAAAGAAGCGAAGGAACTAATTATCTTTCCCTTTTTTCATGTTCTTCATTACCGATATCATTAGGTAATTCTTTGCAATTTCATACGTTGGATTTTCATATGTAAGGTCACCAACACTACATGGATAACTTGGGAAACATAGTCGAACCAGTTTTTTCCTGTAGTTATTGCTGGGGTACATGCATGACTGAGAGATTTGTTGTTTCTTTCACCACCTAAATACTTATCATCACCAACATTCCCAAATAACGACATATTCACTGCGTTACATGCGAACAAATCTAACATCATGGCTGCTTATTCCCTTTGTTCCGCACCTTTAATTACTCGGATTGGTAAGGCGTGCTTAGTTTGTTTATTGTCTACCTTTGTGCTTACCAGCCTATCCAACAAAAACAAAACACAAAGGCCAACATTATTAATACCTTGGATATCGACAAGAAGTAAATGTACGTGTGTCTAAATTGGCACCGCACATACTACCAAAATAGTTGGTTGGAGTTCACAACTTATCTTTCTCATTTTATCTTCATCCACCACAACCGATACAAATATACGGTGTCTTTGTTTATGCACTTTTTTGATCGGCCCCATTCATTTGTACTATGTACGATATATGCATGTAGCATGTTTATATCCATAAGAGAATAGCACATAAGTTTATAAGAGCTTCGCGTAAATCAGCGAGGCATAGTGTCACGGCCCGCCCATTTCTCACATATTAGGCCGACCCATGACAAGAGTCTAGGTCCATAGGAAGAACCTAGAAGC
>JAJJMC010003936.1:11782350-11801098 GCA_023531435.1 Papaver californicum
CTACGCAAGTATGAAGGGCCGTTCGAAGTGCTAGCCAAAGTGGGCAAAGCTTCCTACCGAGTCGAGCTCCCGACAAAGATGAAGATTCACCCCGTCTTCCATGTGAGCAACTTAAAGGCGTTCAACAAGGATGAGGAAGACGAGAGCCGAGGAGTATCAACTCGCGCACCACCCATGATTGCGGCTTCCTTTGACAAAGCGATAGATGAGATATTAGCCGAACGAATGGTTCGAAGAAGGGGAGTGCCGCCATGCAAGGAATACTTAGTGAAATGGAAAGATGCATCCATACAAGAAGGATCGTGGGAGCCCGAGGCGTCTCTATGGCAATTCAAGGATGCGATCGACCAATTTCACAATCAAGCCGAGACGAGGACGTCGCGAGAATAGGTGGGGGAGAATGTCACGGCCCGCCCATTTCCCACATATTGGGCCGACCCATGACAAGAGTCTAGGTCCATAGGAAGAACCTAAAAGCTCTAGAATATTCTTGGATAAGAATATTCCCTTGTATATTCCTTGTACATTCAAGATAGTGGTAGAATACTCTAGAATATTTCCATATTCTAGAACCCTCCATTGCATCTATATAAGGTGGGGAGCTCATTTGCTCATTTCATCCACCAATAGCTCATTCAAGCATTGTAATACTCTCTCTCTTCAATAATCAATACAATACCACTTAAAATCTCTAAGTCTCTTACCTTTCCAAGTTCTTTTAGGCTTACTTGAAGAGTTCAAGTGCCGCACGGTCTAGTATAAGATCTTAGCCCCGTGACAATAGGCTACTACTAGCTAGCAGAAAAAGGAACGAGCCACATAAACGTTTTCGACTACAAACAAGCTTACTTTTACTTTAGTTCCATCTTGTTGGATGTTACATAGATGCGAGCAACAGAGGAAGAGACCAACCAAATAAGTACCCGAAAAGAAAAGGAGAAAAATATCTATTTCTTTCTATGTGACCCCCATCCAACACAAAATAAAATATTGAATGAAAAGACAATTAATCGTTTGGTTTTTGGATTTTGTTTTGTAAACAACTTTGGTACTCGTTTATTTGAACATCAAAGGGTTTGTATTTGTATTAACGTTCGACTGTCAGTAACCTCCGTTCAATGGATCAAAAGTTGAGATGTCTCAGTAACTTACTCGTTCAAAGTTAAAAAGTGACCAATCTTTTATCCTGGAGGATCTATTGGCAGGGTAATATTTTCACACTCTTCACCAATTTTTATATAACTCAGAACGATAATGATTTTTTTTTTGATAATCCAACTTTTCAAGGTGCTCCACATTTCTATTAAGAAGATTCAGATATTAAACTTCAATATCTGCCTATTTTAATTTTAAAATCTGATTTTCAAAGTGATAAATATTAGTGTCATATTGTTGTATATATCAGACTATATTAATTTTTTATAGTAAAATTAGCAATATATGTATAATAGATATATAATATATACAAATTTATCATCATTTAAGCTCTATAAAAGAAAAATATAGTGCCAAAATTATAATAAAGTGTAACAGTAACCATGTGGATCCTTCCTGCACCGTTAACATCATACGTATTATAAAAATGATCTTATTAATTTATATTTCTGGATATATATTAAGACACTGATTTCTTACATTGAGAATGAACAATATTTATTTTATTGAAGTGAGTATTTTTTAATGATTTTTTAATAAATTAAAAAACACTAAATTATTTTTTACAAATTCTGATAGTAAACATTAGCACAAAAAAGTGAAATATGCGTGGATATAGAATTGAATTTGTGGATGTGTAAGGCAAGGAGGTCAGCAATTGTAACATCATTTTGTAGCTAATGATAGCTCTGTATAATAAATAATGTGACTGAAAGCTAACCTATCTATTTTCTTTTATCTTCTTTTGAGTGGTTCATCAAGTTACAGCGATATATGGTTTATATAATATGAGTCCGCCACGGTTAAATAATATGACCGTTAAAAGGAAAGACATGAACACTGTGGAGGTTCTGCCACACACGGTTAGGGGCACGGAGTTAGGCCTGATACTTGATTGTCCTGTACGTACCCTTCCTGTATGAGAAGACATTTCCGATCTCCCTACTTCGACTGACTGTACGCCGGTGATTATGACTTTTAAAGTACGTTTTTGGCGTCTGTTGGTTGATTTGGTGGGAACTCATCACCCTTCACTCATTTCATCAGCTTCAATTTGGCGCAATTTGCTTGTCTGTGTTTTCACTCGTGTAGTCGTGTCGTTTGTGAATGTACTGCCAAGACAACACAATCTTCATGCACAGGAAAGCTTGCGTCTGGCTATATCCGGCTAGATATACAGATTTGGCATTCGAAAGCATTGAAAGATGAAAGCTAGAAGCACAGTTGTGATTAAAATTTGTTAAGTTTTCTTCTCCACGTATTCCCACATATACTATATATAGTTTTTTTCCCCTTCTTTTTAACAGAATAAATCTAACCACATGTCTCACTTTCTCAACATTATAATCCGGGCCATTGGGAAAGCCAAAAGTCTTTACAGGGATAAGACCTGCGACAAACTTTCCGGCCAAAAATCAAATTTCCTGAAACATGAGAAATCAAATGGTACCCAACGTAAAATAAAAGTATATATTTTAAAACCAAACCGACACATATAACAAATGAAATAAAAATCGAAAAAATCCTAGAGGTGGACCACTAAAGTTACGCTGGGGAATGAAATGGAGTGTTAATTCAGCAACATCCAAATTTAAAATTTTCATCTGCTTCTGTCCATACGCACTTTGGATGGGATAAAGCATTTACTACCCTTTTGATTAAATTAGAAAAAGCAAACATATTGAAAGAGGCACTACTTATAGAGATAGCTACAAAAACACAAGAAACTGAGAATTGAAGTTGGATCAATATCTTGAGCGAGTGAGCGAGGGAGATGGCATCATCGTCTTCATCAGGTTGGAAGAACAGTAAGAGAAGTAGTAAGACACCATGTTGCACAAAGATAGGATTAAAGAGAGGTCCATGGACACCAGATGAAGACGAGATTTTATCAAATTATGTACAGAAAGAAGGAGAAGGTAGGTGGAGAACTTTACCTAAACGTGCAGGTCTTCTTCGTTGCGGTAAAAGTTGTCGTCTTCGTTGGATGAATTATCTTCGTCCTTCTGTTAAACGAGGTCAAATTGGTGAAGATGAAGAAGATCTTATTCTTCGTCTTCATCGTCTTCTTGGTAACAGGTAAGCTATATATTAATTAATGGGATCTTTCTTTATTCTATCGGCTATCATCATCATCACTTTCTCTCTTTCTTTATATAAAGGTGTCTTTTTGGTTTAGCTTTATTATAATCTTGAGAAATTAACAATTCTAGAATTGGGGATTTTGATTTATAGGTGGTCTTTGATTGCTGGAAGAATTCCTGGTCGAACCGATAATGAAATCAAGAATTACTGGAATACACATCTAAGTAAGAAACTTATCAGTCAAGGGATAGATCCAAGAACACATAAACCATTGATGAACCCTAACCCTAATAATCATTGCGAAGAACCACCACCACCACCTCTCGGTGAACCCACTTCAAAATCAAACCCTAATTTTATTCACCCACGACATGATGATTCTAGTACGTCTGTCGTATCTTCACTTGAAATGAGTTTCAAGGAAGAAGGAAATGATAATAATCGTCACGAGTATCTCAAAGGAATTACTACCCTGAATGCTGATCAGAATCATTATAATTTGGACAACTCTGATGGGTTTATAATGGGTTTAAGGGATATGGAAGAAGATCTCCATCACCATACAGAATTCAACAACGACGACGTCTTTTCATCGTTTTTTAATTCCTTGATCAATGATGATGTGTATGTTCATCAACAGCAACAACATCCCACAACTGCCAAAAATCAGGTTCCACTTCTTGATCATACTACGCGTGTAGATTCATCATCAACACAAAGTTTTGGATACAGTGATGTCATAATGGAATCTGCATACTCTTCTCCTAATATTACAAATATTAATGCTTTCAATCAGGAGATGTTGGGTTGATGTTGATCAAGATACAACATATAGTATGCTTCCTTTGTCGATCGACCAAACAATATATATGAAAAAGAGTATATATCAAGATTGAAGGTTTTTGAATTGTTAATGCATGCAAGTATGTGTCTCTTCTTACTCTTATGTTCTACGTTAAAAACAAAACTCCACTTTCATTTTCTTACTATTTTATTAATGTTCGCGACTCCTAGCCTTCTGCTGTGTGTAAACATGTAATCAAACAATGAGCTAGCTAGTTCCAAAATATATATTCTCCAAACATGGTATAATATAATGAAATGTTAATGTACTGTGCGTAATCGAAACTTAGAACTGTATCAATAACTAATCTTAGTTCTTTTCGTATAGCCATCGTTTCAGTATATACATCTACCTAGTCTGACATATATTAAGTGCTCGATGCTTGAATAGATTAATTTGTATATTTTAAGTTCTATTAAACATTTACATATCTATCTTAAGTATGTACTCCTGGATTGCTATGGCTATTCGATCCATTTTGTACAAGAAAATTAAGTCCTCACAGAATTAGTTTACAGTAGAGCTATATACATGATATGTCAGTTCATGGAGATAAAAATCACTAATTAATAAGTGGTGATATCAAATTCCTCCCTATATTAGGGGGTGCAAAATAGATTTAAGAGACAATTTTATACTAAAAAAGGATTAAAAATATTTAAAATTGGGCTTGGAGCCAGCTGGACAGGGTGTGCAAATGCACACCCTTACTCTACACTAGCTCCGCCCCTGAATATGCATATGCATATATATCGAGGAAAATAGATAGTCATGAGCAAAAGAATTTCAGTTTCCCCATGAACGTCCAGCAGCCTAGTGAATTTTTATTGTGTTTGACAATTGGAATTAACAATATCATGCCTGCATCTCCTACAATAATTCCTACTAGAGAACTCTACTGAAACAATAGATCCTGGTTTAGTGATTACAATCTAAGCTATCTGCAGGGTGCCAGGGTGTTCCAACTAGACCATGATTGAGAATATGGCTTCATCAGGTTATAAAGTAAGTCCCATGCAGCTAGAATAAATATGCATTCAGGGCTTGCAATAATCAACTTTAAGCTCGTTACCTTTTTTTTTTTTTTTTTTTTTTTTTTTTTTTTTTTTTTTTTTTTTTTTAAGCTTTGTCACTCCGCCATCAATTCCTCTCTAGTATGTAGAAGCTGTTTTTCAAAATATTAAACAAGTTATGAGATCGACTGATCAGGTGTATCACTTTGGAGAGAACCTGAAACCATTTAGAAGAGGAGTATCTTTGCATTTTAAATAAAAGGGAGTGAAAACTAAAGATGCTTTTATAGTAAGTTGCAAGAGCTGAGGCTCCTATGTACGCATTATTAGTATGCGAGCTAAGATAGAGCTCTAACTATATAGCTGGGGGATTATAAAACTGAATAAGCGATACTCTCAATGTTTTGCGAAAAGTCCCCCATTACCTAGTTTGGAAGCTAGCTAGCAATACATGCAATTAATTCAGCTTGTGGATTATACGTTTTCAAGGAACTGATCTTATTTCACATTTGACCCTGGTCCTAGATAGTTGAAAACTCCAGCGTAAAACTCAAGGATTTCTAGTTTATGTTATTTATCTATATGTATTTTATGTATTTTTCTCTTTTCCTCACTTTCAAAAAAAAAAAACCAGACCATTTTTTTACCAGAGCATGGACCAAGTCTCTACCTGAACCCAGCCAGATCCATCCTGCCAATCCAACTATGAAACAAATATAAATACAAATATTTATGATTATGAAAATTAAATCCATGACTTCTTTCTTATTAAAGTGATGTGAAACATTGAATTATAAACTTAAATCCAGACCAGAATTTTTTATGACAACCAAATAATATGATTGAACTTTGAACTCACATTGCGTTTCTTTGTCAAGTGGTAATTGCCATAGATATTTCCCTCCCATAGCCATTTTAGTCAAAAACGAGTTAGCATTGTTAATCTTGAACTAAACTACGTACACATTTGATCCGAATAAGACACCAAATATCAGATATTAATTATAATTTTATATATAACACGATGAAAGTATTGTTCAAACCTCTTATTAAGTGGTGTCAAACCCGCTTAAACCAGCAAAGCTTCTTTCCATAGATAGTTCAGTGAATAGTCAACAGACTCAACATCAAGATATATTACCCTTTAAGAATCCAAGAATACTAAAGTTCAACGTTCATATTCTAGCTAGCTACCGGTCTTCCTAAGAGATGTGAGTAGAGATTAGAGAAGAAAAGAAGTGTACGACATGCAATTGGTTGAAGTTTTTGTTCAAACTATTGCAACTTTAAGGAAGCACTTAACCATTTTTGTTCACACTTGATGCGGGTACATATATACTCTGTTTTAGTTTTCTTACATTTTTAGCTTCCGCTTAAATATGAGCCGTCAATTATTTTAACGGTTGGCAGTATCTCAATTCACTCCTCACATTAAAGAAATTTCAAAGACAAATATATACGTGCGTATTTACAAATTACATCGTCACAAAATGGTCAAATAGTCCCAAGGGCTCTCTCACACACACTGCACATGAGTGTATATATGTTCCTAGCTGGGGCATCATACACGATCATGGTCCACAGTCATTGTACAATGAAATATTAGCCTTATATAGGGACTTATAGTTCTAATAGAGGTTTTTTTTTTTTTTTTTTAGAATTGAAGGTATCCAAATAGTTGGTTAGGGGATAATTTAAACAATAGTAAAATATCTAAATTATCTTCCCTCTAAAATTAAAACCTAATAACTAAATCAAAACTCTATTCTAATTAAAATCTATCCATCTTCTTCGCTTGAACATCATAAAAACAACCGAACAAACAAATTAAACATCATCAACAACCCAATAAGAAATCCAAGAAAAAAATCGATGGACAATTTCAAACTTCCCAACAAAAACGCATGATTTATGTTAGGTATTATTCGACAAATTCCACGTTTTGTTTCTCTTTTTTTTTTTATGTTTGAAAATTGTTTGATTGATTGAATTTTTAGTAAAAATTAGGTTTTCAGTGTAATTTACAGTTGGGTTTTTGAAAAAACTCAACCGTAAAATCAATTTCTGAAGGTGTTACGGTTGGGAGTTCTTAAAAACCCAATCATAATTGCATTTTAAGAATATCTTACGTTTAGGTTTTTCAAAAACCCAACCGTAATTATAAAAAAAAAATTGAAGGAGCTTTTTACGGTTTGATTTTGGTGTATCGAACGCGACCGTAACTGACCAAAACCCAGCCATAACTGAGTTACAGTTGGGTTTTAGTATAACGAACCCAACTGTAACTGACCAAAACCCAACCGTAACTGAGTTACAGTTGGGTTCAATATACCAAACCCAACCGTAACTGGTAAACAATTGGGTTTTCCCAATTTTTAACCAGTTACGGTTAGAAATTCATCATCACCCAACCGTAAATTTGTCTTACGGTTGACTACGAAGGGAAAAACTCAATCGTAAACAAGTCTGAAAAGCTAAAACAATTAATCTTTGGTTGGGTAAATCACGATTTTCATCATGAGGTATGTAAAATTTGGTTTCCATATTATACAAGGATCCATCCACCTCAAATTTCTCATTAAAATCACTCATTTTGGTTGAGTGAATCAAAGATTCAAAATCTAGGGTTTTTCAAAAATCTCCAAAAAGTTCTCTCTTTTTTCTTCTTCTTTTTCTTCCCACAAAAAAAAACATATAAAAATCTGATTTGATTTCATTAAGTATAACATTATTTTATTAATCTAATCTATTAGCTAATTAGATTAATTATTAGTAACTAAATAGGGATAATTTAACCATTATAAAATTATAATAAATATGGGTTTTTAAATTGAATAACTAATGACCCTATCTTGTTCTCACACAAAAAACCCCTCTATGAATCCATAAGCCCCTATATAAGAGATCTATTATACCATTAACATTCTGTGACCGATTTCTATTTTAGAACCATTTCTAAGGTTGAATCTGATCAGAGAAATCATAATAGGACATCCCTACCAGTCCATTCAAATTAAAGACGGAGTTAGAATTTTATATTAGTGGCGATAATTTTTAATGGTGAAAATTTCATTTAAACTAAATATATGAATTTTTCTAACCACTACAGCATATTTTTCAAAAATGAAATAAAAACGTTACACTTTTTTTTTTTGATAGAAAAATGAATTTATTTATTCAATCAACTAGAGAAAATTGTAATCTCTAGTTAAAAAATTACATATTGTTTGAGAAAAATCTCCATAACATTCTAAATTAAACTTGTCTTTTCCATTTGGAGATTTCATCTACAACCTGATTATTATCTCTACTTGTGAAATTAAAACAATATGACACAAATAATAAACTGAAATATTTAATCTCTTTAATAATATTCCTATGTTCTCAATAAACTAGATAGTCACAATCATTCACAAACTTTATGACAAGCTCAGCATCAACATCAACATCAACATCAGCATCAATGATAATTCTGTCCAGCTTCATAATATAATTAAATTGGCTATGGTCAGTATTTGTATGTAAAGCAAGGATAATCCAAATGAAAAGAGATAAATTCAAAAAAATTTAGATTTTGTAAACCTAAAGATGTCATTTTAAAAACATTCAAAAATCTAGTGGGGATAACCGATAAGGTTTCCCACTGGACCCTGCGTGGCTCCGTGCATGCATTCAATCCCAACAAGAAAGAAATGGGTCTTCTAGTCGAAACCCCTGAATCTCTGGATCCTGCCATTTCTTTTCCTGACTGACTGTCTTAATTGAGGTTTGTGGGATAAGTATATAGCAATAAAAAAATGAATGGGAAAGGATTTGTGGTCGGTATATGTTTCCATCCGCACCATGAGTGTCATGACGTCTTTCCAAATCATGGACGTCCCTAAATGATGTGTATGGGTAGAGGAAAAAAAAACTGCACGTATTTACGGCAAAGGTAAAATATTAAGTAAGAAAAGAAAAACTTATGAGAGAAGAATAAAAAAGGTCACTCAGGTATTTTCACCGATCATTAATTGAAGAAAAAAAGTTGCGAATTTCAACTTAAATGTAGGTTTTCTGGAACCTCATGGAAGAGGAAAAAATTATTAAGTTACAATCGTACAGATTGTGAATTTTAATTACAACTACTTTTATAGATTGCGAGTTTTAATTAGTACAACTAGTTTTCGTTTGATCAATTAACTGCAACTAGTTCCAAACTTAAAATCGCAAAATTTAGTAAACAAATTATATTACACCGTGTAATTGAACTTGACATCCTAAATTAGAGAGGGTTAGCTTTGCTTGGCTGATATTCAAAAGACGAGGCAGTAAATTTGACTACTCTTAAACTAGTCTAATTAACCTAGCAAAAAAGAAGAAGTTTAATTAAGACTGTTTTCATTTTCTTATTTGCAAGGCAGATATTACCTAACAAAGATTAACGATAGACAACTCCATGATGAGAAGTCTTTTTTGTTTTCTTTGCTATGTACGTAGTTGTTGTTGTATACCTATGCTAAGGAAAACGAGCATAATGAGCTTAATCATCATCATCATCATCATATCAGATACGAATTTAGAGAGAGTAATGATAAGCAATACCCATTGAGCCTCATGAAAATTAACTAGCTAGTAGAACTCAGGTCAATCTTATTAATGACCGGAAACCCCATCATCAAACAGGTATTAATTACGTACTGTAGCGAACACACATATAAAGATGCAAATGACTACCGCAGCAGGTTAAGATTGATTCAGAATAAATTAAAATTAAAAATAAAAATAAACTTGCAGACGTTAGATTACTGAAACTATATATATATATATATATATAGAGAGAGAGAGAGAGAGGGAGAGTTAAGACCGAGAAGAACTAACCTGGAATAATACCGAACTGCAGAGACCCATGGAATGAAGTTGCAACAGAATTCGAGCTCATGATTAGTCCCTCGGCCTGCAATTTGTATGCAGCAGTAGTAGTGCGTTAATTTAGTAATGAAGATGAACGGGAGTTCGATCATGATTCATGGCATTTTCAGTTTCTATTTTTTTTTGCCTAGACAAAAAGTAAAATAATTTTCTTAGTTTCCTCGAAATAAGCTTAAAAACTATTTGCATTTCAGTTATGAGTTATGACAACAATCTGTTTTCCTTAATAAATAAAAGGAAGGTTAGTAATTAGGTATACACTCTCGTAACTCCCTGCATCTTATGGTTAACTTAACCTGCCTCCCTATGTTTACTATAAAAAAACAAAACAAAGAAACTCTTGGACAAGGAAAGACAACCAAGGAGTCTTCGGATTGATTATGCACATGAGAATGTGTAATTATCTACCATTCAAGAAGCACCAAAATAATAATTTGAGAATGGATGATACAAACGTTTTGTATAGCGTATGATTATGTGAGAATTTTATGTTTAAAACCTAACTAAAGATAGTGGTAACTAGAATTAATATAGGGTGTACATGAAAGGTGTAACAGTAGATGTTGATTTGTTTAAGATTTGACTGGTAGATATGGTATGTGTTTGTTCTTGTGCATGTGGGTTGGATAGAGGACTTATATATAAAATGCAACTGGTTGATGATGCATTCGTATGTTATAGCTACTGATCTACACCTAATTGATGAAGATCATTAGATGGTAACAACCAGACTTTCTAAAACCCTAATAAAGATACTTCCGCAAATCATTATGAAGTTTAGATATATGTCATCAGTTGCAACAACATCTTCCTTTCTACCCTTCTCCAGTCAACTACTAATCTTATCTTTCTCACAAGAAATATATTGGCAAATCCTTCCAGTACTCAAACTGGATATTGCGTGCATGGCTTTGTTTTCGTTTTCTCTTGTTAGTGGCTTGGGTTTGACTCCAGCTGGACTGCTACTCTTCTAATTATAATATACTGGACTTTATTTGTCTATTATAGACAAGTTTCATGGTAGCATAATTATTCTTAAACTGCGTGTAGTGATGCAGATCAAGAAAAATAAGATCTATATTAGTAAAATTTGGATTTTAGTATTTCAATTGTTAATATCAGTTAATCCGGATTTTAATATTTTACTAATTTTAAAAACATATAAAAGGATTGTTTGCTTATTCCAAGGGGTTAGTTGGCTGCCTAAAAATTTAAATCCTTTAGAAATTACGAATTTGATTATGTTCACTGTCTACGTTGGTTGCACAAATGCATCTAAACCCTTCAAGGACGACTACCATACGCTTAAGGCATCATGTAGGTACGATGAACATAATTATATTGAACCAACATTAAACCCACGAATCGTTCTTATAGTGATCATACAAATTTCTCCTGTAATGTGTTATGGCTACATTATCCTGTCATATATTCAAGCTCGCAATCTCAAGATGTCTAGTCTTGGATCATAATTTGCATTGTGTAACCAATCACATGTGCAAATAATATACCTCTACAAAAAGATCAACAATCACCATCACTTATAATATATTAAATAGTTACTAAATACGAATATTCGACGATCATATATGTGACCCCATATATAGCTCTCTAGTATATAAATATTTGACAATTATTGGCCCTTCCAGTCTTTATTATCTTTATCTTTAAGTGAAAACATATCATATTTTTGAATGTGGATCGTATTTTGGTAATTTAAATTGGAGCACTGTAAGTAGTCACTTACAAACACTAGTCCAGAATAGATTATGAATAACACTTTTAAATAACGGGTTAATTATATAAATATGATTTTACTAATGAAATTCGTGATATACCATAAAAATAATGGGGTCCATCATTTAACGCAAAAGAAAAACCATTATTTTCAAAAATGGTAATTTGCTAAGTGCATGATTTAATGGTAACCCATTAAATAACATAATATGTCTGACAAATATTTTATGTTTACATATGACCACCACCGGTTTTGTTACACATCCAAAAATAGCTAGTCATATTATAATATTAAGATTTTTAAAAAATTAAACCGGTTCATCTAGTGGAAAATGGAATTTTAAGATAAATTGAGCTTACTAAAACAATCCAAAGCCCATTGGGAAACAAGAGATTGTCGGTTTTGTAAAATGATTTTCTTGGACTAGCCCAATTTTAAAGGGATTCTTCCTAATTTTTGGCTTAGGTCATTATGAAGTAAAAACCAAAATCCCTTATAATGGCTATAATGCCCTTCATATATTATTTATTTTAGTTCTATTTATTTTTTATTTTTTAGGTTTTTTATTTTTTTTAGCCGAACCTCAATCTATTTTTCATATGCGACGAATAAACTAAGGTTCGGCTAGGAAAAACACAGGTCGGACCTCAATAGGTTGTTTATATACGGAGAACAGGTTGATGTTCGACTAGGAAAAGAACCTAGTCGAAGCTCAATTAATATGATCTTTATATTAAAGTTTGCCTAGGAAAAAAACACAACGTTAACCAAACCTGGGTTCAGATAGGGGAAAAAAACAAATCTGGATTTTGGTTAGGAAATACTAAAATAAAAAATAGCCAAAAATTAACAAATAAATAAATAAAATAAATAATAAAATAACTAAAATATTTATAAGAATAATAATGTAATTTAAATAAGTAAAGGGTACTTAGTCATTTAGTAAAACTAGGACATCCCTTATCATCAGACAATATATGGACTAATCACTTAATGGTCAACCCAAAATTGGGTGGGTTCCTAAAAAATTGTTCGTTTAATAGTTCGTCAGTTAGAATCTATCTTATAATTAGGCCTAAAATTAGGCTGTCAGTATCAAGTTTTGGCAGTAGCTTTGTCTGCAAACTTGTGATACATATGGATTTGATCCATTTTCAAAGAATTTCTTGGAGTGAGAGATTCAACAAACCTTTCATTCGTTTCTTCCACCATAGAAAGTTGAGTTCATCAAATCTTGGTGGTTGGTTCACTGGACTTGATTCATGAGAACCTCGAATTCATTTTCTTGATGGTTGGATCGCACTAAACACAGACTGTTAGGTCTTTTTTCGTGTTTGTCTGCTCTGATACCAATTACACCATAATCTTTTTGATATCAACCTATACAGACTCACTTTGTATAATCTTATCGAAACAATAACAACCAAAAGATTTCTTTCAACGAGGTGATTCTTGGTAATAGTCAAATAACTATCTGAACTAACTATAAAGCTAAACAATATAATACGGAAGTAAAATAAATCACATGATATACAAGATTTTCTAACAAGGAAAACTGCTTGGCAGAAAAATCTCGGGACCTTGTTCAATTTTGAATACTCTCATAATTAAGCCGCTATATACAAATTGACTACCCCAACTTCGTATAGTTGAGACCAAATAAACCACCCTAAGTTACTCAGGTCCTCAATATCCCACGTCTACAACCAATCTGGCCAACACACGTGAATCCCAAGATAAAGTCCCATATCTCGAGTCACTTCACGACTGTGAAAACTTCTGCACCTGACACTTTTGTATCGTCACCTGAAACAGTAAGGAACTAACCTACTTCAGTAACCAACTCACTTATAAATCTCCCATAGTCAATCTTTAGATCAGTGATAAAGTAGAGTCAAGGGATCTTCTGTTTAATCAATAATCTTCTTTGGCCAAAAGATCAAACCAAGACGATGATTATAAAATAATCAATCTTGATGAACAAGCTCTATCCAAGTAACTTAATGCAGCTAGAAAGTTTGTTCTATCTTCTACAAGTATGTTGTTTATAAATAATCTTCTTTTGTAATCCCAGAGAATCAAGTTCGAATAAATTCACATACAAAGATCATAACAAAAAAGAAAAGTCTTCAAGTCTTCAATCTTCAATTATAATCTTCAAAGTGTTGCAGAACAACTTGATTCCACTATTAATCAACCGCATATAATGGAGTCTGTTAACATCGCATGGTAAAAAAATTCTACCCTACAAATCCAAAATCACTTAAATCCGTATTAGTCAAATCTTCAAACAAACTTGAGTGTCCTTATAACAGAAGAGAATGACCTTAGAATAAACAAGTTTGATCAACCGAAGACTACATCGTCAGTTCAAACACAACTAATCAAATGAAAACTAAATAACAATCTAGCCTTATAGCAACGGTAAAATTATAGGTTTCTTGATCCCAAAGAAAACTTAACAAAAAGCAACACAACATGTTTCACCTAATTAACATAACAAGTTGTCTTTTCCACACTCACAAAAGGTGTGTTCTGTATGAGTTTGTAATAATACAAGACTCCTCTATTTATTATGTTATGACTCCCTATCCAGGATTCTCATGAGTCTCTTTTCAAATCTAAGCATTGGTTGGAATTAATTTATTTACCAATTTCGAAAATTCTCAAAATATGCAATAATAATATTTTTCTGAAATTAGCAAACACCTAGTAATATCCAACTCATAATCGATTGCACTCTTAGTATGACAACTAAGATTAGCTAGCACATAACATATACTTTACTAAAATAGTTTGCTAGAGATTTGCAAACCTCTGGAAATGAAAAGTATGGATACCAAGTATGATATTGGAAAATTCATATCTTGGGATCTTGCCTTGAGTATCAAAGGTGTATTCTGGAATATTAAGAAATTAGATTTTAACACATGTTGATATCATTATGTTGATATTCTAATGAACTTCCCAATCTAACTTGTAATTTTTCGATATCTACACAAACCCGTGAAAATTAACAAACCAATCGAAAAAGTAAACAAAAGACAGATTCCCTCAGGATCGGTCCTAGGACAATCCTTCCCACTAGGGATCTGTCATGAACCCTATTTCGACTTTGAAAACAAAGTTTCGTAAGTCTAATTCCTTATAATATGTTTCTAGAAATTGCTTTCAAACATATTTATTAAGGTTTGGATTCACCTGGAAGTTCAACACACTAAATAATAACAAGTTACCGAAATTGGTAACTAGAGAAAGTCTCAACAATTTTATGTTCTTAGTCTAACCTAACGAAGTTGACTTTAGTAATCTACTCAAGCAACTTTAAATTTCGGAACCATACTTGAGAACCAAAATTGGTGGGTTCAACCGAGCAGTGCTCTAGCAAAATGGCTCCACATATCCTCAGAAGAAGAGACTGAACACAGTGCTAAAACCGAGATATATTAGGATAACTGAAAGTCCTAGAAACTCCTGGGTATTCAATTAGGATTCGTATGGAATCATTAAATATCTAGGGTGTTCAAATTGGATTATTTAAGATTCAACAAGTATCCTAGGCATTCAATTTAATTTTAGGATAGTAGAGGGTCCAAGATATACAAGGATTCTTCTGGATATTTATAGGAAAAATATGTATGTTATTATCTTATATCTATCTCAACCAAACCACGAGAGTTTCATAGATTCTTATGGATAAATTACATACTTGTTTTTTTTCTTCTTTTTTTTTCCTCTTTCTATATCAAGTCAAGCTATTTGTTCCTACTGGAACATATCATTTCTTCCAATGGATTTATGATATTCGATGATGTTGGTCATGAATATCTCTTTTAAAAATAACATCTCCTTTATTGACTGGAACGTCATTGTATTTTTATCTCATTCATTTTCATATGTTGCCTTTGTTTATAACCCCTTCAAACTTTGGCGTTTGACCCGAAATATAAAAAGTTGTTGAAGCTCTTTTTTTTTTATATGTATTGTAACTTTGTTCTTGATAAACTATTTGGTGTTTGAAAATGTGTTTTAATATTTATCAATCTAAATTAGTCCATTCTAATCCAAAATTATATATATATATAAAAATCCAGGATTCTTTTAAGAAACCTAATTAATCCACTAGATTCAGGTAAAAATGTAATCAATTTATATCCACAAAAATCTTGATTCAATACACCCCTGTAAGTCAATGATTTGCTATAATAAAATTAATTTTTATCATTTATGATCCCGTTCAAGTTATTTACGCCTTGGTTGGTTGCTTATTCATTAAATTTCTTTGATGTTAGATTTATTTTTTTCAAATATATGGAACAAACTATTGATTGAACTTATCTTTAATTTCTCTAATTGAGCAATTGACAATTGTTATCTATACCGTTGTTCGTTATCTTTTTGTAAAAATATGCTTTTGCATATTAGTCCACAAAAATAATAATGCTAATAGCCGTAATTTACAAATCATATATATTTATTTGCATACAAGATAAACATATGCAATTATTTTTGTACGATCATGATTTAAAACTCATATTCTATGGTAAAATTAGCATTTTGGTTTGATATGTAAAAGCAGGGTTCAGATCCCTATCCGAACCAAGCTAGTAGGACTAGCTTTACTGTCGAACCCAATTCGTCCGACCCAGCTATACAACTACATTATTACAAATTTTTAAGGTGAACATTGAACCCTTAATTTCCTCCAAATTGCCTTGCTGAAAAACTAGCATTTTTATGTTCCTTCTAGCATTATATAAAAGAACCCTATTATTGGGGCTACAGTGTTTGGTTCATAGGGCCTTACAAGATGACAAAATAGGTCATCTTGAATCCAACTCAATGCCCCTTATCCTAGTATTTATAACAATACCTAGACTACCCTAGATTAATTAGAGTTAATATTAAACTAATTAATAGTTAGTTAGTTGATATGCTTAACGAATTAGTTTAAAGTTAATGTAAAACTAAAATCAAAATATTAACATTTTAGTTTGAAGGGAGAAGAAGAAGTGGAAAAAAGAAGAATTTTTTTCTTCTAAACCTAGAAATTTTGATCCACCCAAATGAGTGATTCTAAAAATAGTTTTGAGGTAGGTGAATCCTCTTCTTCTAAATCAAACAAGATATTCATACAACAAAAAAATGATCCAGAGATGGCTGATTTTCTAGATAATCAAGAGTTTTTAACCCAAACTCAAGAATATGAACTTTACTATGATTTTGAAGATCCAAGGAAATAATATGAAGAAAATGAAGCTCAAACAAGTCAGTTATAATCTAACTTAACTACAAAACTGTTTTTGTTACATGTAATTGCTTAAAGTACGTAGAAAGTTTGATTTTTTCGCTGCCAGAAAACCCCTAAATCCCATACGTATGCTGATTACGGATGGGAAATCATGGTTTCCTAGCCGTATTGTAGATATATGGTTGGGAAAAGATGAGCTCCCAACCGTAAACGGTTTTCTATGACTGGATAAATAAGAAATCCTAGTCGTAGAAAGTATATATGGCTAGGTCGTGCGCACGAGAACCCAGCCGTAGTTGCATGGCATATTAAATGCTATCCACTACGGCTGGAAAAGCCGGCCGTAAGCAAATCTCCAGGTCGCTTACGGTTGGAAAATATAAAAAAGATGGTCGTAGTGTGTTATTTATGGCTGGAAAAGCCCACCGTACTGAAAACTCATCTTGCATACGGTTAGATTTTTTGTTATCGGTCCAGCCGTAACTAGTGTGTTGAGATGATTTTTCCTGTTTTTTTACGGCTATGTTTCATTTTTCTTAGATGGAGGCCATACTTGAACCAATGAAAGATCAACCCCTATCTGTTAGCTAATTGAGTGCGGATACAAGAGATCACTACGCTAATAACTTTGAATGGGTATATATGCGAAGAAATGGGCTCGAGAACAAGGGTTGAAAAGATGTGCATTATAGTTCAAAACTATCAAGTAAGACCCACCACCTTTCAAATGGTTTGCGAGAGTAATGACGAGTACAAGAGTCATCAAAGAAAGGATTTTGTGTATAAACCAAAGAGCACGAGGAAGAGGGGAATGCGTTATATAAAGAAATGTGGTTTCCCTTTTAAGCTTCAATTTAAGTACAACAAGGTCAAGAAAGTATGGTTTATGAGTGAGGTGGTATCAGGATTCCATAACCACCCAATTGCGGAGAGTTTGATCAACCATCCTTATGCGGCAAGGTTCAACCCCTAAGAGGTGGAGCTAGTAGATATGTTGAGTCAACAACACACAAGACCTATTAATATCCTTTGTGGTTTGAAGACATTAAACAACAATAACTCATTGACCTTGACTACCATCTACAATGCAAGAAAAAATTGAGAAGTGATCAATGGAAAAATAGAGAAGTTATGCAACAATTATTGCATTGGAGGAAAAGGCGAACTACACGGTAGTGTATGAGAAAGGGGAGGTAATATATCTTTTGTTAGCTCATCCGGAGTTTGTAACATTGGCAAGATGCTTCCATCAAATTCTTTTTATGGATTGCAAGTATAAAACAAATAAGTATAAGATGTCGATATTGAACTTTGTTGGGCAAACATCGACGAAGTCGCCTTTTAGTGTTGGGTTTTATTTTTACTAGATGAGAGGGAAGAAAGTTACATGTAGGCATTGCAAACGGTCAAGTTATTCTACCAAGAGGGCTATACTCCCAAGGTGGTGATTACGGATAAGGAGCAAGCATTGATGAGTGCGATAGAGCGTGTTTTTCCCGATGCACATCATTCTCTATGCACGCTCCATATATAGAATAATGTCCAAACCAATTACAAGCCCAAAATTGTACCACCAAGGAAAACCGAGATAACGAGGATTAACAAACTACCGGTAGAGAAACAACAAGCGGAGAAAGAAATATTCGAGGAAAGCGAAAAACTAGCCAAGGTAAAATGGGCTAGTTTTAACTTAGAGTGGGATGCTTGATGTGATTTTTTATAGTGGTAAAAAGAGGTTCGATTCTCGAACT
>JAJJMC010003936.1:11811098-11858338 GCA_023531435.1 Papaver californicum
GACTCGGCCCGATCCAGCTCGCTGGGTTGACTCGCTGGGTTGACCCGATCCAGGGGTGCCCCAATCCAAAGTGTGGGTGCTTTGATCCATTTTCCCGGGTGCCTTGAACACTTTTTAAGCCAATTTTTCCACAAATCTTTATTCTTCTAATGTACCTACAAAAGCATAAAAACACGTAATAGATACAGAATCGAATACTAACTCACTAGAAATTAAGGTGCAATTCAGACACTAAAATGTGTCTATCAATGCTTTGACTTGGTTGATGACGGAAGAAATTTACCTTCGAAATGAGTATATATTAATGGCCCATTGTAAAAGCTACCCGGATGTTCTAGAGTATTTGAAGACACATTTGTCGGATCCTCACAAAGAGAAGTTTGTTAGCGTGTGGGTAAACAAACATAAACACTATGACAACCAAGCGACTAGCACGGTCGAGTCATCTCACAATCAATTCAAGAGTAAGCTAAATGGGTGTGACGGTGGATTTGTTGTGTTGTTTGATGCTATGGAAGACTACTTCAAGCATGACCTTGAACGAATCGGAGGGCTATTTGAATTTAGCCGATCTAGAAAGCATGTTGTCTATTTGGACAACCTTTAGCTACAAGGAATAACATACTATGTCTTTCATTGGGCCATTGAGAAGATAATGGGGGAAGTTGATGAGATGAAAACGCCATTTCTGGGTGAAGAATATATATACTCCTAACATGTCGGCTTTGGGACTTCCATGCCGGCATGTGATAGCTAGGTACGAAGAACAAGTGATCCCATCGAAGATGTGAATCCTTTTCGGAGACAACTTTCATTTAACGATCCATTACCAAATGACGGTTTAGGTGATGTGTTTTGCGACACCGATGCTCACAAAAAATTATTTGACAAGTACGCTTCATTGAATCTGTCCTAAAGACAAATTTGGTTGTACGAGTTGCGGAAATTTAACCGCCCTTTCACTAGAGACGATATTATAGAACCGGCTAAGAGAGAAGGAACAAGTAGGCCTAATACTAAAAAGGCAAGGAAGGAAGAGAGAAAAGAGGCGAAAAAAATGGTCCAAAAGAATGCAAAATTGTTGAGAAAGAATGCAAAACTGGGAGTCTGAAATCAAAGAGAGCCTTCGGGTTTTGAGCACTTGAGAGCATTGTATGAGGATGTGAAAAGAGAAGCTACGACTATAACAAACGGAGCCGGAGTAAAACGGAAGAAAGCGGACCAAGCGTTAGAAATGTAAAAGGAAAATGTCCATAGCTTTCCCCCCAAGGAAGTTCAACCATTAAAAATGATTCTTCTAAAATTGGTATCAAAGATTTAGCAAGAAGGATGTTTGATGTTAACGGAAAAGCTCCGGCGGTTGAAGAAAATCCGGTAGTGATAGCGTCAAATTATGAGAAAGAGACGGTTCATATCGCAAGAGGAACAATGGTTGCCCCCCCAAGAGATGAGAAAGGTCAAACTTACCGATGATGTTGAAGGTGACGTGAATTGTGGTTTCCATGTTTGCGCGGAACAACTTGGAATTTATAGAGGGCCCAGAACTAACAGTGTTGACTAATGCACCTACATAAGGTACAAGATGTTATGTGAACTCCGAAAACAACCGTATTTCTACAAGGCAGTGATGGCATATGGGGAAGATGGAGAACAAAAGGCGGATATCGAGGAAAGGTTCATTCGAAAGGCGTTTAATTTGAAAATCAAACATCACAAGTGATCATTGGATGTCCATGTCGATTTATAACCACTTACTCGTCGAAGTATTCTCTTGCATCGCACACTATTTTACGCTCGCAATAGTGTGTACAATCGCCCCAACCAAAACCACTTATTTAGAAGAATTTTCTAATATAAGAGTTTTCATTTCCCACGTACGTAAATATCATTTCATCGGTCTCCAATTAAAAGAAGATTACCAATTTCCTCCTCTTTACAACGCGTGCAACAACGAAATCTCCAAGGATTGGTGTCATAGGTTCAAGCACCAATTTAAACTTTGGAATGCGATGACCATGCCGAAACCAAAAGAACCACCATGTGTAATTGAGTAGATGTGATGAATGATGGTGATTAAATGATAAGATATGTAATTGAATCACTCTTTATGAATGAGAATATATTTTGTAAATAATGTCATGGTTTCTCCAATTTTTTATTAAAAAAACAGTGAGAAGTGAAAATGCAGAGTGACTTACGGCTGAGTTTTGCTAGTACTGACCTAGCCGTAAGTGACCCTGGTTTATGAAAGTTTATTTTCTCTCAGGTTTACGGCTAGGAATACTAGTAAACCTACCCGTAAAACTGTGATTTAAAGTTTTACGACTTGGTTTTTGGACAATACTGGTCATAAACCTGACTAAAATGTGTAAAGAGAAATAATACATACTTACAACTAGGTTTACTAGTATGAAAGTGAGAATTTCCTAGCCCTAAGTGACCCTGGATTTTAAAATTTTACTTGCTTTGAAATCGATTTTAACCCAAATTGTAATATGCTTCCATTCATTAAATATTATTTTATCCCAGTACATTGACTACAACAATTATTTCCCTTAAAATTATTATAATATCTCATACGAAATATGAAGAAGTCCTTAAGGATATCAAAATGAGGTTCATGTGTGAAATTTGAACCTTTTCATTTTCTCCATTAATTTCTAGTTTGAGATACGACCTCATTATCAGATTCACCTGTAAGTCGAAGTTCATTACAAAGACGAATAAAAAATCCATATATTCCTTCACTTGTCTTTGTAGATCCATAAATCGACAAAACAAATTAGGCACATTACGGTTATTAATGTTGCCGGTGTCGCTGTAAAAGTTTTCGTGAATATTTCTCCAATAACTAAGACTGACCAAACCACCTTGCCTTCGTTCTTCTCCTCTATTTGGATAGCATAGAACATAGTTTCTGCAAAGAGATAAGTCTACATCCAAAGAAAAAGTAGGTCGATCCATTTTGAAGTATATACTAGAATGGGAATGTAAGAGTTTTGGAAGGATAACATGGATGTAGAAGGTGTTATTTTGATTTGGCCAATTGAGTATATATAGGTGGAGTTAATTTTCATAAAAAACCCACCCAGTTATTGTTATAAGGCTCTATTTTCAATAAATACCCACCCAACTAGTATTCTAACGGCTTTATTTTTGAAAAACACCCTTATAAAGTGTGCTTTAGTCAAAAATCAGGGCAACATTCGACTAGAAAGTGGAGTATAGACCCAGCCGTAATCTTGGTTTACGACCAGGTTGTTCACTTGATCCAACCGTAAATCTCCCTGAATCTCTGTAATTTTTTTAATGCAATTCAAAGTACACATATAAAATACTAATATTATTTCATAACAACTTTCATTGAAGGAAATGACATTACAATAAAACTTACAATAAGGGAAAAGAACATTACATCGAAGGAAAGGACATGACAATAACTTGCTGGGTTTTTTCATACCTCATTCAAAAATGTCATTGCATCATCAACCGTTTTATTTTCAAACCCACCTGTACACAAAGACTCGACCATGGTTGTCGTTGGATAATCTATCCTTTCATAGAGGATATGGACTAGCCTTACCTTTTATAGGCCATGATGAGGAAATTGTGTCAATAAATCATTGAATCTCTCCGAATACCTTACAAAGATTTTCCCTCTTGTTGCGCCATTGTGTAAATCTGTTGCCTAATATAGGATTTTTTGTTCCTAAGGAAAAATTTCTAGAAAAAGGAAGATGTAAGTTGTTCATATGTTTCAATGGACTCAGACGACAAACGATATAACCATGATTTGGCCTTGTCTCTTAGGGAAAAAGTAAACAACCTCAGTTTCAATGCTTCATCAGTCAGGTTGGCAATTATTAGTGTACTACAGATTTCCTCAAAATCCCTAATGTGAAAATAGGGGTATTCATTTTCTTTTTCTAAAAAGACTGAAAACATCTGTATGGTTCCAAATTTCAACTCATAGTTTACGCCGATAAATGCTAACTTATGATGGGTAGTCCTAGTAGGATACAAATAATCTTTCAAAGTAGCAGTTGCTGGTACTACCAAATTGTTAGAGAAAATGGGCTTGAAAAAACTTGGTTAATGTTTTGTTATTGGTCTTGGGTAAAATGGGTTTAGGACCAAGGGGTCACTAAGGAAAAACTAGCACATTTTTCACTTTTGTGAATGAACCTTTAATCCCATATTGGAGAAACTAAAGATGTTTCCTCTCCATATTACTTAGAAATTTGCATCTAAGGGAGGCCCCTTAGGGGTTTAGACTCTTTTGTGGTTGGGAGAGGACTAAGGCTATGGGCTAGTTGGTGCAACCAATACTTATCTTTTTGGACAAATATTTTTTAAATTATTTGCTTAAAGAATTTAAAACTAAATTAAATTTTGTTTTTAATGTGGGGGGCGCGTCTGACTCGGCGAGTATAAATCTTGTCATAATGGAAAATAAATTTTTCCCGTTTATTACCGTTCAAAAATAAAATTTTGCACATAATTTTTTTATTAGATA
Source organism: Papaver californicum (assembly GCA_023531435.1). Lineage (NCBI taxonomy): Eukaryota > Viridiplantae > Streptophyta > Magnoliopsida > Ranunculales > Papaveraceae > Papaver > Papaver californicum. The sequence goes on from JAJJMC010003936.1 coordinate 11,815,615, forward strand.
TAAAATTTATTTTCATTCATTATAACACTGATTTCACTCCCCATCTCTGCCTATAAAAGAAAAAGGAATTCTTCATTTCAAAGCACACCAGAAGCAGCTACTATCCTGACTTCTTTTCCCATCTTCTTGCTTTGTTTTGCGCACTGCTTGTTTATTACCCTTCCATATCTAAATTGTTGTTGAGTTTGTTTGAGGGTGACTAGTATTGTGCTTATACTAGTCATAACAGCAGTTCTATCCTGGACACATCTCCGCTGTGGGGGTATAGCATCTCTCATTCTTGAGGATTACCCACAGACTATTGTGTTAAGGACAATTTGCTGAGAAGGTGGCTCTGTCCACTGCGTGATATCAATTCAGAGATTTCATTAACCTTAACATCTTCTTCTGTTTAGTATTTTTATTGTTACAGATCCAACACAAAGTACTAGAAGTGACTTCTTAACACAGTGTCAAACTTTCACAATTAAAATTTTCAAAAACAAGGCTCTCAGAGGAAGAGTCCTCGAGACCCATCATAACATTAGAGATTGGTCCTCACACTAGTTATATGCGAACTTATTTCGGTATTGCGTGACAATTATTTATTTTAAATGCTTTTAAATAATTTTTGAAGTTGCCAAGATATATAAATTTCAGAATAAAAACTTGCTCATTTCATTTGGCTTAAGTTACGTGTTAATTGCCTCCATTTCGACAGTATCATTTTCTTATAATCCCTATTAGGCTGTGATCACCCCTTTGGTTTTGTTTTCCACAGAGTACGAAGCGAGGTTGAGGCAGTAATCTTGGGAAGAGCTTACAACTGGGAGCTTGAACAAAAATTGGTATCTTGCTTGTGTCTTTAATGTGTATATCACGGGGATGGATCTTGGATAGTCTTATGTTGCTTATGAACCATGCATGTGCTTACGCTTCATTTGCAATCATTTTTATACTACTGATTTCTGGTCCCATTTTACTACCAGGTCCAGCAGATCAGATTCTAAAAATAAAACACCAGTTAAGAGGAGAGATGTGGTTGCGCCGCTCACCGGTCATTCCAAAATTTGAACCTCTAAGAAGATCAACCCAGTGTCCATGGATGCTTAATTCCTCCACTTCTTATTCAGATACCCCAATTAAGAAAACAAAGCTTGCTCCTCTACAGTTTTTTATCTCTTTTATGCCCATCCCTTATACCACTTGATGATTTTTTCACTGCGAATCTTATTTGATTTCTAAGTTATGGTTTTTATATAACAGGAGAGAAAAATGATAGATTCAGTCTTTGGGCCAAAGGAGGAGATGGAGGCAATGTGTGTTGTAGTGTTCGCCGCAGTCTAGCCGAACGTCAAGGCACACCTGATGGTTGGTTTAATATGAGTCCCTTCAAATTTGAACTTTTTAGAAGTTAATATCAAGTTTGAATCTCTAGTGTGGGCCATTGGTTTGGATTTCTTACAAAAATCCTCCCATGAATCTCTGTTTAACAGATTCAAGTGTTGTTTCTTGTGAACTCATGGTCAATATCCAATTTTGAATAGGAATCAGCATATTGAAATGATTTACTGCGTGAAATTTATTGGTTTCTTTTAGTTAGTTTCTAATATACTTTCTATTTTGTTTGAGTGTTCTAGGTGGAAGTGGTGGGAGAGGTGGCGATATGATCATAGAATGCTCTCCAAAAGTTCGGGACTTCAGGAATCTTCAACATCATACGGTTAGTGCAAATGTAATTTCTCAACTGCTCGAATTAGTCACACGGCCTCTGCTTAAGAAATTTGGTTATCCTACAACATATAACTGAGATTTTTTTGGTCCCACAGAATGCAAAAAGAGGTGGACATGGCGCACCTAAGAGTATGATAGGAAGCCGGGGGAGTGGAGCAGGTTACATGTCAAAATCGTGTTTTGTGATTGCAAACCGAGTCCGGGGTTTCAAATTTATTAAGCAATCGCATTCTAATACCCTTATTTTTATCTACTAGGTTGTTCTAGTACCTGTTGGTACTGTTATTCATCTTGTGGATGGTGAAATTCCTTCTGCTGTTGAAAATCGTTCATTGAAGGCTTTGGATCCCTGGGAAATCCCTGGTGCGCTTGAGGTTGATTCCTCTAACTCCGATCAGAGAACTAAATCTCACTCCTCCCATGCAGCGGAAGTTCTAAACACAGATGATTTGGATACGTTAACGTCTACCCTTAAAAGAAGTGATAGAAGCTTAGCTAGCATGTGTAAAACTTCATGCACTTCTTCCACTGAATTTCAAACTGCACCATCTTTTAGTAAATGCCTACCGAGCATCAACAAGGAAGAACTTATATCCCATTCCGAAATTGGTAAGCTGGAGAATAAAGACCTAGAGAATACTGAAGATGAAACTGAATATATGAAGATAATATGGAAGGGAAAGAAGAAATTCAATACAATGTTGCAGAGCTAACAAAACAAGGCCAACGAGTTCTTGTTGCTCGTGGTGGAGATGGTGGCTTAGGTAATGTTTCTTTTGGGAAGCATTTCAAGTTCAAGAGTAAAGTGTCAAATGATGAAGATCAACCTTCACTGTCTACCGGTTTGCTGGCCTAGTTCAGAATCTGTGCTTGTCTAAGAACTAAAGAGTATTGCTGATGTGAGTCTTGTTGGGATGCCAAATGCTGGAAAAGTACTCTTCTCGGGGCTATATCAAAAGCAAAACCCACAGTAGGACATTATGCGTTTACAACTTTAAGGCCAAGTATAGGAAATTTAAACTACGATGACTTCTTCTCAGTCACAGTGGCCGACATTCATGGAATTTTAAAGGGAGCTCATGAAAATCGTGGACTTGGGCATGCATTTCTGCGGCACATTGAGCGAACAAAAGTTCTCACATGTATGTGGTATAACAACAATGGAGGAATGGTAAATGAATCTCACTCCAAAACACAGAACAAAATCAGTATTTCTTATTATCACTAAACTGAATTACAGACAACTTATATTAGGGAGAGGTTTCAACCGTAAGTGTGTGTGTGCACATGTGCATGTTAACCATGTGACCAATGACAATAAGACCTGTACATGTGCACCTCACATGTGTGACCTTTAACAGAAACTAACTAATACATGTGCACCTCACATGTGTGGAATGAACCAGAATGAAAACAGTTAGGTCTGTTTCTGTTGTAGAGAATAGGCTGGTTCAATATGGTAGACTTGGCAGCAGCACTAGATGGTAAAAAAGGTATACCTCAATGGGTACAGCTTAGATACTTGGTTTTAGAGCTTGAGTTTCATCAAGAGGGTTTATCAGATCGGCCATCCTTGGTAGTAGCCAATAGAATCGACGAGGAAGGAACATAGGGTGTTTTGGAAGAACTAAAGATCAGAGTTCCAGGAGTGCCCATTTTCCCTGTTTTTGCAGTCTTTGGAGAGGGTGTGTTTGAGATAAAATCTGTTTGCCGAAAAAAAAAGGGAAAGTATCCTCGATCATTATTTGCTTCTATGAAATAAGGGAGGAGATTATCTCGTAATATCTGTGTGTATCAGCAGTATATTCTCGAACTGGATAAAGCAACATCGTATTATTCTTGCGCTCTGATTAAGGAAACAACATCTATATCTTGATCGAGATGTTAACTGCCAGATTTGATTCTCATTGATTAAAATTTATTTTAGAAGATTTGGAAGAGAATGTTGTTGTAGTATGTAAAGGGGTCAAAGAGAACAATTAAGGGGGGATGGCTTCTGCCAGAGTTGAAAAAAATCAAAGAGATTTTTTTCAGAAAACTAGGGTTCCTCACGTGAAGAAGAAGAAGAAGAACATAACACAGTTCTTAACTGTCGTTTTTAAACGTGGTCTTTGCTCTTGATCTCAGCTGCTTTTGTAAATGTTTTGCTACAGTCGTTGCAACAGTTTCTGAGATTTGTACAAAAAAAAAACTGTCTTTATTTACTTCGCCCGAACTAGGTCGTTTAGTTGAATCATTTTATTCCTTATGCGACTTAGTTAGTCGGTTCTTTCTTATCTCTTTTCTTCTTCTCAAGCACTTTTGAGCTATGTACCTATCTTTTGAGAGTGTTTCGAGCAACATGAGCCAAACCCCAACATTGGGATAATGGAGGATGCCATATTTCACAATTGTGTGATAAATATATTTAATTCTTCTATGACTTTTGTATTAATTTAAATTGAATTATGATTTTTACTAATTAGGTGTGATTTTGATAGTGTATGCTTAGTCTAAAGTACTTTTGATGCGACATGCTTATGATTTAAATTTAATATTTTAAAAATCTATTTATGGCAAAGAATTAGAGTCAGTATTTCTATTTTATGAGCTATGATTGTCTAGAACTAATATATGAATCACATGAATATGATGAATGGTGGAATCCCGAGTCCCAGTATCTCTCGATATTCTTATTATCTTTTATTTATTTGCTAGCTAAATTAGAATTGAAGTCTAAAATCAAATCTTAATATGTCCGAGTAAACGAATTTTCTTACCAATGTTACAACCACATCACTCAATGAAACAAATGTTACTCTCATTCCCAACACAAATAACAAACAATTTCCTTCTGACTTAAGGCCCATTGCTTTATCTAACACCTCATACAAGATTATCTCAAAAATTATAGCGTCAAGAATGAAAAAAATCATGGGAAAAATTATTCCCCGCTTCAAGTTGCATATATGTCGGGTAGACAAATTTCAGATAATATTCAACTTGCTCAGGAGATTATTCATACAATGTAGCGAAAAAAGGAAGGTAAAGGTTTAGTGGCTTTAAAACTTGATACGTCTAAGGCTTTTGATAGGTTGGAATGGAGTTTTCTAGTTGATGTTATGAAGCAAATTGGTTTCTGTGAAGATTGGTGCCATCTCATTAGGCAATGCATTAGTACTACAAAGATCTCTATCACTTTGAATGGTTCTTCTTGTGATTCATATAATCCTTCTAGAGGGATTCGGCAGGGAGATCCTTTATCTCCATATTTATTCATTATAGCTATGGAGGCTTTGTCAAGGCAGTTACATGTTGCTAAGCAGAAAAACTACATACAAGGCATAAAGATTGCTAAAAGGGCTCCATATCCATCTCCCATTTATTTTTTGCACACGATTGTTTTCTCTTAACAACTACAGATCCCCACAATGTTAACAATGTTCTCCAAGTTATTGAGGATTTTGGTGCGGCTTCAGGTCAAATGGTAAACTTTTCTAAGTCAAGTGTTTACTTTAGTAAGAATATGCCAAGTAGATTTTGTAGATTGCTCTCTAGAAGACTCAAAGTTCAAAGAATGAGTCTAAATGAAAGATACTTGGGGATTCCTCTCATTATTGGTAAAGGTAAGAAATAATATTTCTCAAACCTTGTGGATAAAGTTCAATCTAAATCGTCTATTTGGTAAAGTAAAACTCTCGCTTAAAGTGTTGAAACTATTATAGTTAAGCATGTCCTAAATGCTATTCCGTCTCATTCTATGAGTTATTTGAAAGTTCTGGATTGTGACGCCCCGAGAAGTTCCACCTGAAGCGCTATGCGCCAGGCATACCAAAACTCCCAATGCGCCACTTGAAATGACAGTGATCGGGCCTTAAAGCTTCACTTCCCGCTAGGAAAATGCAAGTTGATTTTCCTCTCCAGACATGTTTTGCAAGCATGGTACTCGAAACGTAGTTTCCATACCGTTCCAACTCACCCCTTGTTATGTTAAGGGTGCAAGGCCATAAAGCTAATGGTGATACCTTTGGCATGCATCACTTGCTTACGAGCATTGTCTAGGCCTAAGTCATGCCTTGGACTAGCGCATAGTCCATTTCAAGCTTAATTTCCAATTCCTTAACTCTGCTTCGACCATGCGCTGGAGGCTGCACTGATCTTGCTCTTTCCAAGGGTACAACATCCAGGAACATTCCATTCCATGCTGTAAAGATTGATAGGTAGTGTGAACATCCATTAAAGGGAATGCAACTACCTCATCAGGTGTGGCAACAATCATCTCTTGACTTGGCATTGCTGGGCCATATGATATGAGTTACCATAATATCGTAATCACCTTTAAATTAGACGATATGAACGACGAGGTGCTGCACTCAATGCATTGCATTGCATTGCGGCTGCCTATGTACCCAACCCGTACCTTAAAGGAATCAAGCATGACCGTAGTTCATCCGAAGGGTCATTTCGAAAGGGACAAGCAACTTAAGCCTATTAAGGCGAATCCAACATCGATTTCAACTTTGTTACAAGGCCAAAGGCCAAGCAAAGCCTAGTCTGCATAGGCCAAGGGACTTTTGCAAGGTAAGCACCAGCTTGTGCATAACTATCTCTAATTAGTATAATGCATTCTCGAGTACACAACATGGATGAATGATGCTTTCACATAATTCATGCTCCATCGATTAAGCTACAAGCATATTGACGCTTATGCATCAAATATGCACCAACGTATATTCCACATCACATATATGTTCATTACCGCTTATGCACATTCAACCAAGCTCCTCCCATATATATGTCTTAAGCGTATTTCCATATATTTAGAAAATAAGGGTAAGGGACATCCATCGACTGCACTTTCTTGTGATGCATTCTTGGGTACACATCACAGACCAGTGAAGTTTTATTGGTAAGATTCATTGCAACATGGATGCTTGCTTGAGTATAACAGGTAAGCGACATTGAACAGTGAAGCTTCCTCTAGCAAGCTTCACGGCATAATAGTGCCTTAACACTATAATGCGCTCTCAGGTAAGCGTCAAGGCCAATTGTTCCTTTCTCGAGTAAGGGTCATTTGGACTGGTGATACTTCCTTGGGTAAGCATCACGCGTAAGAGTACCTTAACACTATAATTCAAGGCCGATGCATCCACACCATGATGCATCCCTGAGTAAGCTTTACAATCTTAGGATGAAGCTTTATCCCATGCCATAACGCATCCTTGAGTAAGCATTAGCGAAAAATACGGGTGTTATATGGATACAATAATTAATCAAATTGATTATCTTCAAATGATATTTTGGTAGGGTTTCAAGGAAAAGAAAGGGGTATTTTTAACCTCTTGGAAGAAGATGGGTCGACACAAAGACATCGGAGGGTAGGGATTTAGGGATTTAAAAATTCTCAATCAGGCTATGCGCAGCATGGGGAATTTATGTCAAATATGATGAGGTATGGGTTCAAGCACTACAAGCTAAGTATTTTTCCAACAAAATTATGATGCACTTTAAAGAAAAGTTAATTCTTCATGGGCATGGAAAGGAGTTCAAATAAGTGTAAGATTTATAAGAGAAAATAGTTGTTGGAGAGTTGGTAAAAGAAATAGAATCAAGATTTGGCTTGATGTTTGGGTTATGGGACTTATTGTCCCTCCTCAACCCAAAATTCTTTCTGTCAGCAATAATATTTATACTTGAGTCTGTGAACTTATTGACACAAATACAAAGACTTGGAATACTTAACCGATTTACCATCTCTTTGACGCGGATACTGCAAACTTGATTCTTAGAATGAGAGTCCCACTTAATGTCGAGGACAGACTTGTCTGGAAACTTACGAAACATGGAGAGTTTATGCTTAAATCATCTTATAACAAGTTGTATGAGCAAAGTATGGGTGGTATTTAAGTATCGACAATAATTCAAGGCTCGACTGTTGCTTGGAAAAGTTTCTGGCATATTCAGACTTGGCCGAGGGTGCGTCATTTCTTTTGGAAGTGTTTGATTAATATTCTTACGATTAACAAAAGACTTGTTGTAGTATGTATACATCTAATCAAGATTTGTCATATATGCAATCAATTTGAAGAGTCTACATGGCATATTCTCTTCAAGTGCCCTTTCTGAAGAGCTATGTGGTTGGAGATGCCTGAGGGTAGTCAAATTTTTCATATAAGCTAACTTTACGGTGAAATTTTCATTTTTCTCAAGAGACCAAACCAATATGTCTTTGCAGTCTTGAAGTATCAAAGTCTTTAGATTACATCATAGATTGCTAGTTCAAATAGGTCTTGAATTAGGGTTGTATTCCGCGAACAAGTGTTTCTAATGAACAACTGATTGAATTTGGAATAATTGTTCATAGAGACGAGCATTCTGTTTGGGAGTTGGAGGGCTTGGAGACACTACAAGAAAAACGGGTTTATGCGTCTAAAATCTTAGCAAGAGCTCAGAAATTTAGTCGCTTAAATAAATTGGAGACACTACAACAAAATAAATTGGTTGCTCAAACCTCTCTCAGCAACTAAGTTTGAGCCACAAACAAATATGTTTAATTGCTAGATCTATTTTTCAAGTAACTTATAACAGCTAAAAGTTGATCAGGTAGCTATTCACTTTGAGGCACCGACTCGTAGCAACAACAAAATAAATTGGTTGCTCAAACCTCTCTCAGCAACTAAGTTTGAGCCACAACCAAATATGTTTAATTGCTAGATCTGTTTTTTAAGTAACGTATAGCAGCTAAAAGTTGATCATGTAGCTATTCACTTTGAGGCACCGACTCGTAACAACAACAAAATAAATTGGTTTCTCAAACCTCTCTCAGCAACTAAGTTTGAGCCACGACCAAATATGTTCAATTGCTAGATCCGTTTTTCAAGTAACTTATAACATCTAAAAAAGTGATCATGTAGCTATTCACTTTGAGGCACAGACTCGTAGCAACAAAAAATGAATTGGTTGCTCAAACCTCTCTCAGCAACTAATATTAAGCCACCACCACATGTTAAAAAATGAATTACTTGGTAAAATCTCTCTCAGCAACCAAGTTTAAGCCGCTACGATCATTTAAAAAAAAATCAGTTTTTAAAGTACATTTGAAAACTTAATTAATATTTATCTAACAATCTTATTAGGATTTGTTTAATAGAAACATGAAAACTTGTTCAAATCATTGTTTTCATTCACTATGAGCAAATGTTTGGATGCAAAAATTGAAAAAGAAATGCCGGAGCCGCATGATATTCACTACAAAAATGACGAAATATTGTATGACGCATACATATTTTCACCTATATGGTTGCCATTCTAAAAAAGAAGAAATTGAGCAATTTTGGAAAGCATTAACGTAACGTAATTGAATCAAGCCACTCAAAGTAATAAACATCACGACTCAAACAGAATTGAATCAAGCCACTCAAAGTAATAAAATCATGACTCAAACAGAATTAAATCAAGCCAACTCTTGTAGAGGAATTTGAAGACGGTATGTAAGAAAATTGAAACCTATACAGTTGATGCTACTCGAGGACACTTTATAATTTTAAAGGAAATGAATAAATGATTGAAATAACTGATGGGCAGATGTTTGAATTATTACAGTTGATAGAGAATCACTAGATAAGTAAACAAGAGAAATTGACGTTACGTATATTAAATAAGACGAGTTCTCTTTCCTTTGTGTGAGGAATCGCAACAAACCCAGCAAGATTCACAGATACAAGAATATACTTCCCACTTTGATCCAAACTCTGCATAGATTACACTTCAAAAATTGCACTATACAACATGCTTTTTAATGCAATTTTTATCGAACCTGGTGGTTAGGAATATCGTCACTATCAGCCTTGAAAATCAGTTCATCTGTATTGAGTAATCTTCTGTTCCATTTATGCCCAATATCTGATTTGTCCCTTATCAGTTGAATGGAAAAGCTGGCGGGGATCTGTTGTTATTCAATAACCCAAGTGAATTTCCATGAAGAAAATTCTGAAAGTAATACTATTGAAAGAAAGAGTATACATACAGAAGCTGGATATGATATCTTCACTGCAGACCAAGTAGATGATTTGAGTTCATTTAGTCGGTATAGGCGAGAACCCATTTGCAGAGGTAAGGTTTCACGCTGTAGCTCCTCCCCAGCATTCAACACTGTGCTATCTATCCTGCACGTTATAGCTCAACTGTAAGTACTTTGTACCAAACTACACACCCATGTGATGAAATTCCATCTAGGCTACAAAACGATATGAATAAAGATCAGAGTATCAATCATCTGCCCATACTTTCTGTCCTATCTTTGTAAGCTCAATATATAAATAAAGATCAGAGTTGTTCTGTCAGGTTTTTCTTAATTCAAAATTTTATGCACCTAGCTAGCTAGTCAAGATCCAATTTTCATCTCTAAACACTAAAAGACATGTGTTACATTTGGAGGCAATGCAGAAACTAGTTAGTCTTCTAATTCATCAGCTCAGGTCTTTCTCTAACTCCGATTCCAGCTCTGAATCTCACATTCTATCTCTTATTTAAGAAAGTGTACATTTGAAGCTTATTCTGTTTTGTCGTTTTTCATGAATGAACACAACAAAGCTATATGCATGACAAAAACAATGTTAGAGGAAGCAATATGTGACATATACTTAAGGATTTACAGTAGTACCATCTCTGCAATTGAGAAGATGAAGAGTGTATGCATTGCAGATTTAGGTTGTTCTTCTGGACCCAATACACTGCTAGTTGTTTCTTATATGTTGAACGCTGTTTACAAGAAGTGTCACGAGCATCACATGGTTACACCTGAGATCCTCGTTACTGCTGAGTCGCTTCAGGGAGGAGATAATTGATGAATCGTTCTGCGGGTACAGGGAGATAGTTGCAACCTATGCAACCAAAGAGAAAACCGAGTATACTAACCTGGTTAGATCTATGACAAAGGGTGGAAAAGAGGTCCCTGAATCATGACCTGACCTAAGCAAATGTCATAACAAGACAGTTAAAAGAAATGGAAATCCTAACATAAGGATAGAGTCAAGCTCTTAAATCTAATGTATAATACTGTAGGCTTGGATTTGATCTTGGCTAGAGCACCAACTACATCTATAAATATAACAAATTCACTCAGAAATTAGAAGTCAAAGAAAAAGATATATGCAGAAATGGGCGCTCAAAAGTAAAATTGAAATTCAGCTCTAGCCAACACCCTATAGAGATGGTAGCGTCTTTTCACTACCATGTAGCTTCATTGAGATTGCAGAACTTTAAGAATCTAATTCCTAAAATAATTTATTAGATAACTAGAAACGAGATTGGTTGAGGCTGGTAAACATTCAGAAACTCAACCGAAGAAACAAAAAAGGCCTACATTTCTTACATTGTTTAGAAGTTTGTTGACTAGTTGTGGAAGTCAGAGAGTTCTAGCATTAATAAATCCCATCTTCTCCCATTTAATCAGATCCATGAAATCAATCAGATCGACTGCAAAGTGAGATACATATCAACCCTTGTCTGAATATCAGCAGTTGCACTGTCCTCCCTGTTTTTATATATCCATTATAGTGCCAGCACCCCATTCACCCCTGAAAAGTAAGTCAACCCTTCAAAAATTAGTGTTGTGGAGGGAGGATTACACCAACCAACAAAAGCTAAAACACATTGCATAAAAAGAAAAGAAAGGAAAGGCAGAGGAAGTGAACTGCTAATGAAATTAACATCATCAACATATAGCAAATCTAGTTGTCAACATGATCAATCACGATATGGAAAACCAGAACATTCATGTTAATCAAAGAAAAGTACTAAAAAGAAATATTATCAGTTGAAGCACAAACAATAAAGGTACAAAATTTATACAAAATCAAAGAAACTCTTTGTAGAAATTACAAAGCAGCATGTTCTAAATCAAATCTCCATTTCTAGCAGAAAAATTAAGTAATCTGAACAGATACCAGATCTATACAAAGTGAAAAGAAATCAAACCTGAAAGACATCAGAAGTATGAGTAATTATAGATAAGTTAGATTGAACGGCACCAGTACTCAACCCAATTTCAGTTCTAACACAAGTACTCAACCCAAATCAAAAACTCAACCCTTAAGTGCCACATTTGACATAGCATCAGATCAAATTTTGATTCATTTGAAAGACATAGACTCTAAATTACCTTTCCAGTATCAGAACCATAACATTGATTTTCAAAAGAAAAACAGAAATTCACAAAGAAAACCTCCAAATCCAAACTACCAGAACCATAACATTGATTTTCAAAATTAAAAAATAATTAAAAAACACCCAAAAGTTAACTACCAAATCAAAGAGAACCTACACACAGGAGAAAAAGTTAACACCCAAAACTCTGCTAACACCAGTACCTCCTGACTCTGGTGTTTATCTTATGGAAACAGGAGAAAAAAAAGGAAAAGAAATGGAACCATACCCTCAAAATCGTATAACCCAGACATGAAATCCCTAAAATGAAACAAAATCACACCTTTGTTGATAAACCAGAGAGAAATTAAAAAGCCCTAATTTCTCTCTTTAGGATCTTCACTATTGAATCAAAATTGAGTGAAAAATTACCTTTATTGATTGGTTCTTAATTGAAGCTTTTCACTGAATCATAGTTGGTGAAGTTTCAGAGAGTTGGAGACGGAGAATAGAGAGTGCGGCAGGGTAAAAGAGTTGGAGAGGGAGGATAGAGAGTGCGGCAGGGAAAACAAGTATATGGAAGGACGCGGCTAGGGTTCCGCTCGGAGGGAGAAGAAAGTTTGGTGGAATTTTTGGTGGGAAATTTTGCGCCAAAAATTGTTTATTCCCGCAATTTTTGAGGCAATCTGTATGATTTTTATATTTGTAAATCCATTCGTGTATTAGATAACTTGGTTTTCTATTGGCTAAATGAAAACGTTATAGATCGTACTATCTTCAATTTAAATGATCTAACGGTTAGGATTTATTTAAATTGTATGATTTAGTATCCCTGAAATTTTTAACATTATCGTAGTAAAATCTACGATATTTAGATTAATTTGTTACTACATTTATAAACAGTTAATATTTTTCTAAATTTATAAAAAGCTAAAATTATTTTCATCGTAAAATAAAAAAAAATACTCCTAGTTAAAACATAGGTTCAAATTTCTTTACTACAAAAAAAGAATATATTGATTTGTGAATTTAATATAAATAATTATTTAACTATAAACCTGTGAAATCCAAAATAAATTAAGTGAGGTCGAGTGATATTGGACAAAATTGAAAATTCAGTCCTTTTGAATTGAGACGATTGTATTGAATTGTATTGAATTGTATTGAATTGGGAGGCAATTCTCCATCACTGTGATGTTGAAATAGATTTTTCTCAATCGACATCGAACGATATGTAGGAGAAATCTAATGAGATCGAGCGGTATTGGATAATATTGATAGGTTACATGTAAAATTGACTAAGATCGATGACATTCAGTTAAAATAATGGATAACTGGAGAAACCGATGGAATCCGAGAGAAATTGAGTGAGGCCGACCGATGTTAGATAAGATTGACGAATAACAGACGAAATAACGTGAAGCTGATGGAATTTCGGTTTGAATTGATAGGTAACCATATAAATCCATGAAATGTAGGATAAATCTAGTGAGGTCGAGTGGTATTGGATAAGATTGACGGATAACAAACGAAATAACGTGAAGTTGATGGAAATTCGTTTTGAATTGATAGGTAATCATATAAACCCATGAAATGTAGGATAAATATAGTGAGGCCGAGCGGTATTTGATAAGATTGATAGGTAACCGGTAAAATTGACTAAGATCGATATATAATCGGTTAAAATGATGGATATCTAGAGAAACCGATAAAATCCGAGAGAAATTGAGTGAGGCCGACCAATAAGGGAATTAGGTGGATAATCAGTCAAGGTAAATAAAGTAAAACAAATTAAGTAAAATTGGATTTAATTTGTGGATAATTAGTCAAGGTAAACATGATCTAATCTCACCAACAATATGTTTTTGTCATATTATCCTTGATGACCGACACCCTAACCCTACCGATGTTTGTCATATAATCCTGATGACCTCTTCCCCTCACCAAAACCCTTAACCTGTTGATCAAAGTTGAAGCTAAATATGTGTAAATATGTCTATACCGGAACCCTTAATGTAACAATGAATCAGATGGAAATCCGGTCGGAATATCTATACCGGAACCCTTAATGCAGCGCGCCAAAACTTGGTCATTCCCTTTAACACGGATAAAGTAATTTAGATGAATTCGACTAAAATTGAAGACAATAAGTTAAATTGGAGAAATTAGACAGACGCAAATCCAGATTGGGCAAATGTGAGTTAAAACTGTAGTGTAATTGAAGAAAATAGAAAAACAACTCTTTTGAATTGAGACGATTGCGTCAAATTGAAGCTAAATATGTGTAAATCAAAGTTGAACTGTAGCGAGATCAGGGGAAAGTGAAGAAATTGAAAATTCATTCCTTTTGAATTGAGACGATTGCATTGAATTGGGAGGCAATTTTATATCACTGTTGGATAAGGTAGTCATCCGTGTGCGTTTTTATATTTTACAAATACAGTCGGTTAAAATGATACAAACGGATATGGAACAAAGTGGATTTTTTGGTTCATTTCTAGATTTAGGATTCATATATAGATATTTCGACTAATCATAGATAGGACGAGACATATTATGGTCCACATTGCTAGATATTGACCTCTGATATACATTCTGATCAACCGGATATGGAACTGTAGTTACCTAGAATCGGTGAGAGGCTAAAGGTGAGATTCTAGGGTCTTAGGTTGGTAGATAATATGAGAAATTGATAAGTATATATCCCATCAATACGAGGAATCCCCACCGGATCTCTAAATATATCACTTCTTGTCATATTATGCTTCAGAATAAGTCTTAATCTTCAACTGAACTCTAAATATACCACTTCTTGTCATATTCTACTTAAGTCAGAGTCTTCACCAGAACTCTAAAGATACCACGTTTTGTCACCGGAACTCCAAACCTACGGATGTTCGTCATATTATCCTGAATGACCTCTTCGTCTAAGTCGAAATCTTCACCGGAACCCTAAACCTACCGATGCTCGTCATAATATCCTTAATGACCACTTACCCTAAGTCGGAATCTCCATCGGAACCCTAAACTCATCGATGTTCGTCATAATATCCTTAATAACCTCTTCCCATAAGTCGGAATCTTCACCGGTACCTTAAACCTATCGATGTTCGTCATATTATCCTTAATAACCTCTTCCCCTAAGTCAGAATCTTCACCGGTACCCTAAACCCATCGATGTTCGTCATATTATCCTTAATAACCTCTTCCTCTAAGTCGGAATCTTCACCGGTCCCCTAAACCCATCGATGTTCGTCATATTATCCTTAATAACTTATTCCCCTAAGTCGGAATCTTCACAGGTACCCTAAACCTATCGATGTTTGTCATATTATCCTTAATAACCTCTTCCCCTAAGTCGGAATCTTCACCGGTACCCTAAACCCATCGATGTTCGTCATATTATCCTTAATAACTTCTTCCCCTAATTCGGAATCTTCACCGGTACCCTAAACCCATCGATGTTCGTCATATTATTCTTAATAACTTCTTCCCTAAGTCAGAATCTTCATCGGTACCCTAAATCTACCGATGTTTTACCACACATACTACTCACACACTTATCTCAATCCGTATGAGAATCCAAAACCGAATCTGGATCATCCAAAAATTTTCATAATCCGTATGAGGTGCCTTATCCACCGTTTAAATTTTCGTTTTAACACAAAGAGAACCACATATTTAACTCACACTTGACACAATCCGTAAGAGAATCCAACACCGAATATGGACCATCCAAAGCTTTCCATGATCCGTATGAGGTGGCTTATCCACCGTTCAAATTTTCTTTTCAAAACCCTAAACTTTTTTTCCCTATCATTTTCGTTCCTTGTTTTTCTCTCTCTTTGTCTGTTCCGCTCTCTTCCAGAGCAGCCGTCTGTAGAAGAAAAACTAGGGTTTTCACCATCGATACCTTCATCACCACTTTGTCTATCTCATTTCCATTTTTATTTCTATGTAACTCATATCACCTTCACCCCTGTTTTCTATGTAAGAACATGATGGATGAAGCTTTAAGACCTGTAAATATACTATTTCTAGTATATGAAAAACCCTGATTTGGTTTTGTTTTATTGATGATGATGAATGAAGCTTTGAGTGCTGAAGATAAAACAGATCTTGTTGGTCGTAGTAACTTGTTTTGGAAACTTTGTTAGGTTTGAGTTTGACATGAGTTCATACGAAGGAAAAAACATCTAAGGTTTGTATAGATCTGATTTGCTTTTATTCTCTTTGCATCCCTAGAAATTCGATCTATAGTTCTTTTTTTTTATCTGAATCTTAATCTTCTTTTCCTCTTTTTTTTTTTTCGTTTGAAGTATTTGGTGGTGATGTTGTTAGGGATTATGAACGAAGTGAAGAGATGGAGATTGCAAGAGTTATTTCTAGGTGATTATTTTTTTCACTTCCTGATTAGAACTGGGTATTTTTTATATTTTTTTTCTAACTAGGGCTTTGATTAAAAAAAAATTCTTATCTACTGTGGATTATGTTTCTGTAGTTTTCCTTGAATGATTTTGGCTTTTACGCTTGATGAATTGTAGATTGGGTTTTTGTTTTAACTTGTTTCTAATATTTTAGTGTGAGTATGTAATTGATTTTGCAATTCGTTGTCCTGTGAAAGAAAAAAAATATAACCAAAGGAGTGTATGTTTCGCTAAGAGTTTACGATATAAACTTTGTGCGACTTGTGAGTATGTGACTGATTTTTCTTATCCAATCTTTGGGTATGCCTATAAGGGTTTCTGTTGATAGGGATTTAATATATTTATTGTATTAGAAAACGGGAACATTCTTAATTGATCACTTGATTGTTCAATTATAGCGTTGCCGGGGTTTGGGTGCTGTTTAAGAGACAAGATATGAACGCGGTATGTTCAAATTTGGGTATTGGGTTCCATCTATAGTTCTCTTTTGTTGTTGTTTCGTTTGACTATACTTTTCTCTTTTGTGTAGAAATCGAACCCTCCTGGTGCTATTGGTACTAGCCTTGCATTGGAGACTATTGTTTACCAATCTTCAATAACAACTAAACTTCCCAGGTTTAGTATTATTTTCTTAGCTGTTTCGCTGTTGACGGATTTCTTAAGCTTTACCCAAAGTACTACCTTCTTGGGAGTTCATTATCCTCTTCCTGACTATGTCACATGGTGTACGTTGATTAATGGTTTCATATTCTTGTTTTTGTTTTGGTTGTATGCATTGGTTGAATGACATCAACTGCTTCATATAGAGTACTTGTTAGATTTCATGTAGATCTGTAGCACGGGGTGTTGTTTATTTTGTTTGGTTAGCTTGTTAGGTTTCATGTAGATCTGTAGCACGCTTTGTAGTACCTGTTAGGTTTCATATGGAGTTCTTTTTAGTTTTCAAGATGGTTGGCTTTCAATTTGTAACTGAGATGGGACTTATTTAGTCAAACAAAAAGGCATCTCTACTTAAGTTCACACTTTTTAGTTTATTTGCTGTGTCGTTTGATTTTAGTAGTTCCAAGGTAAGTTTTTTTGTTTTTGTTTCATGGGTTGTGCAGGATTTCCACGTGAGCGTCCTAGCAGCATATATGCGCCTCGGCTCAAAATCTCAAATCTGAATTGATTGTGAAATTTGTTATACAATTTTAGATTTATGCTTATGTTGGTGCTGATTAATTATTCAAGGTAATCATTTGTCATACTTACAAAGTTAATTTCTAGAGATAATGGTCGTGTATGCTGTAGTATTGAAATTTATGACCTGAATTCTATGAACATGAGTTTTTGCAGGTGTGGGGTGATGTCACTGGTTCCAAACAGTACACCTTTAAAGGCCATAAAGCACCAGTCTTCTCTGTTTGTCCTCACTACAAGGAAAACATTCATGTTTTTTCTCTTCATAGAGGGCATACCCTATTCATTTCCATTCTAATTAGGGTAATCTAGAGGCTGCAGTTTCTTTTCTAACCACTCTGTCTCTCAGTTTAGCTTTTCAACAGCTGTAGATGGGATTCATGGGAAGAAGATTTAGGTGTGGCTGTATGATAATCTTGGGTCGATATTCACTATGATACACCAGACCAGGGTTGTATGACCATGTTCTACAGTGCGGATGAAACCAGGTTTGTTTCCTTCATCAAGCTTGTGACTGTTATGTTATATATTTCTAAAATATATAAAGTTGGTGTTTCTAACTGTTCCATTCAACTCTCTCGTTGTTTTTTTGATAGGGAATTGTCCCACCACCACCTTACTTAGGAGATTCGTTTAACATTGGCGTTTTACAAGTGGCCATAATGTATGTAGTCCTCAACTTTCCTAAACTTGTTGTGCAGGGAGTACGGCATGAATTGCATACTCGACCTTCACGCAGATCCTGGTTACCAAAATGGAATGGATCACAGTTCTAGTCGTGATGGTTCTTGGCTGATATCAGATAATATCAAGTAAAGCATTGATGCTATAGAATTCCTAGCTTCCAAGTAAAATATGTTTATCTCTAGACATAATAACTGCTCTTACAACAGTCTTTATGTATTGACAATTGCTTATTGTGAATGAGCATATAGAATTTCTATCTGCACCTCCTAATTAGTATGTCATCTTTCATTTGCAGGTATGGAAGTGATCCAGCTCTATTGGGGATTGAGCTTTTGAATGAAGCACATTCGCTTTATTGGGGATTGAGCTTTTGAATGAAGCACATTCTCCTGAAGTTCCTTTGGATACGTTACTGAAGTACTACAAAGATGGATATGACATTGTGCGGAAATATACATTCAGTTCATAGCTTGTAATACTGAATCAACTCCCTTGGAGACTAAATGATTGTAATTTTTTTGACTAAATAATACTTTAAATTGAATTCATTAATAACAAAGTTAATCAATTATGATTTTAATTTGGTTCATAATTATTTTTAGTATTAATTTTAATTTGATTTTGTTATTTTTTTATTATATAATCTTAATTAGTGATAATGTTTAATATTAATTGTTAATTATAATTATAATTTAGGATTATCTAAATCAGAATTTGTTTTTAGTGAGCAAAGAAATCTGCTCGTTTAAAACTTTAAGCAATCAAAATTACAAAATAATTTGATTGCTTAATACTTTAAGCAATCAGAATTACAAAATAATTTGATTGCTTAATACTTTAAGCAATCAACTTTAGGCCAATCTGTTTTTAGCGAGCAAAATTATTTGATCGCTTAAAACCTTAACTAAGTAACTTCAAACTCTATATATCTTCCAACTAGGTAGTTTAAAAAATTTGCTACCTCAAAAGCTTGAGCAACTAACTTCAGACCAATCAAAATCAGAAATCGCTTTTAGCGAGCAAAACAATTTGATCGCTTAAAACCTTAACCAAGCAAATTTAGGTCGAGTTGCTCCATGTATCTATCAACTAAGTATTTTACTTGCTTTAGAATGATTAGTATATCTGAAGCGATTGGTAGTTTACTTGCTACATTGGTTGGTCTACATGTTAAGCGATCACAGTTTTACTTGCTCCATGTTAGTTGGTCTAAATGTTAAGCAATGAGAAAAGTACTCGCTTTAGGTAAGTTGGTTTATTACTAGAGCGATCGCATGGTCGCTCAAGGCTTTGACATACATGGCTTTGGGCAACCAATGGAGCGAGTGCCACTTTTAGTCGCTATAACGGTTATAGCGACTCGAAAAGTGCTTTAAGCGACTTAAAACGAATAGTCACTTAAACCCATTTTTTTTGTAGTGAGATCAGGAAGCAATCTATGTTCATCTGATTTTTTTTTACCATTTTCTAGATCCCAACACCTATATCTTGTTAGAATTAAAAAGTGATTTATTACCAAAAATTATTTTGTTACCTAATTTATCTTGATGGGACCAAAGGGTCACTAGCCTATATTGGGGGTGGAAATAAATCCACTTTTCACTTCTTAGTGAATGAGAAACCCTTGGTTAGTCCCACATTAGACAAACCAAGGATGAAGTCTATCCATATTACTACAAAGGTTTCACCTAGGGAAAGAACTTGTGTATTGGATATGGACTAAGGGAATGGGCTAGTGGGAAAACTCACACATGTGCGGTGCTTCGCACCGAAGCACGCGGGTCGCTGACTTGCGGAGCTTGCGTATGCGTGCGTGTGTTTTTGCGTGAGCTGGCATGTGCCTGACGAGTGCCCGGCGTGATCTCGACGTGTGCGCAGCGTGTGCCTATCGAGACTTGATGGTTTTTTATTTTAAATTTTATAATAAATATTAAAAAACGTTTTATTATTTATGGAAATTTATGAGAATTAAATAAATTTTTTTTTCATAAATACAATTTAATTCTCTTCTCTCAAATTTGCCTGTAAAAGAAAAAGAAAAATTTCATTTTCAACTTAACCCAGTCACATCTACTATCCTGATGACTTTTCCCCTCTTCTCGCTTTGATTGCGCACGTAGTTTTGCTTTTAAATAATTCTTATTCTGCTGTTAAGTTCACAACGGGCCGACAAGTTTTTGCTAGCTGGGTTGGTATCATGTGGTTTTATCCTGGATTCGATTTGTCCACACAGGGGTATAGCAACACTCTTTCTAGAGGTTTACCCGACAAATATCAAGTTAAGGGCAGTCTGTTGAACAGGCGACTCCATCTTCCTGTGTTTGTGTTTGTCTGAAGTCTGCTGCTGTTTCTTCTAACCCTTAACTATTTTCAAGCTTTTGTTTGGTTTGTTCATTGTTGCAGGAATTTCTCCAACATTCTTAACTCGATAATTGTTTCATTTTTGTAACAATGGAAACACGAAGCTATTACGTCATTCATGAAAAAATAAATTATGAGAGCAAAACTATACTGAAAATAGAAGAAGAATTTATCCAACAATCTTTTTGTGTAACAATGGAAGCCCGGGCACCCGTGCTCAATTGTATTTTACATCACAAGCTCTCTAATCAAAGAAAAGATGGTATGCAGAGATCTCTAATGAAAAACATCAAGAAGAAATTAAAGTTTATAACTTTAAGGTTTTGTTACCAAATGATACTAGTGTTGATTTAACACATCAGGAACAACTGGTACAAGTATTGTTTATAAAGCTGTTCTTGAAGATGGAACAACAATTGCTATTAGAAGAATTGGTGAAACTGGTGTTGAAAGATTTCGTGATTTGAAAATCAAGTTCGGGGTATTGCTAAATTTTACGTCATCCAAACTTAGTCCGTATTCGTGCTTTCTATTGGAGTGTTGTTGAAAAAGCTACCCAAATCGAAGAAGTTGAGATTTTCTAAGGAGAAATAGAAAATTAAGGCTTCAATTAAATTTGAGTTTAAATTGAAGTGTGTATTAGACCATTAATGGATGGAGAACGAGAGGGTTATGATTGAATTGATGTTTTGGGTCTGTCTTAATGAAGAATTGAAGAGTTGGGGTTTTTGTGTTCTTCCCCAAATCGTAATTAGCCATGAAATCAGAACTGGTGATTGCGAATCAATGGGTTGAGGCTGTGAAGAACATTAAGTTTAAATGGGTTTACAACAGGGGAGAGTTGATGGAATATTAAGTTTAAATGGGTTTACAACAGGGGAGAGTTGATGGCTTTTAGTTCAAATCTAAATCCCTAAGAAAGTGTGGTTGCTACTGGTAACTTGAAACCATAGAATAGTGGGTTTGATTAGTCGAAGGTTTTGAACGAGAATAATTAAAGAAGTTGAATGTCTTCCGAAATAGAGCTCACTGCCATTCGAATTGTGATAATGGGTTGGTGGTTTTGCTGTGATTTGGTAAGCAAGAAAGAATGGCAGATTACATGTTCGATTTAATGTCTGAATGACTCTTCTATTTTTATCCATATCGAACTGTTCAAGGCATGATGCACAACTGTTCGTGGTCTTTGAACAATCTTTCTTCCCTGCTATGTGAAGCTTCGCTCTTCTCCTACTACTCCGTTCCGTGACCTGAGTTGTTGGTTTTATAAATGTTGATTGCAAATCCATCGATCCATCAGTCGTTGCCGGGAAATGGAAATAGAACCTGTAACTTGTCGTATGGACCACTGAAGCAAGGTGGCTAATGAGATTGATACTAAGCCACTCTTGTCTGCCTTTGTGTAGCTTACGGAAGACAGTACTTTGTAGTCTTATTAGACAATTCGATACACGTGATTTATCTACAGTCAAATAAATGGAATCTGCTCTAATCCATTTGGCGTTCATGCTGAAACAGTAGGCGTATAAAGCTTGTGTTCTTGAAATCGGGTATTTCGGTAGAAAAGAAGATGTGTTGTTGGAGAAGAAGGTGATACGCTAGGTTAAAAAGAAGAATCTGGAAAAAGACCATTTTTCCCCTTCTCCATACATGTGGCTCACATGCTTTTCTAGAGATTTCCTTTATCTCTACTATTTATGCCCAACAAAATTATAAAGGATGACTAAATGGACTTGGGCACTCAATTTGGATTGGGCTCGAGTTTAAGGTCCTAGAAAGGTGGTCATCCGGGGTTCGTTTGTTTCCTTCGTCTTTGTCGGACAGAAGGTGTCAATTCGTGTTTGATTGTGAATCTGGGTTATCAGCTTCTGGTGATTTTCGGAGGAAGTTTTCTTGGTCGTTAAATTGCGGAATTTTCGGAGGCAGTTTTCTTGGTCGTTCTAAAGGAAGCAACAGAAACTGAATATGGACGAATCATAATATATAGGTCATGTTTGATGAAACGTAATTGTGGACTAAAATTTATGCACTAAATTTAATGCATAAAATCAAGACAATTATTATACGCATAATAAAATATAGTTATCATGCACTAAAATAATTTAACGTGAAGCATGCGTGAGTGTTGATTATTTGATTTTAAATAAATCATGTTCATAATATAATTAGGCAATAGTTTTTAGAAATCGTAAGGATTTTATTTATAGAGAAATAAAATAAAATAATGCTGAATTATTATGAAAAATCAAAAGAACAAGTTTTTTGGTACAGTGTCCGAAGTCAAATTCGTAATCAATGTGAGAGACTGGTGGGTAGACTCTGATGCTACCGAACATGTCCGGAAACAAAGATGTGTTCACCTCCTATCAGAAGGTAGGGGAAGGAGAAAAGCTCTATATGGGTAACTCGTCCGCAGCACAGGTTGCGGATAAAGGCAAAGTTGGGCTGAAGCTCATTTTTCGGCAAAATTCTCACATTGAAGAAATTGTTCATGTTCCGGACATCTGTAAAATTCTTGTTACTTGTAGTATATTAGATGATAAGGGTTTTTATGAATCTGGAAAAAATTATGTAACTCAGTGGATAGAGCTATAAGACAGAGGGTTTTTACAAATTAGATGTAAATTCATTTTAAATAAATAAAAATGATTCCTTTTATGTTTGTATGTCAGTGAATGTTTGACATGGCAGACTTGGTCATGTTATTCAATGAACAATCTGTCCAGCATAGGCTGCATTCCCAAATTTAATTTGGAAAGTAAACATAAAATGTTAAATTTGCATAGAATCAAAATATGCTAAAAAGTCTTATAAGAAAAGTGTTCATAAATTTCTAAAACCCTTAGAATTAATTCACTCAGACCTAGTTGACATGAACTCAGTTCAAACTAGAGGTGAAAATATAATCCATTAAGGAGATGATGAATGCCATGTTAATTAGCTCAGGACTACCTGCGAACTTGTGGGTGGAGGCAGTCCTCTCAGTTTGCTATATCCTGAACAAAGTACTTATTAATGGATCAGATATATCTCCAAATGAATTATAGAAAAGTAGACAACCCTATTTTGCATACTTCAAAAATGTGGGGTGTTTGACTAAGGTTTTTATCCCTCCACCTAAAAGGACATAGATATGACCCCAAAACTGTTGATTGTGTCTTCATAGGATATCCTGAACACACTACATAAGGTTAGGGTTGTGAGTTCTAATATTTTAGAAATTTTTCTGAATACCAATATGAAATCTAGGTATGTTATGTTCATTGGAAAAATTATTTTCCTTTGAAATCTGAATCTCGCATGATATGTATTGATCCCCTAGATGTCCTTTCTACTTGTCAGACAATACTTCTATAGGAAGATGAAGTTGAGCCTAGAAGAGGCAAAAGATTTAGAATATAAAAAATCTTTTAGAGCATGAAAATTTTAATCATGTAATGTTCTCTAGTGGATTTTAAAATAAATGAATCTGACAAGTGTATTTACACTAAAATTGTCAATGATGCCTGTGTGATTGTATGTTTGTATGTTGATGATATGCTTATACTGGATACAACCATAGATGTAATTTATTCCACTAAGAACATGTTGAATGAGACCTTGACATGAAAGACTTAGGTCCCTCAGATGTAATCTTAGGGATGAAAATTAGAAGAGAGTCTAATAGATATAGTCTTAGTCAATCTCATTACATTGAATCTGTACTTAGAAAATATAACCAGTTTGATAGGAGCATTGGGATGCACTTTATAGAGTGTTAAGGTATCGAAAATATACTTTAAACTTTGTTTGAGTTATAAGAGATACTCTGTAGTCCTTGAAGGACATTGTAATGCAAACTGGATAGCAGACTCAGAGGAGTCTAAATCTACGAGCGGATACGTTTTCACTCTAAGATGTGGATCAGTGTCTTGGAAGAGTTCCAATAAGACCTGTATCGCTCGGTCCACTATGGAATCCGAGTTTATTGCGTTAGATAAAGCAGGAGAGGAAGCCGCTTGGCTAAGATGCTTTTTAGAAGACATTCTTCTCTGGCATAGCCTGTGCCAGCTATATCTATACACTGCGATTATCAAGCTGCAATAGATAATGCTAAAAATAGCAATTATAATGGAAAATCCATTCATATTCGGAGAAGACACAATTCTCTAAAAACAACTAATCTCGAATGACGTTATTTCTGTTGACTTTGTGAGGTTTAAGGAGAATATCGCGGACCCTTTGACGAAAAGCTTGCCCAAGGAGATAGTTAGTAATGCATCAAGGGGGATGGGACTTAAGCTCATCAATTAAAACTTTCCATGAAGGATACTCAACCTTGCTGACTGGAGATCCCAAGATCAAGGTTTTGAATGAGACAACTAATTTGTGGCAGGTAAAAATTAAACACTATCAGAGAATTATTTTCTCTGTCCCTTCCCTATGGTGTAGACGTGATAGTGTGACTGCATGTGAGGATGACTTATAGTAAAGTCTTAATGAGTTCTATAGTTTCAATTTAAGATTGAAATGGGTGTAGCAGTTAACACTCTTGATAGAACTCACCTATCAGAATAAGGAAGTGGGTCGCTTCCTATGAGAACTGAGCTGATTCTCTAGAGAATTCTGAGAAACGAGATATGTCCAGGGCCAAAACGGACACAACGACGTGAACTTAACAGCACTCTTGAGAGATATCTCGCGTAAGGAGCTATTGATGAATTACACCAAACGATGGCAATTCAAGACATCGCGTTCACTATCCATCAAGTAGTTCCGGTACTTCTCACTAAGCAAAGGTTCAATTCCATATGGACACCTATTGCTTAAGAGGTATTTCTCGTTTTCCGGTTTTCTGATTTATCGCTTTCTTCATTCATGTGGGGGATTGTTAGAATTAAAAAGTGATTTATTACCAAAAATTATTTTGTTACCTAATTTATCTTGATGGGACCAAAGGGTCACTAGCCTATATTGGGGGTGGAAATAACAAATCCACTTTTCACTTCTTAGTGAATGAGAAACCCTTGGTTAGTCCCACATTAGACAAACCAAGGATGAAGTCTATCCATATTACCACAAAGGTTGCACCTAGGGAAAGAACTTGTGTATTGGATATGGACTAAGGGAATGGGCTAGTGGGAAAACTCACACATGTGCGGTGCTTCGCACAGAAGCACGCGGGTCGCTGACTTGTGGAGCTTGCGTATGCGTGCGTGTGTTTTTGCGTGAGCTGGCATGTGCCTGACGAGTGCCCGGCGTGATCTCGACGTGTGCGCAGCGTGTGCCTATCAAGACTTAATGGTTTTTTATTTTAAATTTTATAATAAATATTAAAAACCGTTTTATTATTTATGGAAATTTATGGGAATTAAATAAAAAGATTTTTCATAAATATAATTTAATTCTCTTCTCTCAAATTTGCCTATAAAAGAAAAAGAAAAATTTCATTTTCAACTTACCCCAGTCACAGCTACTATCCTGATGACTTTTCCCCTCTTCTCGCTTTGATTGCGCACGTAGTTTTGCTTTTAAATAATTCTTATTCTGCTGTTAAGTTCACAACGGGCCGACGAGTTTTTGCTAGCTGGGTTGGTATCATGTGGTTTTATCCTGGATTCGATTTGTCCACATAGGGGTATAGCAACACTCTTTCTAGAGGTGTACCCGACAAATATCGAGTTAAGGGCAGTCTGTTGAACATGCGACTCCATCTTTCTGTGTTTGTGTTTGTCTAAAGTCTGCTGCTGTTTCTTCTAACCCTTAACTATTTTCAAACTTTTATTTGGTTTGTTCATTGTTGCAGGAATTTCTCCAACATATCTTTGAATGAAAATCATCTCTAACTATATACTTGTCCACGACCAAGTCATATACTTCTTATCTTTGCTTTCGAAGGGGTTCCCATCCGGAAAGTACTCAAACAGACATAGATTTTTTATATACGGAAGTATTGTAAATGTATAATTTCCAAGATTTGCCAATAACGCTCTGTTAAAATAGTGTAAGTCTCTGAACCCAAGACCTCCTTGATCAATTTTCTTATCAAGTTTACGCCATGAAGTTAAGTGTAAACCTTTGTTTCTTTCTTTTTTCCTCCAAAAAACTTGTTGAATTGAGTTTATTTTTTTAATGGTAACACCCGGAAGCTTGAATGGTTTCATGTGATGAACTGGGATTGCATTTAACACATTTTTCACCATTAACGTCGTGGCATCTTGGGACATGTTGTTTCTACTCCACTTAGTTAACTTGCTCTCCAAATTGTCAATTATCTGGCAATTAAGGGAAACCTGTATGCCCCGAACGCATATAAAGTACGTAAGTTCATGTTAATCAAATTTTAACTAGCTAGCAATGCATTTGAGAACAACATGTCAATCATGAACTCTGGAGTAGAGATTATACCTTAATCTTCGGCAACGTAATGTGGCAGAGGCGTACATGAGCAACAATATCACCTACGATTCGCAACTCGATGATGCTGCTGCATATCTTAATTAGGCTAGCGGTAACGCTGTTGTTTTTCTTCAAAGAGTTCTTATTAAAGGGGAGAAGATTAGCGATTATATGCGTAACATTAACGTGATCGAACAAAACATGTATCTCCACACTCACATTTGTGCTGCGAGGAGCTTGGTAAAATTTTAAGACCTCTGACATTTCCTATTGGATTTCCCTCATAAAGAACATAAAAACTCGAATGTTGACAACTCAAACCCATGACCTTATTCGGGTTTTGAGCTTTCAAAATCAGTAAGACATTCGACGATGCATAAATAATGTTCGACATGCTAGAATTGAAATCGAGTGTATCCAATCTTATAGAGAGGAGAGAAAAAATGGGTCTTTTTGGATTTACAACAAAGATAACTATAAGTGCAACAACTCCTGTCGGAACTGTGCAAAGAAGAAAAAACACATGAGAAAGAAACAACACCTCTTAAATGAATAATATTGGTACAAGTTTACGCCATAGGAGTTTCCTTCGACGTCATCCAAATCCGATTTCGTGTAGTACCCTTCATTTGATAGATGATTATGGTTATATGATCATAAATAGTAGTCTCTTCGTAATTACATATGAAGCAAACAAGATACATATGCATACAACAGGTAATCAAAGAATATGATCTTTTTCTTAACAATAAGAGCAATCTAAAAGCTCTCACTTTTAATCATTTTTTCTTAAATACTCCAATTTAGTTTGTTTTTTTTTTATCATTTATTAATTAATTAATTTTTATTTTTAATTTAAAAATTGATACAAGCAAGAATCAAACCAATATTATAATGAAATGAATTCTTGTGAAAGTTTATTATAACTTGTAGCTAGAGTTTCGAACTTTTTGATTCTTTATACCAACACTAAAATCTCAGTTTGCTGAATGATGTAATTTATAAATAGTGGTAAAAGGTTCGATACTCAGATTTATAAAGATTCGATTTTTAAACCTAATTTTTAATAACTAAATATAAAACAGATTAAAGTAAAATTGATTTCAAATTATGGGAAGGACTGAGACTAAGGATTCCACCACTCGCCAATTTTTAAAGCGATAAAAATCTTGCAACTCGTATATTCAGTTTATCCAAAATATTGCCAAAGTTAGGTTTTCAAAATAATAGTTGTAAATCGAAAGCATGAGATATCAAAAGCTCGAAACTCAACATGACCCATCAAAAGAAAACACAACTAATTGATATTTTTTTTAATTTAATTGAAAGCAAAATAATTATGAAAGAATTGCAAAAAAATAAATAAAATAAGAATGACCACTTTATTATTGGAAAAATAGCTTCCTCCGTCGCCCCAGTGATGGTGATTAACTCATCATGTTGGAAACACTCTCAAAATAATTTTTCAGAGCTCAAAAAGTGTTTATAATGATGAAACAAAAGTAACACAGACGATTTGATACGCTTATAAGCGTTACAGAGTGTGTGGCTGAAGAGAAAATAAGACAGAAACAATAAAGAATGGACTCTGTTTGCTTCAGAAATTGAAAGGACTATGCAACAGAAACTGCGACTGTTCTCTGGAGCCTTTCGTTCTTCGTGTGTTCTTCACCAGCAAATTTTTCTTTTCTTCCTGGAAACTTTTTCGACTGCTCTGGCTTGCTTGTTTCTTGATATTATTTGCTATTTATAGGATTAGTGAACCCTAATAACTCTTCTTAACCGATTAGAACACAAAGAACAATCCAACTCCAACTCCAAATCTTTGTTAATCTGAATCCGAGAGTAACTTTCTTTTTCTCCGTGTCTTGGCTTTTCCAGCGAACTTTACGGCGTGAATCACTCAGACTTGACGTGTTTTAACCTGTCTTGATTGTCTCTTCAGTTTGAGATATCATAGACACGCTATAACTCCCTTTAAATTCTATTCCCAACTAATCCAGAGTCTGTTGCTTATGTGAAGAAATAGTTCTCGTCTCTTCCGAATTTTGAATTTGAAAGGGGCTGCCCCAATCCATCTGGTGGGTTCCTTAATCAATTTTTCTGGGTGCCTTTAGTAATTTTTATGGTGCCTTTAACAACTTTTTGAGTCGATTTTCCCACAAATATTAATTTCTCAAAAGTACCTACAAAGACATAAAAACTCGTAAATAGTATACAATCAAGCATTAACAAAACAGAGAATTGATCACAATGTAGACATAAAAATGTGTCTATCAAATACCCCCAAACTTACTATTTGCTAGTCCTCGAGCAAATATAATATATTAAATAAAATAAAATAAAATCATAACTCACCTTCGCAGGAATCGCGACTACATTTAGTATATGTAATAAGCCTTTAAACCCCTAGGTGTCCCTAGTGGACGAGTTTTGTATCGTGAGGGTTTACAAGAGGTAAACCCACAAAACCTTTACTCCAAGTTGTAGCTACTCGTGAACGATTGAGGATAAACACTAAACAAGCTATTTAGTTGACATACTAAATTCTTCGGCTCTGGGAATCATTACCATATATGAGTCCAATTGTTGTACACGAGTTTTTACTCAAGCATACTAAAATTCATATATAAGAAAACAAAGCTCTACTCAAATAGTCGTTCAACCACAATACTTAGAATCTATCAAAAGTTCAATCACATGAAAAGATTTAGAAAATGGATATGGAAAAAGTGAAGTTTACGCGTGTTGACTAAGGTGAACGGTGTTTCCCATATCTTTCTGAAGGTCAGTACCAGGATGAATCCTAATGGATTGGGATACATGGTCTTAATCGTAATACTAATATCGATTCAACTGGTATATACAAGGGTCCCATCGATCGATTTATTGAAATAAGACAATTATAAATGCACTGACAACATGATTGGATCAAATTGAATCCAAGTGCATGGTCCTTATCAGCATTATACATGATAGTTCACATGCATCCTGCATTCCACGCTTGCTTAGGTGACGGAGACAAGGAGAACACATACATATTACTACCAAAGTGTCAATACTCGATTTTTTTTTTATAAAATATAATATAAAAATGGGGCTTGATCTCAAAAACTCTATTTCATCCTGGCGGTGATAACAGTTCGATATTGGTGCCCCACCAAATCACTTAGAGAAACACAAAAATTGTAAAAAATAAAAACAGAAAGTGATATGGTCGAGATAGACTCCGAGATATGGTGACAACTATCATGTTATTTCTAACACCTAAACTCCGTCCTTTTATGAATAGACCATTTATCTGGGCATACCAATTCCTATAGAAAAAGAGCTAAGTTTCCATCTACCTAGAATGGTTAGTGTCATCCTGAATTGTTTACAAGTTTCTAGACTTTGGAGTTTCATATTTCACTAAAAAGTTTCTCCCTTACCCCCAAAGTTAAATCAAATAGTGTCCTCAATGTTTCTAAAGATAAATGATTAAAAGCATGAACAAGGAGAAACTGTTACCAATTGAAGGAAAAGAGTTAAGGAAAGATATTATTGTGTCGCATGAGCATGGGTACCTCCCAAGAAGTGCTAAGTTCAAAGTCTTCATCCAGACTAAGAAAGAATTAGTCACCTCATAAAATCATATAGCAATAGCCGGAACAAGTGTGGGTCATCTGAATCAAATAGTGCTATCACAAATAAGAGGAAACTGCAACAGGCCAAGAAAATGAACAAACCGAGCACACCCTTATCTAGTTTTTTGTTTAAGAAAACTACTTCTAGATGTGGTTTAGGTTCAGGCTCTATAAAAGGATCTAGATAAAATATTTTCATGGGATGGATTTCCTCATAGGCAGGATCAACAAGATCAGGTTGTAGAGTCTGGAATAACTCAAATAAGAACTTAGAAGCACATAATAATAACCTGAATAATTATGGATCCTCAAAGTCAATCAGATTGGACTCACACAGTTGACTACTATGAAGGTGGTCATTCTTAAACAAATGTGTCGATTTTAATCCCTATAGTAATTAGGCTTAGTCTCAAAACTTAATAAATGACACATTTGAAATTCATACGTTCACACATATGGAAGAAAATATTTTGGTGGGAAAAAAATTCAATCTTGGTATTATTTCCTAGATAAACCACATCGACCAGAGGATGGGTTTCTAACTACTGAACTTCTTTGTGGATATCAACAGGATTAGGGAATCTAGCTTGCAGATGATCTTGTAAAATGGTAGAGGTGCATATGTCAAGTCCCAAGTTAGGGACCTTTCTAAGAGTTAAAGGTAAAACACAGGGAGAATGATAGTCACCCCCAAACTTAGAGTTTTCAGTGTCTTTAGATAGACTAGTCACAATATCCCTAATTTCTAGATCGCCAGATTCCGGAAAATAGTCAATTGCTTCTTCTAGGTTATAATCAGGTGGTGCATCCTCACTCATATTTAAAATATCTACTAGTCTATCTTTGTTATCTAAGACTTTTGTTTCTAAATCGTTGGACTTCAAAACAGTATTCTCAAGATAAACCCGTTCCTCTAAACCATTATCGGCTTCTAAACAAGAAAATTATACATCGTCTAAAACAGTGGTATCTTTAGTCAAATCCTCTTCCTTTTGAATAGGTGAATTATCATTAAAATTATTTGGATCTGAACCAGAAATAACACTATCATCATGAAGCACAAATGGAGTAACAATTTCTTGATCACTCTGCCTGTATATTTCGAGTTCTTCATAAACACTATCCTCATCATCATAATAATATGAATATGTTTGAACCTCGTCTAAATAAGTAGTGTTACCAATTTTATCCTCGTCCTCTTGACTAGGTGAATAATTATCAAGGGTAGCACTATGTTGGAAATTAAGATCATTTTGAGCAATATTATTCTTTGCATAATTTCATTCTCACTTAATACGAACCTATTTCTATCCTCAGTCATCTCCTTTATAATTTTTCTTGTATCCTCAGTGCACTTCTTGATGGAATTCTCTAGAGAAAAAAATTAGATCATAAGTGCTAGATCGCAACTGCTCGTGTGATTCTTCTAGAGGCATAATAGGTTCATTATAAAGACTACTAGGTTGCATCCGTTTTAGGGCATCCCTCCAAGACAAATAACTCAATTCATCATAGGGAGTACTAGATTGCATCTGCTTTAGGGCATCCCTCCAAGAAAAAGAACTAGAATTTTGCTCATGTTCATGTTCATAAGACGGATGTATTTACGAATAGTAATTGGGATCACCCTGGTATGAGTAATAACCTCCAAAAGGTTGGTGGTGATCCCGACTACTATCCACACAATGTTGATAGTATGGATAATGTTTATTTTGAAATTAAGTCAGATATTCATTGTATTGGTCTTCATAATACCAGTTCGACATTTTCTAAAAACTTCCTAATAAAAATAAATCTAAAAAAATAAATCCTAACAGGAAGGGGGTTCTAAACGTACACAAACAAGGCCGACTTAACCAAATTAAACCTATTGAATCTAGCAAAAAAAAGTATGATGGCTCCACTTAGATTGTTTCTATACCACCTTTTATTCCTTCGAAAGGCAACTAGTTACAGTTTTAGCAAACCTCTTAGAACGATCCGAAATAGATTAAGTCGAAGAGAAACAGGATAATCTCTAAGGAGCTTTGATAACCCTGTCTTTTTGGCAACTTTTTCCTAGGTTACAAGGCGGCTCTAATCAACTTAAAATATTCTTCCTGAATTTCGAGTTAGGCTAACAAAGTAACCAATATAGTCCTTTTGAACGAGTTTCCTATAAGATCGTTACCATATCGGTCTCTTTCCAGTCAAATTTTATGGCTTAGGTTCGCGTTTGGTAACGTGTTCCTAAAGCGGGCAAGAAGAAAACGGTGATGAAATCCGAGTCCTTATCTTATATGGCCAGTTCTTGCCCTTTACTAGAAAAGTAAATCCATATTCAGGTCCTCAGCATATATACACACGAAGGAATACAGGAAACCCACTTGCAGGGGATTTGTGGGTTGATCGAGTCTTACCTCCCGTACCAGACGGGCGATGAACCGTTGAAGTCGACTCGGTCTACCGACTCCTTTTTCAGTATACGAACCCGAGAGGACGGGATAATATAGTAATTGTCGTCCTTCCCTGTTGCAGTTTATATTTAAATTACCCTTCCGTAGGGCTTAAAAATAATAATAATATCCAAAGTCCAAAAAGTGTCCAAAAATAAAAGAAAAATTACAGGTATAATCAAAGATTTCCTAATACAATTTTCTAAAAAGAGAAATAAATAAAATCTAAATAAAATCTAATAAAAAATAAAATTCTTTGTCTTTTTTTCCGTTCTTTTAACTTTAACTCCAAGTCTTTAATCACCAAAGTCTTTGGCTCAATTTCCTTTCAATCCAAAATCCAAAACTTGTAGCAAAAAGAGAAATACCCAAAGAAACGTAAAATAGAACAAAGTAAAAATAAAAATAAAAATAAAAATAAAAACCTAAAAATAAATATAAAACTCTAAACTTAAAGACAAGTCCGCGTCGGCGGCGCCAAAAATTGATGTAATTTTTAAATAGTGGTAAAATGTTCGATACTCAGACTTGTAAAGATTCGATTTTTAAACCTAATTTTTAAATAAATAAAAATAAAACAGATTAAAGTAAAATTGATTTCAAATTATGGGAAGGACTGAGACTAAGGATTCCACCATTTGCTTATTTTTCAAGTGATAAAAATCTTGCAACTCGTATATTCAGTTTATCCAAAATATTGCCAAAGTTAGGTTTTCAAAATAATAGTTGTAAATCGAAAGCATGAGATATCAAAAGCTCGAAACTTAACATGACCCATCAAAAGAAAACACAACTAATTGATAAAAACCTTTTTTTAATTTAATTAAAAGTAAATAATTATGAAAGAATTGCAAAAAATAAATAAAATAAGAAGTACCACTTTATTATTGGAAAAATAGCTTCCTCCATCGCCCCAGTGATGGTGATTAACTCATCATGTTGGAAACACTCTCAAAATAATTGTTCATAGCTCAAAAAGTGTTTATAATTATGAAATAAAAGTAACACATACGATTTGATACGCTTATAAGCGTTACAGAGTGTGTTGCTGAAGAGAAAATAAGACAGAAACAAAAAAGAACGGACTTTGTCCGCTTCAGAAATTTAAAGGAATATGCAACAGAAGCTGCGACTGTTCTCTGGAGCCTTTTGTTCTTTGTGTGTTCTTCACCATCAGATTTTTCTTTTCTTCCTGGAAACTTTTTCGACTGCTCTGGCTTGCTTGTTTCTTGATATTCTTTGCTATTTATAGGATTAGTGAACCCTAATAACTCTTCTTAACCGATTAGAACACAAAGAACAATCCAAATCCAACTCCAAATCTTTGTTAATCCGAATCTGAAAGTAACTTTCTTTTCCTGCGTGTCTTGGCTTTTCCACCGAACTTTACGGCGTGAATCACTCAGACTTGACGTGTTTTAACCTGTCTTGATTGTCTCTTCAGTTTGAGATATCATAGACACGCTTTAACTCCCTTTAAATTCTATTCCCAACTAATCCAGAGTCTGTTGCTTACGTGAAGAAATAGTTCCCGTCTCTTCCGGATTTTGAAATTGAAAGGGGGTTCCCCAATCCAACTGCTGGGTGCCTTTATCAATTTTGCTGGGTGCCTTTAACAACTTTTTGAGCTGATTTTTCGACAAATATTTATTTCTCAAAAATACATACAAAGACATAAAAACTCGTAAATAGTATACAATCAAGCATTAACAAAATAGAGAATTGAGCACAATTTAGACACAAAAATGTGTCTATCACTGAACCCGAACTCAACCCATTTGAGTGGGAAGCTAGTATTTTATAGTATGCACGTGTGATCCTAGTATCGGGTGAGTATAGCCGTGGTAAGTTCCCTAAACATAGTTTGTGTGCTTTTTAGATAAATAAATTATCCCTTAGTAGTATTAGGTTGTTTGATTAGTAGATGTACGAAGACTATAGAAATATTCAAGTATGCTTGACACATGTTGGAGAGTTTGGTCTTTTTACAAAACCACTCTAATTTAAGATCTGTTTTTCTTTTCTTTTTCTGGCGCTGGCACTGTTTTCCTATTCTCACATTCGCAAAAATACACTGATTTCATTTTCATAACCAGCTCGAGTAAAAATAGGAATTTGGATTCAAATCCAAGCTCAACACATATTCTTTTTTTGACTAGAAGTTGTATTACGCAGAGGTAGGGGTTTCATATCTTTAATTTCATTTTTTATTTCTTCCATAATTTGATTTGAATTTTTCTCTCACTCCTTGTTGTTGTCGTTAATGTCTTTTGTATTTCAATTCTTCAATTTAGTGAACAATGTCATTTAACTCTATTTATTCAAACCTGTTATTGACGATTTTGGATGTTTTATTAACTATGAGTTTGAGTTCTTAGAAAATTTCCCCATAAACTTTCCTCAAGTATCCATGCTTTTGACAACTTTGCAAAACAAGAGCTTTGGTTTGAAATTATGAATTTCTCTGTTTTTAATTCTTTTATATTTAACTACATATAATTTGGAATATATAAATGATTTTATGAAGTAAGAATGTTATGTAGCTACCCAAGTTTTGGTTTGCATCAAAAATCAAGTCTTATACTGAATTTTTAAACTAGCCTATTTCTTGTTTGCTAAAATGTTCCAATGAGCTTTGTAATTGAAACTCCACCTATAGAAAGAGGTTCTTGAATGGTTTTAACATAAGGAAATGAAAATCTACCAAGGTTCTTATTTTACTGCTGCTTAGTTGCATACGTCGAATTCCTTCAATCATATATTACTTTGCGAAGTAAACCATGACTAATTTGTTTATTTAGCTTTCTCTTAGCCTTTCATGTGATTTACATCTAAATGTTAATATTGTTGAAACACAAAACTCAACATATTATTAATGTGATATGTATTGATCTATATATTGTATCTATTCCTACTACAAACTTTTTATAGCAAAGTAACTTAACTAGGAAGAAAAACTATTCCAACTAGGAAAACACTTCTAAACTATTCCAACTAGGAAACTACGTCTAAACTTAAACTTAAACTAGGAAGCTCATAATGCCAAACTTCTAACACTCCCCCTTAAGCTGAGTAGTGGGATCTCCAATGCTCAACTTGGACAATACTGATTCAAATATCTTGCCTGTAACTGCCTTTGTGAGAATTTCTGCCAACTGATCCTCAGATTTTACAAAGGGTAGCTCAATGGTGCCATCTTCGATCTTCTCTTTTATGAAATGTCGATCCACTTCTATGTGTTTGGTTCTATCATGTTGTATAAGGCTAATTGCCGCCTTATTTT
This sequence comes from Papaver californicum, assembly GCA_023531435.1. NCBI lineage: Eukaryota > Viridiplantae > Streptophyta > Magnoliopsida > Ranunculales > Papaveraceae > Papaver > Papaver californicum. Next base: position 11,851,829 of record JAJJMC010003936.1, read on the forward strand.
CACAGATCAACTGAGTCGGAAGCTTTAGTGGAAAACCAATCTCATTCATCAATTTCTTTAGCCAAAAAATCTCTTTGATTTCTTTTACAATGCCCCGGAACTCTGCTCTGTGCTTGATAGTGCCACTACCTTCTGTTGCTTACTTCTCCAGGTGACCAAGTTCCCTCCAACTAAAGTAAAATACCCTGCAGTGGATCGTCTATCGTTTGGGTTACCAGCCCATTCAGCATCAGTAAAGGCCTCAACATCTAGGTGTCTATTCTTTCTGAACACGATACCTCTTCCTGGAGTGCCATCCAACAACATAAACAATGTCTGGTCTGGTATGGGATAAGTATATTAGCTTTCCTACCAAACTTTGGTACTTCTCTCGATCTGCTAACTCAGCTCCGTGAATCATCTTGAGTTTGTGGTCACCATCATCGGAGTATCACTTCCGTTGCAATCCAACATACCAGTTTGTGGTCTCCATGCAGGAAAGCATTCTTGACATCGAACTGATGAAGTGGCTAGTCTTTATTAGCTGCTACCGAAAATAACACCCTGATAGTATCAATTTTTACAACCGGGGAATTTTTTTCCGAGTAGTCGATGCCATATGTCTATGTATAACCCTTGGCTACTAATCTTGCTTTGTACCGTCCAATGGTTCCATCAGCCTTATATTTGATAGTAAAGACCCACCTGTAACCGACTGGTCTCTTTCCTGCTGGTAGCATACATTTCTCCCATGTGCCGTTTTTTTCTCAAGTGCTTTCATTTTTGTATCCATAGCTTCTTGCCATTCAATCTTCTTACTTGCCTCTTGAGATGTTTTTGGAATGTATTCTGAAATAAGAGTGATAGAAATGCCTTTGCAATATCAACAACTATCCCCCTGGATACATTTACTGAATACCTTGAAGTATGGGACACATGCTTTGGTCAGAATCGATTAGGCCGCACACCTTTATTTTTACTCGGAGGTAGGGAAAATGCCTCTGGCTCTTATGGTTCCGGTACTAAACTGTCATCATGATTAGTGGTATTATTCAAATCAAATGACAAATCATCAGTGTACGACTCACTTACCTATTGTCGGACATCATTCGAAGTAGATTCATTGATTGCGTGTACTGGTCTGTCAACCCCATCTATGTTGGAAGAGGCAGGTTCGGTGGCTCCATCTACCTTCTCTGTTAGAACAATCTCAGAACAACTTAGATTACTTAACCAACTTAGTGATTCACTGACTCTCTCCCTCTGAACACTAGGTTGGTGTCAGAAGAAATATTCAGACTCTAAGAAATCACAATCCATAGTAACATGGACGCGAGGAGTGATTGGGTTATAACAACGACACCCTTTTTGATGCATGGCATACCCCAAAAAGACACATTTCTCTGCGCACGGATCAAGTTTGTTCCTATTTGTTTTTGGAATATGGATGAGCACTGAACAACCAAAAACTCGGGGTTGTAAGGTTAGAATAAAAGGTATTGTGGCTTGGGTAGCTAGTGTTTGTAAAGGGTTTTTTTTATTAAGAATTTTGGTAGGAAAATGGTTGATTAGGTATGCTGATGTAGCTAGAGTTTTAGGACAAAAAGATTGAGGAACTTGAGATTCAATCATCATGGCACGAGTCATTTCAAGTAATATTTGATTCTTCCGTTCAGCTACACCATTTTGCTTAGGTGTGTCGGGATACGAGGTTTGGTGGACAAGACCATTTTTCTGGAAAAAACTTGCATGGACTGATTTACAAACTCTCCTCCATTATCGGAGCGAAGAATTTGTATAGCATGTCCCTCGTGAACCACCTCATCAACATAGTAAAGGCCTCTTGGCTCAGTACCACGCCCAATGATCTCCTTCGTAAGAATGTCCTGCAAAAGGCAAAATTTTGGATACATTAGCACCATATAATTAAGTTCCTTTGTCACCTGACTAGGTGACACCAAGTTTGAATATAATGTAGGGACATATAGACAATTATGTAACTTCATCTTGTCAGAAAACATAACAGAACCCCCTCCTTTCACTTCAACAAGTTCTCCACTAGCAGTCTCAATATGAGACTTTGAGGGTGACGACAGGTTTAAAAAATCATTGGGGTCATAGGTCATAGTATCTGTAGCTCCTCAATCAAAAATCCAGGAACATGATTTTTCTGGGCGGAAACTGGGTGCAGATTGGGTTTGGTATGCTTTGAGCTTCGGGTTATAAAAAACTTGAGGAGAACTAATCTTATTCGCAAACTCATCAAAACCAAAACAGTGAGGTTTAAAAAACTTGGGGTTATTAATTGAAGAGCTTGGGGTGTCGATCCCAAACCCTTTACCTGTATGGTTTGCTTGGTTTATTCCCATAGCCGCACCTCTATAACCCATTGTACTCCCCAGTTGTCATGATGTTCCTGGTTCTGTTCTGGTGTCCTGGATGCCACTATTGTTGTTTGATTCTCCCTTGCAAGTGTTCACACGTTGTCCTGTTTTCTCTTTGTGGTTATTTTCCAACCAATATGGGTAGCCCACAATCTTAAAGCATGTTTCTTTAGTGTGATTCTTCATCCCACAGTGGGTACAAAAGAGCTTCGATATGTCTTCTTTGTCTCTATTCCGTTGTAAATCAAAATGAAATTTAGGTTTTCTGACCACCAGACCTACATCAATCCCCGATGCTGAGTCAACTTCAGAGGATGCAACTTTCAAAATGTGGAGCCTGGCTACCTCCCTCCGTACAGTAGCATAAGCAGCTTTGAATGAGGGGAGCAGATCCTGCTTCAGAATGTCCCGCTTAATTGATTCAAACTTATCATCAATGGCTGTTAACAATTGGTAAAGTCTCTGTTCTTGAATTTTACTATTATAAATTTGAATATCTTCAGGGTCCTTCATTGGATTTGGATCTCGTCGATCGATGGTCATCCAGATACTCTGCAGTTTGTTCCAGCAATCCTCTAAGGTATCTCCACCTTGTCTCAATGAATTGGCCTTCTTGTGAAGGTCAAACACCTGCAGCGAATCGGTTGCGGAACCATATGTAACAGCCATCACATCCCAAAGAGCTTTTGCAGTCGGATATTGCGAGACATTATTCACCAGATTTGATTCAATGTTCTGAATTAGCCACGTAAATACGCACTGGTCTTGTTCCCAACGTTTGTACGCTTGATCTGTTTTTGACGGCAGTGTGGGTTGTCCAGTAATATGAGAGCTTCTCCCTCTGCCTCCAATAGTTTTTTCATCAAGGTTGCCCATAATGCATAGTTGTCTCCACTGAGTTTGATTCCAAGAGATAGATTCTCATAATTGATTGTTGCAGGTTGTGCTCCAAGGCTATTTCGCAGCAATGCAACAATTTGCAGCGTTAATTCATCGGGAATGTTGGTTGGATTTTGATTGGTATTGCTGTCAGAATTTTCACTGATTTCTGACATGTATTGGTTTTGGTTTTTTGTTATTTGTGGCTAATTTAGGTTGAGGAATGAGATGAATGAGAGTTCCCAAAATCAGAAACCTACTCTGGTACCATGTTGAAACGCAAAACTCAACATATTATTATGTGATATGTATTGATCTATATATTGTATCAATTCCTACTATAAACTATTTATAGCAAGGTAACTTAACTAGGAAGAAAAACTATTCCAACTAGAAAACCACTTCTAAACTTAAACCTAAACTAGAAAACTCATAATACCAAACTTCTAACAAATATTACATCTCATTTTGTTGGTTTACTGCGAATACCTTGATGGTTTGATATTGAACTGTTTTTGAGAAGAAAATAAAATGCGCATGCGAGTACTGACATTTTACTTGAATCTTGTTTGTCAATATATTAGTGAATTCTCTGTCTTCTACATTCTCAGTCAAATTAGTACCCCTCCCCTCACATTTTGTGTATTGCACAAATCACATGGTTTATTTTGTTTGATGACGCTAGTGGTTCGATATCGATATGACCTTTCGTTGTTTAAACTAGTGATAATGTTTTATGGGATTTCCACAATTATATGCTTGTGTAAGTTTCCTCTCCAGGGATTGAACTTTTGTGAAATTTGAGGACTGTACCTTATTAGCTGATTTTGGTATGTTTTCACAAATCAGTCCTATCGATGCAGTACTGTTCCTTATAATTTGACGGCTTGAGTAAACGAAATTTGATTTAAAAGCTACGGTTCTACCTTGGAGTTTACTTGCAGTTGCCATAACCGCCTTGTTGAGCATTTTTGGAGACTGTTTTGGAAGCGCTACTGGTGAGTTTCTGAGGCCCATAGGGGCATCCCATTACTATGACTATCCGTGGAAGACTGTCTGGGACAGTGACTAATATCCGACTATCCTAACGTTAAAGATTGTCCTCACACTAGTTATATGCGAACTGATTTCGGTATTACGTGACAATTATTTATTTTAAATGCTTTTAAATAATTTTTGAAGTTTCCAAGCTTTATAAATTTCAGAGTGAAAACTTGCTCATTTCTTTTGGCTTAAGTTACGTGTTAATTGCTTCCATTTCGACCGTATCATTTTCTTATAATCCTTACTGGGTTGTGGATCATCCCGTTTGGTTTTTTTTTCCACCGATCGAAGCGAGGTTGAAATATTAAGCTTGGGAAAAGCTTACAGCTGAGAGCTTGAGCAAAAATTGGTATCTTACTTATGTCTTTAATGCGTATATCATGGGGATAGATCTCGGGTAGTCTTATGCTGCTTATGAACCATGCTTTTGTTATATTTTGTTGTGTACATATTGATGGGATCTTATACAAAGTATTTTATGTAGTTGGTATGGAATTTTGATGTCGTAAACGCTAGGTCTGACTTTTTGGTGTATATGATACTGCATACGGAACCCTTTTCTTGTCAAATCTAAATGTAATGCCGATCTTGGTTATGTCGTAGGTCTAATTTTTAGCGTACGGAACTGTTTGTGAACTCGTTTACCGTCAATCTGAATGTAGTCCAGGCCATCTTAGTATATGTATATTATCATCCTTGGGATTTCTACTTATACCTTATTTACTAAGTTTTCGAGATGTTATCAAAGTCAACAGTGGTAGTAGATTCGCTTTAACTTTGTAAATGAATTGTCTCTACTGTGTATCTGCTACTTTGTTTAATCTAACCTTAGAATTTAACATATGAATTCTTAAGCGTAGTACTGATTTATCGTATGTACTTGGAATGTTTTTGGACTAAGTATTTACTTCTGCTGCCAAATTAAGCCTCATACTACTTGAGACATTATTTCTTCTTTTGTCGCTTTTTATTTTAACTGTGGGTGTTTGTGGACGGCTGGTGAAGCTCTTTTACTTGAATCTTAATGTGTTAACAGGTCTCATCTTATAATATACACTATTACTTTTTGGATTTTCTATTTTCTATATATTTATCGTTATGTTCTCAATCGGGTGTTTTTAAATGAAGGCTGATATAGGTGCTCTCATATCCTGGAGGGGCTCCAATAATAAAACGAAATAGAAACATTTTGAAGTAAAACTCAAAAACCCCTTATCCATAATATTTTCACAATACTCAAACCACCCCTGATTAGTAATCTTAATTATATTAATTAATTAAGATTAAATTAAGCTAATCATGATTAACTAAACATAACTTGTATTTAAAAAACTGAATTCAAATTTGTTTTTTTTGAATTTGTGGCAAGAAAAACTAGATGAAATTTAAGAAAATTTTGTCGTGTTTATTTAAACCCTAGATTTTGATTCAATCAACCATATAGTAGCATTGAGTATACCTCTAGCTTAAACTCTTGATCTTTTTATGACTCAAATTTGATGAAATCACGATTTGAAAGATTGATTTTTTGTTATTCAGAGAAACTTACGATTGGGTTTCATGTCGAACCCAACCGTAACACCAAGAACACCCCAGATTTACGGTTGGGTTTTCAACCAGACCCAACCGTAAGTAGAAGAAAATGAAGAACACCATTTTTTCCCATAGTTACGGTTGGGTTTTCAACCAGACCCAACCGTAAGTAGAAGAAAATGAAGAACACAATTTTTTCCCATAGTTATGGTTGGGTTTTCAACCAGACCCAACCGTAAGTAGAAGAAAAATGATGAACACCATTTTTTCCCATAGTTACGGTTGGGTTTTAAGGCAAAACCCAACCGTAACACATCCTTTTGAGCATTGATTTTTTAGGTCAAATTTGAGTTTTAAAATCAAAATTTTGAAATAATTCAATCATTTTAACTAGATTGAAGGTAAATTGGGTCATTCAAACAAAGAAAAAACGAAAAACACACAAATTAGATAATCCAAATTTGTGTTATCCAGTAGAATTTACGGTTGGGTTTTGGCTTATAACCCAACCGTAACTTATTCTGTTAATTTTTGTTACAATTTCAACACAGAGTTACGGTTGGGTTTTGCCTTAAAACCCAACCGTAACACATCCTTTTGAGCATTTATTTTTTAGGTCAAATTTGAGTTTTAAATTCAAAATCTTGAAATTATTCAATCATTTTAACTAGATTGAATGTAAATTGGGTCA
>JAJJMC010003936.1:11887244-11908986 GCA_023531435.1 Papaver californicum
GAGCTGATTTTTATCTTCAAAAACATTCTCCCAACCATCGGTAAAAAAAACACTTGCAACCTGTTTACAATATTTCAAATAATTGTTTCTAGCACTCAGAACCAACTCATCACTGTTGTCAACATCAGCACTTATCGAAGAACTAGAAGCACCAGATGAAACAACATCCACATGCAACTCAAAAAAATCTGAATTCTTCGTAAAGTGTAAAAAAAAAAAAAATCATGAAATCGAGCTGATTATCATGATTTCAATTGAAAAAAACAAAAAAAGAGCATCAAAAAGCATAACACCAGCAGGGGAACATAAAATTGAAAAATATCTGGAGATTTGAGATCGAAACCCAAAAACTGAAGAACACTAGCAGAAGCAAAGAGAAATTCGGATCTGAGAGCTGAAGAAAAAATGGAAACAAAATCTGGCAAGATTTGATTTCAACTTATTTTATATGTTCGTTACAGAAAGGATAAATGTGGAATATTTAAAATATACATTTCATTACTCACACGTGAGTAGGAGCAACGAGTAAAAACTTTGATCTAAAAACTTGATTTTGGACTAGCGAGTTAACATGTTAAATGGGTGGACCACACGTTAAACGGATCTTTTAGAATGAATTAATCAGTAATTCCTAACATAAAATTTTACTCACCACTCTATCCGCCGTTACAACGGATAGAATACTACCCGACCTATCAAATAACGGATCGGGTAGGGTGGATGGCGGATATAACCGTATTTATCATAAAGAAAAAAATTGGAAAAAAAAAAACAAAAATAATGACAAGTTGCTTACAAGTGTATACTCAAAGCAGGTATACTATATTTCTGCACTTATCACCCTTTATGCATCAGAATAAGTCAAATTATTGGATATTTTGTATTGCAAGTTGTCTCGACTTTGTGTATGAATCCTTATATGAACCTCAAATCTCTTCATTTTCGTGTACATAAAGCCATTGGAAGAATACTATAGGATGCAGAAGAAGATTCTTGATTTTCAAGTAGCCAGTAGAGTTGGAGAGACTAGGCAAGGGCTTGTGGCCGCGTTACATCTGAAGCATGTTAATGCAGTTCATTCTTCACAGAAATTGACAGCATAATCATCCTAATGGGTTGCCGCACATCCTATTAGTCAACTTCTACCCTCTTTTGTGTTTTTTGTTCTGCACACCAATTTTGGCAATTGTAGTATAGAAAAAGTGTTTGATGATAAGAATGGGAAGGGTGGTTTACCTCTGCTATCGTTCGTGGGTTGGAAGATGTTTCCAAAATCTTACCTTTTCTTATGGTTGTACTTTGGTTTTGAAGGTTGTGAGTCTGTAATGTAGATCCGACGATAAGAAGAAAGACAGTATGCTGGCTTTTGTGAGCTTAAGCGAACTTCTGATTTCAAACAATTCTCTGAGAATTTGAGATTATCATTAGGCGGGTAGGCAGGTAGGCAGAGTAATTTTAAATTTTACCCGTCATCCTACCTATTTAACTTTAGATAATAATATTTTACTTATCATCCTACCCTTAAAAAGATGGATAGAATATGAATACGAATAAAATCATGACGGTAGGATAGAAATGACGGGTAGGATTGGATATATACATCCCTACTTTTATTCCCAGATTCGCTTCTTCTTTCTGTCTCCTCCCTGAGAAAACCCTAAAATTTTCTCACTCTCAGAGGAAAAATAGTCCAAAATAGTAAGTAAAACACTAATTTCTCTAAAATCATTTCATTCATTTTTCTGGGTCTTGATGGATTGTTAATACTATGTTTGTCTGTGTGTTAAAAATGTGATTTTTTACAGGGTATAGATCTAATTGCTGGAGGCAAGAGCAAGAAAACAAAGAGAACAGCTCCTAAATCAGATGATATCTACCTCAAGCTTCTCGCTAAGGTTAGTCATTAATTGATTGATTCATTTTCTAATCGAATCGGAGATTTGACTCGGACGATGACCTTGGTCCATTTTTAAAAATGTTGTGTATATGCATGCAGCTATATAGGTTTTTGGTGAGGAGGACTGGGAGTAATTATTATGCTGTTATCTTGAAGAGGAGGACTGGGAGTAATTTTTATGCTGTTATCTTGAAGAGATTGTTTATGAGTAAGGTTAACAAGGCACCATTGTCACTCTCTCGGTTGATTCGTTTCATGGAGAACAAGGTAACATATGATTTCGTAATAATAATATTTTAAGCATTCACACTTATGACATATCAATATGATTTTTAGTCAAAATTTACGTTTGGGAAGCGAGAATCTTGAAAGCAAAAGGAATTGGTTGATGGATATATTATCATGTATATGTTCACTTAATTTGCCTTTTTGCTCGTTCGAAGAAGATAAATGAAGTATTTAGATTTAATAGTGAGCCAACATGGAAGTTAACTTGCAAGTTACAGCTGTGCTGGGGTTGCTCCTATGTATTGGCCTTAAATTTGTGGAGTGGTAGAAATTCTTTCTATGTTTATAGAAAATCTAAAGATGGATAAAGCATCAATGTTGCGACATCAGCTCGCTAGCAACAAGTTTGCTAAGCAGTTTCATTGGATTATTCTCATTAAGTCTAAAGGAGTTCACCATTCCCTAGATTTAGGATTTTTATGCAGAAATCAGTTCAGCTTGTCTGCAGTTAGGTTTGCATTCACCATTTATTTAACTTTTGATATTATTATAGTAAAGACTGAAGAGAAGTTATCATCTTGGATAAGTATGTTCTCGTGCAAGTCATTAGAATTGAATTCAAGCTTGAACTAATAAAAGTGTCACAAGCTCCTGAATCCTTGTTATGTACTCAGTAATGAAAGATTAATGACACTAGTTGTAAATGAGGATTGGGAGTTGTGTTAGTCCATTTGTTGTTTCTTGACTACTTTCGCAAATATTGTTTTCTTAACTTCTACTACTATGAGATTATTTGCTCGATCATCAATTTGATGTTGGTGGATGAGAAATGCGGTATTCTTACTGCTAGGCTAGGATCTGTATTATGAAACCTGATTATCCTAGTTTTCCGTTGGATTTTTTTGTTGGATCTGCAACAATGAAAAACACTAAACAGGAGAAATTATTAAGGTTAATTAAATCTCTGGTTGATACTCGCAATGGACAGAGCCACCTGCTCAGCAAATTGTCCTTAACACAATAGTCCACGGGTACTTTTCAAGAATGAGAGATGCTATACCCCAACAGTGGAGATGTGTCCAGGATAGAACTGCCCGTTATGATTTGTACAAGCACAACACAAATCACCCTCAAACGAACTCAACAACAAGATAGTGGAAGGGAAATAAACAAGCAATGTGTGCAATACAAAGCGAGAAGAGGGGAAAAGAAGACAGAATAGTAGCTGCTTCTGGAGTAAGTTGAAATGATAAACTCGTTTTTCTTTTATAGCCAAAAGAAGAGAAGGGAGATTAATGGCAATCAATTCAGTGCATGAAGCACGGTCATTAAGTTTAAAACGGAATTAAAACGGTCAATTTATCCTCTCTTTTAAATCAACTTGATTCTCGCCGGGTCAGATGCCCCCCACAATTAAAGCAAAATTTATTTTGATTTTAAATTCTTTAACGAAAAATATTTTGTTCAAAAAAGGTAAGTTTTGATTTGCCCGCAGCCTCAGCTACGCCCGCACCCGCAACCATACTTATTCCCGCAGTAGTAGCCACAGTCACACCCACACCCACACCCGTACCCGCAACCGCAACCACAGCCTCAAGTCCGCAAGCGCAAGCGCACCCTAGCCCGAGCCCGAGCGAGCGTGCGTGCTTCGGTGCGAAGCACCGCACGTATGTGAAAAGTATGTTTACTTCAACTAACCCATTGCCTTAGTCCTCCCCCAACCACAAAATCTTCTAAACCCTAAGGGCCCTCCCTTAGATGCAATTTTTGTGGTAATAAAGAGAGGAATCATCTTTAGTTTCTCCAATGTGGGACTAAAGGTTCATTCATAAAAGTGAAAATGAGCTAGTGTCCCTTAGTGACTACTTGGTCCTAAGGTCCATTCCCACCAAGACTAAAAAAAAAATATTTATAAGTTCATTTTCTCCAACAATCCCCCACATGAATGAGAAAACCCGATAAAAATTAGAAAGCGAGAAATACCACTTAGGCAATAGGTGTCGATAAGGTCTTGAACCTTTTCTTAGTGAGAAATTATCGGAACTACTTGATGGACAGTGAACGCGATGTCTTGAACTGCCATCATTTTGTGTAGTTCATCAATAACTTCCACGCGTGATATCTCTAGGTGATGTCAAGTTCGTGTCGTTGTGTCCATTTTCGCCCTGGACGTATCCCGTTTCTCAGAATGCTCTAGAGAATCAGCTCAGTTCTCATAGGAAGCGACCCACTTCCTCATTCAGATAGGTGAGTTCTATCAAGAGTGTTTACCGCTACACCCCACTTCAATCTTAAATTGAAACTATAGAACTCATTAAGACTTAATAAAAAGTCATCCTCAAATGCAGTCACACTATCACGTTTACACCATAGGGAAGGGACAGAGAATGAAATTCTCTGATAGTGTTTTCTTTAACCCACCACAAATTAGTTGTCTCATTCGAAACCTTGATCTTGGGATCTCCAGTCATCAAGGTTGAGTATCCTTCATGGCAAGTTTATTTGATGAGCTTAAGCCCCATCCCCCTCGATGCATTACAAACTATCTCCTTGGAAAAACCTTTCGTCAAAGGGTCCGCGATATTCTCTTTAGACCTCACAAAGTTAACAGAAATAACGCCAGTTGAGATTAGTTGTTTTAGAGAATTGTGTCTTCTACGAATGTGTATAGACTTCCCATTATAGTTGATGTTTTTAGCATTAGCTATTGCATCTTGACTATCATAATGTATAGATATAGATGGCACATGCCTATGCCAAAAAGGAATGTCTTCTAAAAATAATCTTATCCAAGCGGCTTCCTCTCCTGCTTTATCTAATGCAATAAACTCTGATTCAATAGTTTATCGAGCTATACATGTATGTTTGGAACTCTTCCAAGATACAGACCCACAACCTAGAGTGAAAATGTATCCACTCGTAGACTTAGACTCCTCTGAGTCCGCTATCCAGCTTGCGTCACAATATCCTTCAAGGACCGTAGGGTATCTCTCATAATTTAAACAAAAGTTTAAAGTGTACTTCAAGTACCTTAACACTCTAACAAGTGCATCCTAATGCTCTTGTCCCGGATTACATGTATACCTACTTAACCTACTCACAGCATAAGCAATGTCTGGTCTCGTACAATTCATTAAATACATCAGACTTCCTATGAAGTGTTCTTTCAGTTTATAAAACTTTTTTTTCCCTGAAGTGTTCTTTCAGTTTGAAGTTTAATCGGTACTACTGTATGTTTCTGTTACTTGATTTTCCACTGATTCACCGAATATCAAGCACCTACTTTCAACTAGTTGTGAACACCTTTGAATAATGATACCAAAATAAATTAATACCAAAACCATTACCATTTGTGTGTCTGTTAACCACACAGAACACCACCATTACCATTACCAATACCAATGATATTTGTTAACCAACACAGATCAATACCAATTATGTCTGTTAACCAACACATATCAATACTACCATTTGAAGAGGCATTTTGACTATCTCACACAACATTTGAAGAGGTATTTTGACTATCTCACACTATGGATTTGAAGAGAAACACCAATTTTCTTATACAACGGTTGAAGGGAATTTAAAGATTGAAGAATGAAGATTTTCGGTTTAAAACGGAACCTCTGAACCTACTAAGTGGTTAAGTTTCGTGAAAGGGAACCTCTGAACCTGTTAAATGGTTAAGTTTCGTGACAACTCAGCAAACGAAGCCTCTGAATCTACGCCGATCAAGCTTCATAAAAACTAGAAAAGTGGACAAGTATCCACCATTACCAAGCAAGCTATAGAAGACAAACAAAATCTATGGAGACAAGTAAGCAAAATTAAGATGAGATCATATCGATGTGATGAGCAAGATAAGCGAAGCATGAGAAGCAAGTTGAATGTTCGCCAACTACCCTTCAACTTGAGGGGAAGTGTTGATTCATACGGTCAGAAGACCAGGTCTGAAGCAACCTCAATCTGATAACTATGCCAACTCATAGTCTTTAGGATTTGTTAACAATATATTCTGTTTTAGGATTTGATTAGATTTCCTATTCTGTTTATGATTTGTTTAGATTTCCTACCTTAGGTAAAATACTCTCATTATATAAGGGAGTCTTGGCTCACGGTTAATAACATAGAAAAATAAAAAGCATCGGAATTATTGTCTCAACTGGTTCATCTTCATCGTCAGCATCTGAAAACACGTCCTCATCAGCTTCAGGAAGATCTTCTTCATCAAAATCCAACTCTTCAAGGATATCTTTTTCATCAAATTCAAGGATTTCTTCTTCGTTGCTCATCATGAGGAGAATTGTTCTCTGAGAAACAAAATGTAGAACCCTAGCTAAACCCTAGGAAGTGTCATCTCGGCCGAGAAACATATCCTTAAAGCCGATCTTTGGGCTAATATCCAGCTGTCGGATTTAGAGAACCGATAAGTCCATTTGTCGGATTTAGGGAACCGACATCTTTCTCCTTTTTTTTTGTATTTTTCTATTCTTGTCCCCTCCTTGTATATATAAAAAGGAAATTTTTTCAACTCCGATTATGAGAACCAAACGAAAGATTTCTGACTCCTCTAGTTTTTTTTTTTAGAATTAATAGGGGTTTTGGGAAGATAAAATAGAATCATCCAAAAGTAATACCCTTAACCCTTAGCCATAAATGGAAAAACCGCCCTCGTTTAACTAGTAAACTAATAATATGTATGAATGGTCGATTTTTTGGTTAAAACCGTCAAATCATTGTGGAAAAGGAAGACACAGGGCTAGAGTCGTCATGGTCGTGATGTTACGACCATGACGATTTTTAATAGGTCATCATGGTCATAATATCCAACCATGATACCCCTTACCTGTAACTTTACCAGGTTATGAAAAATCATCATGGTCCAACATATGACCATGACGCTCTTACCTGACTTGTCTATGTAAGGGTCGTCAATGTACTATGTCTATGCCATGACGACTCTTCAATCAAAAATTCTTGTATCAAATTTGTGCTAGGATCGCATCGGTTAATACCATATACCATAACGACTCTAACCAAGTTTAATATATGCAGTTGTCATTGTCTATATTCTTAACCCTGAAGACTCCATTTGGAAATTTTTTGATTTTTGTTTTTATAAAACAATTTCATTGAAAAGGAATACATCTTTCATAAGAATTCATTGAAACGAAAATAACATAACATTGAAGGAAAATAAATAGCATTCATAACATTTCCTTCAAATACTTAATGATATAGGGTGAAATCGTAGACATTATTTTTCAAAATGCGATAACAATCTTCATGCTCAAATGTTTTCCCTTTGACAGCCTCATACTGACCTATGCTTCTCGAAAAAAAAAAAACAAATCGATTTAAGTTAGTATCAGTCAAAACTATTATTGATGAAATCAATATTAACATACTTACTCTTATCGTACACGCCAATATGGAATTGGCTTCGTTTGTGGCTTTTATTTGTTCTTTAAAATCTTCACATTCTCCGAAGACTTCTTGGAAGATATTATTAACGTTGTTGAGTGTTCTTGAACCGCGATTTCCGTCTAACGCCACGAAAATTATGAATACACGGTTCTACCATAAATCGGAGTTTGGATCCAAGATACTCTCGGTGGTATAATCTCCATTTCTTTAAACTCTTCTTCATGGGATGTGTACGTCACCTACGATCTAAATATCGTTATATCTTCACTTTAAGTATAGGGAGTACGCTGAGTATAGCCATTGTTTTTATTGTAGTTTTTTGGTGAAAAAAAGAGTAGAATGGATCTGAAAGTTTAGATCTATGGTTGGGGTGAGGATGAGATAAGAACTTGGTCTTTTTATAGATGTTAAGGACCCGAAGACTATCTTTTTGAAAAGATTATCCTTTGAGAGACCCAACTATACTGGTTGCAAGTAAAAAAAAAATGCTTCTAGGGTCGTCATGCTCATAATGTAAAACTATGACGACATACGATGCCAGGTAAGTAGTATCGTCATCCTGTTAAAACAAACAATGACGACTCTAAAACCTGGAGAATATATATGTGATAGACCAATATGGTCGTCATGGTCGATAGTCTGAGACCATGACGACCCTAGTTAGAAATTTTTATGTGTAAAGAGTCGCATCGGTACATTGATGAGACATGAAGACATATAGCTGCCATAATTTTGGTGAGTTGGGGTCGTCGTAGTCGATACCTATGATTGCAATTGCACAACGTCTACAAAGTAGAAGCGGAAAGCACGGTTCATTCCCACAGGGATTGATAGTATTATATCTAGCTATTACACAAATTATGTGCTAAAAAAAATAAATTGTTTTGAATAAATTTTTAATGAATAAATAAAAAAAATAAAAAAAATTAATTAATTAATTAATCAGAAAGAGAAAAGTCTAGGGTTTTGGATTCCACTACTTATGATATTGATAAAGTTAATAATTTAATGTCTCAAACACTATACTTTCATACTACTCAAAACAGTTTCGAACCCAATCTCATGTTTTGGGAAATACAACATTTTAAATTATTTCTACGATTTTCATCGTTTTACAAAAGTCTAACTTCCTTCGCTTATAAAAGATCAACAGTTTAAAACCATTCAAAACAATTAAATCAAATCATTTTTAGAAGAGAAATTATTAGTCATTTATTAGCACAAATAATAGAGTAAATATGTCTAAGAATTAAATAGTTTCCTCCTCTACTCTAGAACAAAAATCACACATCAAAAATAGTTTCCTCCTCTACTCTAAAACAAAAACTTAGCTACTCATGGAGATAAAAATAGAAGATAAACCATTTAATTCATTAATTTTATAAGAGTTTACAACAAAAGAACTGACCATTTGTATTGCAGAAAGACGAAAATTATCCATTGATTAAACGACACCTTCTGTATGCATTAAACTGTCAAACTGTTGCAGGAACTGTAGGAAAAAATTTTGTGAATATAAAGGATTGGCGACGGTTTTCTACGAGTGTTCTCTTTTGATGTTTCTTCTTGTTCTTCCTCTTCGTGGAATTTGTAGAGTTTTTCGAATTGAATTTTTTTCTCTAGTTTCTGGCAGAAGCCAGCTTCCCTTATGATGTTTTCCTCGATCTCTATTTATAATACAACCATCCCCAACCCCAATAACTCCTCAAATATTTGTAATAATTTTCTTAACGAAAAAAATCTTTGGGATTTATTTTCTTTCCACTATCGGCTCTGATTTCTTCTCGATGATCTGTTGCTTTGTTGTTCGAACAAGATTGAACGAAATCAAGTGGTAGTAAGAAAGGAGTCCCATATCTCACGTATGTACTTATCTCCCTGATTTTCTTTCCTTTCATTTTTACGTATCACTCAACCGAGATTCTGTTTGAGCTTGTTTTGATTTGGTTGATCTTTTTTCGAGTCCCACACTTGTTAAGCTCCTATAAATAAGGAAATCAAATACTCTTGTCTTTAAAACCCCTTGAAATATTTCCAAAATCTCGACACCAAATCATCCAACTTGATAAGAAAAATTCCTGCCACTTTTTATTTGAATTTGAAAAGAAGGTGCCCTTAATCCAAAGTATGGGTGCCTTTATAAATTCTTGGGGTGTCTTTATAACTTTTTAGGTGCCTTTAACACTTTTAAGCCATTTTTCACATTTATTATTTCTCCAAAATACCTAAATATATAAAAATAACAATATTAGTACAAAAATCGAGAGATAACAATATAAATGTGAGATTAATTAAGACAGAAAAAGTGTCTATCACTTAATATCATGACAACTCAAACAGAACAGTTAGTTTTTTTTCCCCAAATAAGTAGTCGTTCGGGCCTTTTCTATATAAGGATGCTAACCCCATGTTATATTCAGTTGAAAACTGTAACAATATACTCAAATTAAAACTCTCTTGCAATTTCAAGTCCATCATCAACTACCAATTCAGCCGAAGAGATACTCAGAAGATACAAACGAACAACCCCTCCATCATCAATTACCAAATCAATTAATGATATGGAAGAAGAGATACGAAAAAAAAAGCAAACAAACTACATCATCATCAACTACCAAGTCAATTAGTGTTATGAAAGAAGATATATGCAAAAGAAACAAACCATTAGTACGTTCCATAGAAAAAAAAGGTACTCAAGAAACAAGGTTACGACCAATTCCAACTATGGGAAAGATTAAACTCCGTTGAGGATGAGACGAAATGGATTAGAAAATTGTACGTCGTCATGGATTTCCAGAAGAACATTGGAATGATGGTTTATTTTGGAATCTGGTAAAAACAGGACCTTTCGTTCCCAAGTTGGGAGGGAAGTACATGGATCCACGCTTTGATTACGGGGACGACTATGTTTCTTCAAGGACCATTGATGTTACGAAGTTATGCTACAAGTACAACGAGTTTCTCGCTAGGCACAGAGGGGACAGGTTTGCGACACAGACTACATATACCAAATGGAAAGGAGAGCCGATTATCATTTTGAAGCTACCAAAATAGTTGAGTCTCGCACCGAGAAAAAATATATTATGTAAAGTGTTTAGTAACACCAAGTTGGTATACAAGTTGTTAGTCTAGTTTAGTATTGTTTTCACGTTCTAATGTACTACTATTGAACCCAAGTTTGAATCTAATTATCTTATTAATCTAAGTCTAAATGTCGTTCAACTTTTATATCATTATAGGTCCTCAGGGACATTACCTATATACCATGACGACTCCAAACGTTAACCTCCATAATGTTCTCTAATTAGGTCTTCCAGAATCATCACAGTTTATAGTGTCGGGCCATGACAACCTCAAATCTAAATTGAAAAAAATATGACCGTTGAGGTTTTTTAAATATAATACAACCCCCTTCTCTAGGAAAAACTGCCCCAAACCTTCTATTTTTGCTTTTGCTACATCTTGCATTTGTTTGTTTTTTTTCCATTTGAAAGCGAGACATCAATATCAATGGCAGAATGGGAACCAAGTGAAGATATGAATCTCGTTAAATCTTTCATTAAGGTGTTCCATGAACGTCCGGATGAAATTTATTCAATGTTTTGGAAGAGGGTGAAAGAGTTCTATTAAAAGACTTAGCGTTTCGATTCGACTACATCAAAATTTTAATTCGAGAGTTCATTAAAGTTAGAAAATGGTGAACGACCATCATCCCCAAGCTCCTCTTAATGAAAAAGTGAGTAACATACCAAAAATTAATACCTTGTGTACCTTTTTGATGATTTTATATTTACAAATTAAAATTTGATTCATTTTATTTTAGCTAGAAAGATTTGATGGTATATGGCAAATAAGAAGTGTTGAAACAAAGTTCATTCACGCAAAGTGTTATGGGGTATTGTATAATCGTTTTCGGAGGTTCATTGACGAAGTTTTAATGTGCAACATATATCGTCATCCATACTAAACATTATGTAATGCGAGATTGATGTAATGTTGTTTTCTTAATGAAATCAATGTGTTTTTTATCTTTCCAAATGAGACAACATTTTCTGTATATGAGGTCGTCATGGTATATACATACAGACAATGGCGACACTAGTTGGCAAAGTTTGGTTTTTCCTGGATGTTTTGGTGCCATAGGGTCGCATTGGTTCATACTTTATGCCTAACGACCCACATTTGCCATTTTTTGGGAGGGGTGGGTTCATCATGGTCATTACCAATAGACCATGACGACCCTAGTTGCCAAGTTTTGTTTTTCCTAGATGCTTTTGAATGCTAGGGTCGCATTGGATCATAACATAAACACTGGCGACCCAAACCTACCATCTTTTGGGTCAGTTGCAGTCGTCATGATCGATACCATATATTATCCGTTTTAGAAATAGTGGTAAAAGATTCGATACTCAGACTTGTGAAAATTTGATTTTTAAACCTAATTTTTAATACTAAAATAAAGAAAATTAAATTAAAATTGATTTAAGATTATGGAAAGAACTGAGACTAAGGATTCCACCATTAGCAAATTTTTCAAGTGATTTAGTATTAGTAATTATCTTGAAACTCATACAATCAATTGATTCTAAATATTGCCAAAGTTAGATTTTCAAAATAATAGTTGTAAATCAAAAGTATGAGACATCAATAGCCCTAAACTAAGCATGACACATCAAAAGAAAACACAATTAATTGATAAAAATCATCATTTTAAATTTAATTCAAAGCAAATAATCATAAAAGAATTGCATTAGATAAGAAATATACCACTTTATTATTGAAAAAATGGCTTCCTCCGTCGCCATAGCAATGGGGTCTAGCTCCTCATGTTGTAAACACTCTCAAAATGTATATCCATGGCTTAAAAATTGTTTACAAAGATTAAAAGAGTGAAAATTGTATAAAACAGGAAGTTTGCAACGGTATAATGGTGTTGCAGACAACTGTTTCACTGTTATAGAAGAGAAAGTGTTTACGCTGAAGATAAACGTTGTAGATG
The DNA here is from genome assembly GCA_023531435.1 of Papaver californicum. Classification (NCBI taxonomy): domain Eukaryota; kingdom Viridiplantae; phylum Streptophyta; class Magnoliopsida; order Ranunculales; family Papaveraceae; genus Papaver; species Papaver californicum. The sequence continues at coordinate 11,899,796 of JAJJMC010003936.1, forward strand.
CTAAGATATTCGTTGCAGATGGGTTGAAGAAACTGTTGCAGCTGAAGATAATGTTGCAAAGACGAAGATATTCGTTGTTGTTCAGTTGAAGAAATCGTCGATGTATCCTTGCTCTTCACTAGCAGCAGCAGAACTTTCTTTCTGTGTTTTTTTCAATTTAAGCCCTCTCTGATTTTTCTTTCTCCTCTTTGTTATTTATAGGTTTAGTAAACCCTCATAACTCCTCCTAACTCGATAAGGATCCAAAATACAATCCAAAACAAACTCAGATTCGTGTAAATCCGAATCAGGGAAGAATTCCCTTTTCCGATCAAAACTCGACTTTTCACACATTTTTCTCGGCTTGGGACTCTTTGATTTGACGTGTTAAACCCTGTTAAGTCATAACAGGTTAGTGTAATCCAAATCCAAGAGAAAACCCGATTAAATCTCGACCCAATCAAATCCAGAAATCACTTCACGCGTAAGGGAATTTTTCCCGCCAAATTCGGATTTGAACTCAAAATGAAGGGTGCCCCTAATCTATATGGTGGGTGCCATTATCAATTCTCTCGGGTGCTTTTAGTGATTTTTCAGGGTGCCTATAACAACTTTTTGAGCCAATTTTTTCACAAATATTTATTTTCCGAAAATACCTACAAAGACATAAAAACCCATGATAAGTACAAAATTGAGTACCAACAAAATATGAAATTGATAACAATTTAGACATAAAAATATGTGTCTATCAAATACCCCCAAACTTATTATTTGCTAGTCCTCGAGCAAATCTAATCTAGAAATAAAATAAAATCCTAACTCACTTTCGCAGGAATCGCAACTACGTTTAGCATATGTAATAAGCCTTTAAACCCCTAGGTGTCCTTAGTGGACGACTTTTGTCTCGTGAGAGTTTGCAAGAGGTATACCCACAAAATCTTCTACTCCAAACCCTAGCTACCTGTGAACGATTGAGGGTAAACACTAAACAAGCTATTTAGTTGGCATACTAAATTCTTCGGCTATGGGAATCATTATCCTATATGAGTCCAATTGTTGTACACGAGTTTGCACTCAGCATACTAAAATTCATACAAGAATTCAAAACTCTACTTAGATAGACGTTCAACCACGATACTCAGAATCTATCAAAGTTCAATCACATGAATAGATTTAGAAGATGGATATAGACAAAATGAAGTTTGCGCATGTTGACTAAGGTGAACGGTGTTTCCCATATCTGTCTGAAGGTTAGTGCCAGGATAAATCCTAATGGACTGAAATACGTTCTCACTGGTCTTAATCCTGATATTAATTCGACTCAGCTGGTATATACAAGGGTCCCAACGATCAATTTATTGAAAATAAAATAATTATATTTATATTATTATATGTACTGACAACATGATTGGATCATTTGAATCCAAGCGCATGCTCCTTATCAGCATCTTACATGATAGTTCTTATGGATCCTGCGTTCCACGCTTGCTTAGGCGACGGAGACAGGGAGAACACACACATATTGTTATGAAAGTGTCAATGCTCGATTTTTTATTTTTTATTTTTTTAGGAATCAAAAATAATTGGTCTGAACAAAAATAAAATACGAAAAATAGGACTTGATCTCAATCACTCTTACTTTATCCTAGCGGCGATAACAATTCGATACTTGTGACCCACAAAATCACTTAGAGAAACACAAAAAATTACAAAAAATAAAAACAGAAGGTGATACGGTCAAGATAGACTCCGAGATATACTGACAACTATCATGTTATTTCTAACACCTGAGCTAGGAATCCTTTTATGAATGCACCATTTAGCTAGGCACACCAATTCCTATAGAAAAAGAGTTAAGTTTCCATCTACCTAGAATGGTTAGTGTCATCCTGAATTGTTCACAAGTTTCTAAATTTTGGAGCTTATTGCACTTAAAAGTTTCACCCTTACCCCCAAACTTAAATCAAACAGTGTCCTCAATGTTTCAAAATAAAGAGTGGTACCAATAGATAAGTACCTGGGTGAAGCGTGGTACCAATAGGAATAAAGAGGTAAGGCAGAAAGATAGTACCTGGGTGAAGCGTAACAATCCTTCTACGGAGAATAAGACAAAAAATAAAAACCTAAAAACGAATATTAAAAACCTACAAAAATCTACTAATGCACATAAACAACCTTGATGGTCAATCAAGGTAAACAGGGTCCTCCAGAGGGACCTCCTCAACATCACTTATAGGAAAAGGCTCTAAAAATGCTTTCAATATCTGATCGTTAACCTTGAAAGGACTTCTACCATCTTGAATCTTAATCTCAATAGCACCATGAGGAAAAACAGTGCGAACAACAAAAGGACCGGTCCACCGAGAGCGTAACTTCCCGGGGAATAGATGCAAACGAGTATCATACAGAAGAACTTTTTGAACTGGAAAAGATGACTTTCTTAAAATATTTATATCATGGACAAGTTTCATTCTGTTCTTATACTCTCTAGCACTATCATATGCATCTTTCTGAATCTCTTCCAACTCATTGAGCTGGAGCTTTCTATGAGCTCCTGCCTTGTCAAGTGAAAAATTAAACTGCTTTACAGCCCAATATGCTTTTTGTTCGAACTCGACGGGCAGGTGACATGCCTTTCCAAAAACTAGACGATAAGGTGACATTCCAATGGGGGTCTTAAATGTAGTACGGTAAGCCATAAGGCATCAGTAAGCCTTAATGACCAGTCTTTCCTATTAGGATTGATTGTTTTCTCTAGAATATGTTTTATCTCCCTGTTGGAAACCTCTACCTGATCACTAGTCTATGGGTGATATGGGATAACTACTTTGTGGGTAATACCATATTTCTTCATCAAAAGCTTAAACGGTCGATTACAAAAGTGTGACCCTCCATCACTAATTATAGCTCGCGGTATACCAAAACGTGCAAATATGATATCATTCAAAAACTGGACCACAACCTTGTGGTCGTTTGTTTTACACGAAACCGCCTCAACCCATTTAAAGACATAGTCTACAACGACAAGGATGTAAAAATAACCAAAGGAATTAGGAAAATGACCCATAAAATCAATGCCCCACACATCAAAGACCTCAATAACTAAAATAAGGTTCAAAGGCATCATATTTCTACAGGAAATGGTTCCTAACTTCTGACAGCGCTCCAAGCAACACAGTAACTGTGGGTGTCTTTAAATAACGAAGGCCAGTAGAAACCACACTGTAATATATTAGCAGCAGTCTTCTTAGTACTAAAATGACCCCTACAAGCATGATCATGACAAAAGGAAATAATATTGGTCTGGTCACTCTCAGGTATACATCTCCTAATAATATGATCTGGACAATACTTAAACAAATAAGGATTGTCCCAAAAGAAATGTTTTAACTCATCTAAAAAACTAGAACGATCTTGTTTACCCCAGTGTTGAGGCATTCGACCAGTAACAAGATAAATAACTATATTTGCAAACCAAGGTAATTGGCAAACAAAGAATAGTTGTTCATCAGGAAAACTATCTCTCACAGGATGAGAATCATCAGGGGAATCCACAACAAGTCTAGACAAGTGGTCTGCTACTATATTTTCTGCACCCTTTTTGTCTCTAATTTCTAGAAAAAAATTATTGTAGCAAAAGGATCCATATAATCAATTTAGGTTTAGTATCCTTCTTAGACAGAAGGTATTTCCAAGCAGCATGATCAGTAAAGACTATAACCTTATAACCTAAGAGATAGGATCTAAACTTGTCTAAGGAAAAAACAATGGCTAACAGTTCCTTTTCTGTGGTGGTGTAGTTCAGTTGGGAATCATTTAGAGTTTTGCTGGCATAGTAAATCACATGAAGTAATTTTCTTTCTCGCTGACCTAACACAACACCAATAGTATAATCTGAAGCATCACACATTATCTCAAAGGGTAGGTTCCAGTTAAGTGCCTGGACTATGGGGGCGGTAGTGAGTAAGGTCTTAAGCTTCTCAAAAGCCCTTAAACAAGCATCATCAAAGACAAACTTAACATCTTTTGCAAGCAGATTGCAAAGAGTTCTAGAAATCAAGCTAAAATCCTTAATAAATCGACGATAAAAACCTGCATGCCCTAAGAATGACCTAACATCTCGTACAGTTTTGGGAACCTATAAAGTCATAATAAGGTCAACTTTGGCTTTGTATACCTTTATACCCTTAGAAGATACGATATGCCCTAAAACAATTCATGATCGAACCATGAAATGGCATTTTCCCAATTAAGCACTAAATTCTTTTACTTACACCTAGTCAACACTAATGTCAAATGATGCAAGCACTCATCAAAAAATGACCCAAATACTGAAAAATCATCCATAAAGACCTCTAAAAACCGTTCTACCATGTCAGAAAATATGTTCATCATATAACGGTGAAAAGTAGCGGGTGCATTACACAACCCGAAAGACATGCGTCCATATGAAAAGGTACCAAAGGGACAAGTAAAAGTGGTTTTCTCTTGGTCTTTTGGGGTAATAACAATCTGATTGTAACCAGAAAAACCATCTATCAAGCAATAATGGCCATGTCCAGCTAATCTCTCAAGCATTTGGTCGATGAAAGGAAGGGGAAAGTGGTCCTTCCTTGTGACCTTGTTCAATTTTCTATAGTCAATACAAACACGCCACCCCGTGGACACTCGAGTTGGGATTAACTCGTTGTTATCATTCAGGACTACAGTGATACCTGATTTCTTATGAACAACTTGAACGGGGCTGACCCACTTACTGTCTGAAATAGGGTAGATAATACCCGCATCTATCAACTTAAGCACCTCAGTTCGAACTACTTCTTTCATGTTAGGGTTAAGTCGACGTTGCATCTCCCTAGACTGTTTGGTATCATCATCTAAATGAATCTGATGCATACAAACAGTAGGACTTATACCCTTAATATCTGTTATGGTCCACCCTAAAGCTTCATTATTGTCTTAAAGCACGGTTACTAGCCTACTTTCCTGGTTACTATCCAAGTCGGATGCTACAATCACAGGAAAAGTCTCAGATGGGCCTAAATACACATACTTCAGAGTATTTGGTAGTTGTTTAAGGTCCAACTTAGGAGGCTCTTCTAAAGAAGGAATTAGGGTAGACTTAGAAACTGGTAGTGGTTTGAACTTATATTTCCATCCATTAATAGTGTCTATCAAAGGGGATGAATCTAACATAGCATTCACCTCATTAATCACACTATCATCATCAAAATCAAACTCAAAGTGGGATAGCCATTTCTCTAATGGATTTTCTAACAAAGTTTTTGGTAATGACTCCTGAACTAATGTTCCTATCAATTTCACCTCGTTAATGCACGTCTCATCTAGCTCAGGTGGTTGCTTACTAATATTGAAAATATTTAACTCAATAGTCATATTACCAAAAGATAAGTTCATAATACCGTTTTGACAGTTTATGATCGCATTAGATGTAGCTAAAAATGGGCGACCTAATATCACAGGTATCTGATTCTTTGGGTCAGGGACAGGTTGGGTATCAAGGAAAACAAAATCCAGTGGATAAATAAACTTATCGTCCTCAATAAGAACATCCTCTATGACAACACAAGGAATTTTCACAGACCTATCAGTTAATTGCAGTGTTATCTGAGTAGGTTTAAAATCACCAAGTCCTAGTTCGAGGTACACGTGGTACGGAAGTAAGTTCACACTGGCTCCTAAGTCAGGTAACGTTTTCTCAACATGGTAGTTACCTATTGTGAAAGAAATGGTTGGGGACCATGGGTCTTTATACTTAGGAGTTGTATTGTTCTGGATAATTGAACTCACATGACTAGATAAAAAGGCTTTCTTTTGTATACTAAGCTTTCGCTTCGCGTACACATAACCTTAAGGAACTTGGCATAAGTAGGAATCTGCTTAATTGCATCTAATAAAGGAAGGTTGATAGTGACTTGCTTAAAAACCTCTAATATGTCGTTAAAATTGGATTCCTTCTTTGTTGGTGCTAACAGTTATGGGAACGAGGCTCTGGGCACAAAATCTGGCTTATAAGGAACTGCATCGGACTCTTTAGAGACTTCATCAGTCTCTTCATCCACTGGCTCAGAAGGGTGAACTATGTATGTTCACTATTAGGCATGGTTACCTTATTGTCTACCACTATACCATTCCTAAGGGTTCTAATTGTATTCACATGATTTGATGATTTCTCACCAGAAGATACTTCATGAACTCCTCTAGGATTGGGTTGTGGTTGACTAGGGAATTCGCATTTTTCTCTTTCTTTCAAAGACTCAGCAATTTGACCAACCTGGGTTTATAAATTGGAAATAGCCTGATTGTTAGTCTGGACAATCTTTTGATTTTCTTGTAAATTTTGGTTGACTGACTGCTGAAATTTGTAGTGTTCTGAGTTAATAAGGCAAGAGAATCTGTTAAATTCATAATCGTCTTATCTATCGGATTCTGAAATTGTGTCGGTCCTGAAGGATTCTTAGTATATCCAAAACCTATGGTAACCTTAGAATTACTAGATTGACCTTGACTCTGGCCCTTAGACAAAGAAATGTTAGGATGGTTTCTCCAACCAGGGTTATAGGTTTTTGAATAAGGGTCAAAATTCTGATGATTATCAAATCTAGTGTTATTATAAAGAGCATGGGCGTGCTCTTCAACAGTCTGTCCTTCCCAAAATGAGTTGGGATCAATTCCAAAACTAGATTGACTCAGTTTTAAACCTTCTAACCTTTTTGATATAGCTAATATTTTGGCATCTGATTCAAAAGATCTTTCTACCCTATTGACATTTCTTCTACTTAGAAGAGTTGTTTTCTGGGGCTCCCTACTATTTTCCCATTGTTGGGTTTTTCGGCGATCTCATTCAAATATGTCATCACACCATCGACAGTTTTATTTTCAAACCCACCTGTGCATAAAGACTCAACCATGGTTGTTGTCGAATAATCTAAATACTCGTAGAGGATCTGAATTAGCCTTATGATAGACACATTTATCTGTCTTATTTGATCTCACATTTATATTGTTAGTGCTTAATTTTTGTATTAATAATATTATTTTATGTTTTTGTAGGTATTTTCGAAGAATAAATAATTATGGAAAATTGTCTCAAAAAGTGATAAAGGCACCCTCACAATGGATAAGGGAAGCCACCTATTTTGAATTAAGAAATGGCGAGAAGATTACTTCTCTTACCTGTGTGACCCTGGTCGAGTATTTGGAGGAAATTTTCTTGGTTTTAATACAAGAATATATTCTTGTTGTAATAAGAAGAGTTGTGTACGCATGGAAACAAGAAAATATCAACGGAATCTCGGTTAAAGTTGCTCAGAAAAAACAAAAAGAAATAAATCATTTAATTCTCGGGTTGTTACAAAGGATATCTCTTTGTAATAAGGAAATATCTTATCTCATATTTTCTTATTCACCATATCCAATGCAACACAGAAAGAAGGGAAAGAAATCAGACCAAGTTAGGTAGAAAAATCAGATCGAGGATGAGAATATTTCTTGCGTGACTCTCCGGATCCTGCCAATGAGGAAATCCAACCTATGAAAAATATTTTATCTAGACCCTTTTATAGAGCCTGAACATGAACCACGGCTAGATGTAGCTGTCTTAAACAGAAAACTAGATAAGGGTGTGCTCGGTTTGTTCATCTTCTTAGCTTGTTGCAGTTTCTTTTTATTTGGAATAGCACTATTTGATTAAGATGACCCACAATTGTTCTGGCTATTTCTATATGATTTTATGAGGTGACTAATTCTTTCTTAGTCTGGATGAAGAATTTAAACTTAGCACTTCTTGGGAGGTAACCCATGCTCATACGACACGGTAATATTTTTTCTTAAATCATTTCCTTCGATTGGTAACAGTTTCTCCTTGTTCCTGCTTTTAATCGTTCATCTTTAGAACATTGAGGACAATGTTAGATTTTAAGTTTGTGGGTAAGGGAGAAATTTTTTAGTGCAACAATAAACTCCAAAAAAATTAAAAAACTTGTGAAAAATTCAGGATGACACTAACCATTCTAGGTAGATTGAAATTTATCTCTTTTTCTATAGGAATTGGTGTTCCCATCTAAATAGTTTATTCATAAAAGGATGCGTAGCTCAGGTGTTAGAAATATCATGATAGTTGTCACCATATCTCAGAGTCTATCTCGACCATTTCACCTTCTGTTTTTATTTTTACAATTTTTGTGTTTCTCTAAGTGATTTGGGAGGGGCACTAGTATCGCCTTTTGTCGCCGCTAGGATGAAGTAGTGTTTGAGATCAAGCCCCATTATTGTATTATTTATACCATTATTCAAAAAAAAAAATCGAGTATTGACACGTTGATAGCAATATGTGTGCGTTCTCTATGTCTCTGTCGCCTAAGCAAGCATTGAACACAGGATCCATGAGAACTATCATATAAGATGCTGATAAGAAGCATGTGCTTGGATTCAAATTGATCCAATCATGTTGTCAGTATATTTAATAATAAATGGATAATTATTTTATTTTCAATAAATCGACCGTTGGGGCCCTTGTATATACCAGTTGAGTCGACATTAGTATAAGGATTAAGACCAGTGGGAGCGTACCTCAATCCATTAGGATTCATCCTGCCAGTGATCTTCAGACAAATATGGGAAACGTTGTTCAACTTAGTCAACATGTGCACCATTCATTACTTCTATATTCATCTTTTAATTTATCTATGTGTTTGAATTTGATTGATTCCGAGAAATGTGAATGTTGATCATTTCCTTTCAGTTCTGGAAAGTTTGATGATTATTTGAGTAAAGTTTTGCATTCTTATATGAGTTTTTTGGTACGCTGAGTGCAAACTCGTGTGCAGCAATTGGACTCATATAGGGTAATGATTCTTATAGGCGAAGAATTTAGTATGCCAACGAAATAGTTTGTTTAGAGTCTACCCTCAATCGCTCACAAGTAGCTAGAGTTTGGAGTAAAGGTTTTGTGGGTATATCTCTTTCTAAACCATCACGAGACAAAACTCGTCCATTAGGGCCACCTAGGGGTTTAAAGGCTTGTTGCACACGCTAAATGCAATCACGATGCCTACGAAAGTGAGTTAGGATTTTTATTTTCTAGATTAGATTTGCTCGAGGACTTGCAAAATATAAGTTTGGGGGTATTTGATAGACACATTTATGAGTCTTATTTAATCTCACATTTGTATTGTTAGTGCTCAATTTTT
>JAJJMC010003936.1:11918986-11963156 GCA_023531435.1 Papaver californicum
TTTCTAGAGGTGTACCCGACAAATATCGAGTTAAGGGCAGTCTGTTGAACAGGCGACTCCATCTTTCTGTGTGTGTGTGTGTGTTTGTCTGAAATGAGTGCTTCTATTTTCTAATCAATAACCAATTTCAAGTTTTTTGTTCAGTTTGTTCATTGTTACAGGAACATTATCCAACAATCTTAACTCGAAAATTTATTAAATTTGTAACAATGAAAATGAGAAATAATTTGCAGAGTGATATTGGTTACTGCGGAAATTTTTTGGATTTTGTCAAGAGGGTATGTAATTTCAGAGAAGCAGGATTGTAAATTGGGGGTTTCCAGTTTTTCATGTTTTCACTGAAGAAGGAAAAGAAAAGAAAAAAGGGGGTTTTGGTTAGAAGGTGAAACAGAGATGGAGATAATGAGTTGGAGAATGGATGGATGTCTCAATCGAAGAGGAAGGAGGAAGTTGTGATGTTGAACGTTGTGGGGTTCAGGAGTGTGGTTCGAGTTTCAGTAGGTATTGATGATATGCTGCTGTAATTATGAATGGGTTGTTTCCAGTTGACCTTTTCTTTATCGTTTCAAGCTCAGCTGTTGTTCAGTCAGTTATAGGCTGTGTGGACAAACAAGTTTGGGAATGTTTTTCCAGCCGGTAATTCAGTGAAGACAGGAGTGTTGCTGCCATGGTTTCTTGGCTATATATCAAGAGTTAGAAGAGGGTATTTGGCACAGGCTAAGAGAATTCTTCAACACCGAGGGAGAAATGAAGATTTAGTACAGTAGGAAGATTAATGGGTTCAATTTTTTGAACCGTGAATTCAGTAATTTTGTTCTATTTAATGGTAAGAATTAGTAAAATTCTTAACGCGTTTACTAAATTAACGCTTACTAAATTAATGCGTTTTTCTAAGTTAAGCCTTTTGTTCCAAACGTTCACTTTCTACGAAGACAGAAAATTAAAGGTTGCAAATGAAACTTAATTCATGACGTGGAGAATTAATGGGTTAAATACAAATGTTATAATATTTGCAAATGAAAGTTAACGCCTTAATGGATTACAAAAATTTGAAGTATAAATTCGGCATTTATATTCTAATTAATGGAAAATTCTTGAAGACAAGATTGATTATCTATTTTAATTCTCATTGGTGATTCAGGAGTTGGTAAACCAAATCTTTGTCTAAATTTACACGTAATGAATTCTGTTTTAGTGTTGAATTCGCGAAGAAGAAGAATTAGTGGGGTAGACGTGGAATTCTATAAAAGATGAAATGATGTTCTGTTTCTTTGGTCTTTGAATTAATTCCTAATTGAGGGCGGAATATAAATTACGGAATTTTCAAATGCAGTTTTCTTGGTCATTAAATTATGGAATTTTCAGAAGCAGTTTTCTTGGTCGTTCTAAAGGAAGCAAAGGAAACTGAATATGGGACGAATCAAAATATACAGGTATGATTTATTAATTATAATCATAATATATTTTAATATATGAATCGTATGCATGCTGTCTTGAAATTATTAAAACGGTTAATACACTTAACTTAACAACCCTAGGTCACGTTTGATGAAACGTTGAGATGCACTAAAATTTATGCACTAAATTTAATGCACTAAAATCAAGACAATTATTATACAATAATAAAACGTTGTTATCATGCTCTGAAATGATTTTACATGAAGCATGCGTGAGTGTTGATTATTTGATTTTAAATAAATCATGTTCATAATATAATTAGTCAATAGTTTATAGAAATCGTAAGGATTTTATTTATAGAGAAATAAAATAAAATAATGTTGAATTATTATGAAAAATCAAAAGAACAAGTTTTATGGTACGGTGTCTGAAGTCAAATTGGTAACCAATGTGAGAGACTGGTGGGTAGACTCTGATGCTACCGAACATGTCCGCGGAAACAAAGATGTGTTCACCTCCTATCAGAAGGTAGGGGAAGGAGAAAAGCTCTATATCCGCAGCACAGGTTGCGGAAAAAGGCAAAGTTGGGCTGAAGCTCATTTTTTGGCAAAATTCTCACATTGAAGAAATTGTTCATGTTCCGGACATCTGTAAAATTCTTGTATCTTGTAGTATCTTAGATGATAAGGGTTTTTATGAATCTGAAAAAAATAGTGTAACTCAGTGTAAAGAGCTATAAGACAGAGGGTTTTTACAAATTAGATGTAACCTCATTTTAAATAAATAAAAATGATTCCTTTTATGTTTGTGTGTTATTGAATGTTTGACATGGCAGACATGGTCATGTTATTCAATGAACAATTTGGCGAGCATAGGCTGCATTCCCAAATTTAATTTGGAAAGTAAACATAAAGGTTAAATATGCATAAAATCTGAATATGCTAAAAAGTCTTATAAGAAAAGTGTTCAGAAATTTCTAAACTCTTAGAATTAATTAACTCATACCTAGTTGACTTGAACTCAGTTCAAACTAGAGGTGAAAATATAATCCTTTAAGGAGATGATGAAGCCATGAATTAGTTCAGGACTACCTGCGAACTTGTGGGGGGAGGCCGTCCTCTCAGCTTGCTATGTCCTGAACAAATTACTTTTAAAGGATCAGACAAATCTCAAAATGAATTATAGAAAGGTAGACAACCCTTTTATGCATACTTCATAAATGTGGGGGGTGCTTGGCTAAGGTTTATATCCCTCAACCGTAAGAGGACATAGATATGACCCAAAACTGTTGATTGTGTCTTCATAGGATATCATGAACACACTACAGATTATAGGGTTAGGGTTGTGAGTTCTGATGTTTCAGAAATTGATCTGAATACCAATATGGAATCTAGGGATGTTATGTTCTTTGAAAAAAAAAATGTCTTCCTTTGAAATCTGAATCTCGCATAATATGTGTTGATCCCCTAGATATCCTTTATACTTGTCAGACACAACTTCTAGAGGAATATGAAGTTGATCCTAGAGGAGGCAAAAGATTTAGAATAGACAAATCTTATAGAGCATGAAAATTTTGATCATGTAATGTTTTTAGTGGATTTAGAATAGACAAATCTGACAAATGTGTTTACACTAAAACTGTCAATGATGCATGTGTGATTGTATGCTTGTATGTTGATGATATGCATATACTAGGTACAACCATAGATGTAATTAATTCCACTAAGAACATGCTAAATGAGAACTTTGACATGAAAGACTTAGGTCCTATAGATGTAATCTTAGGAATGAAAATTAGAAAGGAATCTAATGGTTACAGTCTTAGTCAATCTCATTACGTTGAATCACTTCTTAGAAAATTTAACCAGTTTGATAGTAAACCTGCGAGTACCCCATATGATCCTTGTTGTCGAATCAAGAAGAACAAGGGTAATGGAGTTTCGTAACTTGAGTATTCACGGGTCATAAGAAGTCTGATGTATTTAATGAACTATACGAGACCATACAATGCCTATGATGTGAGTAGGTTAAGTAGGTATACTTATAATCCGTGACAAAAGCATTAGGATGCACTTTTCAGAGTGTTAAGGTATCTGAAATAAACTTTAAACTTTGTTTGAGTTATGAGAGATACTCTGCAGTCCTTGAAGGATATTGTAATGCAAACTGGATAGCAGACCCAGAGGAGTCTAAATCTACGAGTGGATACGTTTTCACTCTAAGACGTGGATCAGTGTCTTGGAAGAGTTCCAACCAGACCTATATCGCTCGGTCCACTATGGAATCCGAGTTTATTGCATTAGATAAAGCAGGAGAGGAAGCCCGCTTGGCTAAGATGCTTTTTAGAAGACATTCCTCTCTAGCATAGGCCTGTGCCAGCTATATCTATACACTGCGATTGTCAAGCTGCAATAGCTAATGCTAAAAATAGCAATTATAATGGAAAATCCATTCATATTCGGAGAAGATACAACTCTCTAAAACAACTAATCTCGAATGGCGTTATTTCTGTTGACTTTGTGAAGTCTAATGAGAATATCGCGGACCCTTTCACGAAAGGCTTGTCCAAGGAGATAGTTAGTAATGCATCGAGGGGGATGGGACTTAAGCTCATCAATTAAAACTTGCCATGAAGGATACTCAACCTTGCTGACTGGAGATCCCAAGATCAAGGTTTTGAATGAGACAACTAATTTGTGGCAGGTAAAAACTATACACTATCAGAGAATTATTTTCTCTGTCCCTTCCCTATGGTGTAGACGTGATAGTGTGACTGCATGTGAAGATGACCTATAGTAAAGTCTCAATGAGTTCTATAGTTTCAATTTAAGAATGAAATGGGGTGTAGCAGTTAACACTCTTGATAGAACTCACCTATCTGAATGAGGAAGTGGGTCGCTTCCTATGAGAACTGAGCTGATTCTCTAGAGCATTCTGAGAAACGGGATATGTCCAGGGCCAAAACGGACACAACGGCGTGAACTTAACAGCACTCTTGAGAGATATCTCGCGTAAGGAGCTATTGATGAATTACACCAAACGATGGCAGTTCAAGACATCGCGTTCACTGTCCATCAAGTAGTTCCGGTACTTCTCACTAAGCAAAGGTTCAATTCCATATGGACACCTATTGCTTAAGAGGTATTTCTCGTTTTCCGGTTTTCTAATTTATCGTTTTCTTCATTCATGTGGGGGATTGTTAGAATTAAAAGTGATTTATTACGATTTATTACCAAAAAATTGTTTTGTTACCTAATTTATCTTGATGGGACCAAAGGGTCACTAGCCTATATTGGGGGTGGAAATAAAAAATCCACTTTTCACTTCTATGTGAATGAGAAACCTTTGATTTGTCCAACATGGGATAAACCAAGGATGAAGTCTATCTATATTACCACTAAAGTTGCACCTAAGGGAAAGAACTTGTGTATTGGATATGAACTAAGAGAATGGGCTAGTGAGCAAAGTCACACATGTGCGGTGCTTCACACCGAAGCACGCGGGCCGCTGACTTGCGGAGCTTGCGTATGCTTGTGTATGCTTGTGTGAGCTGGCGTGTGTGCGACGAGTGCCCGGCGTGATCTCGACGTGTGCGCAGCGTGTGCCTATCAAGACTTAATGGTTTTTTATTTTAAATTCCTATAATAAATATTAAAAACCGTTTTATTATTTATGGGAATTTATGGGAATTAAATAAAAAGATTTTTCATAAATACAATTTAATTCTCTTCTCTCAAATTTGCCTATAAAAGAAAAAACAAAATTCATTTTTCAATTACCCAGTCACAGCTACTATCCTGATGACTTTTCCCCTCTTCTCGCTTTGTTTGCGCACGTAGTTTTACTTTTAAATAATTCTTATATTGTTGTTAAGTTCGCAACGGGCCAACGAGTTTTTGCTAGCTGGGTTGGTATCAGGTGGTTTTATCCTGGATTCGATTTGTCCACACAGGGGTATAGCAACACTTTTTCTAGAGGTGTACCCGACAAATATCGAGTTAAGGGCAGTCTGTTGAACAGGCGACTCCATCTTTCTGTGTGTGTGTGTTTGTCTGAAATGAGTGCTTCTATTTTCTAATCAATAACCAATTTCAAGTTTTTTATTCAGTTTGTTCATTGTTACAAGAACATTATCCAACATTCATTTCCATGTAGTCATTGCACTCCAGATCAGAATACCATGGGACCTTACACTGTGCACAAAACAATCTTCTGCACTAAGGGCACTCTGTTTCCCTTATGATCACCCCTGTCATCATCGTTCACCAGCATCACTGAACAGTCCTTGAACGGACAGTAAGTTTTTTGTGAAGAAAGAATTAAGGACTCGCACAAGGCTTTGTCCCAATGATCAAACACCTGCCCCGGAATGATGTCTTTGCACAGATGGAGTTCTAACGTCTCTTTGCAGTTGAACTCTGGGCAAGTGATCTGGATTATGTTCACATGTATCTTTGCTGCAATGTGTTTGGTGATGCATTCAGAGTAATATATGTGTGAACACTTGTTAGTACTGCTCCTCGTCTCACTTTTTAGTTTAGCTTCCATACAAAATTCACAAAAGCTCATTTCCGATAATACGGATTAACCCCCACACTAGCATTAACATCCATTGATGATTTCATCTTCTTATCATTGCTATTACCACTCTCTTTCATAGGTTCATTTTCAATATTTTTGTAGTTATCTTCGATTTTCAGTGAGGATGAAGATATTCTCCAATTCCTGACTTTCGATGACGTGGATGAGAAGAAATTTCAGTATCATTAAGAGATACAGAAGACATTGGAGCCTCTTGAATAAACAACTGTTTTGCATACTTTTCTTCATAAATAGGAAAGACATCTTCCTCACCTATGTCATCGGAGGCTACTGACAACACTGCAAAGTAGAAATCATCGACTACTACTTGGAGAGCACCACTACTACCAATGCCCTCTGCCATTACAAATTCTGTAAAAAGAAAAAATTCTTTTGAGCTGCAATTTTTTGTAGATTGTAAACATCTTTATATAATGAAGGGGTAATAAAGAGAAACTGTCTGTTAAGTTACTCATGGATAACGAAGGGTCATCTGATTTCTAGTCTTTGTATAAGATTTTGTGTGTATATGTCCGAAAAATTCAGACATAATGCTCTTTAGTAAAAACGTTGTATATTCTTCTTACGATGTGCGTTTTTGATAATCTATCCCAATTTTGGAATCGAAAAATCGTTAGATATCTCCCTTCGCGGAAGAATTTAGGTTTAGAGCTCATTTTGGTTGTCAAACGGAGAAAACAACAACATTCCATGAATTTTTAGACAAAATTATGATAGTTTTCAACTTGTATTTCGTCTAAGGTTTATGCATATCTCTTAGACCGTTAATCGGAATGAGAGGCACTTTTAGAATGTCGTAGTAGACACATAGGGAAACATATGTTGTTTAGAACATTTTTCCCCATTCTCTACCCATTAGTACGTTTTTCAGAGATGATTATGACGGAATGTCAGAAATCATAGTTTCGACCAAGTATGTTCATATACAACTCGTTATGAGCTTTCATACAGGCTTGTATGGACACCGTGATAAACCAATATTATTCAATTAGTGTTTCAATATTGATATAAATTAACTCTAGCAATTCAGCCGGGAAATATAGCACCAAAGAACACTTAAATCGCTTTATATTAGTGGGAAATCCACTTAGGAGCTTGAGATTTATTATGTAAAAATCATAGAACATATGAGAATCTCGTAATAAACATCAGTGTTATTCTAATAATTTTGTACAAGGATGAATGTTGATTCATCTAATAAATTTGATCGTATATATATAATCTGATGAGTTCATCCGGGTGACGCATTCATGTGATTACATACGTATATATATATAAAGAGAGACAGGGATGAGCACCTGCTTTAAAATTTCTTGCAGAATTCTGAAATTCAATATTTTTGAGACCTGGGTCAGAAACATAAGCTTTTACTATTTGAGCCCTGAAAAAAACTCACCATCTACACCCTTACAGTCCCTAAATTGGAAGAAAAAAAAAACAAATCTAAGAAAATCCTAAATCAAATGAATAAACTCGTGATTATTATATTCGCATCTAAGAAAAATCATAAACCGAAAAAAACACAAATCAACATCACCAAAACAACTAATAATCATTAACAAAAAAAAAATTAATAGAACAATAAAAAAAAATTGATAGAACAACTACTTACAGATCTGGTAGGTAGATCCTGTAAGAGTTAAAGAGTAGTGGAGTTGATCTAAGTAACTAAGAAATTCAGTGAGATTTGAGTATTGAAGTGGTAGAATTTCAGGTTCTTTTGAGGGGGGGTATTTTAATAATGAGGAGAACAAGTCAATTTGTTAAGAGAATATAATCATAGGGGTTAATTGACGTTTGAGCCCTGTCAAAAACTCACCATCTACACACTTACAGTCCCTAAATTGGAAGGAAAAAAAAACAAATCTAAGAAAACCCTAAATCAAATGAATAAATTCGTGATTATTATATTCGCATCTAAGAAAAATCATAAACCGAAAAAAACACAAATCAACATCACCAAAACAACTGATAATCATTAACAAAAAAAAAATAATTTTTTTTAATAGAACAATAAAAAAAAAATTGATAGAACAACTATTTACAGATCTGGTAGGTAGATCCTGTAAGAGTTAAAGAGTAGTGGAGTTGATCTAAGTAACTAAGAAATTCAGTGAGATTTAAGTATTGAAGTGGTAGAATTTCAGGTTCTTTTGAGGAGGGTATTTTAATAATGAGGAGAACAAGTCAATTTGTTAAGAGAATATAATCATAGGGGTTAATTGACGTTTGGTACTTGGGTTTTGTCCAATATTAGTGTTTGGCCTAACTTTTATCCAACTTAGAGTCTGGTATTTGTTTTTGACGTTGACATCTGTTGACTCGGTTAAATATTGATTTCTGTTAGGAAAATACAAAAATAAATAAAAAATAGACGAGTATGCAATCATCCTTTCACTTTCTAACATTTACATAACCATTTTCATCTCTTTTCTCATCTCATCTCACCAAAATAGAGCACAATCGACCATCAACGGAGCTCTTCTATCTTCTTCTCACTGTCTCGATGAAAAACAAAGAAGTTCTTCAACTGATTTCCTTGCAATTTCATCTTCTTGACATCAACAAATCCAACACACACAACAGCATAATCCATCTACATAATTAGTATCAAAACTTCATTTTCCTTCTAACCTATCTTCTCAGCAAAACAACCCATATAGTATTTCTTCTGAAATTCAAGAACTGACCTAACCAAAATCGTCATCTCAAAAACACACCTAATTTTCCTGCCTAATCCTAATCCAATTCACTCTCATGCTTAATTCCGTAGCAATCCCTAAAAAATCCCTCTAAATCTCTACCAATTGATCTACCTAATTTTTATATCTGCATCTTGTCTTAATGGCAACAACAAAACCCAAGAACATCACAGATTCAAAGAAAACCCACTTTATAAATCGATGGAGATATTTAAACTTTGCAAACTTAAAATATAGTTCAGAGATAAACTAGAGTCAAAGGATATTTCGTTTAATCAATAAACTCCTTTGGTCAAAAGATCAAACCAAGACAATGATTATCAAAATAATCAGTCTTGATGAACAAACTCTATCAAGCAACTTAATGCAACTAAACCGTTTTTTCGATCTTCTACAAGTATGATGTCTATGAATAAACTGCTTATATGATCCCATATAATCAAGTTCGCATAAATTCATATACAAAGATCAGAACCAAAAATAAAATTCTTAAAGTCTTCAATATTCAAAGTAACCACTGCAAAACAACTTTATTCCACTATTGATCATCCGCATAGAACGAAGTCTGTTAACATTGAATGATCAACAGTTCTACCTTATAAATCCATAATCAATTAGATCTGTATTAGTCAAATATTCAAACAAACTTGAGTGTCCGTATAGCAGAAGAGAATGACATTAGAATAAAAAAGTTTGATCAATCGAAGATGACTACACCGTCAACTGAAAACTAAATAACAATTTAACCTTCCACTAACGATAAACCTAGAGGATTCTTGATCCCAAATAAATCTTTAACAAAAGGCAACGTAACATGTTTCCCCTAATTAAATTACTCATATTCCTTTAACAAGTTGGCTTTTCCACACTCACAGAAAGTGTGTTTTGGGAAGAGTTTGTAAGAGTACAAGACTCCTTATTTATAGTGTTATGACCAAGGCATTGATTGGAAATACTTTATTTACCAATTTCAAAAATTCTCAAGATATGCAATAATAATATATTTCTGAAATTAGAAAACACCAAGTGATATCCAACTCATAATCGATTTCATGTTTAGTTTGAAAACAAAGATTAGCTAGCACATGTAACGTGTACTTTACTAAAACAGTTTGCTAGATATTTGCAAACCTCTGGGAATGGAAAACATATAATTTGATAACAAATATGATATTGAAAAATTGATATCTTGGAATCTTTCTTTGAGTACAAAGGTGTATACTTAAGAAAATAGAGTTTAACACATGCTCAAATAATTATGTTGATATTTTAATGAATCTTGCAATCTAACTTATATACTTCTCGATATTTTTTCAAAATCGTGAAGATTAACAAACCAATCGAAAAAGTAAAAACAAAAGTCAGATTCACACAGGATCGATCCTGCTCAAGGGATTGGTTTTGGGATCGAATCCTTCCCACTAGGGATCGGTCTTGCTCAAGGGATCGATCCTGATTTTTATTTTGACTTTGAAATAAAGTTTTGTAAGTCTACTTCCTTACACTAAGTTTCTGAATTTGCTTTCAAACATATTTGTTAAGGTTTGGATTCACCCGGACGTTCAAAACACTATATAATAACAAGTTACCAACTAGTGCAATGTCATAATCAACGAAGTCTATAGATTAACTATTATTCATAACTCTATATACTTTAAGTTTTCGAAGCAACTTATGTATATCATACCTTTTGAAACTTTGATCACATGTATAGTGAACAAGTCACTAATATTTGTAACAAATATAACTTCATATGTTATGTTTTCAATGAATAAAGACTTGCATGAATGACAAATAAAAATGGAATAAGTCAAATCTTGTCGTTGCTAACCTTGAATTGAAGGATGATGTCTTCGTTTTGTCTTCAGTATGTCTCCAGGTCTTCAAGAGTAACTAGAGCAAGTCTCAATATTTCTATGTTCCTAGTCTAACCTAATGAAGTTGACTTTAGTAATCTACGCAAGCGACTTTGAGTTTTGAAACTAAACTTGACAACCAAACTTGACATACCAACGTTTGGTGGGTTCAACCGAACATGCTCTAACAAAATGGCTCCACATACCCCTAGAGGAAGAGATTGAACACAGTGTTAAAACCTAGATATAATAATGAAAGTCCAAGCTAATGATTTGCTACAAATGAAATTAATTTTTATCATTTGAAATCGTGTTCATAAATATTATCGATTCATACAGAAGAAAAGATTCTCTATTGATTCAAACGTTGTACCTGTACCTATGGGATAGGGGTAGAGGAAGAGGAAAGAAGATTTCTTTATGCTTTGGTTGGGTGCTTATTCGTTAAATTTCTTTGATGTTAATATGTGACAAACATATATTTAATTCCTCTAACTAGGAAAATGACAATTATTCATATATTATTTGTTCGTTATTTTCTTATAAAAATACGTTTTTACATATTAGTCCACGGGAAAAATAATGTTACGAGCCGTTAAGTCTAGAAATTAAATTTTGTTTTTTATATCGTTAAGATGCTTCTGATAAAATTCAGTTTAAAAATTACAAAACATCAAGGTTGATCCTTGATTTGTTATGATGACGCTTTTTTCCTTCCTTAGCTAAAAGATCAACTGCTGGCTGTTCTATTTTGCATTTATGTATGGATAATTAAAATCCAATTATTTTTTGTTTGACATTTTAAACACTTGGCATTCTGAATAAACCAATTTATTATCTTTTTTGATCGATTAAACCAACTTATTGTTGCACGTAGCTCTGCCCAATACTACAGTCAGTTCCTAATCGGGGATATCGTAATACTAAAAAACTAGCATTTTTATATGCCTAGCATGAGTCTGATTTTGTGCACACCCTTTAATGAGTATGCACATAATATTTGAATCTTCACCATTGATTTAATTTAGAGAGTTATGTAATGAGGATCGAAATTCCAAACATAGCAGATAACGGGACCATCAATTAACTCATCAACCAATTAAATGATGTCAAATATAAACTCTTTTATCGCCGAGCACTAAATAAAATGTGGTTTGAACTTTGAAACATGTCAAGCCAGGCGTCGAGAAGCTCAACATGGGTCGTTCCTGGTTCCAATGTACTAAATTTATACCGGGAACACGATGAGTCGTGTAGGTTGCTGCTTCTTGAACCTGAAAAGAAAGATAAATGACATTTTCACAAAACTCGAGGTCCTATCTGAAATCAAATCACAAAACGAGGAAGGAATGTGGGAACAAAAATTAGGGTTTAGTCTCATCTAATAATGGCATTTGCTGAAGAAGGAAGAAGAGAAAGAATTCCAATTTCATTGATTAAACAACTTCAGATCTCCCTTAGAGAAGAAGCTGGTGTTCCTTCTTCTTACGATCCTCAAAATCCGTCTCTTTCTTTCGATCATCTCCATTCTTCTTCTTCTTCTTCTCTCAGTGATATACTTGGAAAATTCGATCCATCAGTTCCTTCGTATCTTCGGTGCAAGCAATGCCGAGCACCACTTCTTAGAGGTCTTAAATCGATTGTTTGTACTTTCTGTGGTGTTCAAGTGAAGAAAGATATCCCTCCTGATCCAATTCCTTTCAAATCTACTCACTCTTATAAATGGCTACTCGAATCTCTCGACTTAAATGGCTCGGTAAGTGTTTATCCAAACTCTAATTTAGTTATTCTTCTGAATCAAAACAGTTTCTTAATAATTTGTACTTTTTTATGTTTATTTGAATAATTACTTTGTGGTCTTAGAGTGAGTTAGGTCAGAATTTGCAAACATTAGGATGAGGAATTAACTGCAAATACATCTGCTATCTATTAACTAACTTAGTTAGGTTGAAACTGTGGGAAACGAATAATAAAACTGACCTTTTGGGTTTGATTAGTAGGTTTTCCACTTCCGGTCAGAAGAAGAATGTGTTTCTTTGTTTATAGTATGGTCTTTATATTAAAACAAAATAAAAATGAAGTTAATGTATGAGAATTGGTCCGAGTCCTTATCACGTTCATCAATGCCTAGGAATTCAAGCAGCAAAAATGATTGGTAGAATACCAAAGCATACCATGGTTGGGTAATCTATTGGGAAAGTTATCCAAGACTACATTATTGTCTTAGTTCAGATCTATTGTTAGTTTTTTTCACTCTCTTCAGTGATTCCTGTTTGTTATTTTTTTGCTTTGCCAAGTTAAGACTCTCCATGATGTATTCTATTTATAAGTCATTGGGTTCATCTGCAGGCTCTTTGTGCTCCCTTGAATCCGAATATATGATAAGAGAAATAACCTGATCCCACTCATTTGAGACCCCATGGCATTATTTGAAACTCCAACCCTGTGACTTATCTTGCTTCCTCATGTGCAACGAAAAGTTGATTCCGAAGAGGTTCGATCTTGGAATATTTGATGTGAGGCTGAATCCCGCTAGTTATTCATTTACCGTTATATCATTAGGAGTTTCCATGTAGGTTTCTCGGGAACTTGCAAATTATACAGCTATGTGGAACCGGTGGCTCTGTAGCATTAGATGATTCTGAGGTACTTCCCTAGTTCTGTAATGTACGAAACTTGCTATTACAAAAAATTTGGATATTTTTGGGGCTTACGCATTCTCTATCGTGTATACTAGGTGAAGAATAGTAAGTGCCGTTTAGCTAGAGCTCTGTCGCTCATGTGGTGCCTGAAGCATATACTTAACTGCATGGTTACAGTTTGTTAGCATGTCATACTCATTTTCCAGAGTTTGAAATGAGAGTACGAGAACAATACTTTTCAAGAGACCTTTTTCTGAACTTACTACTGATGAGCAGATAATTTTCCCTGATTTTTATCATGGTATGCAAAACCGATGTTGGAATACATGGGAGTCCAAATCAAGTTCTCCAAATCCAGAACTTCAGGGTGTTCTGCGATATGTTTGAGAATGTGTTATTTACAGTACTGGAAGTGCATTGGCTTATGTCCCAATCTATAAATAGGGCTTACACTCATTTTTTTGATATAGGCTGGAAACAATGTTAAGTGATTGCTTCATTCTTAGGTGTCCTACGGTTGAAGGTCTTTTGGTAGTGTAATCTCCTTGTTTTATTACTCCCAAGAAAAAGAAGTCTATTCTTGAACCACATTCTTAAAGTTAGATTGAAGCTTTGTCAAAAAGTTTTGGAATGGTGTGGTTTCTGTTGTTGTTGATGGACATTCTGTTGGCCAAGTTCTCTATGGCTCGATGGATGTATAGTCGTTTTGGTAGTGATATAAACGCGAATAGTTAGGATGAAGGCTGATTTTCTTAAAAGTTAAAATTCTTTATTCTTCTGAGTGATTTGAGTTTAGATATATCCTATTGTTAATCAAATATGGCATGGAAAACATATTGCAGGAGGCTGTTGGATTAGAAGATAGTGGTTCAAGTAAAGGAAAGGCTGCACAGAAGGATCATCTGATCTTATCTGATGTATTGGATTTAGAACTAAAGTGGCCTACTGATCAGGAGAAACTCGAAACTGTAACCAATAAGGCATCATTTCAGAGTAATAGTTCTCTGAGCTTGGCAGGAGTGGACTTGGACAACTATTTCACTGGGTCTACGAAGGAGTCTGCTACTGGTCAGGGAAGTCCTAATTTGTGTGAGAATACCCAGGCTTATAATCTGGCAGTTGGGGGAAGTCCAAATGAGGGTGCTGGTGGTGAAACTTTTTCTGGTTGGGATGCTGGCTTCCAGTCTGCAAGTTCTGGAACTTTTCCTGGGGACTCCAAATATCACGACTCAGTTGTGCCTAACCCAGACTTAAAGTTTAAGAATCGCACTGTAGATAGTGATGAGACTATGAAAGCTGATTTATTTCCTCCTGCAACAATTGGAGAGCTGATGGGTAACTCGAACGATCCTTCCAGCAGAAGCAGTAGCTGGATGGAAGATGATCTATGGCCAAGTAAAAACAATAAAACGCCTAACATTGAGAATGTTAACTCAAAAGATGATCCTTTTGATCCCTGGCAAGATTTCGCAAGCTCTGGAAATGCAAAAATTCTTTCAATGGCACAAAAACAAACAAGTGACAAACCTGCATCTTCTGACAAACAAGCATCAGATGTGAGTAAGGAGAGCCTGGGTACCAATGTGCAGCAAGTGGACTTCTTCTCAGGAGTGTCCAAGATTGACAACGTGTCTACAAATGAGAATATGTGTGAAAATTCTACCTCTAACAGGTACTTACCCGATAGTGCTTATTACACTTTTCATATTTTAGTTCTGGTCGTTGATGGTATAAACTTGATATCTATAGCAAACATCACATGTGGCTGGTTTGCAGTACTTATTCTATCTGTGTCTATCTTATCGTCTTTTTTATTTAAAGTTATGATGTAGCTTACTTTTTTATCTGAAAAGAATAACTTTCGCTGAACATACTTTCGCCTTGTTGTTTTTATCTTGAGGATAACAAATACGAGTCCGTTTCCTTTTTCCAAATTAAGAAACTATGCATCTCTTCTTACGTTTCTTTTAAGCAGTATGTGTTTTTGAATGAGTTTGGAGTATATGACAAGTTCTAAATTCACACTTGGAACTTGGTGGTGACTAACTGACCTTCCTTAGTGTTTCTTTCAAACTAGATTGATATTGGGCTTTTATTTGAATGGAGTAGGCGTCACCCCTACTGTATGAGAGATACTCGTTTTATGTAGGATTGTTTAAATTGTCTTACATTTTTGATAAATCTTGTGCTTCATGCTTCTTTCTGCATTTTTTTTCTTGATGTCGCCCTTTTGTTATGTGCATGTAAAGGCTTGAGATTGTGGGGGTTCAAACTAGTGAAGATGGGAATGGATCTTCAGCAAATTCAGCCAACTCCAATGTGGTTGAGTCATTGATGTCACAGATGCACGATCTTTCCTTTATGCTTGACACCAACCTTTCTATCCCTAAAACGGGGCAGCGATGATAGTTCAGTTCAAATATATTGAGAATATTAAATGAATCCACGGTTACTTCTTACTGTTAAGCGTTATTTGTTGTAATCTTTATTGTTTATCCATCTTGTGCTCTGAAGGAAAGGTATTATTCTCTGAACTTGTGATGACTTCTCCCAGTGTTTTACATAACGGAATGAAGTACATATCTGATATGTTGTTTTTTTTTAAAATGGGAAGGTTATGATTTTATTATCTAAAAAATAAAAAAAGCTACAAGGATCTCTTGCAGAACAAAGAGATGAGATGCCAAAATATAAGACCTATGCTAATGACAATTGCCTGAAATAATTACCTCCCAGTGAGACACTAAGTCCGCAAAACTGATAGTTACGAACCATTTAGGCCCTGCTCCCCAGATAAAAATCACACTTTTTACCCTCCTGAAAGTGGGGGCTGCTGAAGACTCCTCAGAGGAAGTAAAATATATAATGAAGGCAGGTTTCGTAGATTCAACAATCTCATGGATAAGTGTGAAAAAGTTTTCTTCATTTGGTATGTTTCACAGTTTGTCTTCCTTGCAGCTCTGTAACCTCTGTTATCTGTATTCGGGTAAAGGGGAATATGGTTGGTTTTCCGGTGATAATCCAGAAAAGGCTTGTTTACCCAACAAAGACTCCGGAAATTTCTAGATCAGAGTCAGGCCCATCTAGAGAGAAGCTTAACCCCGAACATTTTCCCTCACATTACCACCCCTCCATGGTAATTGGATCAGGACCATATAGCAAATCAATGAACTCGTATTCATCAACAAGTCTCGTTGAATCTAAAACCAAATTAGGAGAGAGTAGTTAAAAGCAGGAGACGACGTAAGAGGCATCTGAGAAATGTTCCGAGTCAATTTGATGCCAACAAAATAAATTTAATCTTTGCAAAGCTGAAAATAAATTTGTTACCATTTTGTATTCTTACAACTATTATTTTCCTTAGAAAAATAACTAGAACTAAAGGAGAAATAATAATAAATACTCGAAGAACAATGTCCAAAATTTATTCTCCATTGTCAGAGTTGACCCGCGTATACCAATAAAACTTCCACCCACGTTAACGATTTGCCTTAGCAACACGTTCAATCTCATCTTTCTTCTTGATAGCATAACTGTTAAGCATAAACAATAATAACAAATTAGTCAGGGAAAAAAGAAGACCCAACTACAAACAGGAAAGGACTGTTGAATAATAGATGAAACAGAATCTTTTTACTATACCTGTTCGAAGACCCTTTGGCAGCATTGATCAATTCATCAGCCAGGCACTCAGCTATGGTCTTGACATTCCTGAAAGCACTCTCACGTGCACCAGTTGTAAGTAGATAGATGGCTTGGTTGACACGTCTAAGAGGAGAGATATCAACAGCTTGACGCCTTACAACACCGGCCGACCCAATTCGTGTAGCATCCTCTCTTGGCCCACTAAAGGAGGATAGAAACACCAGAGGTTGAGATGTAGGGGAATCTGATATAATTCTGTACTAATTGTGGATTGGAGGGGCTGGAGTAGACAAACTAAACCTTACACTTTAGCTCATATGCAGATATTTAAGCTTAAGCTGGGTCAGAGTAACATCTGAGTACCATACAAGGCTTGGTTGTAAATACTTAATACTCATGGCCATTCATATAATTATTAGCTAGATAATTAATAATAATCATA
Source organism: Papaver californicum (assembly GCA_023531435.1). Classification (NCBI taxonomy): domain Eukaryota; kingdom Viridiplantae; phylum Streptophyta; class Magnoliopsida; order Ranunculales; family Papaveraceae; genus Papaver; species Papaver californicum. The sequence continues at coordinate 11,936,274 of JAJJMC010003936.1, forward strand.
AATAAGGGGGAAATTTCATAGATCTAAATTTTACAAGTTATCAAAGTTACCATGGATCATGGTTTGATTGTGTTCAGCATCAACGGGAGTGTAATTACTGTAGAAGATAAGATGTAACCACTTACCTGTTGATGACGGCATCAACAATAACTTGAATGGGGTTTTGGTCTGTGAGGAGATGGATAATGTCCATGGCATGCTTAATTATGCGAACTGCCATGATCTTTTTCCCGTTGTTTCGCCCGTGCATCATCAGGGAATTGGTCAGCCTCTCCACAATGGGACATTGAGCCTTCCTAAACCTTTTCGCCGAGTACCTACCAGCTGTGTGTGGGACATATGTTGCATGCCTAGCAGCAACACCAACGCAATCCACCAATGATATGTCATTGACCTGTAAACAACAGGTGATTACAGGGGATGAGAATGCCAGATGAAAGACTACAAAAGTAGATACCGTTTTCTAGAAAAGTAATATTTTAAAAAATTGGAGTCCAATACTAAATGCACAAAATAAAATAATAATGAACTAGTGAAGCATAAAGAAGTAAATGCATAACAAGGAAAATATAGGTGGCATCAGACTCGGGTAAGAAAAAGTAAGTTCTTCAAGTGTACAAGTATATGCAAATAAAAGCCTTTCAGTACAGTTCATTACACCCAATAACTCAAATATCAGCGCTATACCAGTCAGGCTAGCTAATAATATAGCTTAGGCATCATTCTTGATTTGATATGATTGTAATGCTTTAAATCAGAAATATTATCTACAGTGAAGTTAGAAAGATAAACACATTTTGACAAACAGTTCAGCTTCAAAAACTTTTTAACTGAGCAAATGAAAAAAATAAACATAGATATTACATTTCAAAAACTGGTATTAGAAATTTGGAATGAATTGATAGTATCAAAGGAGTCATCAGATAGGAGCGAAAGACTAATTAAATTAATTTTAATCAGAGATGAGTCTCATCTGAACTATGCAAATAATCATCACTTTGTCAATTCATTCACAAACATTATTTTAGAAGTAAAGTTTGTTTTAACAAAATTCAAAGAAAAACTAAACAAACACGGAGAGGCTTCATAGAAAATATTAGGTTTATCAATTTTTTTCTTGATTTTCTACAAGAGGGGATCATTCTCCTTTGATATGTTTACATTCTAAGTTTTGGGTAATTCAGAAACTAGTATGCATATATCATTCCAAGTTAAGCTACTAAGTAAATCAAGTATCTAGCTCACCTCTATAGAGCAATGTATCAATCCTGAAAAACAATTTCCACACTTCATTTATTTTTTTACTAAAAGAAAACCTCAATAAACCCACAAACTCAAAAAGAATCCAAGATACATAGATCTTCGATCATCTCATAAACACAATAGTTGCACTGTTCTACGGGAATTATATTGTAAGCGAGATCTCAGTGGTTGGAATCAAATATAACGGGATTTTGACAATGGTAAGATCTAAATATCGATTTATCTACAATCATGAGATCATATATGATGAAAGAACATACAGGAAACTATAAATCAATCAAAGTAAAATGAAGACGACTAGATTAGTTTGGGGTTTTGTTCTCACCGAGACTTCATCAAACGTCCATTTGTTGAAGAGCTTGACATCTAGTAGTGGTGCACCGGATCCATCAACTATTGCTGCTGCTGCCATCTTCTCTATGAAATGCTACACAGAGAGCTTCTTCCGCGTCTTCACTCACTCGTTCTCTAAAACCCTAGTTCTAGTCTTTTTTAACCCGACAAATTTGAGGGCCACCAAAAACTAATTAGGGGTTACTAATTAAACAAAATAAATAAACAAAATAAGATTATTTTAAAATAATCCCAAAATATTTCTTATCCATCTATTTTCTATAATTGTTAATCTATTATTGTTTAATTAGTATTAATTTTAATTAATTAGTTGATTAATTTAGTTATAGTTAGTGTTAAATGACGAATTTGAGTTTTAATTTTAGAATAGAAATAGAGAGTGTGTTAGAGAGGAAGAAGAAGAAGGAGAAGAATTTTCGGGAAATCAAATTTTGACTAAATTCAATCATAAACATGGATGGGTACGACAAAGAAGATGAGATTGAACATGAAGAACATAGTATTGAAGGTTCAAACACGTTTAGAGACGACGATTTGGGTTATTTGTTGGATGATCCAAATTTTGGTGTGGAAAAAAACCTAGACGATGAATCACATCAAAATGAAGATAATAATGCATCAAACAATCAGGTATTGTGTTAAGAAGCTCAAAACCCAATTTGTATGTGTTTGTATGTGATCGGCAACAAAAAACATTTATTTTTGCATGCATTGAATACCATGGACGTACCATAATCGGTAGTTTATGGTACTCCATAAACTACCGATTATACGTCTGTTCCAAAATAATAAGACAATCGGTAGTCTCGTGAAGATTACTTACTACCGATTATACAAAATCCCCAAATTGAATTTTTTTTTAATTTCTTTTTTCATAATCGGTAAATTAGGAAACTTTATTAACTACCGATTATGTTAGTGGCCCCAAATTGATTTTTTTTGAATTTTTGTTTGCACAATCGGTAGTTTAGGAGAACTTATTATCTACCGATTATATTAGTGGCCCCAAAATTGAATTTCTCCAAACCTACAGAGATATCTTTTTGCAAACTTTACAATCGGTAATTAATGTTAAATAGTAACCTACCGATTATATGAGTACAGGACTTGAGTTAATTTCTTGCTACAATCGGTAGTTTAGGAATACATATTACCTACCGATTGTAGATAATCGGTAGCACGGGAGTATTATTAACTACCAATTATGATAAGTAGCCCCAAATTGAAAATCGAAATTTTTTGTAAAATTTCAACAGTTTGTACAATTACAATCGGTAGTTTAAGAATTTCTTAAACTACCGATTATGATAAGTAGCCCCAAATTGGAAATCGAAATTTTTTGTAAAATTTCAACATTTTGTACAATCACAATTGGTAGTTTAAGAATTTCTTAAACCTACCGATTATCATAAGTGGTCCAGAATTGGAAATCGATTTTTTTTTTAAATTTCAACATTTTGTACAATCACAATCGGTAGTTTAAGAATTTCTTAAACTACCGATTATGATAAGTAGCCCCAAATTGAAAATCGATTTTTTTTGTAAAATTTCAACATTTTGTACAATCACAATCAGTAGTTTAAAAATTTCTTAAACTACCGATTATGATAAGTGGCCCCAAATTGGAAATCGATTTTTTTAAAAAAATTTCAACATTTTGTACAATCACAATCGGTAATTTAAGAAAATCTTAAACTACCGATTATGATAAGTAGCCCCAAATTGGAAATCAAATTTTTTTTGTAAAATTTTAACATTTTGTACAATTACAATCGGTAGTTTAAGAATTTCTCAAACCTACCGATTATCATAAGTGGCCCAAAATTGGAAATCGAATTTTTTTTAAAATTTCAACATTTTGTACAATAACAATCGGTAGTTTAAGTAATTCTTAAACTACCGATTATGATAAGTAGCCCCAAATTGGAAATCGCAATTTTTTATAAAATTTTAACATTTTTTACAATCACAATCGGTAGTTTAAGAATTTCTTAAACTACCGATTATGATAAGTAGCCCCAAATTGAAAATCGAAATTTTATGTAAAATTTCAACATTTTGTACAATCACAATCAGTAGTTTAAAAATTTCTTAAACTACCGATTATGATAAGTGGCCCCAAATTAGAAATCGAATTTTTTTATAAATTTTCAACATTTTGTACAATCACAATCGGTAGTTTAAGAAAATCTTAAACTACCGATTATGATAAGTAGCCCCAAATTGGAAATCAATTTTTTTTATAAAATTTCAATATTTTGTACAATTACAATCGGTAGTTTAAGAATTTCTTAAACCTACCGATTATCCTAAGTGGCCCAAAATTGGAAATCGAATTTTTTTTAAAATTTCAACATTTTGTACAATAACAATCGGTAGTTTAAGAATTTCTTAAACTACCGATTATGATAAGTAGCCCCAAATTGAAAATCGAAATTTTTTGTAAAATTTCAACATTTTGTACAATCACAATCAGTAGTTTAAAAATTTCTTAAATTACCGATTATGATAAGTGGCCCCAAATTGGAAATCGATTTTTATAAAAAAAATTAACATTTTGTACAATCACAATCGGTAGTTTAAGAAAAATATTAAACTACCGATTATGATAAGTAGCCCCAAATTGGAAATCAATTTTTTTTGTAAAATTTCAACATTTTGTACAATTACAATCGGTAGTTTAAGAATTTCTTAAACTACCGATTATGATAATTAGCCCCAAATTAAAAATCAAATTTTTTTGTAATTGTGGTAACCTTGCCAAGAAGAGCAACATCTAGAGGATTTGCTGAAGAGAAATAATATTTTGGGGTTCTAATCCCATGTTTACCTCTTGTAAGCATTTTATGAGCATTCTTAGTAACATTAGTCATAATAGTGGTCGGCTGGGAACCAAAATGATCTGGAGAAGGAGTATGTGAGGATGGAACAGCAGTGGAAGTAGATGAATCGTTATGAGACTCAGGAGTAGTGGGTGAGATTAACAAGTTATAAGGAAATGAATGCTCATTAAAGGAAACATGTTATGTAAATGGTGTCAGTGCTAGGATCTAAATACCTGTAGCCCTTATATTGCAGACTATAACCAATAAAGACACAATGCTTACTTCTATGTTCCAGCTTTTTTGATGTGTAAGGCTTCAACCAAGGAAAGCATGCACATCCAAAAACTTTTAAGAAAGCATAGTCAGGAGATTTGTTAAACAGTTTCTGATAAGGAGACAGATAGTTGATGGATCTGGTAGGAAGTATGTTAATAAGGAAATTTGCAGTATGAATTGCTTCTACCCAGAAGACACTAGGTAAACCAGATTGAGATAAAAGTGTTCTTGTTAATCCCAACAAATGCTTGTGTTTTACTTCTGCAACACCATTCTGTTCTGGTGTATGAGGACAAGACAACTCATGTGTAATACCCTTAGTGATACAGAAATATTTGAGAAAGGAGTTTAAGAATTCACCACCATTGTCTGTTCTAATTGTAATGACAGGATTGGATAGAAGATTTTCAATTCTATGTACAAAGGATACAAAAGTAGTTTTAAATTCAGATTTGGATGACAAAGGAAGAATCCAACAGTACTTTTTATATTCATCAACAATGTTGGCATAATACAAGCTACCAGAAAAAGATGCAACATGACAAGGTCCCCATAGATCTATATGCAACAACTCCAGAGGTTGCTGAGCTACAAAACTAGACAATTGAAAAGGAAGTTTTTGACTTCTGCACGATTTGCAGTCATGGCAAAAGAAAAGTTTATTTAGTTGACTAGATAAGTGCAACAAAGTGCACAGTTTTTGCATTGTTTGAAATTATGGATGGCCAAATCTTCTATGGAGGACATCATTGTCACTTATTATGGATGCAAGAGCATGAGAAGCTTTGCTGAATGATATGGGATAGAGACCATGTATATGTGGACTTTGGAAAAGAATTCTCCCAGAGGTATGATCCTTCATAGAGAAACCAGTAGAGTCAAGAGTCAAGGAGCAGTTATTATCAGAAGTAAATTTGTGGATGGATAATAAGTTGTGAGAAGATTGAGGCACAATGAGAACATCATTAAGAGCAAAGGAATGATCATTAAGAAGCTTACTAGAGTTGCCTTTGTGAGTAATAAGCATACCTTCTCCATTATTAGCAAGAATTGTCTGTGAGCCATCGTAAGGTGTTGTCTCCTGCAGAGTTTTTGTATCTGGTGTAATGTGATTTGTTGCACCACTATCAGCAACCCACTCTTTATCATCAAAGATGTCAGCAGCATCTAGCATTGCACTTAGATTGGTTGGAGGTGATCTCCCTTTATAGGAGAAATTCAAAGTACATGTTGTGGCAATATGACCAATGCAAATTGTTATGCAACTCAATGCAAGTAACAAGAGGATTCATATGCCTCATTGAGGTTGCAAAAGGAATGTAATCTTCATTTAAGGCTTTTAGAGTGATTACTACCAGTTCTTTATCAAATATAATTTCTCCAGCTGCAGCTAATTGGTCAGACAAAATCTTGATTTCATTTATTAAGGCTGTAATTGATTTATTACCTTGAGTGATTGGTAAGAGTTTTGTGCGTAGTTGTATGGAATGAGTAGATGAAGCTCTTCCAAATCTTTCTTGAATACTTTTTCACAGATCTGCAGAAGAAGTAGATCTTGAGAAATATGCTATTACTGAGTCAGAGATTGTGGAGTTTATCCACATTGTAATGGTGGAATTCTCATCTAACCAGTCAGTGTAGAGAGGATTTTCAATTCCATTTGCTTGGTTTCTTGGATTTGTGAATTGTGGTGGACATTCATAGGTTCCATCCAGAAATTTCTTGAGTTTGAACTTTTGAATGACAGGATTCATCAGATTACGCCAGGTAATGTAGTTGTCTTCTTTGAGTTTGAGATGAACAAAGTTTGTGAGTTGATTAAGAGGAACATTAGAAAGCAAGTTTGATGTGGGATTCTCCATTGTTGAAGATGAAGGAAAGGTTTCAATCATGAATAGATCTGGACAAAAAAAATCATAAAAGAATCACTAACAAAGAAAGAAAATCTTTGTTATGAGAGAAGAGTAATCAGGAGAAATTTTCTTAGGATCAGAAAAGAGTTAAGCATGAAGTCAGCCATGGATCTGATACCATGATAACAATGGAGGAATTGTGAATGAGATTCACTCCAATTTACAGAACAAAACCAATCTTTCTTATTAACTATAAACTGAGTTAGAAACAGTTTATATAGAAAATGACTAACAGTAAGTATGTGCACATGTGCAAACTAACCGTGTGACCAATAACAGATAAGACATGTACATGTGCACCTCACATGTGTGACCTATAACAGAAACTAACTAATACATGTGTGGAATGAAATATACCAGACAGTTAAGTCTGTTTCTATTTCTGTTCATGGGTTGGTTCAATAGAGTTGAGTTGATGAAGATATCTAGGAGTTGACTAAGAGTTCTACCATCTGATAAAAATGTTTGTACCATTGGATCAGCTTTCCAACAGCTACTGATTATCTCATCGGCTCCTGCATGATAGAAGCCTTCTGGGAAAAGGGGTACAATGTCTTTTAAGACATTGTTAGTGACTTGGTAGGTTTTCAGGTGCAGCGGATTGAGATGGCCAGTTCCTGGTTCAGATGCGAGACGATGTTCCCATGTAGAGCCTGGTGGTAGCCAAAATATATTTGCACACGTAACAATCTCTGGGTATGCCTCAGCCCATGATCCAGTATGTCCTGCAATTGTTATTGGAATGAGATTCACTCCAATTTACAGAACAAAACCAATCTTTCTTATTAACTATAAACTGAGTTAGAAACAGTTTATATAGAAAATGACTAACAGTAAGTATGTGCACATGTGAAAACTAACCGTGTGACCAATAACAGATAAGACCTGTACATGTGCACCTCACATGTGTGACCTATAACAGAAACTAACTAATACATGTGTGGAATGAAATATACCAGAGGGTTAAGTCTGTTTCTATTTCTGTTCATGGGTTGGTTCAATAGAGTCGAGTTGATGAAGATCTCTAGGAGTTGACTAAGAGTTCCACCATCTGATAAAAATGTTTGTACCATTGGATCAGCTTTCCAACAGCTACTGATTATCTCATCGGCTCCTGCATGATAGAAGCCTTCTGGGTAAAGGGGTACAATGTCTTTTAAGACATTGTTAATGACTTGGTAGGTTTTCGGGTGCAGCGGATTTAGATGGCCAGTTCCTAGTTCAGATGCGAGACCATGTTCCCATGTAGAGCCTGGTGGTAGCCAAAACATATTTGCACACGTAACAATCTCTGGGTATGCCTCAGCCCATGATCCAGTATGTCATGCAATTGTTATTATATCACAACGATCAAACTAATACGTATATGTTCATATGTTATTAGGAATTAAACCAAGAATAAAACTTACGGGTAGACTACTGCTGTATAAGGAGAGGGATAGATAGAGCTTACCGGGCATGTCAATTTCGGGTAAAACTCATACACCATGTTGAAACCCAATCTCGACTATCTTTTGTACATCAGCTGGAGAATACTGCATTTCGGGTCCATAAGATCCTTTTCGAGCCAGTTCTGGCTCCAAAGGCAATGTTGGGGAAAATGAGTTTTAAATATTCTGTTGGTCTTGGTATGGTTTGATCTTAGGACCTAAGGGTTCTATGGATGCTCACTCATTTCCTTGAGTGAATGAAACTTTTTAGTTTAGTCCCACATTGGGTAATCTAGAGAAGGATGTCCACTATATAACTATTCTCATATGGATAGTATGTAAAACGTGGGTGGAATGGGGTAGGAAAACAATACATGGCCCAACCCATGCAATATGCACATACACCATGTACCAAGCCCTATGTCTACACGAAAAAAAAAATTGCAACAATTTTCTTTAGGAAATTAATTCCAAAAATATTTTCGTTAAGAGTTTTATTTATGCGAAATTCTTTTGTTTTCGGTTTTAATTGTTTTACAAGAAACAAAACCTAGTTTTACTAGAAAACCTAAACCTAACTTGGTTTGCAAGTAACTCTCTCCTATAAATACAACTTTTAAAGCTGTTTTCAAGATATCCCAGAAGCGGCTACTATCCTGTCTTCTTTTCACCATCTTCTCGCTTTGTTTTGCGCTTCTGAGTGTTTATTTCCCTTCCTTCCTTGCTAAGTTCAAGAGTGGGTAGTTTGTATTGTGCTAATACAAGCTATATCGGGCAGACTTATCCTGGACACATCTTCGCACGTTGGGGTTTAGCATTGCTCTTCTCGAGTATACCCGCGAACTAATGTGTTAAGGACAACTTATTAAACCTGTGATTCTGCCCTCGTAGTTGTCCGTGGTAGAGTTGTTTTCAATTCAGTTCTTTATATATTATTCTGATACATCTAACGTTGTTGTTCATTGTTACAAGATTCCAATAAGCAAAACTAAAAAAAAAGAATGGGAATCAGTTATATGCCAATGAAAGACGTTGAGTTTGCGCTCATAGCCTCAATAGTCCTAATTATATCAACTCCATAGTAGTTTCTGGATGTATCCAGCATCACACCTCTATGACCAAAAATCGGCCAATCCGAAACATATAAACCAGTTCCAACTAATAATGGGTAACCCCAAACAAGTTGGGAAAATATTTCTAATCCTCTCATGGCACCCCATACAGTAGGTGCTGTTAGATTTGCTGAGCCTATTGTAGGGATGGTTAGGATGTATGATTCATCTACACCCTGTTGCAAAGGTAAATTGGGATCGGTTACAGTTCACCGTTAGGATCTCTAAAGCTGGGGATGAGGCTGTAATGTTAACCGCGGGTGCGATGGTTGGATTGTAACGTTCAGACATGATTAAGGTGAGGTAGCGTTGGACAGCAACGGAGAGATATTTGTGATCTGGAGAGACAATTTTGAAGGAAGCAGATACAAGATTGGCTTGTGGGTATGGCCATGAGAATACACGTGGTTTAGGCCATACATTTATTTGACAACGAACACTTGAAATTGATTGAGAGAAAAACACAAAGACGAAAAGTGCGAAGAGAAAATATGAAACCTTCGTGTTAGGACTCATTTTCTTGGTTCTTGGCTTGAAACTATGTTAATTTATACAGTGTATGATGTCTCTCGAAAATGATATTTTCTCAAATTATCAAAGTTATTCTTGAGTTTGTGTTTGTTTGATTGTAAATTGGAGTTTTGTGGTTGATTTATACTCCTGGAAGAAAAAGATTGAAGAAACATGGCCGGCAGGGATTCCCTCTCTATAGTCGAAATTACTTAATAAAAAAATCTGATAACTTAAGGTTAACGGAGGTGAAGAAAACCACATCCTAATAAGCAAACACGTGGATGAAACAGGATCGAATGACAAAGATCTTTTCTAGCCTACACTTCAGCCACTTAAATCCTTTTCTAATTTCTCTTGCTCCACGAAATGCATTCAAAATTGTTGAATTCGTTTGCATTCTGAATTCAAAGGACCTGAAATCCCTCTCTCCCTCCCTCCCATGTGAACAGGCAACTTCTTCTTCTTCTTCTTCTTCTTTTGTGTTATGTTAGAAATGACGAGCACCCGTTGTCCTCATTTCTTTTCATTGTCTAATAAGTTTGAGTTCCCTATTTCAACTTCAAACCCTCGACTAAATCATGATAAGATAATGTCATCAATTTCTTTGCCAAATATACATACTCCTAAATTCAATAGAAAACCTAGGTTTTATCTCAGTGATTCACATCGATGTCATCTGAGTTTAAATGCTACTTCTTCTATTGATCCTATTGAAGAAGAAGAAGAAGATAAGACAACAACGACCAACCCTGAAGTTCAAGTACACAGCTGGTAATTCCTTTTTTTACTTCCTTTTTAGTTTTATTGGTTAAATTAGTATTTATCTAGAAATTGAATGGTGGGCGCATGTTTAATGCAGTACTTGGAATTGGCGGGATTATTCTATTCGCTATCAGGTTTCAGGAAACACTGGCCCTGCATTGGTTTTACTTCATGGTTTTGGAGCAAACAGGTTTTGTATCAGACTTATCTTGCTTCGACAGTTTTACACCGTATGTATTTACGTACTATGTCATCGTTGCTTCCATGTTATTTGATCGCATTGCATCGAGCGGTCACGGGAACATTCAGGCACATGTATGTGCATTTCCATTTCCTTTGCAAAACAGTGAAAGACAATACATGAATTCGTAGCTTTATGATGGTTTCTTTTGGAGTATATATAAAGTTAGGCCTAGTTTTTCAAGTAAAATGTAAAGGTTTGAATCTTTTCAAGTTGTGGAGCATGTTCATGGTGTTTCAATTACTGGCATCCTTAATCTATCTTTCCCATTTCTTTACAAGTCTTTGCTGACACAAATATTATATGATTCTCATTAACAGTGACCATTGGAGGAAAAATATCCCAGTCCTCGCAAAATCGCATAGGGTATACGCAATTGATCTTATCGGTTATGGTTACTCTGACAAACCAAATCCGCGTGAATTCGGTGTCAAGTCCTTTTACACGTTTGAAACATGGGCTACCCAGATAAATGAATTTTGCGCTGATGTGATCAAAGATGAAGCATTCTTCATATGCAACTCAATCGGAGGTGACCCACCTATGCTGAACTCTAAATCCCATATGAGATATGTTTTTCTTATTATTGGTTTTTAACTTTGGAGCAATCTCTACTGACTGAAATATGGATTAGTTACCACTGGTTGGTCATGTCTATTATATTTTTGTATATTTGTTACTGGTAATAAATAGAAGGAACTTCAATGTAAACTCAATATGTTAGTACCCCTTAATGCTCGCTGGAATAGAGTTGTATGTATGCAGTTCACTCCCTTCACGATATCAAATACTATGAAAAAAAACACTAAGGGAAATATTCGTGTAAATTAGCACAAATTTGTTTTTCTTTTGGCTATCCGCTCAGTTTTTTCTTTACCGTTTTAATCTAACTTTAAATTCAGGATATAAGCCTCATATTTGGAGTTTTCAGATTAATGAGCAAGGGTAATCAGTATGGTTGATTGTGCAGGACTTGTTGGTCTTCAGGCTGCGGTTATGGAACCTCAGATCTGTAAGGGCATTGTCCTTCTAAATATTTCCCTGAGGATGCTTCACATTAAGAAACAACCTTGGTTTGGTAGACCTTTTATCAGATCATTTCAGAATTTGTTAAGGTAAACTTGTTATGATGGTCCTATTTGTCAAAAATCGATGTGTTTTCTGGTAACAGCTAACTAGCAATCCTTCTATGACAGAAATACTTCTGTAGGGAAATTCTTCTTCAAAGCTGTTGCAACACCGCAATCAGTCAAAAATATTCTTTGCCAGGTAAATCCTTTTATCAAAAGCTGTTAAGACATTGAGTATCTATTCCCGTAATGTTAGTGTCAGTACTGGGACTTAAATGTGGGAATCATAGATAACTTTGAAAATGATTTACTTTTTCCTGTGTATTTGTTTCTGTTGACCATTTTAATAACATATTCATTTCAATTGGATATTTCATACTTGTATTCTTCATTGTAGTGATTTCTTTTAAATTTGATTTTTATATGTTTCGAACGGAATTCTTCTCAGTGCTATCACGATACCTCGCAAGTTACAGATGAATTAGTTGAAAAAATCCTGCTTCCGGGTTTGGAACCTGGTGCTGTTGATGTATTTCTTGAGTTCATTTGCTACTCAGATGGTCCTCTACCTGAGGAATTACTCCCCCAAGTGAAGGTTAGCCTTCAAGCTGATAATGCAATTACCCTCTACAAATCAGTTCATTTTATCATGTTAAAAGAATTGGCGCTGTTATTCCTTGCAGTGCCCTGTTTTGGTGGGTTGGGGTGATAAGGATCCATGGGAACCCATCGATCTTGGGAGAGCGTATGGAGATTTCAACGTCGTAGAAGATTTCGTTGTCCTTTCAGACGTGGGGCACTGCCCGCAGGTTTTCTATCTTTCTTTTCCTCTAGCATGTCACTTTGACACTAGTATATTTGTTATTCGTACTAAGATTTGACTCGAATGTGGTTGTGTTCAAGGATGAGGCACCACAACTTGTGAACCCGCTAGTTGAATCGTTTGTGGCACGTCATGCTCCAACAAAAGCTAGTGCTTATACAGTCTGATCCATCACTATTATTAGGTAAGTAATGTGATTTATTACTTCAGAAAATATATTATTGATTACTTATGAAGTCACAGACAATGTAGGATACAGCTGTAGAAGGGAAGACGGGCACGCCAGGGATCGGGATGACTAATATCAAAGTGGGCACATGATACACATCGGATGAATCGGGAACATAGACCAGTCCGAGTGATGAAAAGGAATACTAAAGCACAATAGCTTGAAAAACACTAGAATGTATCTTGTAACTCACTTGTCTATAAATACCCAGCTTGTGTAAAGAGTTAGACACATTTTGAGTGAGCTAGTCTAAGACTTGAGAGAGAGCAGTTGAGAGAAGAATACACTGTTGAGTTCTTGAGTAGAGAGAAACTTGTAATCTTAGAGTGAAAAGATAAGACTTTTGTAACTTCATATCATATAAAAACATCATTCCCGTGGACGTAGGTCTCTTTAGTGGCCGAACCACAATAAGTTTTTGTGTGTACCTTTATTGTCATGCACTTAGTTGTTCTCATGTGTAGAGTTTATTACCATAAGATTGTTTTGGGTATAGCTGGAGCTTTTATGCAGTTACGTACACTTGCCTTGAAAACATGGCTACAAAGGAATTATCCTTGGAGCTTGCATAGTTGCATATCCACACCACAACCATTCTCAGAGCTTGCATAGTTGCATATGCACACCACAACCATTCTCACGTTTGGTGTGGCACTCTAGCAAACACTTCCATTTGCATCGATACAAATATTCTGAAAAAGAAAATTCATTTGCCAACCAAAAGGAAACCCAGTTGCCTAAATCATTTTTTTGTCTTCGAGGAAAATGGCTTATTTCAAAGTGAACAATGTTTTTTTCTTCTCCCAAACTCATTCTTCGATATATTTTCCTTTTCAGTTCATGTTCTTAATATCCTGTTAAATAGTGTCAATTTATTCTCGTGAACTGATGGGGGCGTCTGAATTAAAATTAGTACTATACAAATTACAAGTCCAAGAGAAAAAAATGTAACAAGATTTTCATGTTTTGTGTTGTTTTCTTTGATACATCCGAAACCTTGCTTGTCAAATTAAGTTATTTCTTTCTCTCTCTTTTATGGCAATCTGGGCAGTTTAAATGTTTCATGCGTCCTACATGAGTTTTTTTTTTTTTTTATCCCATCGTCTTATTCCAATCCTGTTCTGTCCACAAAAACCGTGTATAAATATGGTGCGTTTATTTTATATCACCTTTAATATTGTTGATAATTCAAAGTTAATTCAATATGGATAAACGTAAGCCCCATCGTATAATTAGTATGTGGAAAATGGTCCATGGAGAAAAGATTACGTCTTCCTCATTTTCTGTTATCACCAAGTTAGTAGGAAATCAAGATAAGAAGCTAATTAATATTTTCTTTAATTGGTAACCAAACTTAGTTTTCAAGAGTATATATTTGTTGTGGTTGGTTTAGAAAGTGCTACCACTAGTAGCAAGCTAGCTATGGATTCACAACTAATATGAGCATGACAAACATTCCTTGCACGAAACCATTCTCCTTTACCTTTAATCTCCATAAAAGAATAATATCCTTGTTGCTATTCTATCCTTACATTTTGTCGCATTTCTAACTCACATTTCTTCTCTAACTTTGTAAAATCATGGGCAACTGTCTCTCTTTTCCTTCAACAAACCTCTCCAAGAAAGTAGACCAGGTTTTGCCAATTCAAACACTTCTCAAACTTCCTTCTCCATTGCCAATTTTTCCAGCAGGTAGTTCTGATGCATTAACACTTAGTTCTACTTACTCTTTTCTTCTTGTTTCATTTATTTATGTTCCCCTTTCTCAATTGGTTTTTGGATTGCAGGTGAAGGATTTGCAAATGGAAGCATGAACTTAGGAGGATTAGAAGCATGTCAGGTCTCAAGTTTTACAAAGATTTGGGCTACTCGTGAAGGTGGATTAGATAATCTCGGTGTTACATTTTTCGAACCTACGCAGATACCAGATGGGTTTCTCATGCTTGGTTGCTATAGCCAACCCAGCAGTAAGTCTCAATTTGGTTGGGTTTTGGCAGGGAAAGATGATGCAGGTGACATACTTAGGACGCCCATCGATTACACACTTGTTTGGAGTAGTGAATCTCTGAAAATTAAGCAAGATGGAAATGGTTATATTTGGTCTCCGGTTCCATCAAAGGGTTATAAGTCTGTAGGTCTTATGGTGACTAACTCACCGGAGAAGCCATCGCTCGACAAAATTCGGGTGGTTCGATCGGACTTTACAGAAGAATGCGAGAAAGACACATGGGTATGGGGAAATGATAAGGCAGCTCAATCAAGTAAGGTTAATATCTATACACTGAGACCCAAAACAAGAGGAACCCAAGCTCATGGTGTTTGTGTGGGTACATTTATGACTCAAGTTGATGCTGCAGGTTCAGCCTTATCTCTATCTTGTTTGAAAAATAAACAGTTCAGTTTATCTCATATGCCTAATTTGGATCAAATTAAGACCATAATACAAACTTATTCTCCATTAATTTACTTACACCCCGACGAACCATTTCTTCCCTCGTCGGTATCTTGGTTTTTCAACAATGGGGCTCTATTATATAAACAAGGTGAGGAATCGAATCCTGTTCGGATCGACTCAACCGGTTCGAATCTTCCTCAAGGTGGTTCCAATGATGACATGTACTGGTTGGATCTTCCTATTGATGGTGCTGCCAAAGGAAAGGTTAAAAAAGGTGATTTGCAGTCCTCAAAAGCTTATTTTCACGTCAAACCCATGCTAGGTGCAACATTTACGGATATTTCAATCTGGATTTTTTACCCATTTAACGGACCGGCAAGGGCCAAGGTAAAATTCATTAACGTTCCACTAGGCAAGATAGGTGAGCATGTTGGAGACTGGGAACATATGACTTTAAGAGTGAGTAATTTCAATGGGGAGTTCTGGAGAGTCTATTATTCAGAACACAGTGGTGGTACGTGGTTGAATGCATCTGAGGTTGAGTTTGTAATGGTAAAAATAACGTGGTAGCTTACTCTTCGTTACACGGTCATGCGTTTTATGCGAAACCTGGAATAGTTTTGCAAGGGAATAATGATATTGGAATTCGAAATGACACTTCAAAGAGCAAAATTATGATGGATACTGGAGCTAGATACGAGTTAGTTTCAGCTGAGTATTTGGGTTCAATTGTTGCCGAGCCACCATGGTTGAATTTTAACCGGCAATGGGGTCCGAAGATTAACTGTGACACCAGAGAGGAACTGAAGAATGTCGAGAAATTGCTTCCTGGGAATCTTAAAACTCAATTTAAGAAAATTGTTAACAGCCTTCCAAATGAAGTAGATTAAGTCTGATATGCATTAGATTAGAATTTGTTATTGCTTTTAATTCAAACCAACACGTGGTTCTAATATGTGTATTCCTTGCATAATGTAAAACCCATTAAGTATTTAGCTTTAAATCCAACCAACATAAGGTGTGGCTACTGGTCTTGTAAAGTCTCGATTGTCGAATTAAGTCTATGGTTGGTAATCACCTAGATGCATAACCAACCATTACCATGGAGCATTAGTTTCTAGATTAATGGATTTTTTTTTTTTTGCGACTCAATTGAATCTTATAGAAAGAAAAAAAAAAGTATTCCAGACAGTTTTTTTTGATCGATCAAAGAGAATAGATTAAAAGACACACAAGCCGTGTGCGGGCGGATACAACCAACAAGAGGTCAAAAGCCAACAAAAACAAAGCAACTTATATACCGCAATGAGACAAGTGCCTATTGTCAGTTAGTTGACTCGTCAATCTCTTCTATAATTAACTTTTCATGGTTTTTCACGAGATCATTTAACATTTCTTCACGCTTAGTCTTTTTAGATGGAAATTCTAAGCCCCATAGAGTACCAAGCTCGACGAGGTTATCAGCCGAGACTTTAATAGAAACTTTAGATTTCAGAGGTTTTTTCTTTTTTATGCATGGAAAGGTCAAGTTCATACCAATTCCTGCAATTTGCTTGGACGAGGACGGCTTTGTGTTGCTTACTTTTGAATCTTTCGAAACTAACAGGGATGTGGCTATCTCCCCTTCTTCTTTTTCTTCTTCTTCTTATTCTTCTTCTTCTAGATCATGAAACTTGTCTGGGATTCGAAACCAGGGGGGATCTCAGGATTCTGTAATTGCTTTCCTGTTTTCTTTTTTCCTGCGCCTTTCTTTCTTTTAAAAGAAATCCACTCACCAAGAACCTCTTCTTCTCTCAAATCATCCTCTTTGTCTTCTTGACTTTCCTCAAAATCTGAGCCATAATAAGGATTAAGTATACAAGTTGGTTCCTGCACACAAGCATTCTTTTTCCGACTAGAATTCTTTTTCTTTTTAGTGTAAGCTGTCCACTCGCTTGATGATGCCTTATCCCTTGTATTAGAGTCATTAATGACGACCTCTATTAGCTCATTTCATTGAGCAATTGCATTTTCAATCATACTCTGTGGAACCAATTCCTGGATAATGTTCTCAACAATTCCAGACCCTTTAACACCAGCTGCATGTTTCGCAAGGTTAAGATTTCCTTCCATTATCTCTGTACTTTTCTCAACCATCTTCTTCACTTTTGGTGCACATACCATTTTACTTGTCTTAGGGAATTTAGCATTTGAATGTCCAAAAGTAGAACAGTTCTTGCATCTTGGAGGCTTCCAAGTATATTCAGTAGTAACTTTAAACTCCTTGCCATCAAACACAACAGGAATAAAATCAGGAAATTCATTGTTAGCATCCATTTCAACACAAACTCTAGCGTAATTCATCCTTGTTCTAGCTAAAGTGTACTTATCAGAAAACAATGGAACTCTCATTACACTAGCAATCATACTTAAACCTTTAGCATTCCATAGATGGGTTGGAACATTCCTCAAATTCATCCATACAGGTACAATCTTCATTTCCAAAATGCCTTGTTCAATGAAAAGCTGCCAAGGACGAATTATAAACAATCTGTTTGAAATAGTAATAGATCCAAATTCCATGGCAGCACTTCTGTCTTACTCTAAATCAAATTCAAAAATGAACATTGAATCTTCATGAAGAGACAAACGAAATTTTCCTTTAAGCTTCCAAGCATTTTCCATCGTTTCCTTAACTTGTTTGAAGGATAATCTACTCCCCACAAAATATCCTACTAAAAATCTATTGCAAACCTTAATTTCATCAACTAAATCAGAATAAGAGATTACAGATTTCGACATACCTTCACTCTCTTGAGATTTGTGGTAGAACAACTTACAGGTAGAATAGTCAAAGCTTTTTTCATTGTTTCCCCCAAACAATGTTCTCCAATTTCCATTTTTAGGGTTTTCAAAAACATCATTAGAAACTCCAATGATTCCGTTTTGAGCTTTTAATGGTGGAAATTCTTTCTCGGAACCCACAGATACTACAAACTCCTTATTATTTTGAATTTTTTCTCTTGTAATCATAATGACATTACCCCTTTTTGAAGAAGAGGAACCCCTTTTTGTAATGCTCCAAACTCAAAGTATAAGGATTAAGGATAGTGCTAAATCCATGAAGGTTGATTTAGGGTTTTGATGATGATGGAGAAATTGAATGGGTTAGGATTTTCTCTGATTTTTCCTATGGTACTAGGGCTTAAAGTTTGGCTACAAGGAAAAGTCACTAATAAGATTTTTGGAAGTGCTTACTGAGTTACAAGATGGATGGGCGATTCTTTGTTCTAACCTATCCTTGTTTGTGGAAAAAACAACAGTGGGTGGGACTGGGAGATGGGAAGGGAAATAGTATTCCAGTCAGTTATTGCTCAATAAATCAGATACAAAATAAAACCTGACTTAAATAGCTTCGAGTCAGATATATGAACCAAGTCAAACCTCGAATCAGACATCAAAAAAATATAAAGACAAATAATTCGACTTGGCCTGGGTCAAATCCAAATAAACATGGTTAACCAATCCAATCATTTACCATAAACTTTCTTTCTCTTGAAATATTTTAGTAGTATATATTGATTTCTCAAGAAAATGACATCTTATACCGAGGAGCTATGTTGTGTGAGGCGCGAGATGAGACGAGACGCCAGGCCTTTGTTAGCTATGTTTATTTTGTTTCTCACTCTAGCTATTTTGTTGTGAAGTATCTGCGAACAGGGAAAACTACCAAGGAGGATTTTCTTTTTTTTCCTCTACTCACATACCTACCATAAAAAACATCAAAGTACGCTTCAATATATAGACTACAGAGTGCTTTGACAGAGTTTATAGTATACTAAACAAATCTATTTTTCAGGAAGTTTATCAGTTTACATAGAAATGAATTTTTCTTCTTTTTTTTGTTGGTGTGTGTGTGTGTGGGGTGGGGTGTGGGGTGGGGGGGGGGGGAGAGTAATAGTTAACTGCGTATATTTCGTATAAAGGTTCGTCCTGGAATAGGTATCTCGATTTCCTGTTTGTATTCAGTAGGAGTAAGTTTCATTTCCTGCATAACACTGTTAATAAACAGATTATCCGCCTTCTGCACAACCGTTGATGGCGTGTGTTAAGTTTAACTAGTTCAATTGCAACAGAATAGAAGTCAGAACCATCAATGTCAATATCCAGTCAATATCAGAATTCTGAAACTCATTGATTGTATAAGAAAAGATAAGGTCTAGAGCTGTGACATGATAGGTTGGATATAAGACAAGAAGAAAAGGTAAGAGAATAAGAAAGCTAACTAGTGAAACCAATTTGTTGATAGGATGAAATTTATAGAAATGTACTTTTAACTAGTACACTCTTGAAAAGGGTGATCATCCCATTGAAATGGCTAGAAGCTGGAATAGGGTGGATTGTTTTGTGGAAGAAACTTTGGAGCTATAAAGATGTGGAACTTGTGTCTGGGGAAACGCTTGCCATTGTTAACTAGAGATGAAACAAAGAAGACTAGAAGAAGTTGTGAATTATGTGGAGTTGTAATTGTTGGTAAGCAACTAAGAAGATCTTTCGAGATCAAATTATATCCAGCATAAGAATAATTATGACTAAAATAGATCAAGGATAATGGCTACTTACAAATATAAAATGACAAGACATCATCTTAGAGCGTGATTATAGTCGTGGAAATAGAAATTCTTGTAGATGAAGTGAGAAAGCCATTTTGAAGCAGCAAAACACAACACCGCTAGGGTGACTATAGTAATCCGTACAGCCGTCGACGTCAGAAAACCTTGCTTTACGGCTGCAACAATGCCAATTGCAACTACTGCCACGATAGGCAAGGCAACTTCTAGAATTTTTAGACCCTTAAGAGCGGCACGACAGCTACTGCAGTTCACCACGTGAGACCAGTACCTGGAATACAGTCGACGTGCAAGAAATCCAAGCAATTGAAAGTTAGAAATATTCGTTTCCCACAATGAATTTAATGATATGTATAAACATACTTCTGTTTCTGTATTCAAGGACAAGGCCATGCAAGCTAGCCTGAAGGATGAGGAGGGTGATAAGCTCAAGATAAGACTCGGAATGAATCTCAGAGCAAGAGTAGGGAGCTAAAGCTAAGAGAGGCTCCTCCGTGGAGTGATTTTTCTGACCCCACTTGTAGGTCATTTAGCAATGATAATTTTCAACAATTACCAAAGAAACCATAATGTTTTTTTATCCATTTAAATAAGCCATGTCAAAAGTAGTATAATTCGACATCCGTCGCATGTGGGGTCAACAGAATCACAATGAGGAATTCAATCATCTGTGAACTATATGGATGTTTGACGCCATGTGAATTTTTCCTCCACCATTCTTGTTATCCAACAGATATCAACTAGTACAAGGATGGGAATTGTGATGTACGCAATTATTAGCATTTCAATTATTTGTGTTAAAGCTATTATTCTCCTTTTTCCTTCAAAGAATATATCCTAATTATGTGTACCTGTAGCACGAGAGAGTCGTCTCATTAGATATGCTATCTTCGCCAATGACCTGGTCGTTTTAAAACTTGTAACACAGTAAAAATCGATGCGGCCTTGTAGAGTGAAATATGCTCAAGCATAAATATGTGCAGTAATCTGCCTAACTAATAATTACTTTTGATTCAATTAACTACCAATAAATATGTGTCATCTGCCTAACTAATAATTATCTTTTGATTCAATTAACTACCGATCAGAATGTTAAAAAAAAAACTACCGATCAACTGTTAGTTTATAACATTTAGCCAACCAATTATCTAGACATCAGAGACCCAAATTACATAAGTATAATATGTGTATAGAAATGACATTTATCTAGTTCATGGCATGTTAATTACCTGTCCATTAGCTGCTCTTTCGGAGGAGTTGGGGGAAGAATCCCCTTGAACTTGGTACCCCAATCGATTTGACCACCTGAATATTTTCTTAACCACTTTCTGAAGGCAACAACAAGACCATCTGACTTGGTGGGCACGAAGCACGCCTTTTGCCAATTGGTATATCCAGCATCAATTAGCTTATGCTCCTACAGAGAGAAGAAAAGATGATGGAATTTAAACCAAGCATATCAAGATTGCAACGAATTTATTGAATCAACATCAATAGACTGCAACCATCAAAAAAGAAACTAGACATAACAAAAATAGCAAGCATTTTACAATATCATGTCCGGACTGGCGCTTTCATCAACCAATATGTTAAAGTCTGCGGGCATCCAACTCAAAACCAATTGGCAATGAATGGAGTGGCCCTTCCATATTATAGTTTAAGTTCATTATGGAGATATTAGCAATGTGGGACTATTTTCCTTCACACGCCCCTTCACGTGTAGGGCACACTCTCTGTGGGCCTCTAACACGTGGACCATTGTATGTACGGGTAGCCGTTGGGCTTACTCTCGTACAGGTCTGGCTCTGATACCATGTTAAAGTTTGCGGGCATCCAACTCAAAACCAATTGGCAATGAGTGGAGTGGTCCTTCCATATTATATTTTAAGTTCATTATGGAGATATTAGCAATGTGGGACTATTATCCTTCACATGATATACGTAAAATCCGTTGTACTTGTTCTTTCCATGGAGAAAACCAGATACAATCTCAAATTTATTTAAATAGATCTTATATCATGGAATTCGTGAACTGCAGTTGGCTGAGGTGAAATAACGAAATCAAATAAGATAAACAACCTATTGAAACCGCAGTAACTTCTGTTTTGTGATACAACTTCAAATTCTAGAAAGAAAGATAAAAACACCATGAAATTATAGAACGAATTCAAATGAATATTTTTATATATCATTATGAGATTCGTGTTAATAGTTACCTCCAAGTGAAGAAGGTACAAATCTGAATCAAGAATCAAGTTTTGTCCCACATGAAAGACCCATCTGGGAATAACCTTGTCAAGCCATTGTCCAAAGTTTCTGGGAAAAGTCCATATAACTCTGCTTCTACCGGGACCAACTGGGATGCACAAAAATATAAGTACCATTTGTCGTTTTTTAACAGCTTCCGGTGCCGCCTGTACAAGATTTGAATACAGCTAAATATTTTGTAAGTCGTAAAAAATTTATACCGCTACTAGATAAATATGTCAAACAGTTTCGAACATCTCAACACAAGTTGGACTTCTGGCAAATGCTCAAAGGTCATATACGAAATCACAAATATTATATAGTTGTCAAAATAAAATTTACCAAAAAAATAATCTGCACTATAGAATCCATGAATGATTTCTTGAAGTTACAAGTTCATAATGAATGTGAGATACTTGTTTCAAAAAACAGATTTGAAGCATCATATAGAAAACCATGTCCTGCATTGACAATTTAATTCGTAGTCACATATTTATTTTTTTAAATGAAAAGAACTTAACATATAGAAAAGTGAAATCAACAATTGTCGGAATTGTTCGACTTTTATAATTCTTAAGTCAAAAAATTGTTACAGATATAGACAATAGTGCAGTGTACATATCCGAACTATTCCGAAACAAATAAAGAGGAAACAAAATGTTATAATGAAATTTAGTTGAAAAACTCAATAGATAAAGATGGTTAGTTTACCTCTTCACTACCCACGGATGATAGAGATCCACTCCCTGATGTCATATTCGGACAAGCATAAAACACACATGGCGGTATAAATCTGTTATAGCCATGGTCCTGCTTCGCATGGAAACCCGTTTTATCCAACCTTTGTACATTTATCTCGATAGGCCTACCACCTTCTCTGTCAAGCTTAGCTGTGAAGAAAATTTGCTTGTTCGAAGTCAGTATTACAAACCAAACACGGAAGCGGAGAAAAAGTAATGCCTAATATTCAGTTAAACATTTTTATAAAGTAAGAAGAGAACTTAACGGGATTTGCTTGGTAATTGCATTATTCC
Organism: Papaver californicum; assembly: GCA_023531435.1. Classification (NCBI taxonomy): domain Eukaryota; kingdom Viridiplantae; phylum Streptophyta; class Magnoliopsida; order Ranunculales; family Papaveraceae; genus Papaver; species Papaver californicum. The sequence continues at coordinate 11,959,371 of JAJJMC010003936.1, forward strand.
ATAATGCGCATATGGAACATGAGCAGGGTCCATGAGATTTTCGATGAGAACTTCATATCTGAAATGGAATAAAGTACATGAAGTTAAAGGAGCAAAGCTTTCAAAGAATGTTACAAATGTAAAAAACAAAACAAATAACGGCAAGAAAGGAATACCCATAGGGAATTTCTCTATTCCCCATTAAGGACGAAAACGATGGATCATCCAACTCTGGGATATATGGAGGTTTTTCTTTTGTAGCAATATCCATGTATTGAGGGTCTGTGTTTGGCCAAAACCAAAGTAGTCTATTTTGCTCCAAACTTGGATACACTCTGGCACATGCTTTCTTAAAAGTGTTGACCTGTAGGCAGTATTTTGCAACTGAATGTTAGTCATGTGTTTATAAAAACTTACTTCATTCAATAAACTTGACAATAGCAATCCCAATTGAAATGTTCATGGTCATAGAAGCAAATGGATATCCACACTATCTATCTCGTCTAATATAGCCATAGTAACAATATAGTACAGGGGAATAGCTGGAATCCTAGGGTGGGGAAAGTTAGCCTCTCAGTATAATTTTAACTCTTCAAAAACCATCAAACTATATACGAAATCTTCATATGTTTTTACTCGATATACAAAATCTTCATATGATTTAGCAGAATGAATGAGCACAATACATCCTCCGGCGAATCTGTTTCTCGTCCTTCCAATCCACTGACAGAGAATCCGAAATCCGACAAGACACCTCATGGAGGTGAGACATAAACAGTGGCATAATATACGACATGAGTACACCCATATATACTCTCCAACAAGTGTATTTAGTGGATACGTTGGCTTAAAGTAAAATTTCATAAAAATCTAAATGAATTTACTTTGAGAAGAATTAAGGATTGTTACCGGAGGGCCATCAAGTGGTGCTTGTGGAATGAATTTGCAATCACCAGCACCATCAAAACACCAGCCATGATAAACACACTGTAACCTTCCCCACTGATCGATTCTACCTTCTGAAAGAGGGGCTAATCTATGAGGACAACTATCATCAAATACTTGCCATTTATCTTCATTTCTATCCCACCACACAACAATGTCTAAACCCATTACTCTCTTTGCATGTGGGACCCTCTTATCTAAATCACAGAGTGGAATAATTGGATACCAGTGTGAAAACCAGTCGAATTTCTCCTCCTCTTCTTCTTGAAACTCAGTTTTTATTGAGGATGGGTTTGTTATGGGTTCAGACGAAATTGATGATGATGTTGAAGGAATCATGAATCTGGATTTGTTTACAGAAATCTTTTGGAAAGAAGAATTCATGAGTGGATTCTCATTGAAGAAGGGAAGAGAAGAACAAATGGGATTGTGATTTGAAGATTTGTGGAATCTAGTTTGGATTAGTGCTGAAAAAGAAGAAAGGACTTGAAGAGTTGGCATGGTTAGTTACTGAGTTGCAAGTTACAAGAAATCTTCTCCTCCTATTCCTCTCTTCTTCTCTAGGTTGATCTTTGTTTCATTCAAACCTTTTATTTCAAATGCTCTGTTTGGATCGAGGTTTCATAATCTACACACAACTATCGTAATTCATTTTTCGCGTCCTGTTGTACGATTTGTTACCAGATATACCACTCATATTTCGGTATTGTTGACTGAACTCAATAGACTGACGCATACGTTATTTGCTCATTTAGAAAGAATGGGTTCAAGTGCTACACCCCTATGGCAAATTGTCTCTGCCTGGGCCAATTCGCAAGCGTTATCCAGAACCCCAAATTCTTTTCGTAGAGTTTGTATATTTGCTTATTCATTCGTAAAAATTGAGCTTAGGGCAAACCTTACGGGAGAAGAATTCCAAGTTCTAAACTCTATGATACCTCATCATTTGGAAGAAATTATGAAAGTTCAAGTGTTATGATGGTATTCGTAATGGCGTTTGACAAATCAACAAACAAAACGCAATTTTAAGTTGTGTTTGATTTGTCAACGGAAAAAACACAATTATAAATTTCGTTTGACTAGTCAATGGTTAAAATACTATTTGGAATTAAGCTATCTAAAATTCCTTTACAGTAAAGCGAGTCGAGTTTTTCTTCTTATTATTTCTTTTTTCCATTTTTTTTCTCCTCTAAAAAATAAAATAAAAGTAACCTATATTACTTTTTGATTTTTCATCATCTCATGATAAAATTGGTTTAATTGCAAACAAGGGTTTGCTATTGGGTTGATAAGGAATCTCTTCATACTTTTTTTTTTTGATCATTTTCATTGACAATCTAAAGAGGGGTAAGTTAATTTGTGTTTTTCTTTTGTTTTAAATTTTTTTCATGATTGTTTGATTTTATGGAGAGCTATAGATATGATTGTTGAACACACATATGACGAATTTTATATGAAAATTTAAGGTTTAGATGATCAAGAGACTTACTTTGCATGTCTTATCTTCAAGATGTTTAGAGATCATGAAATTGCCATAAATAAACATGTTCTAGTTTGTATTACCAAATTAGAGCATGAATGTGTATTGTATGATTGTTAGATTATCAAATTATATTACCGAATTAGAGCATGAATGTTTAACCCACTGATTAGCCAGAGAAACATATTACTCAAAGTGTAAGTACCGAAGCAACAACCCATTATATTACATTTAGAAGTGGATGGGATCAGCTCGACCATTTTATGAGATTGTGGTAAAGAATGATAATGCTAGGAATGTTCTTCGAAAATCCGGGCTTGAAAGATTATTTGAAATTAAAATGAAAAGAAATGATCAACAATTATCTTTTGGAATCCTAGAAAGATGGCGGTTTACCATTCAATCATTTTTATTTCCCAAAATTTGAGATATGTATTTCGTTAGATTACCCGGCATTCCTATTGAAAAGAATTTATCGCAACCCTACAAATGTATTGTCTCAGAAAAAATAACGAATTCATATTACTTTTGCAAGAATTTTCAACTACTCTAAAAATAATTGGATTTTCCTCTTAGTTGTCTCTTAAGATATGTTTCGATATATAAAGAACTTCCAATCAACGAAGAAAATTAGGTGCATGTTACTCGATATTTCTTATTATGGGTGATTGGGAAAGTCTTAATGGCACGTTCTACTATTAGAGTGAGCAAATGGTGGTTGGAAGCCTTGCGTGATTTGAAAACAATTGGAAGATATGATTGGGTTCGGCCTATTTCAGTTGTCAAAAGGTTCACCAGGTTAATTGTTCGACATTTTGTACCTACATACATGCGTCTTCCTACAAGAGAAACCACTGAGAGATTAATTACTAACAGAATATACTGCTAAAGGATTTCCTGGGATGTTTGGAACTCTTAACTGCATGCATTTTCCTTGGAAGAATTGTCCAACGGCATGGGCAGGAACATATCTGGGGCATAAAAACAAACCTACCATTATCTTATAAGCAGTGGCATCCTATGACCTGAACGCCAGGGTCGAACAATGACTTAAACGTCTTAGCTCAATCACCACTCTTTGATAAGATGGTTAATGGGTTAGCATCTCTTTGTAATTACCGGATCAATGGCCACAACTACAACCAGGTTTGCTTCTTGGAGGATCATATATATCCACACTTGTCATGATCGTGTAGTCATATAAAATCGCAATCCCAAATCAGCATGTTAAACCGACGTTCAATTGGTATCAACAATCTAAGAGAAAAGATGTTGAAATGACTTTTAAAACTATTCAAAATAAGTTCCATATTACAAAAAAAAGCAAGGTATATATTGGGATATGGATGATTTGGATTACATCATCACGACTTGTTTGATTC